>OZ020557.1:18163386-19413386 GCA_963971465.1 Lepidochitona cinerea | reverse complement strand
CAACATGATTTCCTGGAACTACTAGGTGACATGATGTCATTGACTGCAATTTGATAACAAAAATTGTTTTATCACCACAGTGAATTATGAATTTATGAGTTTGAGTAGAAATCCCTAGTATTATAAATGATATTTATTATATACTGACTTATTTTTGCTAGGGTGAAGATGAGGAGGAAGAAGGAATGGATGATGATGATGACGACGATGATGACAATAGCAGTGATATTGAGGTTATATCTGTGGGAGAATCAGGTGATGATGAAGGTATAGCTGTGTTTTCTTAATTGAGCCATGTCGTCCCTCTGGGCAGGGGAATGATTTTGGGGTATGGTGATGCATGAATGGGCAGTAAGTGTGGCTGTGAGGGCGGTAGATCAGGGCTGATGTATGTGGTCACAAAGGGTTGTTAGGCCTCTGTGGTCCAGTGATCTTCCCTTTAATAGTCTCACACAGACCTTCCATCGATGTGGCGCACATTTGAATCAGTCAGACCAATTAAAATTTCTGAGTGGGTTTTTCACTCGGTCGCCGTATGTGGACCAGTTGCCAGGTACTCGCTGAAGGTCGGGGTTTTATGTGGGCAATGAGCCAGGAGGTTTCCTCCCCCACTCAACCTGGCAAGGTGGCCATAAGAGTGAAATCATCTTGAGCGCGGCGTAATTAAAACATCAATCATCAATGGGTTGTGGATGAGCGATGAGTTGCCTGCAGACAGTACACTCTGATCTGCTGAACTATCTGCCTTTTTATGCGCTTTACAATATTGAGCGATGTTTTCATATTGAATGCAGTTAATGTTATTAGCATCTTATTTATCAATACTTTTATTTTCGGATGCAAACTTTGATTAAACATGTAGGTCGTGCATCTGTCCCGTAATTGGTCAATACAATAGGCACAAGCACAGGAAGATGTTATTGGTTTCAATTTGAACATGTCAAAATCCTTTTTCAGTTTTATTTCATCATTGACTGGCAAAGCTGTTTCAAATAAGTCTAAATTTAAGGACAGCTAAGTTTCTATGGTCTTGGCTGTTTGAATTGATTGATTCATGTTTTGTGCCAGGTTAAGAGGGGGAGGAAACCAGGAAACCCCCACCTTCAGCGACCATGGGAAAAATCCACTCAGAAATTTGTACATTTTTTATTTGGTTTGAGTGGGGTTCGATCCCTCACTGCATCAATGGAAGGCCTGTGACGAGCTGAAGGACTATCACTCTAACGGTCTAACCGACTGAGCCACCAAGGCACCCGAAACAAAGAATAAATGATCATTGGAACAAAATTCTTTTATAGAGCTACATGTACAAGAGAAAAATTGACAAGGGTGAAAAATAGCTGTGTTTTATCGAAGAAATATTTCAATTTTGACAGCCACGACTTTGCTGTGTCTAAACCTCTTTTTTTTCGAAAAAAATTTCTTTAAATTTACATCTATTTTCATGTTGTAATATTGAAGAATGACTGTCCAAATGGGTCAAATGACTTCCATATAACATCAATCGGTAGTTTCTATTATGATGCATTTAAATTACTAGAGGGTAACCTCCGTTAGACAGCAAATGAAGCTTTGGTATTTCTTGAAAATAATTTTGTTGGTGGCTCAAGTTATCCATCACTGGAGAAGACAGTTGTTTTTTTTCATTTATACTTTTCGTAAATGCTGTCAGTGGGAAAATTATGGAATTTTGTTTATGTTGTAGATGATGACGATGATGATGATCATAACGATGATATCCAGATCAGTGACCATGAATCTGATGACGATGATGATGTTGAAATTGATGATGACATTTTGTTTGAACTTTCAGAGGACATATAAGGTGTATATAAAATACCTCATAGGACGTGCAAGATACATCTGATTTTGCAGCATCTGGTGTGTCAGTCTGGTCACGCCATTATTAAAGTGCCATGAGCTGCCAAAATTTAGACTTTTTTTCGTGAATTCAGATTGTCACGAGAAGTTCAGCGTTTGAGATACCTTTGGAAAACTTAAGGATGGGTATTGAAGTGAAAAATATTGATCCGAAGAAGCTCAAATGTCAGAATGCAAGCGTTCATTTTAGGGGCTGGTCGGCTTATAAGCACGACCCCACGTTTGGTATCACCAAAAAAAACTTATTTTGCACTTGTTGATACATATGGTGAATTAGCTACGTCTGTTTTAACAAGATTTTCTTATTATTTGGCAGCTCATGCCACTTAAAGTATTTTTTTAAAACGTTGCAATACTATAGGAAATATTCTCTCCCGCGTCTGAAGTAAGCGTTCTGCAAGAATTCAATATGTACTGAGAGAAAATTCTAACAATACTTTTGCTGGCTATTTCTTGAGTTAAAAGACTTGAGTTATTTTGGCATATCAAAACCAATATAGATAGAATATTTTATTCATTTGCATTTCAGTCAGAATATTTTCAAACTCGTCAGTGAGTTAACTTAGAATTTCTTACAATCAATGGGCATTACCGCATATAACAGCTGCAATGACGACAATAATTCTGATGAATGCAAAGTACCATGGATCAGGAACCAATCTACCCAAAGCATTGTTTATAAAAACCTGCTGATATAACATGTGGACATTTTATTGGGACATGTTTTTTATATCTTTAGTACTGTCTTCCTTTTTTGGGCCTCACAGGGTTTTCACTTTAATGACCTATGAAGGGTAGTTGTCAGTTACCCGGCATAGAGCCCGGTTTCCTCCCACACTAAATCTGGCAACGCCGCCATATACATGTAAGCGAAATAATCTTGGTCTTAGTGAAAAAAAGAAAATATGGTTACAATTAGTTCTACTTTTAAAAACTGTTGACCAAGCCTGGTCTATGGTTGTGCCATGTGCTTTGATTATGTACTCATATTGAGCTATTTATTCCACTTGAAGGGTGCTGTAGTAGTGTGGAGTCTCTGTCTTAAGAATAAATATTATTGGAGAGAATCTGAACAGTTTTTGAGTTCAATACAGAGTTTATATGGATATATGAATCAGGTATTTGGATTCCGGGGTCGAAAATCATTTATGTTTGGGGGCAATTCTTCAGGTCTTTATGTCCTCCATTTTCTTCCTGTACATTACTCCCAACTCATTTGTCTTCATTTTTGCTTCATATACTGGATTATTTCTCAACTGTCTATTACCCCCCCCCCCCCTTGGCGTTGAGCTGCAGACATTAGATCATATTGCTCTCCTTAAACTACCTTCAATATGGGGGAATATTTTTCTTCACAGTTTGTTTTCACCTGGGATAAGCATGTCTGATTCTCTCTTTGTTGAGTGAAACAACATAAGGCTGGCTTGGGTCACTCCGACAAGACGACTCCACTCTAACAAGACGACTCCACTCTAACTCGACTGGTTTTCGGAGCAGTATATCGAAAAATGGGGCAATCAACTCGTTGAGACTTGAGAGGGGTCGTACTGGTTGGAACATGTTCATCTGGCGAGAACTGGTACAATACCAGGGAGATGGCTCGGCGATGTGCGTATGTGGAAACGATTTGACAGAAATCTAGTTGTGGTCAGTCGCCAAAGAAAACCGGTCGAGGTGGGAGTTTAGTCGGTGTGACATAAGCCAGCCTATAGACTATATATCTGATGAAGTATAACGGTAGGAAGGCTGGCTGCCAGTAACACATTAAATGTCGTAAATATATGGGTGAATAACTGACATAATGTTGACTACGGTGACAGATAATAATCAATCATATACATGTAAAAATCTTCTCCTTACCCTTTTCACAGAAAGAACAGTGCTGGCCGTTGTGGTTGTAGGGATTATTTTATGTAGTCTACAAGACTGCGCTTGGTATATTTCTAAATGCATGTCTATGATGTCAAAGTTAATAATAAAAAAAATATCATGACAGGGAGTGTTTAGTCTATTTGGAAAAACTTGGATGGTCAGGTTTTGTTGGAAATATCCAAACTCTATGGCAAAAGTATATTGACGTTCTGCTGGCCAGTAGAGTGGGAAAATGCAACTTAAGAGAAAACGTAATTTTTCTCTGATTTTCTTCAAACTGTAGCAACACGGCCAGTTGAAATTTTCTGTGCATCGCAATTGATCTTACATTTGGTCAATATATTCAGTTTTGTTACAAAGATGGATTTAGCAGATTTAACAACAAAATTCGAAGAAATCAACGAAAAGACGAATGCTTAGAATGTGTGTTAGGAGGTAATTGGCTAAAAGGTAGAAGAGATGAATGAATAGTTTAAAGTTGGCTAAAATCTGAAAGCCGAATTTCAGCCACCTATTTCATTTAAAAGCCGTAGCTATAAACATCAAATATACTTTGGCTATAGAGTTTGGATATTTCCAATTAGTGTTTCGGGTATACAGTGTAATGTGAAGCAGTTAAATCCCTCACATGGAACTGGCAACCCTGTAATATATCAGTTAATATATAAAAAATAAATAAATTACTAAGCAATTGCACAACCTTTTTTTTTTTGATTTTTTTTTTTTTGATTTATGCATTTTAACTCCTGAATACGCATGGACATGAAACAGTAGGCCTTCCTGCACTTACACAGGGTGATTAATACATGTTCTACAACCGGCTGTCTGATATATCTTCTTAAGGGGTCCTTGGCTTTGGCAGCATTTATGTCTACCTTAATTCATTTAGCCCTGTTGAAAAATAAATCTTTGTTTGTGTATGACATGAGTTGTATATATATTTATCCCATATCTTCAATTGTAATAAATATATCAAATGGTAAACTTTTATCCAGTTTTTTTTTTTACATGATTAATTACATTAAGTTACACTTCTATCCAATCGTATTCTCGCGAGATACCCTTTAGACGGCTATTTAAATCTGGACTTCAGGACTAGGGTAACTTCTAATTTTAGTATTCTCGTTATTTTTTGGGATTACACTTTTTTGAAAAACTAAATGCCGGCTGCCTTAGCCTACCGGTCTCTAATTTTAGATTGACTTCTCCCAATAGGACATCTCGCGAGAATACGATTGCCCAATTCAAACTCTCAATTGATATGTGGTATAAGCTGCAATACAATCTTACTCGTCAAAATATGACTGGCTTTTTTATGATAGCCATAAGGGGATTTGTTGTGAGGTACGGACATAAGATCGAGGTTGTGAAGCGATCAATCTTGGTTGAAAGGCTGAAAGTCCACTTCTCGTATAAACTCCCTATCCATTGGTCAGTGGGAGCTAGGGAAATTACCAATTGCCATCTGAAATTGTCGTCTTTATATGAACAACAGCACTTGGGGTCGCACACATTTTAACGAACTTCGTTTAGCTGGTTCCGGGCATGGGTGTATATTGGTATACCGTTGTCCGTCCCGGATTCCTGTCCGCCCCATAACTTAAAACCTATAGCCTTTTTTTTCTTCTGATATATGTAGCTTATGGGTAGACGGTGTGTCGCGTACCAAAATTAAAGTCTCAATATTTTTTGCGACCAAAACAGCCACCCATCCTTTTGGCAATTAATAACTCAAGAACTATTCGATGGATTTAAATTTGTTTGGTCAGATATAGCTATCTTATGAGTAGATAGTGTGTCCTGTACCAAAATTAAATTGGATCTTGATATTTGTGGCGACCAAAACAGCCGCCTAGCCTTTTAGCTTTCATTAAGCCCGGAACTATTGCATGGCTTTTTTATTTTTTTTTAGTTATAACTTGCTTATGAGTAGATAGTGTGTCCTGTACCAAAATTAAATTGGGGTGTTGATATTTGTGGCGACCAAAGCAGACGCCTAGCCTTTTGGCATTCAGAAACCCCGGAACTATTGCATGGATTTTTTTTTTTTTTTAGTTATAACTTGCTTATGAGTAATGGTGTGTCCTGTACCAAAATTAAATTGGGGTGTTGATATTTGCGGCGACCGAAATAGTCACCAGCCTTTTGACATTGAGTTACTCTGTAATTATTTCATGGATTATAATTTTTTTTTTCTGATATATGAATCTTATGTTTAGACGATGTGTCATGTACCAAAATTAAATTGGGGTCTCTATATTTATGGCGACCAGAACAGTCACCAGTCTTTGGCATTGAGTAACTCGGTACTTCTTGCATGGATTATCAATTTTTTCAGTTATACATGTATCGAGCTTATCAGTAAATGGTGTGTCCCGTACCGAAATTAAATTGAGCTCTATAGATATTTGTCGCGACCAAAACAGTTCCCTAGCCTTTTGGTAGTTAGTAACTTGGGAACTATTCCATGGATTTTTATACGCCCGGCATGAAAAGCGGGCTGTATTATGGTATCATCTCCGTCCGTCCGGCAGGACGGAAGTCCGGCAGTCCGGCTGTCCGGCGTCCGCTTTCCCTTCCGCTCCATAACGTCTAAAGTTTTGATTCCATCTGCACAATTTTTTCTAAGTATATACCTTATGGGTAGAAGGTGTGTCACAAACTATTTTTAACATCACTGGTTACATAATATGGGAGTTATTGGATTATGTAATATTCCCTTCCGCTCCATAACTTCCAAAGTTTTGATTCCATCTGCACAATTTTTTCTGAGTATATACCTTATGGGTGGAAGGTGTGTCGCGAACTATTTTTGACATCATACATTGCGTAATATGGCAGCCATATTGGGTTATGTAATATTTACTTTTTCTCTCCATAACTTTAACAAATATGATCCGATGTTTTCAAATCTTTCATGTTACATACCATATTAACAGACAGTGTGTAAAAAAATTGTTTATGATATCAACTATTGCAAATTATTGGATTATGTACATTCCCTTTTATTCTTACTTTCATTTTCATGAAAATAACCTTTAAATTATAAAATGGCTTCTACTTTTCCGATTCTCATCAAATAAGGATTTTTTCAAATTGCAATAATGTTTCTAAATTGATTAAAACTATTCTTAAATCAATATATAACGTTTTAATCAAATGGAAAATACATATAAGGATTAAAGTTTTATCTACAGACAAAGAGATGAGTAACCCAGCTCTCTAAAGCTCTGTCTCTTATCTCTTATCTACAAGTGTTGACAGTTTTATGGTCCAGTCTCCTCTATACCACATGGCCATGCCATGCTCAACTGTTTTTTTTGTGTAGCCAAATAATATAGAAAAATGATATTATGAGAAAAATTTTCAAATCTACTTGAATTGGTGTGAGCTGCAAAATTGCCAATTAATTGCCTTTGTTTAAGTATGATTAGTAAATTATAAACTACTCTTCTAAAAAATTGAAACATTTTAGTCCGAACTATATTGACAACAAGCAATGTTTAACATCACGATTTAACAGCAGCGAGAATTGATGACTTGTACCGAGTACAAATCTTGTTAATAATCTTTGATCCAAATAGCCCATTTTAAATTTGATACAGATGGATTTTCAAGGTTTTAGTGGTAACCTTTCATTTTGTTGACATTACATCACCTTTTACCAAGCTTCAACTTCCTTCCTCTGAATTTTGAAAATTAAATTTAAATAAATATGGAAGGATTTGTTAAGGTATGGCCGCAGTTACTGTGCCTTTCCGGGCGTATTTTGGGTTTCCCGAAACTCTTGTTTTTTTAAAAATCAGCTATAACTATCTTATGAGTAGACGGTATATGCCGTACCAAAATTAAATTGAGGCCTGGATATTTGTGGTGACCAAAACAGTAACCCAGCCTTTTTGGCATTCAGTAACTTGGGAACTATTGCATTGATTTAAAAAAAATCAGTTATAACTAGCTTACAAATAGATGATGTGTCCTGTACTAAAAGTAAATTGGGGTCTCGCTTTGCCGAGAAATCTTGGCTCTGCCGAATTTTTTTTTCCGTGTTCGTCATATGACGTCACATTCGTCATATGACGAACACAGAAAAAAAAAATTCGGCAGAGCCAAGATTTCTCGGCTAGGGTCTCGCTATATGTGTCGACCAAAAACAGTCATCCATACTTTTGGCATTCAGTCATTTAGCAAATGGCTCTTAATCTGTTTGTGGTTTCATTTAATTAAAGGCCCACTTGCCGCCGTAGCCTGTTTAAATTTGCTAAGAAAACCAATTTACATGAGCTTACTACGACTAATACAACTAAACTTAAACATAGGACACATAAAAGATGTCTAGTTAGCTTTAGAATGTAGAAATGGGGTGAAAAACAAACGAAGAATCGAAGCCTGATTACAACAACAACGATCAGTGTCGGTCAACTTTCGTGTTGGATTACCCGCATTTCAGGCCTTTTTATCTGTGGTTTACACTCAAACAATAATCAGCAGGCTTTTCCAGTCGCTGTTAACCGATCGTCAGTTTGTATTTCTCAGATAAATAGGCCTACGTAAAATTACACTGTCCCGTTAGTTCACTCACTCGACTGAAACATAAAATCGCCAATAGGGGGCAGTGTGGTTTGTTTACGTTACGGGCACCTAACAATTCAAATTTTCAAATTCAAATTAAAAATACAAAGTGACGTCCAAACTTTTAAATTTTGGTAAAAATAGAAAGTTCCTAACTTATATTGTCTGGGAAAAATACAGAAAACGGACTTTCTTTTTTAATTAAACAATATTCCTGATTTTCGCGGCAAGTGTGCCTTTAAATGAAATTGCAGTTGTATGCCTATATGTGGTGTAGACACTTTTGCAAGTAGCTTTGGTACAGTTTTCAGATATAGGTACCCAGTCTTTTTTAGGTGACTGAACGATTCTACCAGCCGAAATTCTGTTTAAAGCATGTCTTTAATATTGAAAATGAAGATAGTGTGCTACAATGAATTTACCCTAGCGGGCGCGTATTATGAGTTTCTTAAACTCTTGTTAGGTATAGTGCCTGCAATCTTATTTGGCTTTGCGCTTAGTTCGTAGGTCCATACGGTGCAAGTTTTTGGACAATTGATTACCAAATAGGAGGCACAATCGAGATCTCGTGCCATTCTACGAGATCTTCAACTCGAGACATGGCTCGAGAGCCGTCGCACTCCATTTTGCGCATAGTTAACTGCAAGAAATATACTGAGAATTTTTAATCTATATACTATTTATTTCTCAGTTCTATTCTGTTCGCAAACATGTAACCCTATTATAATATGCTGCATTGCAGGTTCTTAGGGCAGAAATACTTGTTAAAAATCAAAAATATATTCGGCACTACATTAGCTCTTAAATACATTCTAAAACAAGATGGCAGCGCCCATGGATGTCAAGGCAAAATATGATAAGGACTTCAAGGTATTTCAAGGTATATTATATGTATTAGGAGAGTAGCAATCAATATAACAAAACAGGTTGTCGGCGGCTTAAACGTTACCTACCAGAATTATATCGAATATCTCTCTACACAACCGAGTCAACTATCGGTTTCACGTGTCGTTGTTTACAATTTTAAGGACGTGGACAGCAGTGGTCTCCCTTTGTGTTAAAACATGTCACTCAATCGTTTTAGAGTTGATATCTCAACGAATGGCAGTAGGATCAATCTCTATTTTAGATTGATAGGAGGCATTGGCTTTTAAAACTTGGCCTTTATCCTTTAAGGGTTTTTCCATATTATACCAGATCGTAATATACCAATGTGTGGACTTCTTAGTTGAAGTCTATTCAATAATGTTTTAATATTTATGAGCACTAAAACACACGGGCACAGGGAAAATCTTCTTGTCTAAAATAACCACGGAGACAAGTTTCTAATTGTGTTAAAAAGAGGTATATCATTTAGACCTTTATACCCCATCATAAATTGTTGTAATAAAGTAAACCTATGATATTTCATTAGGTTGACGACTGGCAGGAGCTTGGCCTTAGTCAGTAGAATTTTCTGGAACACTTTGTATTGCATTGACAATGCTTATGTATCTTAAGCTATAGTAAGAATATCGTCAGACTATATATTATGGGGTCATGGGAAAAGACAGTGAAAATCCCCCCCCCCCCCCCCCATCCCCCCCCCCCCCCAATACCCCTTTCCCAGAAAACCTAGGTAGAAGGCAGACAGGGGAGTTTAGCCCTGACCAGTATGTCTTTCAAACTCTTGTTCTTTTTATAAGCAATGACTGGCCTTTGGGTCAGAGGTCGAGCAAGTTTACTTTGAAGTAGTTTGTATTCTTCTACTATAATATTGGCCATAGCAATGCTAGCTTTGTTATACTGAAACACAAATGGTATTATAGTTTTTTCACGACATCTTCCGGGGTCCAAGTTCAAACCCAAAGAATAAATAGTTTGTAATGTTTGAATCCAAAAACTTTCCCTTTCCAAACGTTTGTGCTTGGTATCTGCAGCGGAAGTGAGAAAAGGGATTTTCTCAATAGGCATAATTTCAAAATGGTCCTTGACCGAATGACCTTGAGTATTGAAATGTTGTGCCACGGGTACATCATGTTTAAGTCTTATACTAGATAAATGGTTGGCTGCTCTTTGTCGTAGAGAATTCTGAGTTTCTCCGACGTACTGTTTGCGACATTTTTTGCACGTGATTACATACACGATATTAGAGGAGTCACAATTAAGATTCTCTGCCATTTGATATTTGTCGCGAGTTTGTTCTCCGAAAAAGGTACCGCGATCGGGTACGTATATATCGAGTTTGCATCGCGTCTTAAGGCATTTCATTGATGTACCTGAGAGAAATGTTGGACGGTAATGGTACACTCGTGAAGGGGAGGTAAGCGTATCGGGGGATGAAGGGGGAAACATGATTTGTCTTACTGTGTTAGATTCAATCCTTCGGAGTAATCTAATAGAATACTTCCTAGGGAGGAGAGCTTTAAAAAGAACAGAACAAGCCTGGTTAAAAAAATACAGTTTCTATAGAATCTAAATATCTGAGATTAAATGACTCCCTTGAAAGTGTGAGGAGGATGGTATGACCCAGCATGTAGCAGCTGATGCGTGTCAGTAGGTTTGAAGAATACTTTGTAATCTAGATACCCAGTAGTATGATATGTAGGACCCTTGTAAATAGTTACATCCAAAAAATCCACAGAAGTGTGATCAATAGTAGGCTGTAATTTAATGCTTGAGTCGTGAGAATTAAGAGTATCAATGAAAATATGAAGGTCTTCCAACGTATGTTGCCAAATGATAAAAATGTCATCCAGATACCGAAGGTAAATAAAAGGTTGTTTGTGACATTTGTGAAGAATGTCACTCTCCCACTCAGCCATAAAAATAGAGGCAAAGTTAGGACTAAAACGTTTCCCCATAGCACACCCTTTAATTTGCTGAAAGATCTCCCCATTGAATTCAAAATCGTTTCCTTTTAAGCTGAGTTCCAGCAATTCTAAAATGTCTTTATCCGGACGACGGTGGTCAGGATATCTTTGGAATGCTGATTTTATGGATTTAAGACCCAAATCTATGTCAATGTTTGTATACATAGACTCCACATCCAGAGTAACTAAAATCACATCTTGTGGGATGGATTTCTCAGATAATTTGGCCAATAAATCATCCGTATTTTTTATAAAGCTAGGATGCCGATTCGCTATAGGTTTTAGATAGTAATCAATTAGCTCTGATATTCTGTAACTTTCACTGCCACAATCTGAGATAATAGGACGCCCAGGGGGCATTGTAGGCTTCGGCCATTTTTCAATGGGTTTGTGAATTTTCGGAAGAATATAGAAGACCCTGTTTTTAGAGTTATGATCAGATTCCAAATAGCGATACTGTTTTTCATTAAGTAAGCCTTTATCTTGAAGAGAAACAAGAATTTTATTAAACTTCCTAACATTTTCAGGCCAAATTTCCTTATCAAGTTTTTTTGTAATGAAGAGGGTTGCTTAGCTGCCGTTCTATCTCTTCAATATAATCCTGTTTTGACATAATAACTGTTGCCGAACCTTTATCAGCAGGTTTAATAACTATGTTTGGATTTCTCCTTAGCTTACTTAAGGCAAGACATTCTGAATGAGTAAGGTTATGTTTGTTTTTCTGATTAGTTAAAACATCAAACTTCCTAGATACAGAGTCACGACTAATGTTTATCTCTGGGTCATACATGTGAGAAGGGGGTGTATAGCCGCTTTTAGATGTAAACGGCTTGCGTACCCCACTAGAATCTCGGTAGATATCAGCCAGACTAAGATTTCTGGAGAACTCCATAACATGCACTAATTTACTAATAGAAAATTCCCTATCAGATAATGGTTTTGGGCAAGGCACAAATGAGAGTCCTCTATTGAGTAGAGATATATCATCAACAGTGAGTTCCTCGTTACTAAGATTAACAATATTACTTCCTAAGCCGAAAGTAGGGTGGCACATGCCCTGTCCCAAATTTAGTTTAAATCTAGTGTCTGAAGCCAGTGAGTATACAAGCAATTTGCTGTATCTTCGGTCCAGTGAATTTTGTCCGTGGATACTCTAAATTTTGAATTGGGAATTTTTGGTATGACCATAACTCTCTTCATCTTGGAAGCAGAAGAGTTATATAGGTTCAGGTTCGAAACTTCACTGGCCGGTAATTTTGTGGATGACTGGATCTCTACAAAGTAGATGAGCGAATTGGAAAAAGTCTTCCTAACCGCTGTCATCATGTTGCGCATTTGATTTAACGAAGCGTTTGGCTCAGTAGTTGTCTTGTTATTGATACCAATATTCAAGATAACTTTCTCAGGTTTGGGACCTTGATACTTTTGAATTAGCGTCCGAAATGAATTGAAATTGGCACCAGGAAAACATTCTACCTGCATATCAGGGTGGGGGTCAAGGTTAATTCTAGATAGATTAGAAATTTAGAATCCCCAAGTAAAAGAACTTTCTTAGTTACATTAGGAAGGTGCCAATTAGAGGAGGTGTGCCGAAATTTCCAAAATTTAGAATTAGCTAAATTATTCCGAGGGTTGCGCTGACCCCTCGGAGGGGATCTCACTGCATCTGAATATCTCATAGGAGAATGGACTGACAAAACTGGGGATGGGGGAGGAGGAGAGGGGCTAGATGTACTGGGTCTAGGAGAAGTGACCCTAGTAGAAACTGGGGAGGTTGGAGGCCGAAAGGGGACAGAGGTGCTACTTGGTCTAGGGGAGGGAGCACCAGTAGGGAAAGGCGAAGGGGAAACAGAAGGTAAAGTTACAGACCTAGGAGTCTGTGACTGCAGAGTAGGAGGCGAGATAACGGATGTCGACGGACTGACAGGCGGAAGGGGTTGGGGAGACGATGGTGGACTAAACTGAGTAGTAGCAGCAGAAGTGACAGATTTAGTGATGGAAAGAAAAGAATAAAAATTTTGAATGGTCGAAAGTTGTAATTTACCTTTATAATTCTGTTTGCCCCATTTTAAAGCATTTTTGAAAGCACTGTCAAAGTTTAGACCATTGGATGACCTGGCAGAAGTCACCTGTGCTTTTAATCTATTTAAACATGCCGCATAATGTGAAATCATCTCTTGTATGATCTTATGGGCCCAATTTTTGTGTACATGGTCAAACGCAATATCAACTTCCCGATTGCGTTGAGCCGGTTTAAGAAAAGAATTTAGCTCTTCAATTTTATATTTTAAGGAATTTGGGAGGGTTTGGTCACGTAAATGTCCCTCAAGGATGCCAATGTGGTGAAGACATTGTAAAATTTTGAAAAGGGCTTTCACCAGAGCCGAGAATTCTGAATATTAATGTACTCTACACGTATCTACATCTACTGGTGATACAATTTGATTATCACATTTTTCAATAATAGGTCTATCAAAATTAAAGAACACAAATACACACAGGATTTTTTTTCTACTTTTGGGAGCTTACTCTGGGATATGCAAAGGTTTTACTCCTTAAGCTCAAGTCAGGGCTGCTTATAGGAGCGTACCCCTGAATATGTACCACGTATTTCTCCTTTAGCTCTGCTCAACTCACAGATGTTTATAGGAGCGTACCCCAGGATATGTACCACGTATTTCTCCTTGAGCTCAACTCACAGATGCTTATAGGAGCTTACCCCAGGATATGTACCACGTATTTCTCCTTGAGCTCAACTCACAGATGTTTATAGGAGCGTACCCCAGGATATGTACCAGGTATTTCTCCTTGAGCTCAACTCACAGATGTTTATAGGAGCGTGCCCCAGGATATGTACAGGTATTTCTCCTTAAGCTCAACTCACAGATGTTTATAGGAGCGTACCCCAGGATATGTACCAGGTATTTCTCCTTTAGCTCAACTCACAGATGTTTATAGGAGCGTACCCCAGGATATGTACAGGTGTTTCTCCTTGAGCTCAACTCACAGATGTTTATAGGAGCGTACCCCAGGATATGCACAGGTATTTCTCCTTAAGCTCAGCTCACAGATGTTTATAGGAGCGTACCCCAGGATATGTACAGGTGTTTCTCCTTGAGCTCAACTCAGATATTTATAGGAGCGTGCCCCAGGATATGTACAGGTGTTTCTCCTTAAGCTCAACTCACAGATGTTTATAGGAGCGTACCCCAGGATATGAACAGGTGTTTCTCCTTGAGCTCAACTCACAGATGTTTATAGGAGCGTACCCAAGGATATGTACAGGTGTTTCTCCTTAAGCTCAACTCACAGATGTTTATAGGAGCGTACCCCAGGATATGTACAGGTATTTCTCCTTAAGCTCAACTCACAGATGTTTATAGGAGCGTACCCCAGGATATGTACCAGATATTTCTCCTTAAGCTCAACTCACAGATGTTTATAGGAGCGTGCCCCAGGATATGTACCAGGTATTTCTCCTTGAGCTCAACTCACAGATGTTTATAGGAGCGTACCCCAGGATATGTACAGGTGTTTCTCCTTAAGCCCAACTCACAGATGTTTATAGGAGCGTGCCCCAGGATATGTACAGGTGTTTCTCCTTGAACTCAACTCACAGATGTTTATAGGAGCGTACCCCAGGATATGTACCAGATATTTCTCCTTGAGCTCAACTCACAGATGTTTATAGGAGCGTACCCCAGGATATGTACAGGTATTTCTCCTTAAGCTCAACTCACAGATGTTTATAGGAGCGTACCCCAGGATATGTACAGGTGTTTCTCCTTGAGCTCAACTCACAGATGTTTATAGGAGCGTGCCCCAGGATATGTACAGGTGTTTCTCCTTAAGCTCAACTCACAGATGTTTATAGGAGCGTACCCCAGGATATGTACAGGTGTTTCTCCTTGAGCTCAACTCACAGATGTTTATAGGAGCGTACCCCAGGATGTGTACAGGTGTTTCTCCTTAAGCTCAACTCACAGATGTTTATAGGAGCGTACCCCAGGATATGTACAGGTATTTCTCCTTAAGCTCAATTCACAAATGTTTATAGGAGCGTACCCCAGGATATGTACCAGATATTTCTCCTTAAGCTCAACTCACAGATGTTTATAGGAGCGTACCCCAGGATATGTACCAGGTATTTCTCCTTGAGCTCAACTCACAGATGTTTAAAGGAGCGTACCCCAGGATATGTACAGGTGTTTCTCCTTAAGCCCAACTCACAGATGTTTATAGGAGCGTGCCCCAGGATATGTACAGGTGTTTCTCCTTGAACTCAACTCACAGATGTTTATAGGAGCGTACCCCAGGATATGTACCAGATATTTCTCCTTGAGCGCAACTCACAGATGTTTATAGGAGTGTACCCCAGGATATGTACCAGGTATCTCTCCTTGAGCTCAACTCACAGATGTTTATAGGAGCGTGCCCCAGGATATGTACAGGTGTTTCTTCTTAAGCGCAACTCACAGATGTTTATAGGAGCGTACCCCAGGATATGTACAGGTGTTTCTCCTTGAGCTCAACTCACAGATGTTTATAGGAGCGTACCCCAGGATATGTACAGGTGTTTCTCCTTAAGCCCAACTCACAGATGTTTATAGGAGCGTGCCCCAGGATATGTACCAGTTGTTTCTCCTTGAGCTCAACTCACAGATGTTTATAGGAGCGTGCCCCAGGATATGTACCAGGTATTTCTCCTTGAGCCCAACTCACAGATGTTTATAGGAGCATGCCCCAGGATATGTACCAGGTGTTTCTCCTTGAGCTCAACTCACAGATGTTTATAGGAGCGTGCCCCAGGTTATGTACCAGGTGTTTCTCCTTGAGCTCAACTCACAGATGTTTATAGGAGCGTACCCCAGGATATGTACCAGATATTTCTCCTTGAGCTCAACTCACAGATGTTTATAGGAGCGTGCCCCAGGATATGTACCAGATAATTCTCCTTGAGCTCAACTCACAGATGTTTATAGGAGCGTACCCCAGGATATGTACAGGTGTTTCTCCTTAAGCTCAACTCACAGATGCTTATAGGAGCGTGCCCCATGATATGTACCAGATATTTCTTCTTGAGCTCAACTCACAGATGTTTATAGGAGCGTACCCCAGGATATGTACAGGTGTTTCTCCTTTAGCTCAACTCACAGATGTTTATAGGAGCGTACCCCAGTATATGTACAGGTATTTCTCCTTAAGCTCAACTCACAGATGTTTATAGGAGCGTACCCCAGGATATGTACAGGTATTTCTCCTTAAGCTCAACTCACAGATGTTTATAGGAGCGTACCCTAGGATATGTACAGGTGTTTCTCCTTGAGCTCAACTCACAGATGTTTATAGGAGCGTGCCCCAGGATATGTACAGGTGTTTCTCCTTAAGCTCAACTCACAGATGTTTATAGGAGCGTACCCCAGGATATGTACAGGTGTTTCTCGTTGAGCTCAACTCACAGATGTTTATAGGAGCGTACCCCAGGATATGTACAGGTGTTTCTCCTTAAGCTCAACTCACAGATGTTTATAGGAGCGTACCCCAGGATATGTACAGGTATTTCTCCTTAAGCTCAACTCACAGATGTTTATAGGAGCGTACCCCAGGATATGTACCAGATATTTCTCCTTAAGCTCAACTCACAGATGTTTATAGGAGCGTGCCCCAGGATATGTACCAGGTATTTCTCCTTGAGCTCAACTCACAGATGTTTATAGGAGCGTACCCCAGGATATGTACAGGTGTTTCTCCTTAACCCCAACTCACAGATGTTTATAGGAGCGTGCCCCAGGATATGTACAGGTGTTTCTCCTTGAACTCAACTCACAGATGTTTATAGGAGCGTACCCCAGGATATGTACCAGATATTTCTCCTTGAGCTCAACTCACAGATGTTTATAGCAGCATACCCCAGGATATGTACCAGGTATGTCTCCTTGAGCTCAACTCACAGATGTTTATAGGAGCGTGCCCCAGGATATGTACCAGGTATTTCTCCTTGAGCCCAACTCACAGATGTTTATAGGAGCGTGCCCCAGGATATGTACCAGGTATTTTTTCCTTGGGCTCAACTCACAGATGTTTGTAGGAGCGTACCCCTGTGCATGTACCTTCTTGCATTTCTCCTTTCGTTTAACTCACAACTGCCTATAGAGCTAGCGTACAAATGTGTATGTACCTTCTATTTTTCTTTTCGTTTAACTCGCAGCTGCTTATAAGAGCGTACCCCTGTGTATGTATCGGGTAAACGCTCAATCCAAACAGCCTTCCACCAATGGGTCGCGGGTTCGAATTCCGCTCAGTCCAAATATTGGAAAATTTTCTGACTGGGTTTTCACTCGAACGACCTATGTGGGATGGTTGCCAATTACCACCGGAAGGTCGTGGGTTTCCTCCAGGCATAAAGCCCCGGTTTCCTCTCCCTATTAAACCTTGCAACGCTGCCATATAAACGAAGTAATCTTGAGTGCGACGTAAAACAATAATCAATCAAACTAGTATTTTTAACATCTAGAAATTCCTTTTTCGTAATATTTCGAATCTTTCATCTTTCCCACGAAGAATTAACTAAGTGGATGTAAAGTAGGATTTCATTAAATCAATTATATGTCTTATATTTATTAAGTATCATCCCTCTTATTATAGGTACGCCGCCATATAAGTGAAATAATCTTGATTGCGGCGTAAATCATCGGTCATTCAGCAGATTATAGGTTAAAGGACTGTTACTTAGGTATATACCCACAGCCGATTTTTTTATGCAATACGAGCGACATTGATTGAAATTCAGTCCGGTTTTTTTTTTTCGTTGTTTATTAGTGACCTACTCAGCGGACCAAAATAATTGTTGTAGGGTATTAATGGTTCTGGACGTAGGGAGAAATGTACATGTCTATAAAACTGTAGTTAATGGGGTATATTGATAACTTGGAAACAACAACCGACACGAACAACAACAATATAAATACAGGCGATACATCTATTGAGTGCTATTGTTCAGAATTCAGATGCAAGAGCCCAAAGCTTAAAGATGTTAATCAAAAGCATTATGGGTTAGAAGAGGTGCCTTGTTTGATGTAACCACTTCATTAAGCCCTTTGTAGCTACACGCATGACTGCACACCTATACTTTCCAGTGCATGTTAATTGTCATGTGCCACTTTATCCCTCCTGTGACGGTCTATTGCAGAGATGTAGCATAATTTTAATGGTTACGGGTATAGACCAATCGTGCCCACATGCTTACCTCCCCTTCGCTTCAGAACTACATGTATGTCTCGCAGGCGAAGATTAACTTCTCTGTTTAGATTGGGATATAGGCATGTAGGGTTGTACGTCAGTGTTTCGTTTTATACAATCCTTTTAGTTCTTAATTTGAACTGTCCTACTTTTTATCTGGGGAAAAGGGCAATATCTACTTCAAATCTCAACCACTGCTACCCGTAGTTCTAGCTTTACCAGATTCCGTTCTTTTGCCATTTACGCTGAAGCTTTGTGCTGTGTTTTCAGACCCATTCTGTTGTCGGCAGCATGGACTGAGTACCATTTTAAAGGCACGTTTGAAATTCTTGTTGGTCATGTAATAGACAACAAAATTGATGGATGGATGGAGATGGGCTGTCATCGTTATTATTAAATGAAGCTCATGGGCGTATTCGTCCTGAGAATCCAGAGCAATAAGAAGGGCGTAAGGCAACCAGCATACGGCAAATACTGCATATATGGTGAATAAAGTCTTTGCCAGTCGGAGTGACCTTTCGTTATCCCGATCCAGCATCGTTTGGTTCGATGTTTGGTTCGGTTTGACCCTCGTGCTGACAACGGCCAGTCTTTCGTCGGTGATTGTATGTATCCTCCTTTTGCTCTCTTGGACGTAAAGGTAGATTCTTATGTAAGAAAAGGACATGAGACAGAGCGGTATCCATACCATCACCACGGAGAAAACAATTGTAAAAGGATGCGATGCCATTCGGTCCCATATACACTCCAGGCTCTTTCGGTCGAAGGAATGGTCTCCGGGGCCAGCCATATTTATCAGAACTAGCAAGAAGCCGATCATCCAGGCTGAAAGACACATAAGTACCACGTTTCTGTTGGTAAACAAAATTCGATAGACTTTATGGTTACAGATGTAGAAATATCGGTTCATGGCCATCCCTCCGATAGTGATCAGGGAGCAGACACAGGACATGGTACACAAACACCCAATAATCTTACACAGCCATGGGTACGTCACGAAGAACTGCTCTCCTTCCAGTTTAGCTGTAAAATAAACAAAAAAACAAGTTAACATTCGAAAACATTTTGATTGGTTTGTGTTTTACGCCGCAGTCAAGATTCCTGACCAGCACAATTGTATTTCTTACTGATTGATTGATTGACGTTTAACGCCGCACTCAAGATTATTTCACTTATATGGCGCCCTTGTCAGGTTTAGTGGGGGAGGAGACCGGGCTCATTAGCCGCAGGAAACCCCCGACCTGTGGAGAGTACCTGACAACACTTCCACATACTGCGACCGAGTGAGAAATCCACTTAGAAATATTTCAATTTTGTTTGGTCTGAGTGTGATTGGAACCCGCGCCGCATCGATGGAAGATCCGTGTGGGAGTGAGTGACGGTCAAATAACCAATCAGTGTAAATTGACTGATTGATTGATTAATATTTAACACCGCACTCAAGACAATTTCAGTAATATGGCGGCGATTTCACGTTTAGTGGATGAAGGAACAAGAATCATCAGATAATGACGTATCACCCCGGCCCCACATAAGATTGTGCAAGTGGAAACATACTAAGAACAGACAAAAGTTCATTTCCATACAGGATATCCACATCCTCACTTGATACCAACCACCCTCACCAAGTTTCAACAATATTCAATGCAATATGTAGTATGTAGGAGGAAATGCATTTAGAAACCCATATCAGGTGGAATCAAGAACAAATAACTGACACAGCGTTCTGGAAGGTAACAATTTAGCAGGGCTATGATTAGAAGCTTGCAGTGCCCTGAAACACTATATGTCATCAGAAACAAGCACCTATTGTTTATGTCTTCCTCCGGCATGTCCACCAAGATCAAAAAAATCGATACAAATCGTGGGAGGAGATGCGATGAGAAGCACTAATTGTCTATGTCTTCGTATACTGTCGTAAGATGGCAATAACTCTGTAAATAATGAAACCAGCATATCCAGAATAGGAGGTGCACATCCTCGCATGACACCCAACATGTCCACCAAGTTTCGAAAAAAAAATGATGAAAACCGTGGGAGGAGATGCGATGACAAGAAATGATAAAAAAACACAATCGTTTGTAAGTCCACTCGCCGAAAAAATCCTAAATAATGTTTACCTTAAAACATTAGAAGACTTCTGTTTTTGTAATCGAAAATTTGATTTGTTTTAGGTGTCCTCAATCTGAACAAACTCCGAACCTGCGCTGCATGCAACAGTGCATATAATTTGGATCGCAATATGAAGCCTAATTTATCATCAGTTTGCGGATATTGTCTTCTTGTAATTTATAAATTTATACTTAATAAAAAATTTCCAGCCTAAACATGATACTTTTCTCATAACAAGATGGAGAGACGCTCAGGGTCTTGTGGGTTATTCTCCGCCTTTCACTCGAAATAAATATAAGTACTATTCAAACACAACTGTTTAATGTCCTCTATATATTGGTGTAGATTTATTATTTTCTTCGTATATAATCTATCACTTGTATTAAGCTTAAATCTGACTTATCTAGGCAACGTCACAATAAAATTCCTTTGTGACGCGACGTATTTAAGCCAGGCTTAAACTTAATACAACTTTGTGCAACCCGCCCCCGGAACGTAAACTAGACTGTTTATTTGACGTCATTGCCACATATGTCACAATGATTAAAACGTATAAATCGAAGTATATATAGCGTTGCGCGAATGACGGTGCATGGAAACGTGTTTATGACGTCAGTTGTAGCGACAGAATCAATGACGACAAAATGTCTGGCAGCGGCAAGTTATTCTCCTGTAATCGGCGAACGTTTCACCGGAATCGTGTATTTAACGAGACCGTTTCCGGTATCATCCGTGTACATAACCTGACTGAAGATCCTAAATACTCCCTGAAAACAAGAATGGAAGGTTGGGAACACAGAGAGCCATGGTAGGTTCAATATCATATTACCGGACGACTAAGATTAAAGTTCATGATTATCACTCTTACAGTTTATCTTTGTGGATTTGTAACCAGTATCAAGTAATATCAACTAATATCAATCACTATCAACTAATGTAACTGTCAACAATCCAAATCTAAATGGCATAATTAAAAAAAAGGGAGGGGGGGGGGGGAGTTCGGAGTAAATATTTCGACGTTTAATCAGTTATAATGCTATATTCATTCATCTTAACTTATCCACATTTGCTTAAAAATAATGTATATTCATATGTAAAGTAGAAGAAAATATAAAGTATAGAATACCTAGTCCAGGCAGGCCTATATATTAAGAAAACGTGCTACACATGTAAGGCCTACATGTAGACAACAAGAACATCATCCTTGATAAGGACCTGAATCTCTTAATGTCAATTTTGTTTACATTCTAATGATAATTATGTTTGTCTCATTTTTAGCCTAAAATTTAATTAAATTTCTTTTTGATTTTCCCTTAAACTATTCTGGATGTGATTGTTTTTTCAGAACATTCATGAATGGAATAGAAGTGACAACTTACCATTTCAATCTTATGCAGAACGACCTGCAAAGGTAGGCTATCAGTTTATTTGTTTTTAACAAAGATTGTTTTAATTGTAGTTCCAAAAATTATATGTATGGCACATCACCCGAGGCCTATAAGAAGAAAGTTGTATGCACATGTGGGCTACAAATAAATAACCTGTGTATAAACTTTATACAGTTATCTCTTAATATCGGTTGGGTGTGTACTTTGTAATTATAGTCTATGTAGCTCTAAAACTTCTCAGTCGTTTTGACTAGTCAATTAATGGGAAAATGATAAATTGGTTTTTCAGAATACCTCTAGATGGGATAAAACCAACAACTTATCATTTGGATCTTACGCAGAACGACCTGTAGAGGTATGTTAACTTTATTGTCTTTTGTATATCACAAAAAGTTTTTTAATTGTAGCGCACAGAATATATACATGTATGTAAACTACATGTATTTACTGAAGGCTATACCAGTACATCGCCTCAGATGATGTTCAAAAACCTATACACTTAACTCGAAATATTGGCTGTGGCTGCCCTAATATATATACACAAGGAAAATTTTAAGCACCCTACATGGAAAGTGTACAACGTCCTATAAAATCATTGGTGTAGGGAGATTGTTGGCTAACTGATGTTGCAAAAACGATTGTGATCATAAATGGCAACATTATGGCGATACGAAATCACCATTAATGGCAATAAGCTATATAATTTATTCAAGATATCGTTAGCCAAATCAAAAGTGTATTTTAACAAAATAAAAAGATGCTTGTATGTATGAAACTTCAGAGCCCATTTGGCTTCACAGGGCGAACATATTGAAGAAAAAATGTCCCTTTGAGTGTGTAGAACACATCCCGAGAGCAGAAGGTCAATAGCGCGTATAGCCTCCATGCATTAGCTTCCAACCTGCGTCTCATCCCTCCAGTGAAACGCCGGATCTGTTGAAGGGGTAACTGCCGCCAATACCGATGTAATGCGGCTTCCAATGCCTGCAGATCTTGTACAGGGGGCTTTAGGGCTTGATGTTTCTGCCCATCCTATCCCAAATGTGCTCTAAAGGATTCAAATCCGCACAGTTACCCCTTCAACAGATCCGACGTCTCACTACAGGCTTTCCAGGGGGGTGCTTAACTTTTTTTTTCTATGAAATTCTCTGTTATTCGCAATCACTCAATGGTTAATGTTAAAATAATTGTTTTTCAGAACATCCATAAATGGAACAAAACTGATGAATTACCATTTCAATCCTATGTAACGGTAAGCTAATCTTTTGTGGGCTTATTCATTTTAAACATGCGATGAATAACCGTTGGTCCAAACCATATTGAGCTCCCCGCTTCGTCTCGACTTAATATTGGATTGATTGATGTTTTTGTCTCACTAAAAAATGTGCACTCATATTGCGGCTTTGTCAGATATAATGGGGAAGAAAATCGAGCTTTTGTCCGGATGAAACCCACGGAACACCGGCGAGCACCTCACAACTCTCCTACATATGGCGATCGAGCGAAAAGAAATCAATCAGCGATCGTTGATTGTTTTCTTGGACTGTCTGTGATTCAAACTCGCCCCCCCCCCCCCCCCCCCAGAAAGGAATAATTTGTTGTTAAAAAGTAAACCGGTTTTGCATCTACTGAATTGAAATTTTTACATGGTCATTTATAATTATTGTTCATTTATATTTCGGGCAACAAGTAGGCCTATGGTAAAAGCTCGACCATATGAATCTAAAAAGCTTGCAGATTTGAAAGCGAGGTTTCCTCCGAATTTTGTTCAAATCCAACAAAGTGCCTTACAACAAGTGTTGGCAGCTCGGCCTAACCTTCCAGCTCGGGTTATCGATGGTCTCCCACTGTTTGTAGATGATGCAAGGGACAAGGAATGGGTGAATTTCCTTATTGAAAGTTTCAGTCGAGAGCGACCATCGCCACCTGATGACGTCATTGATAAAGATGGGTACATCTGTACTCAACCACCACAATGGCGGTTGGATCTCGACGGACCGTTCGGCCAACAACCAACAGTAACTTACAGGAGTAAACTAGAAGAAGTTTTAGCAACTCGAGCCAATCTCACAGATCGGGTCAAAGACGGACTCCAACTTTTTATCGATGACACATCTGAGGATGAATGGGTTGATTTTATTATCGAAAGTTTGAGTAGAAAAAGAAGCTGGTCATCGGACGAAATGATAGAGGAACCAGATACATATACACAGTCCAGAATCAGCCCGGAGTACGAAAAGGTTGTTTCTGGTCCGGTCATTTATTTCCAATGTCCTAAATGGCCAGAAAATCTTCTAAGTCAAAGTGATCCGACTGCCTCCGGAAACTACCGGAATATGTCACGTTCTCCAAGTTCAGATAAACTAAATCAGCCCCCATCAAGAAGATGTACAAGCTTCAAAAGGAAATCCCCCATGGAGGACGATTCGTATTGGTCTTTAGCCCCTGTCTCCAAAAGGCACCGTTCTGAATAAAATGGCGCCTAAATTTATTTAGTATGCTGACCAATTTCCTTATTTCATCTTTTATCAGCATTCCAATTGTATTGAATTTATGAAGTTATGACCGATTAAAACCACGAGAGTTTTTTTAAAAACATTCTAATCATTTTCGTTGGGTCTTTGCTGTAAGGATTTTAGTGACGAGTCGTATTCTAAAACCACAAACTGAATAGTGTTCGAAAAGTAAACAAAATTTAAATAACCGAAACGACCAATCATTCATTCTAAGCCAAAGTTAGTTCAAAACAATACTGTATTGTTCATCCTTGAGGCTAGAAGCACTAAAGAGCTCTTGAATTATACGTCTTGAGAAAAATAGCCGATAATTTCAACATTCTGTTTTAACGTCAAAATATCAACATTTTGTCAGCTCATGTCACTTTAAAGATACAATTTGGCTTTGGAATTGAGTGGTAATGTTGATGAAAGATCTGTAAAGTGGTATACAATAGTATATAGGCCTACGAGTTGTGTAAAGGGTGTGCATAGAAAATGGGACAACGTAGCCGATGCATAATCGATTGATTCATTGACGTTTTCAGTCTCTGGCTGCATCGCCAGCTTACCGGTGAAGGAGACCTTGTTACCTGTATATGCCCTGTACACTCTTAAAAAACGGATCTTCAAGGGTTCTACATTCTCCCTCATGGTTTTTCTTGGAACCTTCAAGTTCTTTGGAAAGTGAAAAGGTTCTGTCTTTACGAGCGAAAAATAAGGTTCAAGGCTAAAACTACCTTAACTACATCTCCGAGATTGGCATCAGCGGAAAGCAACTATTTTATACTTAAGCTAATTCCGTTTCGCTATATTTGTCAGCTCATGAGAAGACATATAAAACAGACTTTAAAACCAGGAGTGCAGGGTGAGAAAAAAAAACCCAAAAAGTACTATAAACGTAGTAACTGAGTGGCGATAGCACTGTTTTAGTGTTGACACAAACAACGAATAGCGTTGTTACGCACAGTGAATATCCTAGTGTGCCAGCTGTGTGCACAGTCATGTTTATTTCGCGTTAGATCAGTTTGTTATGGCACTTGGAAATTGTGCCGTTAATTTTTTGTCTGGGCTCTAACTCGGTTACTATTCAATTGACAGCTTCGAGCCTTCGATACTCAAAGTGGATATCCCAATTAACCAAGACGTTGCTATTCATAAGTAATTCTTCACCTTGTTGAATTTCCCTAGGGTGCAGGGGGTGTGCAGGGTCATGTTTATTTCGCGTTACATCATTTTGTTTCAGAGTTACTGTACGACCCTTTGAAGTATCGACATCAATATTTTGTCCGGGCTATATTTCAGTTATTATTCGACTGACAGCTTTAATACTCACAGTGAATATTGCTAGTATGCCAGAGGTATGCACTATCAAATTTACTTTGACCAAAGATACGTATGGCATCAACAAATTAGGGATTTCGTTAAAATAACCGTATTTGAATATTTTATTAGGTCTACCAGAAATTATTAGAGCGATTTTTTACATTTTCAAGAAGAAAACCTGTTGGGAGGGGCAATGTTTGTTTGCTGAGGGGATATATACAATACTCGGATGAGTCAATATTCATTAAATGGATTCTCTTTGTGCACATACGGTCATTTCTATCATTAAGACTTTGGGCTTTATTTCAGGATAGAAAAGGAATAAGAAAAATCTGCCGAATAATTGATTGAGCAAATAAGACATTCTTTATCTGGAACAAACGGAATTGGTCAAGCATCTTTGTTCATGGTGGGATTTTCAGTGGACGCCCAGTCTACTATTGTAAAATAATGTTTCGATTGCTGATAGCGGTAGGCTGCAGGTATGCGTAACTTCTACAAAAAGTGGTGACAGGGACGGGATAAATTCGTAATTCTGATTTCATTGATTTTGGGAATCGGTGTGAATAGAACACCTGCTTCCGTTTCTCTCTCAAAGTGTGTGTACAAATATGACAGTAACTGACCTTCGGTCAAATGTCGAAATCCATAACTTACTGTTCAACTATCTAACAGTTAAGACTTAGTTTCGTAAAACGGGGATATCTTTATCTCCAACACGCGTACAAAACGTGGCAAGACAACACATCATGTTTGGGCTAAATGGCAACGAAATGAAAACCTTTTGTCCTCTTGTTCAGAAACTTTTAATGCAATGTGATTAAAAGAACTAGAATTCAACTGAAGTAGAAGTGTCGCCTGGCAGGATAAATATACAAGGAGAAGGTAGCCTAGAAATCTTGGCTCTGCCGAATTTTTTTTTTCCTTGTTCGTCATAGCCAAGATCACTTCCATAGTAAAAAAAGGATATATGTTAAGGAGGCCCGCCTAAAAAATCGGCGGCGCAAATTTCACAACAAATAAGCAAGGAATAAAATATTTACCACTGCATTCCGATAGCATAGACCACGAAGAAGGAGTTTGTCAAACTTATGCCGCTGTAAAGTGACTAAAGATATATGATTGAAGTATTTCTACGACGCCCCGCACAGTTTAACTGGTCGTTTAAATGTTTTACAATGGCGGTTACGTCAGGTTGAAAGCCAGTGGACTTCGACACAAATATTGACTGCATAAGGGAAAGTTTACCACTTTACAGCGGCGTAAGTTTGACAAACTCCTTCTTCGTGGTCTATACTATTTGAATGCAGTGGTAAATATTTTATTCTTTGCTTATTTGTTGTGAAATTTGCGCCGCCGATTTTTTAGGCGGGCCTCCTTAACATATATCCTTTTTTTACTATGGAAGTGATCTTGGCTATGACGAACAAGGAAAAAAAAATTCGGCAGAGCCAAGATTTCTCGGCTAAAGGAGAAGGTACATCACCTTTCACAAAAAAATTCACTGTTGTACTTTATTTGTGAATATATGTACATCATGCTGTGTAAGATGTTACCTGAATATGAGATATTAAATAATAATCTGCGTCAGATTACACATTTATAAGAAATCCCCAACATTTCATTGACTTATTATTAAGGTATTAAACTTCCCATTTAAATTTGAAAAAAATTAAGACAGTGGTTTTCAAGATATTGCACGGAAACCAAGTTATTTGTATCAGCCAATCAAAAGCCTGTACAATAATTAAATATGCGCGGATTTAAGCGAAAGTCGAACTTGAGCGGGGTATTAAGGTAATAAACTTCCCATTTAAATTTGAAAAAAATTAAGCCAGTGGTTTTCAAGATATTGCACGGAAACCAAGTTATTTGTATCAGCCAATCAAAAGCCTGTACAATAATTAAATATGCGCGGATTTTAGCGAAAGTCGAACTTGAGCGGGGTATTAAGGTATTAAACTTCTCATTTAAATTTGAAAAAAATTAAGCCAGTGGTTTTCAAGATATTGCAGGGAAACCAAGTTATTTGTATCAGCCAATCAAAAACAATAATTAAATATGCGCGGATTTTAGCGAAAATCGAACTTGAGCGGGATAGTAAGGTATTAAACTTCCCATTTAAATTTGAAAAAAGTTAAGCCAGTGGTTTTCAAGATATTGCAGGGAAACCAAGTTATTTGTATCAGCCAATCAAAAACAATAATTAAATATGCGCGGATTTTAGCGAAAGTCGAACTTGAGAGGGGTATTAAGGTATTAAACTTCCCATTTAAATTTGAAAAAAATTAAGACAGTGGTTTTCAAGATATTGCACGGAAACCAAGTTATTTGTATCAGCCAATCAAAAGCCTGTACAATAATTAAATATGCGCGGATTTTAGCGAAAGTCGAACTTGAGCGGGGTATTAAGGTAATAAACTTCCCATTTAAATTTGAAAAAAATTAAGCCAGTGGTTTTCAAGATATTGCACGGAAACCAATCCGGACGCCGACGCCAGACTACGCCGTCAAAGTGATCCCTAAGTGCCCCCTTTCAGGCGACACAAAAACCAATCAATCACAAAAGGCAAAAACATATGAATGTATCGGGTTGCTCTGGGGGAAAAACGCTACAATTTAAGTTACATGCTGAGCTGCAAAACTTAAGTTAAAAAAAAAAATCAGATTGTCAAGAGAAGTTGAGCAATTGAAGTGACTTGAAAAATCAAAGGGGGGGGGGGGGGGGGGTCAAGCCGGACACTTGAATTATTGTTCAACATACACGATAGCATATCTTTTCGGACCAAATTTGACAATCTAGATCGCTATTATTGGGTCACTGTGGTGCAAGATTGATTGATTGGTGTTTTACGCCGCACTCAAGATTATTTCCGTTATATGAAGCGTTGTCAGGTTTAGTGGGGGAGGAAACCGGGCTCATTGCCCGCAGGAAACCGCCGACCTTCGGCGAGTACCTGACAACTCTTCCACATACGGCTATTTATATGTGAAAACCACTCAGAAAGTTTTCAGCTATATTTGGTCTAAGTGGGATTCGAACCCGCGCCGCATCGCTGCGGCCACTCTAACCCACTGGCCCAACATCATTTTGTCCAAATGAGAAAGATTGGACCACTGGTACCCTACATTCAACCCAATGATACACCATAAAATCTTAATCAATCAAAACTGCCGTTGGAGGTAGTCCTTCCATAGGGATGTAGGTCTGAATCCGTTATGTTGAGAGATATGTTCGCAAAAACATAGCAATCTGAAACTTCATAGCATGCGAAATGAATTTTGAAAAATGCGATATCTTCTTATGGTCAATATCGCTATAAAAACCTAAAAGCCATTGCAATAGAATATGCTGGGTACCGAATCAGTAATGTGGCAGAAAATTCGCTTGCACTGAGCCCGCCTTTCTCAGTGAGAAGGCAAGCAGAATCAGATGTCACCACTCGACAGCAAGACGTTTGGTCTGGAAACATGACAAAAACGAATGACGTAGACTGTAAGTAACCGCAGACCATCAGGCAAACCATGCAATACCTCGGATAGAGTTGACAGAAGTTTGCTGAGGCTATTAAGGCGTCGTGCATTTGCTACCAGTTGCACCCTGAAACGTCTCTGGTTCTGACACCGTTGCCAAACAATTAGAATCCTCTCAGACCGGTTGCACTTGATAATCACGGGCACAGGTGTCGAAAGCTTGTGTTGTTCTCGAACAACTGACTTCATGGTGATGCATTCATCCTTTCTCATTAAAAAACATCATTGCCACAGCATCTGTTATGGTATGGGGATGTTTCTCACTTGATTGCAAGCTGGATTTGGTAAAACTACAAAGCCGTCTGACTGGGTATTGATACTTCCAAGAAGTGCTCAACCCAGTTGTCGTCTTTCTGGCAACTGTATATTTGCTTATCTATAGATCGTATACGGGTGTAAGCTCAATTGTATAGCGTGTTTTTACATCTTAAGAGGTTAAGTAGACCTCAAACGCATTAACATATACTCCTGCGCAGAGCGATTCAATATATTGTGTTCAAACATCACAGTTTTCTTAATCGCTCAAGGTAATAATTATTCACTAGTATGGCGAACATCATTCATACGAATGGACGCGCCAATAAGCTAAAACAACCAACCAACCAGTTGTCGTTCCACATTTTGATAATTAGTCATTAGTCACCAGACCACTATTCTTGGATTTTGCTGACTTAGCAAGGTGGAAAACTAAAGAATACCAAATACATTAGCCTTCCTAACGTTTTTGGTCAGTGGATCTTTTGTCACATTCTGATGTGGTGGTGTGATCGTTTGGTATTTTTGTCACCCTGTGACTTTTGCGAGTGAATTGCACAGTTGTGTGGTTTACACGGCGATATCGCGATGACCCCACGGTACATGCCTAAAGAGTTTCCATAAGTTATTTGATTTAAGAGAAAAATTGGCCATTAGGCCTACATCTACGTATACAAATATATTTACATCTGAGAAATGTCTGAATGTGGGTTCCCTCCTAATGAGAAATACGTATGGCAATTTGACAAAGGAATAATAAAGGCAATAATTTTGGCAATAATTGAGGCTCGTGACTGAAAATTAATAGGCTCGAGTGATATACACACTGGCTCTAGTTAGACAACCTCTATTTATCATCTTGTTATTTTAAATTTCCTTTGTCCTCTCATAATCAGGGCGACGCTCGTTGTACCACCATTCCATGTATATTGTTCAATGTCTACTGCAATGGAATTTCTTTATTAGATTCTCCTGGAAAACTTGACACAGCAATAACTCTGGTCAGGCGAGATTTTCTGAGAGTAAGAGTAAGAGAAGTCATAAAGTAATTAAAACAATTAGAAGGTGCACAATAGTGTAATCAGTAGGCTTAAAGAAATCGGATTCCAGTTGGCCGATTGCTTGATGACCTTTTCTTGGAATTTATGCGAAAAGCATTTCGGGGGATTGAGGGATGTTCACATAATTTTACAAGATGAGGTACGTAATTTACCCAGAAAGCTTTGCGTAAATCTATGATACGTCATCAGGGTCAGTGGTAATTCACACGAAGGTCGTCTCTCATTGGACCTTCATATTGGTTGATAGTAGCGTGACGATGTGACCCCTGCTACCAGGGATAAGAGTCAAACCGATGGACAAAGCCTTAATTACAAATACTGATGGAAATAAGTAGGCCCTTCTATGGTAATTAACAGTTGTTCTAGAATGAAATGATCTGCAGATGATGTAATGATGGGGCTTGTGTACAGAGAGCCCGAAGAGAAAACAATTAACTTTCACTGAACATAAGGTATGGTATACATATGAGCCCAATTGTTTTAGTTTAAACATATTTTATTGCACAAAATTATACAAGAGGGATTGAAAACAAGTTATACAACTTAGTTAATCCTTTCCCTACATTGACATGAATGACATTGAATGCATGATAAAATTATCTCAAAATGAAGTCAATACAAATTGTTGAATTTGAAGAAAGAAAAAAAAAAAAAAATTAATAAAAATATAAAAAAAAGGTTTCAATGAAAAAGGTTTTGTTATGGTCATATCAATTCATTTGAAAAAGTTAATAGCTGTAAATATATATAAGTTTCAAAGCAGAACGTTAACTTCATTCACCCAACATACAGATTTTTAAGTTAATAAGATTGAATATTGAAACGACATATCAGTGCTTAAACATTTAGCAGTGGAATAGTGAGAAAGAGACTTAAGTGAACCTTTCACTTTTTTTAATGAAGTCTCGAACATGTCTGAACATATTCAGGTTTTCTCTAGCAGTAATGTCAGGATTTCCGAAAAGACTATCATGTAGATTAAATTGATTAGTAAACAGTTCTGCGAGACTCGTGCGAATCCCATGGTAAAGTATACATTCAAAAAAGAAATGATTTGCATCTTCTGACGGAGCTCCACAGCTGCATTCAGGTGACGGTGACAGATTAACACGATGCAGATCAGCATTTAAGGAGCTACATTCATAACGGAGCTTAGTATGCAATATGTTAAGTTTTCTTTGGCCTACTTTAAAATATTGTTTTAACAACGTATATAGGCTACATGCATATCAAATGTCACTTGACCTACCAGTTCAGTTATACTATAGGGTTTCATTAAATAATTGATATTATATCGTCTTGAATTGTCAGAACATTTACGGATTTCAAATGATGTAACACTGTCCTTTCATAATATAATGCTTCTAAGGTTGACGTGCAACGATTACTAATAACTCCTTTCTGAAAAATATGTTATATAACTGAGCCTATTCAACACGTGACGATATCAAAGACTAGTATAGGAATACCTAGCCGAGAAATCTGGGATCTGCCGATTTTTTTTATCTCTCCGTGTTCGTCTTAGACACATTAGCAGCCATATAATACCAGTCGCCGTAAGACCGATAATCCGGGCTAAGGAATACCAAGCTGGTTTTAATTGGAAGTGTGTTACTTTGTTTCCCTAAAATAACAGCTTCATCCGGTAGGGTGATTCTGCATTCAAATTTTAATATTTTAAACCCTTGCCCACAATTCCCCAGGGTCTACTGGTACATAGCGCCCTTAACCAAGGCTACTTAGTTCCAATGTCCTGGATATCGGTTGAAAATAGTCGAAGGTTGTATTTTTGACGTAAATTAAATAAAAAAAATCATTTTTGAATTAGTTAATCACCGACATTGACGACACGGGAAAAAATCCGGACCTTGGTGAGAATTGAACCCACAACTTGGGGTTGCCGTCTTCACATAACAATGTACATATCTATCTCAGTGAACAGACTATAGTATATATATAGAGAGAGAGCATATTTGGAATCTGATCATAACTCTAAAAACAGGGTCTGCTATATTCTTCCGAAAATTCACAAAGCCATTGAATAATGGCCCAAGCCTACTATGCAACCCCCCTCCCCCCCTGGGCGTCCTATTATCTCAGATTGTGGTAGTGAAAATTATAGAATATCAGAGCTAATTGATTACTATCTACAACCTATAGCGAATCGGCATCCTAGCCGTATCAAAAATACGGATGATTTGTTGGCCAAATTGTCTGAGAAATCCATCCCACAAGATGTGATTTTAGTTACTCTGGATGTGGAGTCTATGTATGAAATATCATAGGTTTACTTTATTACAACAATTTATGATGGTCTAAATGATATACCACTTTTTAACGCAATTAGAAACTTGTCTCCGCGATTATTTTAGACAAGAAGATTTTCCCTGTGCCCGTGTATTTTAATGTTCGTAAATAGACAAACATTAACATAGATTTGGGTCTTAAATCCATAAAATCAGCATTCCAAAGATATCCTGACCACCGTCGTCCGGATAAAGACACGATGAAAACGTGATGCTAAATATTTACCATCGCATTTCCATAGTGTTTCTGAGATCAAAATATAGGCGGTTTAGTAAGTAAAACGCAATGAAAATTTTCCATCGTGTTTTACATAGCAAATGAGTCAATTTCATGAAGTATAACACGAAATTAAATATATTTTTAATCGCGCCTTAGATTTCGATTTAGCCTAGTTGAGTATGTGTAACGCGATGTCCCTTCTCGGCCATCATATGAAGAGCATCATATTATCAACAGTGACTTGCTGCTGGATAGAGGGAAACTTCTTCCTGTTAATATAGTGCGAATTTTCGCCAGGCATATTCAACATGCGTATGTGAGTTCCGTCAATTGCACCCACTATACCGTTAAATCCAGAGATTTCTTGGAAGCTACCAGCGATCTCTCTCTCATCTAATAAAAGATTTTCTTTTCCCACAAAGCGAATCTGATACATTTCTTATGATTTTGTGAACAATGCTTTCCGACATACCAAAGAGAATGGCCAACTCTCGCATTGAGTCTTGGTTTGCCATATACCTACCAAAGAAAAGTTGTTTAGAAGGGGATATTGCGAATTCGAGTCAAGCGAACATTGTACTCGGGTAACACGGGAACAATCAACGTGTTCGAGACAGCCGACAAGAGAACATTGTACTCGGGTAACACGAGAACAGGGAGTCGAAGTCGCCCTTCAATGGCCTGCTCTCAGTCCAGACTTAAAGGAGGAGAAAACAAAAAAACAACATGCAATTGTATTGAACGGGCTCCCATAGACCATCGTATTCATGTGTGTGAGTCTTGCACGTGGTTTACGGTGTGAAAATACAATGAAAATGAATCTGCCCGACAAGCTTGTGCTCGATCGTCAGTGGAGCGCGCCATTGACGGTTTGAAATTGACCGGAAAAAGTATTAGTAGATTACTTCCCTTGCGAGCTTATCATATCTTGTATGCACTCTGAAACTTCGGGGATTTACGTGCGTGAAATACCCTCTGATAGACTGCAGGTCATTTTGAATATGGCGACCAAATACGTAGCCGTGAAGCGTACAATTTCCAACTCCCCTTGAGGGCCCCACAAAAGTGTCCCCGTGATAATGTAAGGGACTGAAACACTCGGTTTGTCAACTTTCAGCCTCGATCAGTTATATAATTGAAGTATTTGAAAATTCCTGATATGTACCGAAACTGCGTCTGTCTACAACATGTGGTATACCGGGCTAAATAAAATATATAAACAAATATCTTTCTAAATGATATTAGCATTTAATAAATTTATAGTTATTTTTATTTTATGTTTTCGTCTATAGTAAAACATTTTGATATTTACTTTCGACGCCATTTTTATTCAGCTCAAAAATACGGTGATTTACCGTATAAAAAACGCAGACTGCCCGAGGCGTGTCAAAGCCGACCGGTAGCGAGCGAAGATAGCCGAAGGGAGTTCCGAGTGATCTTGTATGGTTATAACCTGCAATGTCAGCAGTAAGACTACCTTTTTTGAAAATTCTACAACGATCCCCATAAGTCGCGTAGACAACATAGCAGCCTGTCACGTCTTCCCAAAAGGTTGATTTACTAGCCAGTCTACATTTCAGAGCTGTTAGAGTGTTTATCCTCTCTTATTAGCGCGTCGAAATGATCAAAATTAACCTAGGTTTAAATGGGAGACTTTCAGAGTTGACCAATTTCTCTTACGCTAGTGAGTGACTGGTGGCCAGGGGTATGCTGATTGGCCGATCGAGACACACAGCTAAGCTCTGCTGTGAAGATGGCTGCCGAGTCAATTTAGACGTTCTCTGATAACGATTGTTAACTTTCTTATAGCACAGTTGGGCAAGGAAAAATCGTAGAAATATGGTTTTGGTACCGTTAGAAAGGAAAATGTGTCGCGCCTGTACTATATTTACTTAGTTTTTTCCTTTTCTTCTCTTTTAAATCCGATAGAACACTTGTGGGACGAGATTCAGAGGAGGCTCAATCTGGTGCGACCAAGGCCGACAACTGCAGCTGAACTCACTCAGGCATATCACAGAGTTTGGGCCCAAGTTCCTATCATCTTTATCAGCCGTCTCATCCACTCAATGTTCAGACGATGCAACGCTGTAATCAACGCCCATTGTGACCATACACATTATTGACTTCCAGATCGCACCGTGGCGCCACCTATCCTCACTTTCACTTGAAATTCTCTAACCTTTTTATGCTAATGATGATGATCAATCATGTCAAATTTGGAATCATTCCGTTGATGAGTGTGTTGTTTACATCTATTTGTAATAGATGTTATATATATACGTTTTTTTTGCGGTTCATTGTATATACTAGTATATAGAGGTTATCTAACGAGAGCCAGTGTGTTACGATGAATATCACTCGAGCCTATTTTCCAAGCTTCAAAGTCACTTGCCAGAGGCTCTGCCTTTGTAAATTAATAAGCGAGAGGGATATTCATTGTAACACACTGGTTCGAGTTGGATAATATTATTCTCTCACCAGACAAAAATAATATTTAAAAACGCAGCTCAACTGGAAAAAAATGTAATGACATTGCTCCATTGTCAAGAATAGCTGTCTGAAGAATAGCACATTACAACTTTTGAAGTGGCGTCACCAGAGACAACATCCTGAATCGTTGAAGGCTCGATTATTTGACTGGTTAACATCCTACAAGAATACAATTGGAATGCTAACGTGTGGATGGTGAATCAACTAAATAGGTTGTTCCAACTCCAAAACGTTGTTCAGTGCCCCTCAAAAAATTTTCTGACTGGGTTTTCACTCGAACGACCTATGTGGGATGGTTACCAGTTACAACCGGAAGGTCGTGGGTTTCCTCCGGGCACAGAGTCCTGTTTCCTCCCACAATAAAACTGGCAACGCCGCCATATAAGAGAAATAATCTTGAGCGCGGCGTAAAACACCAAACAATCAATCAATCAACCAAAACGCCGAATATAGGAGACTTGCCAGATACTAGGCGAAGATTGCGGGTTTCCTCCGGACAAAGACCCCGGTTTCCTCACCTACTAAGCCTGGCAATTAATCATAAATGAATCAACTCCAGAAATATATTATGGGTGTAAACCTGTTCAAATATTGCCATATTTTCTTATGTAACCAATTAGGGGGTGTACTATACTATATTTATACAAAGAATAACCCTTAGTGGTCTGACATGTTTTCTTTTAGCTCTATACGTTTTACATAAAGTTTTATTTTTAAGTATGACTTTGAAGGATTGGCCACTTGACCTTAAGTTGTTTTTGTTCACATCTTTTGGGTTGAATATGTCATGTTTACCCACATCGCTAGGTAATTGGTACGACAATTAAAACGCTTAATTGGCAAATTGAGAGTAGTTTAACTAGTTTAAGGAACAATATCTTGAACCGAAAGTAAAACACTACTTTAAATGTTGCGTTCGAGTGTTTCTCTAGCGGAAGTAAAGTATTTTAGAGTGCTTCTTACAGCTCTACCGGAAATAGCTATAAATATATAGGTCATTTGTTTACATAGCACGTGGCTTATGTTCAGTTAATATGCCCGTATTGATATTATAGGAGATAACGCGACTAATGTCCGCTGCTCTCAAAGTGACACGAGCTGCCAAAATAAGAGAAATATAAATATTTAAAGAAAAGCTGAACAAGTGGCGAAAACGGAGCCAATTTTCCAATTTTTACGAAATCAGTCAAAATGGCGACGCCCCTTGTCGACTCGATTCACCTTTAACTGACCATTGCTAAAAACTCCACGAGAAGTGTTCAATTTTTGTTTGTTTCTGAAGTGCTGGAAGTATCGAACGATATCCCCATTTAAATGTAGGAGAGGAATAAAAACGCGGGTTAACGCGAACAAACGCCAGGTTGAACTTCTCGGTGGTGTTGTTTTTGTGGAATAGTTAAAAGTCACAGTTGACCTCCAACCGGGACTCTCCAAAATGCTGGTTTTAGCATAAATAGGTCCCTTTTCAGACCGATAGGAATAAAATAATTTCTAACTTGAGATTGCTGTCTATGATGGACACAAAAATAAGCTCTTATAACTAAATCCTACTCCACAAGGAACTGTTAGCTGACAATATGTTAGTTGGCAATAAAAATATGTTAGTTGCCGATATGTTAGTTGACAATATGTTAGTTGCCGATATGTTAGTTGACAATATACATGCCAATTTGTATATTCTTAGTATACACAGCACTTTTTATTGATTGAATGATTTATGTTTTACACCGCGCACAAGATTATTTCACTCTTACAGGCTACAGGTTACAGTTTGGAACAAGTTCCAGGTATTTTTGTGTGTGTTTTTTTAATTATTTCTCATGGCCCCCTGCATTTTTATGGGAATTTTTGTAGTTTTTATGAAAGGACAGGGGTTGCAGGAGTTACTGTCTGGAAATGATTTTAGAAGTGGAATGGGACCAGTTCAGGTGGATGGAGATCTGGTAGTTGGGCGTTGTTTGGTATCCGGCGGACTATGTGCAAAGTGGCCCCAAAGTGACCACCAGCTGTTTGTAATGATAATGAAAAACTTCTACCTTCAACCTATGAATAAATTGTGCTTAAAATACTGCCAAAGGACTGTTTAAGGTGCCCACTGAAGGATTTAGTTATGGAAGGTGCTGTGAGAGCAGACATTAACATTACCGCAAATGGCAAATGAAATTGTGATCTGCTGCCATATGGCGGCGATACTAGGTGTAGTGAGGGATTCTACCCCTCCTGCATGTGCGTGCCGTGTGCAAATATACATGTTAAGTAGAGATGACTTTTCAAACGACATCGAGTCTGTAGTGCATCACCGTTGCACGTGACCAAAGCTTATCGTTGATTGGTTAAAAGTTCCCAATCTGTCCGTCACTTTTTCCTCATTTTTCTCAATTATCGGGGTAGAATCGACTTTAATACCTTCGTCTTGGTGTTTATTGCGTAACCCGATACCGCTGGACGTTGGTTCGCACCTCGTCAAACCCCTCGAATGCTGCGCATTCTCGTGGTTTGACTCGGTACGAACCAACGTTCAGCGGTATCGGGTTACGCAACAAACACCGCTACGGCGGTATTAAACCCTTAAACAAACCAGCCCTTTGCCTAGAGAAAACACCCAACCTTCGCCGAGAACCTAAGAACGTTTGTATGCAATAAAATGTGACCTGCGACTTAAAACAAAATATATGTAGGTTATAGACAAACAAATGTGGATTGTTTAGAAATGGATTAACAAACATCCTAAGTTCACATCAGGAAGGGTTTAATCTACCATAGACCGATCAACAGTTCCAGTTGCATGCACTTAATAAAGAGACTAGTCAGTGTTTACATAACATGTACCACGAGTGAGTGATTTCTGAGTGGATTTTTCACCCTGTCGCCGTATGTGTAACAGTTGCCAGGTACGCCCCGAAGGTCCGAGAGTTTAAAGCCCAGTTCCCTTCCCCGTCAAACTTGGCAACGCCGCCATATGAGTGAAACATTCTTGATTGTGGTGTAAACAACATCAGTCAATGGAGTGAGTGGGCGGAGCCTATCCCATCAGCCATACAGGGAAACTTCTATAAGCATTTTGATACTTGCAATACTCCTAAAAAGTCGTTTATATATTTATGAACACTAAAACACACACGCACAGGAAAATGTTCTTGACTAATGTCGAATTCAAAATCGTTTATATGTTATATATACTTGGTCTTTTGTTAAACATTTTGGTGCTCGCGTTAGTTTTAGAAGGACTGATATATAAAATAGTTTAATGTCTTAAAAGTTTGATTTACCGCTTGGGTTTGAAAGTTGGGAACTTTGAAGCTATAACCATTGTTTATGCTTAAAGTGGCATCAGCTGCCAAAATGTTGATACTTTCCCACAAATATTTGAAATAATCGGTGAATGTTTTTAAGAATACAATTGAGAAGCTTTTTAGTGCTACATTGTATTAGTCTCAAGAACTTTCGTCCCGGTTATTTAAATTTTGCTTACTTTAGTTCGTAGAGATGACAGAATTAATGAATTTTCCTCATTTCAACGTTAATTATTTAGATTTTCGGTGATCTTCGAACACATTTATTTACACTTCAAACGCTGAACTTCACTTGGCAATAAAAGAAACTCCCCAAAAACTCCTAACTTTGGCACCTCATGCCACTTTAATTATCAAGTACAAATAAAATTGCATAGCAGATGTAATCAAAGGGATTTTTAAGTATCATATTACTCAGTTTCGTTTTGGTGGAAGCTACACTCTTAAGCCAATTTATTTCCCGACGGGTTTTCCGGTTTTAAAATACGAAGGAAACAGGAGCATAGGCCTATTATCTTAAAACCTGTTTTTTTGGTCTGTATGTATACGGTATTGAATGGAAGTGTATAATTGGATAGAAGGGGAAGTCAAGACAGGACAGAGCTCTCAGTTCCTGTGTCTTTATTCCATGCGTTGTGTCGTTCGATATCATTTTGGTATAGCCTAAATAAGAATTGAACATGTAATATTTCTTCTTGCAGTCAGTTTTGTCCAACATCTTGAAATGGTAGCTTTTCATTTGTAGGCCCCTACTGCGTATTATTTTGTTCCGGTACTTAATTTCCGGAGCAATAACAAATTATGCCTATACCATCTAGCAAATATAAAGAATATAAATATAAAGAAATATAAGGAAATGACCACAACTCAGGCCTCCGGCTCTCGTCCAAAACAATGGAGACTTATTTTTTCTTGAAGTTATCAAAGCGTATACGCTGAGAATCAACCCATCATTTATTAAGTATATATCAATGTCTGTCAAAAATACATTTTGTATCTATATAACGGACCAATGGTGAGGATGATGTCGGTTAGCTGGTGACCAAATTGTTTGCCACATCTATATACATGCTACCAACTTTGGTTTTCAAAATCTTCATCAAACGGATGAAATGGAACGGATTGTTACACATATATTTAGCTCGGTTCCTTTGGATTGACATAAGTCGTGCGCACGAGGTAATAACTTTTGCGCAAGACACAATAAGCCGTGGGCACGAAATATTAAGTGGTGCGCCCGAAATATTAAGTTGAGCGCACGACCTATCATCTCGAGCGCACGACCATCTTCACACTCAGTTTTAGCTGTAATCATCATAAGGGGAACTGCGGTAACCGTTAGAGGTGAGTTCGATTCTCACCCTAGCCCAGAATGTTTTCCTAGGCTAACCAGTGCGACAACTCACTCTTGTTATAGCGGCATGGGCTGTCAAATTTAAGAACCTTTTCGATAAAACAAAATGAGGTAAATGTCCTAATGAAAATAAAAGCTTTCCGCCGATACCAAGCTTAGCCGTGTATAAAACTAGTTTTTTTTAGTATGGAACACCCTTAAATGACAGTCACAAATAATGAAAAGGTGAGAATTTTGGCAGCTCATGCCACTTTAAATATATCATGCATCCCGTCTATTTGGAATATTGTCCACTAATAACACAAATCTCCGTTTATTTCAACGTCAATCCTTTAGTTTCCAATGTACTTCAAACGCTGAGCTTCTTTTGACAATTGGAATTCATGAAAAAGTCCGAATTTTGGCACATCATGCTGCCAAAAGTAAGATATTTTCACGAATTCAGATTTTGAAGAGAAAGAAGGAATTAGCTAATTATTGACAAACCAAACCAGTCACACAGAATAAAAAAATATTCGATAAATCTACAATTTAACTCGAGGACATTTATCGCTATTTGTTTTGAAACTGAGAGTAGGCGGGCCATTTTGCTAACTATTACCAGGCAATTTTCCCAAGTAAATTTCACTTTTCGGTCCCTTGTCTACTTCGAAAAGACACCGATATTAACGAAAACTTCTTTATTTATACTGTTTTAGAAAATATCCATTAATTTTGAAATTCTGTTCTAACAGAAAAATATCTTAACTTTGGCAGATCGACCCAATTTAGGTATCAAAAATTGTCCGACTTTGATATCTTTCCTCATGAGTTGGACATTCTAAGTTCATTTGGCTAGTTCAAATTTAAAACAAAAAGAAAATTTTTCCAAACTAACAAATTCGTTAATGAATAAGTAATTTTCACTTACCAACGACACTCATCGGGTCTGCAATGAGGGTTACGTACAAGTCAGATATCGCCAAGTTGCCGATAAAGATAGCTTCCGTCGTTCGTAGAGAGCGACATTTCCCCAGGACAGCAAGAATAAGACAGTTACCAAATGTCCCTATGATAGACGCGAGAACAATGATGACCAAACACGGAACCGCCAGCTCTAGCCTGGTTGTTAAAAACTCGTATCGTTTATAACTCAAGTCGGTATCGTTGTCCATCATTCTTCAGTTGGTGGCTTTTTGACTTAAATTTGCAAAATTTAGGATAATTCCGAAACTTTAGACACAGTCTATTTACCCGTCGCCATCAAATGTCTTTAGCTGTCAATTTCATTTTAAACAGGTTTCTTACATGCACTGTAGATTGCTAATATACTTCCCGCTAAAGTTGCAAGTAGAATGCTCAAAACGTGTCCAAGATTATCTATGTTTTTTATAGAGAGATTATGAGAGAAAAAGTTCAATTACAGTCTGAGAAGGCTAAGTATTGCAATTTTTTAACTTAAAGCTATCTCGTGTCTCTATAGAGTTATCATACATCAGCAATGTCCGCCTTGGTTTGAAATTGACAATACTAGTATACACTATATTACCTTAAACATTAATCCTTCTACAACAGCGAGTACATTCCTAAATATAAACAATCCACAGCAATACCATTAATTCGATGCGTGTTGTTTCCAGACCCTGATTTCCCAAAAAAATAGTCCTTCAGTCTCCAGCGTAATGGAAAACAGTACTATTTGGACAGTGACTGTATCAGATATTGTATCCAAAAACATCTGCACATCAATAGAGACTCAGTACCGGTACCTCTCAGACGCAACGCCTCGTCAAGCCACCTTGTTCAACAGGGGTCTGAACAACATCTTATACAACTCTCAGATCTGTGCTTCTCAAGTTGCACATGCCACTTTTATACCTCCCATCTTGATTAATAGTGTTTGAACTCTCCGTGTAATCCGTATGACCATTTAAAGAACAGCAAAGATCGATTTGTTTGCTAACAATTCATGTGTATAGAGCACTGATCATTTCTCTGCACTCTTCTAATTAGTGCCGAGCTTTAGTGACCAGCCAACGGCGGTAACTTCCTATCCACACATTCTTCATGGCATGTTGCCAAAGATATGTTTATTATAGATGTATCTAGACACAATGTACGAGTGAATGTATCAATTTATCGTGAGTAGAATACAACACTGTTGGTTTCCCTTGAATTACCAAAACCTACAAGCGTCGCTATCGGGGCCTTAATATCTAACTCAGACGAACCTTCAACAATTCACATTATGCATTAATGGCATGACTGCAGTGAAAAATGTTATAAACGTTATTAAAAAAATCTATGGTATCTTGATTTTTGATATAACTGATTATGTATTTTGAAGCGTTGGACCCCGCAAAGATTTATAAATATTATTCTTGGCACCAAGAATTTAATTAAAATCCAAGTGCATTTTGGACAGCTTTCTTCGATACACGCGTCAATTCTTTGGCAAAAAGATAGCACAATTTTATTGGGCTAGAATTTAATTAGAATTCAAGTTTATCTTGAATAGCCTCTTTGGATAGATCCACCGTTACAACCCCCTTTTCTGCAGATAAACTGTCTCTGGAAGAGTTGCTAGCCATGTTTGTACCTGATGGAACATATTTGAATATTATTTTCGCAATGAGTTTTCGTACATACGGGATCGGGGGAAGAAAGTATCTCAAGCGAGACACTGGCAGCATCGATGTTGACATTTTTGACCGTATGGGGATAAATATGCCAAAAATATATCCCAGAAATATGTCAGAAAATATAAAATGTCCTAAGATACTTCAACGCTTTATGCGTGGGCTATGAAGAACAAATAGAGACATATAAGTCGTAATCAAAATGTCAGCAAAAAAAGGATGCATATACACTATTTTAAAAATCGTCGCTCCAGTTTTAGAACACAACAGTGCTCGACTGGTCTCCTTCAGACACAACTGTGCTCGACTGGTCTCCTTCAGACACAACAGTGCTCGACTGGTCTCCTTCAGACACAACAGTGCTCGACTGGTCTCCTTCAGACACAACAGTGCTCGACTGGTCTCCTTCAGACACAACAGTGCTCGACTGCTCTCCTTCAGACACAACAGTGCTCGACTGGTCTCCTTCAGACACAACAGTGCTCGACTGGTCTCCTTCAGACACAACAGTTCTCGACTGGTCTCCTTCAGACACAACAGTGCTCGACTGGTCTCCTTCAGACACAACAGTGCTCGACTGGTCTCCTTCAGACACAACAGTGCTCGACTGGTTTCCTTCAAATGGCATAAATGCATAACGGATTTTTTATTTGGTATATGGAGAAAACGAATGACTTATTTCGATTTCTATGCCAGTGATTACGTAAATAATTTGGGTAATTGGGAGAAAATGAGTGACCCATCTCGATTTCTAGGATAGTGATTACGTAGACAGGTTCTTGAAACACTGAATTTCTCATATACGTGGGGCACACCATCCTATTCTTGTACAAGTTCTAGATCATTTGTCACATCATCCCATTCCTGTAGAAACATTTTTTAACCAACACTTAAATGTTGTGGTGGGGGCCTCGGTCTGTCAGTCTAACACAGGCATTCGGTCGCGGGCTCGAATCCAACTCAGAGTGGATTTTTCATTCGATCGCAGTATGTGAAAGAGTTGCCTCGTTCAGGGTTTTTCCCCCCACTAAACCTGGCAGTGCCGCCATTTAAGTCAAATAATCTTAAGTACGGCCTTGAACATCAATCAATGTCGTGTTGAATGTCATCCGAAGCTTATGTATTGTACAACAATTCTTGTATATAGTAGAGGTTGTCATATTTCTGAGAAATAATTGCACAGGAGCAACGAGTTGGGGTCATCCAGGAAATGTATGTTTTTATTAAAATATTGGCTAAAGGGATGCTTACAGCCAATCAAACTGTTCCGGGAGCCTCTTCCTTGGTTTATATGTTTGAAATGATTGACGTTGAAACAAAAAATATCAGTTGAGATCAGTGCGGATAAATACACCAAGACAATAATGCAGATGTATGGCGATACAATTGTTTCCGCTTTCTTGCAAACCCTTACTAGTAAAGTGCTTTCTGGTGAATGATATATCAGTGGAAAATGCCTAATTAGAACTTCTTGGGAACAATTTTCATGTTATAATCTGTACTTTGGCAGGCAACATCATTTAGATAATACTGGGTTGTCTCCCGACTTTTCTTTATACTCGATCCGATCATAGCTACCATTGAATTTCACTTCGTATCTATTGAATGATTACCACATTATAATTATAATCGGAAGGTAATCTTGATATCGAATATTTCCTGGATAGCTTAGGAGATTATTGGCCGACGGCTGTGTTATCGGACAACCGTTGTGACACTGACATCTGGAGATTTCCCATCCAAGTGGTGATAAACACAGCCAATTATTTACTGTTTCTCCTTTTTCTGAATCCATGTCCGTTTGTATCCTTTGAACAGCGTATACTCAATCCATCGCCAAGTTCTGAGTGATTATTTTCGAGGAAGGGCGTATTGTATAAAACACTGTAGACACATATACATAGCGAAAAACGGGTGCACCCCTAAATCAAAACCATTGGCACATTACAAAATCGAAATCATTCGAAACTGCTCTTGAAGGTAGTCATTCAATCAGGCTGGAAGACCTTTTTCGGACTGAGGGACTATCACTCTAACCGACTGAGCCACTGAGGCCCCGAATTCGATCGTGATTTGGTGATGAACACCTTGTGTTTTCAAGAGGAACTGATGACACAAACGTATCGATTGAAAAGTTTAAAGCCTGCGGCATGAATGTTGAAAAATGCAATATCTTTTTACAGTCAATATCGCTCATAAAATTATTCCCCAAAAAGCCTTATACATTGTAACATACATGACAGGTAGACGGATGACCATGGCAGTGAAATGGCAGATTAGGCTTTTTCTTTAAGAAGGCAGCAAGAAGAATCGGATGACGCCATTCCAATTTGATTGCAAGCTGAATTTGGTGACCATGCAAGGCAATTTGAAAGGGGCTCGCTATATCAAAGAAGTGATAATCACCCATCAGCCACCAGACCCCTATTCATGGATGAAAATGATCGGTCCCATCGTTCAACGGTTCAAGAGATGTGTCACAGTGTATAAAATGGCAATGTATTCCAGAACATCTCATGGCCAACAGATCTGAATATCCTGGAACATGTATGGGACATTTTGTGACCCAAGATGCTGAATATCCTGGAACATGTATGGGACATTTTGTGACCCAAGATGCTGAATATCCTGGAACATGTATGGGACATTTTGTGACCCAAGATGCTGAATATCCTGGAACAGGTATGGGACATTTTGTGACCCAAGATTTAATGTAGGGATCCTCCTACACAAAATGTGCATGAGTTGGAAGAAGCATTGCACGAGGGGAGACGTCAGCTGTCAAGGTTATGAGAAGGCGACCGGAAGCTGTGATTCAAATGTTTGGTGGAAGCTGCTTTGATTGACTGATTGTGTTTCTATCGTCTCCATATGTGACTTTCAACCTCTCGTTACAGTACTGTCAGCATTACATTTTGAGATTTCACTATTCTCGTTTTTCTTGAATTTTACCGAAGTCAACAGACCTTTGTACTGTAACAAAGAAAAAGTTTTTAGGGCCAATTTAAAAATGTCAAATTCAGCGGCATTATCATATCAGTTTACTGTAGTAGAGAAATCACAAGATGCATTTTGCGAATGTTATGTCACTTTAGTTTAATGGGAGAGGAACCAGTCTCTTTACCAGGAGGAAACACCCGACCGGCGAGTACCTGGCTACCCTCCACATACAGCCATAGAACGGAACTTGCATTATAGACTGTGTTTTAGAATCTTTTGACATTTAGAAACAATTAGGAAAAAACATCTAGAAGATTTTAGACAACATATTTGGGTGGCACTTTTGAATAACGTCAGGGTTTGATCTCCAAACCACGATTTCACCCATGTTTATACTTTCTTCAAATAAATATCTCAACGACCAATTCGACTGGTTGTGATTATTCGAGGACTGGTCTAACAGAATGCACGTGAAGGTTAAATTGGCTTTACTAGCGTTGCGTTAAATGTCTATTTGGTACATAAAGTAAAACTAAGTTTTCAACTTGTATCCTGTATGTATGAGCAATCAAAGGGAAGGAACTCTGTATGTTCTTTGTTAAATCCTTATATGGTATAAACTAAAGTAATGCATGCTGATCACGTGTTCATCGAACTTGCACTGCAGCTGGTCGTGAGAATACCTGTCTACTCCAGTCTTTTCTTTACTTACTATTCGGTATTATATATCTACCTACCATCGACACCATCAGTTCCTTATGAAAACCTTTACTTATTCCACAGTCAAATTGATTAGATTGCTATATTTAATGTGCATTTGAATAGAAATAAATGACGTCCTGTATTGTGACCTTTGTGTTGCTGATGGTATTTGGCCCGAAACAATGAACACTTCCTTTTTTGACATCAAGTTTGTATTCTTAATTTGAAATTGAATATTTGGTTTGTTAGGTACCCTCAATGGCGGAAAATGACAGAGGAATCAAGACCAATCAATTTGGGATTGAAATCTAACCACAATAAGATCGGAAATAAATGTATTCAAACATTCTTTTCACGGGTTCTGGTCGATCGGTTGGTGTTTTACAAATGTGTTTATATATAATGGGATTATTTGATGTACCCTTTGCTTAAAGTGGCATGAGCTGTCAATATTCAGGGTTTTTTTTTCATAAAAAAAGAAAAGGAAATATAAGAAAATTCGAGTTTGAAGTACCTTAGAAAGATAGCACGTGATCAGGCATATCCATTCAAGACTGCGCGTATAATGACGTCATTTAAAATGTCTGTTTCGGAATCCTCTCCAGGTCATACATCGAAAGTGGTACGTATTGACCAATAGAATGGGAGTAAAGCCTAATAGATATTAATGAGGTATAATAATAACATTTATTAATTTGTCACTCTCATATTATTTCCAATCAGTGTTTTGTTTCTGCACTAATTAACGTTTAACATCTGACTCATTTCATATCATCATTTTGTTTCTTGATACTGCTAATGACACTGCCATAGTCAAACCGCTCCTGAAAGGTGTATATACTAAATTAGTTTATTTATTTGCTATTGTTGAATACCCTTTGGGCATCTAACAGCTAAAATAAGAAATTCACTATCAAGATGAAAGGTGCCGAAAAATTGTCACACATTTTATATTCAGTTAAATATTATCTTAATATAAAGTTAGAAAGTCTTGGCCTGTCCGCCCAACCTTCACATTAATAATAGGAATTTCCCTTAATTAAACTATCTATGTGACTTACAGATCTGGGGAATGTGAAATATTTAAAGGAAGAACAGTTTATTACACATTGCCTTCATCAAAGGTATATCTTCACAAAGACCGGGTAATGACCTTGAAATAACTAAAATTTATTACAATAGTTGATATTACATTAACATATATAATAATTTGATCTTTTCAAAGATATTACGGGCTACTATTGAAATAACTGTTAAGAAAAAGTACGTTTAGTGTTTAATTAACGCTACAATGTCGTTTTATTACTCATGTACCATCGGTTTTTACTTTTCTTGGATAAACTTTGAAGTAGCTTGAAAAACTATAAACGATTGACGTTGAGAAAAAAAACGTTGACAAAGCCATAAATCCGTGCGACTCGAAGATGTATGCTATTGTCACTCGATTTTTATAAGTTGTAAGTTTGTAAGCTGATTAAAAAATATATTTAATCCGCTGGTCTTTTATACTTCTTCGTTTATTATTTCGTTTCGTAGCACTCACGAATGCCCGGATGTTCCAAGGTCTTTCAGTGTCGGTTGCTCACGAATTCAGCCTTGAGTAGCAATCACTTTGAGTCAAGGATAAACAACAATCACCACCAGCTTGGGTATCCGGTAGATGGCTTTCTACTATATTAGAGCCAACGTTTCCTTGAAAAGAAGAAAGAAAATAATTAATTATCAGAAAATATCCATCTCCTCTATCCAAGTAAAAATCTTCATGGAAGCCATTCCGTGTTTTACCTTGGCGGAATGCTGCACTCAAACCCTTAAATCGATTGGCGCCTTTTGATTGGATGCGAGTAAAACTTCTCACAGCTAATCAAAACCTCTGGCACTTACACTCTTCCACTAGCTGAGAAATAACGTATTGGCGGCTGTATGCACCTTGCGCTTTTGTTTAACGAGTGCTGATTGGGTAACGTATTGATGCGAATCGATTGTTTCAACTTTACTGGACTGAATGATAAGTTTTCAAAGTGTTGGTAGAATTGGAGTTCAGAGAAAGAGTAATATGGCGATTCTTCTTGTCCCGTCCGCTGTGTGTTCTAGCCATTCAGAGATGGGCTTAACAAAGTGCCAAAGCGTACAACTGGGAGAAAATTCAGAATAACACTGTGCAGTTTGTAACAAAAACAAGTGAAAGCGATTTAAATACTTGTAAAGTTAGTATGAGGGAGTATGCATAATTAAAAGCCATTGATGACATTAGCAAAATAATTTGAAGTTAATTAAGAGTTTAGTCAACTAAACTAATGCGTTTCCCCCCTAGAATTACAGATGCCGATCTAGCGAAATAACTAAATCAACTGTTTTACTTGTTCACGATAACGCAGGTTAAATGCCTTGATAAGCAGGTTTGATTTATTAATTTTAAAAGTTTAAATCGGGTGTGTTGCTGGGCGTTTTCTTGTTGTGTTTTTTCGGTCTTTCTTCTAGCTTTCTTGCCTATGATAGTTCATGAACCAACACAACGTGGAAATAAACAAAAGTTTTCAGTTCACAATCCAAACACGGAGGTGCCGGTTGGGGAGGGGGTGTTGGTTTTACGGTGCTGTTTTTTCTTCTCTTTTTCCTTTTTTCTTCCTCTATCCCAATCACCACGTGATCAGTTCACGTTCAACGTGGAAAAACACAAAACGTGTGCATTCCAACCTCTAAAGGCGCATCAGTCTTGCGCATATGAGAGAACAAGTTGTACTTCCGGTTTTGAAGTGGCTGGATTCTGCATATCTTTGGATAAAACTTAATTTTCGATATTGAAAATAGCACACATTTACAGGGCAACGTTAACACATTACGACAACAACGGAAGTTATGCGGACTTAAATGATTTTCATTGACGAAAAAATGCAACAATATCTAAATACCTCTCACTATGGAGTCCACGTTGTCTGAGGACAAGAATGTATTTCTTCATGCCGCATTTAACCGCTTACGCAGATGATAGCATGAGAGTAAAAACAACGAAATATCATATTTAAACTTCCCTTCTAACTTTCTCCTTCTATCTCCTACATTTCCATTTTATCTCTAGGTCACGTGATTGTATATTAGGGGCCTTCCCTAAATCTCTCATTATCTCTTTAACTCTATGTAACATATCTGTCTGTACCTTCCACTGGAATTAAATTGATGGCCGGCCGTTTTTGGTTTATTCGTCTTCAATCCGGATGTGATGGGTAGAACAATCGGCGATCTGTTCATTAGTAGGCCTTCAACAGAGGCGTCAGTCGGAAAACACTTCGGCTATCCTCGCTCGCTAGCAGTCGGCGTTCAGAGCACTCTGAAACTTCGGGGATTTACGTGCGTGAAATACCCTCTGATAGACTGCAGGTCATTTTGAATATGGCGACCAAATAGGTAGCCGTGAAGCGTACAAATTCCAAATCCCCTTGAGGACCCCACAAAAGTGTCCCCGTGATAATGCAAGGGAATGAAACACTCGATTTGTTAACTTTCAGCCTCGATCAGTTATATAATTGAAGTATTTGAAGATTCCTGATATGTACCGAAACTGCGTCTGTCTACAACATGTGGTTTACCAACCTAAATAAAATATAAAAACAAACATCTTTCTAAATGATATTAGCATTTAATAAATTTAGAATTATTTTCATTTTCGGTTTTCGTCTGTAGTAAAACATTTTGATATTTACATTCGACGCCATTTTTATTCAGCCCAAAAATACGGTGATTTGCCGTATAAAAAGCGCAGACTGTCCGAGGCGTGTCAAAGCCGACCGGTAGCGAGCGAAGATAGCCGAAGGATGTTCCGAGTGATGCCACAGTCTGATAACTTCGGGGATTTACGTGCGTGTCAAAGCCGACCTGTAGCTCACTCGGAACATCCTCCGGCTATCTTCGCTCGCTACCGGTCGGCTTTGACACGCACGTAAATCCCCGAAGTTTCAGAGTGCCTGTAGCTAGCAAAGATAGCCGAAGGGAGTTCCGACTGCAAAGCGTGTGGCCGACTTTTGGTTTTAGTGACGGAGATTTTTACTGACTTATGTTTAGGCGACGGTATAGGGTTCACCAAGGCCCCTGAAGCTTTCAAAAGAGAACATATGTAGGCCTATAGATACATTCTGGTCCAAAAGTTCTTAAGTTCTTAAGGCTCGTTCTCACTGTGCGATTTGTCGTACCGACTAGTAAGATGCGATTAAAATGGATACTTTTAATTGGTCGATACGATTTGTCAACCAATCAAATGCATACATTTGAATCGCATGCTACAAGTCGGTACGGTAAAGACGCAGACTTTGCAGTCGATAATAAAACGAAAGAGAGATTTGAATTCATACGTCTATGCGTTAAGGCTTTTCCACTCTGGTCCGGGCCTGATTATTTCAATCGCATTTTGCAGCAGAATGTTAGACACACTTCATCAGAAACACACTTGTACATGGAACTTATCATTTTATCAGAGCTGTTTAAGTTAAATTTTCTAACTGACGCAAGCCGATTTTTGGCGAACCACTTAGAACTTTATCCTTTATCTGCTCGTTTTTAAAAAAAAAAATAGACATTTTTGAGTGACTTACGAAGAATAACACATCAGACGGGAAGCACCAAGTATATATGTCATTGTACTGCTGTGCTTGGATATACTACGTATGTAATTCTTTCGAGTAAAATACTTCGAAAAACCCACGAGACTTCAAGCTCCAAGTGGTCCGTTCCTCTTACTTTCACAAGAAACACTATCACTGTTATTGAAACGCAACTGTTCAATATTCTGTTTATATATTACGTTGGAAATTCTTGATGTCAAAGTGGCATGAGCTGCCAAAAATTCGGTTTTTCGTAATTTTCAATCGTCATTAGGATTGACACTTTAAGTTATAGTATCATGAAAAACTAAAAGATTGACGTTGAGATAAAATCATAAGCAATTATTGAAAAAATCCCCTGTCTTAGATTTATTTAATGTCTTAGAATTATTCATCTTAAATGCAAATATGACTGAAATGTTTTATATGTACAACAGATGCCAAAAAATAGTTTCACGCCAAATGAAATTACCAAAATATTTAATTTCACTGCAGAGAAATATCGATTTTTTTGAACGAAGGATTATTCTATACCATGAATTGTATTTCTTTTTGCTTCGATGTAAATTAAAAAAAAATTTATGAACCTAAAATGCCCACTTTCACTCTTCAAAGCCTGTGGTCGGAATTGCACATTACGTTGAGCATCTACACGATTGTTTCAAAGACAAAGGCAGAATATTTTTATTAAAACAGGTTTTATTTATAAAAGTTGTACAACATATACAACGAAGTAATGCCAAAACTTCATTTAATAACAGTATTCTCCTTATTTTGGGATTACACTTTCTTGAAAATATGGCAGAAATTCTTCTACCGAAACGGGAATCAAACCGGGATCCCAGAGTATGGCACTAATCGCTGGCTGTCGTATCCACTCGGTGTCGTCCAATACTCTGGAACCCGGGTCCGATTCCCGTTTCGGGGGTCACCCAAAAATCGGTAGAAGTTTTTCTGCCATATTTTTAAGAAAGTGTAATCCCAAAATAACGAGAGTACTGTTATACTCACTTTCTAAAAGACATCAACTAATTAAAACTCATTCATTTAATAACCTTTTTTAACATGCATAAGAGTTAAAAGTACGACTGAATTTTTTGAATTGTAAAAATCGATTAACAAAGCATGCTTCTAACCGGGCGCTGTTAAGTAGTTGACCGCCAAAATAAGTATATAACGTGATATCAGTATAGGCTTAATCATAAGTTTACAGTATAAAACTGCTAACGTTAGGATCCATGTTGACGTCATTGCCGTTTAAACTATTTTTAGACAACACTTGTTGCGTTCAAAAAACAATTTAATACAGTAGCAATACTGGATATTATGAGGAAATACCATGAGACATATATAAGACATATTTTAGACCAGATTGAGTTTATTGCATCCGTAGTTCATTCGGATATTCACACCTTTCAGTGTGTATCATTTTACGCAGCCATGTAAATGCATTGGTCATTAAATTGTTATTTATCCATTAGCTATGAACAGAATGACCGTAAGTATCCCTTATTATTGACACAACAGAAAAAATCTTTGCTTAATCGTTGACCTCCACAGCATATCTCTCTTTCCTTCAAATAAAGGCGGTCACCACAACAGCGATATCCAGAACTCTTTTTCACAATCAAATTACCGCAACAAAATTCTCTGATAGGATCAGCATTACACGTGAGATCATTGTTATTGCAAGTTAATCCGTCAGTAACGCCATTGTTACAACATCTTTGATTTCGAGTGTCATAAAGAACGTTGTTGCAACAACGCTGTGATGAAAGAAGCGAAAAAGTTTGTCCATTGCAACAAAATTGAGTGATAGGGTTGGCAATACAACTACTGTGACAAGCGTTTCCAAATGCAACCCCATTATTGCAACAACTGTGGGTTAGTGGGTCATATAATTGGTTATTGCAACATCGTTGTGGTGATGAAAAGGGAAATCTCTGTCCGTGACAACAGAAATGAGTACTTGAATCCGTAGTACACTGTTGATCATTTGGACATACTGTTCCACTAATAACAGCATTGTTACAACACTTTTGGAAACGCTTGTCATAGACTGCACCATTACAGCAACGTTCGCTTGATGAAAATCGTCTTACCAAGTTATTGCAACAAAACTCTGTTCTCGTATCGAATGCAACATTGTTGCAACAGCGCCTGTCAGACGATAGTGGAAGTAGTTGTCCTGCGCAACATATGCTGTCAACTGTATTAGATGTACACAATGTATTGCTTATACACCTCCGCCCTTGCACGACATGATGGTTGCAACAAGATTGCGTAGATCTATCAAACAAATTATTATTGCAACAGCCTAGATTAGACGAACGTAAGAAGGTCTGTCCATCACAACAGAATTCGGTGAAAGGGTTGGCCGTGCACTGACTACTAGAGTGGCATGTAAACCCGTTAGTTATAACGTTGTTACAACATCGCTGAGAGCTATGGTCATATAATACCCCATTACAACAACGTTCATCGGATACAAAAAAACGAACTTGACCCCCACAACAAAATTGGGTGTTCATATCGTAAAGGACGTTATTGCAACAACGCTGATTGGAGGAGAGGGAAAGAACCTGGCCGTTACAACAGAATTCAGTTCCCTGAATTGCACCACAATTGTCAACTTGTGGACATGTGTGTCCGGCCTGGACAACATTGTTACAGCATCTCTGAGACGTTAAACTGTATGTGACGCCATTACAGCATCGTTCACCTATATTCAGAGATATAACACGGTCACAGCATGCCTGGGAGGCGGTGTTATATAACACATTATTGCAACAGGCCTCTCCTAATTGGGGATTAATTACTTGTCCATTGCAACATACCTGTGAACGCGGGTCGCAAACCGGGGTAAATTGACAACTCGTTCCTTCAGTTACTGCGTTATTGCAACAACTTTGACTGTTAACGTAGTATACTTGATAATTATTGCAACAGGCTTGTCCGGCCCCAGGGCTGAAAATCTGACCATTGCAAAGAGCAGTATTTGTACAGGTCAAACCATTGACTACAAGATTGTTGCAACATCTTTGTGAGTTTAGGTTATAAACCTGGTTGTTATTGCAGCATCCCTGTATCACAGGGTTGAAACTTTGTCCGTTGCAAAGAGCACTATTTGGACAGGTCAAACCATTGACTACACCGTTGTTGCAACATCTTTGTGAGTTTAGGTTATAAACCTGGTTGTTATTGCAACATCCCTGTATCACAGGGTTGAAACTTTGTCCGCTGCAAAAATCACTATTTGTACAGGTCAAACCATTGACCACAAGATTGTTGCAACATCTTTGCGAGTTTAGGTTATAAACCTGGTTGTTATTGCAACATCCCTGTGTCACAGGGTTGAAACTTTGTCCGTTGCAAAAATCACTATTTGTACAGGTCAAACCATTGACTACAAGATTGTTGCAACATCTTTGTGAGTTTAGGTTATAAACCTGGTTGTTATTGCAACATCCCTGTATCACAGGGTTGAAACTTTGTCCGCTGCAAAAATCACTATTTGTACAGGTCAAACCATTGACTACAACATTGTTGCAACATCTTTGTGAGTTTAGGTTATAAACCTGGTTGTTATTGCAGCATCCCTGTATCACAGGGTTGAAACTTTGTCCATTGCAAAGAGCACTATTTGGACAGGTCAAACCATTGACTACAACATTGTTGCAACATCTTTGTGAGTTTAGGTTATAAACCTGGTTGTTATTGCAACATCCCTGTATCACAGGGTTGAAACTTTGTCCGCTGCAAAAATCACTATTTGTACAGGTCAAACCATTGACTACAACATTGTTGCAACATCTTTGTGAGTTTAGGTTATAAACCTGGTTGTTATTGCAACATCCCTGTATCACAGGGTTGAAACTTTGTCCGCTGCAAAAATCACTATTTGTACAGGTCAAACCATTGACTACAACATTGTTGCAACATCTTTGTGAGTTTAGGTTATAAACCTGGTTGTTATTGCAACATCCCTGTATCACAGGGTTGAAACTTTGTCCGCTGCAAAAATCACTATTTGTACAGGTCAAACCATTGACTACAACATTGTTGCAACATCTTTGTGAGTTTAGGTTATAAACCTGGTTGTTATTGCAACATCCCTGTATCACAGGGTTGAAACTTTGTCCGCTGCAAAAATCACTATTTGGACAGGTCAAACCATTGACTACAAGATTGTTGCAACATCTTTGTGAGTTTAGGTTATAAACCTGGTTGTTATTGCAGCATCCCTGTATCACAGGGTTAAAACTTTGTCCGTTGCAAAGAGCAATAATTGGACAGGTCAAACCATTGACTACAACATTGTTGCAACATCTTTGTGAGTTTAGGTTATAAACCTGGTTGTTATTGCAACATCCCTGTATCACAGGGTTAAAACTTTGTCCGTTGCAAAGAGCAATAATTGGACAGGTCAAACCATTGACTACAACATTGTTGCAACATCTTTGTGAGTTTAGGTTATAAACCTGGTTGTTATTGCAACATCCCTGTGTCACAGGGTTGAAACTTTGTCCGTTGCAAAGAGCACTATTTGGACAGGTCAAACCATTGACTACAAGATTGTTGCAACATCTTTGTGAGTTTATGTTATAAACCTGGTTGTTATTGCAACATCCCTGTATCACAGGGTTGAAACTTTGTCCGTTGCAAAAATCACTATTTGGACAGGTCAAACCATTGACTACAAGATTGTTGCAACATCTTTGTGAGTTTATGTTATAAACCTGGTTGTTATTGCAACATCCCTGTATCACAGAGTTGAAACTTTGTCCGTTGCAAAGAGCACTATTTGGACAGGTCAAACCATTGACTACAACATTGTTGCAACATGTTTCCGAACTTGGGTTATATATACGAATATTATTGCAACATTGTAAACCAGTATTTAGATTAACAGGTTGTCCTCCGCAGCAAAACTGTACAAATGGAATAGGATTACAAGATCCACTGCAGGGAGTTGTCTGAAGGCCGTTGAAACAACAAAATTCAGCTCCAGTTTGATATAGTACCTGGTTGCAACAGCTTAATTGCTGATTACCTAATAGAGGAAGTGTGTTAGGGAAAAAGTTAGAGCCACAGCAGAATTCCGTGTCGATATAACTGAAAGCCGGTCCACAGCATTGGATTGCTCCTATCTCCAAGTTGAACAGGTTACCATCACAGCATATAAAGGCATTGTCCAAAGCTATACCTAAACCACATACGACTGAAATAGCAAATATGAAAATATGTTTACACCTGTAATTTCTAAAAGGAGAATGACTCATATCTGTTGCCAGTTTCCACCGGGAGGTCGTGGGTTTCCTTCGGGCATAGTAAGCCCGGTTTCCTCCTACAATAAAACTGGCAACGCCGCCATATAAGTGAAATAATCTTGAGCGCGGAGTAAAACACCAAATAACCAATCAACTCATATTTTCACTGTGGCCGAAACTCTAACAGCAACAATTGCAGCCACAATATTTAATTCTTTTAAACTTTTTTTGGTAACTGAAATAATTAATCGTTGTGTGATTCTCTGAATTGCACAAGCTCATAAAGAAACATCTTAACACCAGTTGTGGCCTTTCATTGCATTTGACTGCTTCAAGTGACGTGAGCTGCCAAAGCTTGGAATTATCTCATGGATTCACGCCTGATGGGACTGAGAGTGTTTGAGGTTCACTATGAAATTAAATTATTGTTGCTGTTGAAATTTAAAAAAACAAACAGCTGGACACATTTTAAAATTTAGGGTCTGTTTTACATCTTAATATTACATTTAAGCAGATTAATTTCGGTGGCATCAATCTTCAAAGTGCTTTTTGTTGAGTCATCTTAGTTTTTAAAAATAAAATTAGCAGAAATTTAGAAGTTAATATCACTTAAAAAAAAAGAGATGATTTTGTATTACGACTTCCTAAATAATAAAACAAGAGCTGTGTTTGCGCTCAAACTTTTTCAGTATCATAACTGAATGCAATTCCTATCTGTTTATTCTATACATTAAATATCTTTTGGTAATTTAATTGTTAAGAGAAATATTTGACTTTAAATGCAACTGTAGGCCTACGGAGTACCATTTTTAACTTTTCCATTGTTTGTCTGTCTTTAACAGCATTTTGCACAAGCGGAAACTTGGTTTTGAGACAAGATTTTCTGTTTGTCGAAGAAAATCAAGCGTGTATCATAATAATCATACCTTTAAGTAAAACGATTTGCAAAGAAAGTCGAAAAACGCATGCAAACTGTCAAATCACAGTGGAAACATTTCCACCCCATGAAAAGGTTTCCACCGCGGAGAAAAGTTTCTCACTGCTGAGAAAGGGTTTCCAATGCAGAGAAAACTTTTCTTCAGGGTGTAAATATTCCACTGCGGGGAAAAGGTTTTCATCGCGGAGAAAAGGGTTTCACCGCGGTGTAAACATTTTCACCGCAGTGGAAACATTTCTACGATGCGGAAAAGTGTCAAACATTCGACATTTTCAAAACGGGAATGTTTTACTTCTATGAAAAATAAATTAAGATGCCAGAATTTGGATTTGGTTTTCTCTCAATGATTTCACATAAAAATATTTTTTTTAGTGATACTGGTCTCTGAAAGGGAGCGTATCAAAGCCACTAATGTGAATGTATATCTAGCTTGCAGTTTCTGAGGAATCGGATTGAAGGTTTTTGGTACTAATTGTTTTAAACTTTTTTTGATAACTGAAATAAAAAATCGTTGTGTGATTGTCTGACGTCATAACGGACATCTCTTTAGGCGCACTGTTCATCAAAAAAGGAGATTCGGTCTTACCATAATTGAGGCCATTTACAACTATCTTGCCGTCGGAGATTGGATATGTGACGTCCAGAAAGATGACCTCGTCCTCACCGATGTAGAGCAAAATAGAAGGGATGTTCTGTTGACCAAAAGTTCGGGCTGCACTTTGTTGTCTTACGAAAGATTGCTGAGAGGGTGTTGTGAGAACTATTTGGGGTGGATTGTTGATCCTGCCATTGGACAGACGTACAGAGGACGATGCGGCCACATTTTCTTCCCGGTGTTCAGCTATTCTGTTGGCTCGCTCTGTTTCAGCATTTCTTTTGATTTCTTGTAAATCCACAGGAGTTGAACTGTCGACGATCTTGACCTGTTCAGAGTTTGGTAAAGTGTACGTCACGGTTTTCTCGGGTTCTTGTGACGCAATACCAGCAATGAAAAGGCAACAAAGAACTGTCACGGCAATCGTCACACTACCCATGTTCTGAAGCAAAGTGAGGAACGCAAGGATAAGCAATTGTCTTAAGTTGTTCGTTTTAGAACCATATATTGAATAATAAAGTTAAACATAGACAATATCGTTAATTATGAATGACAGGTTAGAGGTGTGATCGTACATGTAATATATCACCATGCTCCCGTCAACAATGTGTTATATAAGTATCAATGACACAACCAGATATCAATTTTAGTAAGAGCTTCTACCTTACACTGAGTATAAACATCCAATCGTGGATTTCTTTATCTAATTTTTGTTCGTTTCTAATGTCGTAGTTTAGCGTGCTATGTTTGGGTGACAAGAAACGGCTTTACTTGGCCTGGGAAAGCTTCCCGGTTTTCTCAGTACATGTCATCAACAAGCATATCTCTAGAAGTTCAAAGGTCTATGAATGGGGAAGTGTGAAACGTCCCATTACACCATATACAGGGTACAGACACTTTTTGACCCAGAGGTCACCGTGAACAACACCCTCTCTCGGTCAGTTTAACCGTGGCTTTCAAAGAGTATGGTTTCCACCCCCACTAAACCTGGCAACATCGCCATACAAGTGAAATTATCTTGAGTGCGGCGTTAAACATTAATCAGTCAATCTTAAATCTAAAAAATAGAATCTCAGGTAGATTGGAAGGAAATCCCAAGAGTCGCCCCAAAGTGTTCAGAGATTTACTGATGGATAGATTGATTGATTAATTGATTATTTTACAACAAAATTTAAGATTTACTCAAGCGAAATCTGATGAAATGAACTTAAACAAAAGTAAAGATCAAACAATGTCATTACTATAGCACTCATTTTTGAATATCAAAAAAAGTAATATGTCTCTTTGAAGTTATAAAATGCCTATTTTGAAGGTTTGTATTATTACAGAATCCATATACAATTGATTAATTGATTGATGTTTTAAGCCGCACTCAAGATTATTTCACTTATAAGGCGGCGTTGTCAGGTTTAGTAGGGGACGAACCAGGGCTTATTGCCTGGAGGAAACCCCTGACCTTCGGCGAGTAGCTGGCAACTCTTCCAAACACGGGGCCCGAGTGCATATATAATTGACATCCGTTTACTCTAGGTCATTCAAAATTAAGAACTATAGTCGTGTTTAAACGTGGAGCGTAAAGATTGCTAACTGATTGTTCCGTTGACAGAAAGGAATATCTTACAGACCGCTTACCATAAGCCGCTTGTAAACTATGTAAACACCAAATTTTTCTATGAATTCTTAATGGTTCGATTGAATACGTAATTTGAATAAGAGTTGTTCTAAATAATATAAAACCAAATTGATGTTCGATTAAATTAATTGCTATAAAACTTACTTTTTGTGTCGAAAATGAACAAACTGTGTTTCTGTGTCGAGAGAACCTACGTTCTTCGACTGGTGGTAAGTACTTTTTACTTTTATAACATCAAGGCCTACACAATTAGTTGTGGGTAGCTATAAAAAACCTTGTTGGTCGGCTAATATGATACTTTGTTTGATTTGAAAGAATTTCATGATCTGTTTCTTATCAAATTTCATTCTGGTTTGATTTTAATAAGTGTCACCAGTCAAACCGGAAGGTCTATTTTTTGGCACATAAGGACTAAAAAAAGTCTCCCCTCTTTTGTTTGTTCACTGATTGAAACAGATAAAACTCGAACACGAGTATGTTTGTCCATAGATATGTGCCTGTTTCCCTAAGGCTATCATCAAATATATTTCAACAACGACACCGTCACTGATAGATTGCATCTGAAATGGGTTAATTTAAATCTATACGATCTACTCCCAAAATTAGGATATGTCTTTGTGAGTTTTCTTTATTTGCGAGAGAGTCCATTCGCTTGCCGTTTGCTGCCACTCGTAGCCCTCATATATGCCATGGCATCGAGACCTACAAATAAAATCCTTTTATATATTTTTAGAATAAAATAACATACTGACAGATATAAATATAAGATTAAAACTATGATGATTTTCTTAGCGTTATCGTCGTTTATTTCTAAATTCTATAATTTGAAATAGCTGACAAAGTTAAACATATTGAGCTATTTTCAGTTCTTATTTGCCCACATGTGAGGGGTGTGGTCCAGTGGGTTAGAGTGATCGTCCCACACAGACCTTCCATTGATGCGGTGCGGGTTTAAATCAAACTCAGAACAAATAAAAATTGAAAAAAATCTGAGTGGATTTTTCACTCGGTCGCCGTATGTGGAAGAGTTGCCATGTGCTCGCCGAAGGTCGGGGGTTTCCTCCGGGCAATGGGTCCGACCCCCCCCCCCCCCACACACTAAACCTGGCAACGCCGCCATATAAGTGAAATAATCTTGAGTGGTGCGTAAAACTTCAATCAATCAATCCACACGTGTGAAATATTACTTCGGACATCTCTCAAATAAAAATTGCTAATGCTACATTTGTTTTCATATTATTCCTGATATTGGCAAAGGAAATAAATTCACAAGAACATCCATAAGTAAAGTAACTGTATTGAATTGAATTTTGTTCATAAATTCCCAATTTAAAAAGTAATGAGCTGCTAAAATTCGGATTTTTTAAAAGATTTTGATCGCCGTTAGAAGCTGAGCGTTTGAAGTACCTAAATATCCGGGACGTATGAGTACATTTTTATAGCATTTATTTTAGAGTTGTTACTAATAAAAACCTTTACGTGCGTTTCCAAGCTTCATATGTGGAGAAAGCTAAGATTTCATACTTCTTGACAAATTAAACTGTCAGTTTATTGGAATTTAACAACAAGTTAAGCTAAGTCATTCAACGTTATAGAATTGGTCAGGAATACCGGGGCAATGACCCAGCATATTAGAAAGTATTCTCGGCGCGTTCTCGGGGGTAGACAAGGGATCTGAAGACGAAACTGCTTGGAAAAATCAGCCACATTGCCTGGTACTTACGGGGCAAAATGGCCCGCCTATTTTCAGTAGCAAAACAAACAGCGATAAATGTCTTCGAATTGATACGAAGTATAGATACATTGAATACCGGGGCTCGTTTCACAAAGCGGTCGCATCGCAAACGAAGCGTAGTTGCCAATTGATACCATAGTGAAGAGATACTGAGTCATGGCACTTGGGATTGATCGCACTTTGGGAGTGCTTCGTGAAACGGCCCCCAGTTTTGATTTTTTGTGGCAGTTATAGTTTTTCTATGCTACATCCCGGCAATTTGAATTTTGTCCCTTATAGCAACGTACACATCTTGGGTTTGTTCTGGTTACTGGGTACATCAAACGTTCAACTTCTCTTCATGAAAAAATGTCCGAAGTTTAGCAGCTTATGCCACAAAATAACATTGCTCTCGGTTACATCGATATCATATAACAGATTATCATTCCCATTAAATAAGAATAGTCCGCATGATTACCTCCCTTCCATGGAAACCCTGGTTTTTTAGGCACCATCACAAGGTTTTTAAGATATTTCAATGATTTATTTACAAATGAAATTGAACACACTAAATACAATTATATCGGTATTATAGTTTATTGTTGTATTTATTCAATATGGACAATATGTACATATTCTTCAAATAAGGCGAAGAATTACTTATGGATATCAACTTCTTGGTTTATTGGGTGACGACGTTTCGATGTACATGTAGTTCTTACATCGTTATTAAAGTCAATGACAAACAACACAATTCTATCTCTCTGTCACGAGGTCACTTCGGGGTCCAATGAGATTGCGCCAGAGCTAGCCAACAGCCAATGCGTTGGTAACCCTCAAGCTAGCCGGCAGCATTTTTTTTTTAGCTCTGTGTTTTAAGCCTGGTAAGCTGACCCAATCATTGGAACATCAGGTTTTTCATTGAATTTTCCTTTTTCAAACACAGGGCATACGTTTAAATACTTGGTTTAGGCGTCTCGCTGGAAATTAAAGTATTTTTACCTCTCTAACCTGTCACAGGTTTCGTCAAACCGGTTTTGCTCCAGAAGCACATGTACAATGGCGTCACGCCAGGAGGACGTGCTACAGCTTACGCCGGTAGAATCCTTCCTAGACACTGGGAATGAAATTAAATCTAGCCAGGCCGAAAGCCCAGGCCCAAGTCAAGGCAGACGGACTCGTGCCAATGCGGCCACACCGAAACCTGAATCACGGGCTATTAACCTGGGCGACACGTCCATGCATTGTCCTGAACCTACTCTCGCTAAGGCAAATAAAGGCAAATCTTCTAAAACTAAAGGCCCTAATCCAACAGAGATGAATATGCTTATGGAAATTCAGAAACAAAATCAAACCCAACTGGCCCAACTGACCACTGTAGTACAGTCTATTCAGTCAGCAATGTCACGAAGTGATCATAAAATCAGCGACAGTGAGTCAGTAAAATCATATCGTTCAGATTCTGAACATGACTTTCAGATACCAGCTAGTCAGAAATGTGACTCTTACGATGGCGACAGACTGGCTGATTTGCTCATGAATGATGACCCAGCATGTCAAAATGACAGGCCTAGTATTGCAACAAACAACTCGCCACATAAAACTGAAGATGATGATTATCTTGATGAACTATCCAAACACTATGGCAACGAGGAGGATAAAGCAGGTCACCCGCTTTCCTCGGACAAGCTGGCAAATGTTGTCACGCGCATTGCCAAAAGTAAGTTACCTGAAGAGAAAAGCAAGTCTCTACTAAGTCAATACTCAAGGCCTGATAATGTTGATGGATTCAACGATGTCAAAATCAATAGAGAATTATGGGACTATATTTCTCGTAGGGGCCAGGTCCAGAGACCTGCGTTTGCAACGGATGGTTCATTCCCCTCCGTGTCACGCCGCTGTTCCCCTGATGAGGTTGGCTGACAACATCCATCAAGCCAAAACCAGTGGAACAACCTTCGACTTCAAGTCCAGTATGTCTCTTGTATTGGATAGCCTGACTCTGATGTCTCAGGCTAATAGTAGCCTCTGTCATTTTCGGCGGGAACTCATCAAGCCCGATTTGGCGGACAGGTACAAATCCCTGTGTAATCCCCAACAACCAGTATCTAACTGGTTATTTGGTGACAGTGTCACCAACTCCATTAAAGGCACACTTGCCGCGAAAATCAGGAATATTGTTTACATTAAAAAAGAAAGACCGTATTCTGTATTTTTCCCAGACAATATAAGTTAGGAACTTTCTATTTTTACCAAAATTTAAAAGTTTGGACGTCACTTTGTATTTTTAATTTGAATTTGAAAATTTGAATTGTTACGTACCCGGAACGTAAACAAACCGATCTGCCCCCTATTGGCGATTTTATGTTTCAGTCGAGTGAGTGAACTAACGGCACAGTGTAATTTTACGTAGGCCTATTTATCTGAGAAATACAGACTGACGATCGGTTAACAGCGACTGGAAAAGCCTGCTGATAACTGTTTGAGTGTAAACTATCGATACAAAGGCCTGAAAGGAGGGTATTCCAACACGAAAGTTGACCGACACTGATCGTTGTTGTTGTAATCAGGCTTCGATTCTTCGTTTGTTTTTCACCCCATTTTTACAGTCTAAAGCTAACTAGACATGTTTTATGTGTCCTATGTTTAAGTTTAGTGGTATTAGTCGTAGTAAGCTCATGTAAATTGGTTTTCTTAGCAAATTTAAACAGGCTACGGCGGCAAGTGGGCCTTTAAGGAAATAAACGAAGTAAATAAAGTGGGCTATAAAGTCACCGCATCCACTCGTCACTATGATACCGGCAACCGATACCAGCCCTATAAATCAAGCCGCTCCTATACGAGAAACTCTGGCTATAAGAATAAAATGACAAAAAACTATCGTCGCCAACAAAGCTCCTCCAAAAAGAAGAGAGAGGGGGCGCAGACCGATAGAAACCTCGACACCGGAACAGAGTCACTCACAGGTAAGTGAAGTGGCTAACAATTCTGACACAGAATCTAAACGATTGAATGTTGATTCGCTTCAATTCTCAGCAGGCAATACACAACACTTTAAACCCGCTTGTGAGGGTATAACGTCTGACAGATTTGTCCTTGAATCGATTCTAGGTTCTAAAATAGAATTTGATTTCGAACCCAGACAATTCTCGAAGCCATTCTCATATAAACGTAACAAGGCTGAAGAAGAGATTATTGACTCTGAAATTACCAACTTACTCAATAAAGGTGTTTTGGAGAGAACGGCACATACGTCAGATCAATTTCTTTCTACAATTTTTGTTATAAAGAAAAAGAGTGGTAAATATCGAATGATACTGAACCTTAAACAATTGAACGTAAATGTGGAGTACAACCACTTCAAAATGGATTCCATTAAAACAGCTATTACCCTAATGTCTAAGGGCTGCTACATGACTGTAATTGACTTACAGGATGCGTACTATTCCATACCTATATGTAAGGCTCATAGGAAATATCTCCGATTTGAATGGAAAGGCTCTCTTTTTCAGTACACTTGCCTCGCTCAGGGCCTATCGAGTGCGCCCCGCCTTTTCACAAAAATTGCTAAGCCTATCTACTCCCATTTACGCAAACAAGGCATTAATTGCATGGGATATATTGACGATACCCTGATTATGCATCGAAGCGAAGAGCTATGTAAAAAGAAATACCCATCTGGCGATTACATTGTTCCAAAAACTGGGCTTCGTGGTCAACAGCACGAAATCGGCTCTCCTGCCTTCACAACAGTCGACATTTCTAGGATTTGAGCTGAATTCATTGGACATGTCAGTTAGTTTACCTAAAATTAAACAACAACATATCTACGACATGGGTAAGAAGCTACTAATGAGTGCTTCTCCAAACATTCGGACCGTGGCAAAATTCATAGGTACTACGGTATCAAATTTCCAAGCCGTCAGACACGGGCCGTTGTTTTATCGACAGCTTGACATTGAAAAATGCTTAGCCCTAAAACACAACAATGGTGATTACGATGCTCAGATGGAAATCAGCGAACAAGCCAGGAGTGACATACTCTGGTGGTGCAACAAAGCTAAGGGTGATATTTTTTATATCGAACAAAACCCCCCTAGTGTAATTCTTACATCCGATGCGTCACTGATTGGATGGGGCGGAACATTCGGTAGCCGACATACTGGTGGCAATTGGTCACATTTAGAGTCTCAGCTACATATCAATCGCCTCGAGTTACTGGCCGCATATCTCACCTTGAAATCTTTCTGCAGTAATCAGACAAACGTTCATGTTAGAATGCAGATAGATAACACCACAGCAGTGGCATACATCAATAACATGGGTGGTATAAAACAAACTTGTTATACATCCTGTAGAGAAATATGGGACTGGTGCATAGCGCGAAATATATGGCTGAGCGCAGTACATATTCCGTCTGCAACCAATGTTGTCGCAGATCGTAAATCTAGAATATTTCACGACAATACGGAATGGAAACTTAACCCTGAAATCTTTCACAATATAATTACTCTTTTTGGCAAGTCCACAATAGATATGTTTGCCTCAAGGCTCAATACGCAACTTAATAATTATGTATCATGGCAACCTGACCCAGGGGCAATAACTACGGATGCCTTCTCAATAAGTTGGCTTGGTCACTATTTTTATGCGTTTCCACCTTTTTCTCTAATTGGCAGGATGCTGCAGAAAATAGAAATGGAGGGAACAGAAGGCATAGTGGTCGTACCAGTGTGGACAACTCAGTCTTGGTTCTCCAAGCTCCTTCATATGTTGGTGATGTGCCCATTGTTATTACCGAGAGACTAGTCAACACTTCTCCTTCCTTTCAAGCCGGGACACACACACTCTCTCCCCCAGATGCGTCTGATGGCAGCCTGTGTATCAGGCAAGCGTGCCGGAAGCAAGGAGTTTCAAGCAGGGCTACAGAAATCATACTGCAAAGTTGGAGAGCGTCTACACGAAAACAATATTGCACATACACTCGCCGGTGGCTCACCTGTTGTCGTGAACGGAATACAGATCCATTCACACCGACTTTGGGAAATGTCCTGGATTTCTTGACAGATCTGTATGACCAGGGTCTCTCATACGGTTGTATTAACTCCGCCAGATCGGCACTCTCAACTTTTATCTCTGAGGGAGATATTCCCATCGGCCGACATCCGTTGGTTTCAAGATTTATGCAGGGCGTTTTTCAGAACAGACCAGCCTTACCGCGTAACAACGTCACCTGGGACCCGAAAATTGTGCTTAATTATCTCGCTACCTTGTCGCCTGCAACTTCCGTTGGTTTAAAGTCACTTACCCTGAAACTTGCCATGTTGTTAAGTCTGTTATCTGGACAAAGGGCTCAGTCAATCCATATGTTGGACCTAAGGAACATGTCCATATCCGACAATGTGGCTAAATTTCGTATCGCCGACCCAGTCAAGCAGACAAGGCCCGGTTATCATTTACCAGAGCTGGTTTTTCCAGCTTATTCGGATAACAAGAATTTATGTGTTGTGAACTGCCTTCAAGAATACGTAAAACGAACATCCGTTTAAATGAAACAAGATTGTTTCTCTCTTATGTTCGCCCATACAAACCTGTGAGTAAAGAAACTATCTCTCGATGGTTACGTACTGTTCTTCAGAGTGCGGGAGTGGATCTGTCCATTTTCACACCGCACAGTACTCGGTCAGCTTCCAGCAGTGCTGTGAGGAAAGCTCATCTACCTATTGACACTATTTTGAAAACCATTGGCTGGAGTTCAGCCTCGGTGTTTGCTAAATTTTATAACAAACCTGTTCACCATGAAGGGCGGTTTGCTCAGACTTTGCTGAACGCAGTATAAATTGTGCCAGTTTTAAGCTCGAAAGAAGCTAAGGTTAAAGCTGAGTAAATCCTTTTTTAGTACACTTGGTTCAGTCATTTATGCTAAAAACAAATAAATGGGATGTTTGCATACTGAAAAACCACATTGTTCCTTTTTGTTTCTCCCTTTTAACTCAAGGGTGCATGAACGCTTTAAACATCTCATTGGATCCCGAAGTGACCTCGTGACAGAGAGATAGAATTTATGGATTAAACGAGACCTAACATAGGTTGAAGTTTGGTCTTAATTCTATCGAACTGTCACGAGTCACGGAGGGATAAAATGCCCTCCCACACCACCCTCGATGTTACGATCATCGTAAACACCGGTTTGTTCTTATGGTTGTCATACACCCTTTCGTCATTTAAATATTGACTGTTGGCTAGCTCTGGCGCAATCTCATTTTATCCCTCCGTGACTCGTGACAGTTCGATAGAATTAAGACCAAACTTCAACCTATGTTAGGTCTCGTTTAATCCATAAATTTATTTGTAAGCAAGGAAAACTACTGTCTTTCATCTTGAAAGCTCATCTTTATTTAAAGTGACATGAGCTGCCAAAATTCATTCAAGTTCTGACCGTCACGACAGCAAGAGGCTGTTAAGGCCACCGAAAAACTAAACGATTGGCGTTGGAATGAGGAAAATCTTTACAGTCTATGGCCTTTACGAACCGAAAACGTGCCAGAAAAGTATACAAAATTTAAATAACCGGGACGACCATTCATTCATTCTAAGCCAGTTAGCTCAAAACAATACTCTACCGAACATTTTCGAGACTAGAAGCACTAAAAAGCTTCTGAATTATACGTCTTAAGAAAAATAGCCAATAATTTCAACATTCTGTTTTAACGTCAAAATATCAACATTTTGGCAGCTCGTGTCACTTTAAGATATGAACAGTCGAATATCACAAAATTAAATAATCTTCATTTCGCTGGTTCCGGGTATGTCCCTTTAAACCTTCAATAAATACCAGGCCGAGAATGTTTTATGTGCTTTATATTCTGGCCAATGTTGAAAATACCACACAATAAAGTGTCAAAACTGAGGCACCCATATTGACTCGTATGTGGCGTCAAAACAGGAATGCATTATGTTTAGGGTGAAGATCTATTTGAAAAAAGGAAAACCTCAACGAGATGCAACGAGATTCTGTTACCTACATGCACGAACCCGGGCCAGCCACTCCCTCCTCACACAGATTGGCGCTATACCAAATCATATCCATCTACCATAATACAATCTTGAATTCTCGTTAGCCCCAAAAGAAGGCCAACCCAGAAAACAATACTACTTCTTGTATGATCCTGTATTGGAGAAATTGCAAAATTACAACAGAATAAATATTTGAACCTGGGGCTCGTTCTAGTAAGCTGGCGCAAAGTTACGCATATGTTTACAGCATAGAGTTGCGCCTCCAGACTTGCGGTCATGCGTAAGGTCCTATAATTTAACACGCGTTTGCGACTGGCGCAACTTGATAGTATAACGAGCCCCAGGCGTTCGTGGTTTTAGCATGACTTTTGCACGAGGAATATCTAAACCTTCTGGCATATGAGAATCGTCTGCGGAACCTTTACATGAAAATTCAAGGAAAAGTAGAACCCATTAGGTATGGTGAAATCTCAAAGTTTAATGCTGACAGGACCCTGTTTCACAAAGCGGTGTAGAGTAAGTTTTTACGTAAATGTCTTAGCAACCCATACTGTAGAGATACGTTAGTATGAAAGTTACGCAAACAATACATCTACGCCGCTTTGTGAAACAGGCTCCAGATCTGTAACGAGGGACTAAAGGCATATAATGAGACGATAGAAACACAATCAGTTAATATCGGGAACTTCTACCAAACACTTGAAGTGCAGCCTCCAGTCGCGTTCTATACCCCTCAAAACACGTCAGCATTGTTCCATGAGCAGTTGACGTCACATTGAAATTCATTTTGTGGAGGAGGATCCCGACAATGAATCCTGTGACTCAAAATGCCCCACATATTCTCCACGGTATTATTGTGTTGCAGGGTTACAACACAATTCGCAAGGTTGGGGAAGCTAGCTTCTGTTGGATGATTTTTCGGCTTGTAAAATATAACACAGAACGACTGGATCTTCACAATATACAAACTGAATTTACTTGACGAACAGCAACAAATACAAACTATATACAAGGACTTCACTATACAATAACTGGCATCTATATCAGAAGTTACTGGGTTTGTCACAGAGTCGGTAAGGTCCGTGCCCTGGTCTGCCTTAACATTTCACCAACCATACAATTTATAGTAAAACACTTAAACAAAATACAATAGTAATAATTATAACCTGTCTGATCACATAGGTATTCTGGTTGGACAAGTCTGACCACTACATCTAGTTTGTGTCAGCTTGTCCACATTGGAAGGGATTAATCCGTATCCAGGTGAGAAAGTATCTCACCTGGTGGGAGGCCCACCACACTAAAATAAATCTAACATGACTAAAATTCTACAATACAATATTTCCCCTTTGGACACAAAAATTTGTTCCACCAAATTTAAAAAATTAGAAAATAGGTTGAAAGATAACAATATCGTCTCCTGAAGACGACAAACAATTTTTCAAAAGCTTGTTTTTGTAATTTGGAGGTAGGTTTCTTCTTCTGCCATTGCGGTCTTGAATCCATTTAAGACGTACTCCAGAAATATCATACTTCTGCGGTAACATAAATTCAACGTCGGCAAATGTGGACCCTGTTTCATAAGCATCATCAATCGGATCCACGTCACAATGAACATCATCTATACAAAGGACCTTAAATTTTATACACCCGTTTGAAAAGCCAAATTTTGATTTTTCGCGTGGGTTGTTTGCCCTGTATTTCGTTCCTGGGATAATATCTTCATAGTTTAAGAAATATTCTAAAGCCGTAGGGTCGAGATCAGCTCTCGCGACCCATGAATTGCAGCTGTTGGGTAAATTTTTCCATTTGACGAGGAAATTGTCTGTGTCACAATAGTATCTGCGTTTAATAATTTTCTCTGCAATCTTAGGGTCAATGCGGCTATCAGTGGACATGTTGTTTACATCAGGTACATCTGATGAATGTTGAGTGTTTGTATCACACAGGGGGACATCTTCCGTTTGTGACGACGTTGACGATATTTGTGGATGGTCGGTTTGGGTAGATCCATCTATTGTTTCTCTCGATTCGGTGGTGGTGGAAACATGATCTTGCTTGTATTCCTTGCTCTCTTTGTCTTTGTTCTGTTGGAAATACACATTTTTTCTATGTTGGTCACGTCGAATTGTGGAAGGAGATTTGTATCTGTTTTCGGATGGAAAGCTGGGTGGGATCTGACTGTCACCCCAAGTCAAAACAAGCTGTACAGACTTGTGGTCGTTATGCAGACTCCAAGTTGTTGGTCGAAGATCTACGCCGAGCATTTTGAGAATCTGGAAGACATCGAGTTGAGGAACGATAGTCATGGTAACGATTTTCCTTGTTGTTATTTTGTGCAAGAGGTACTGGTTCTAGGATCTATGGGTTCTCCGCCAAATATTGTGTTGCAGGGTTACAACACAATTCGCAAGGTTGGGGAAGCTAGCTTCTGTTGGATGATTTTTCGGCTTGTAAAATATAACACAGAACGACTGGATCTTCACAATATACAAACTGAATTTACTTGACGAACAGCAACAAATACAAACTATATACAAGGACTTCACTATACAATAACTGGCATCTATATCAGAAGTTACTGGGTTTGTCACAGAGTCGGTAAGGTCCGTGCCCTGGTCTGCCTTAACATTTCACCAACCATACAATTTATAGTAAAACACTTAAACAAAATACAATAGGAATAATTATAACCTGTCTGATCACATAGGTATTCTGGTTGGACAAGTCTGACCACTACATCTAGTTTGTGTCAGCTTGTCCACATTGGAAGGGATTAATCCGTATCCAGGTGAGAAAGTATCTCACCTGGTGGGAGGCCCACCACACTAAAATAAATCTAACATGACTAAAATTCTACAATACAATAGTATTAAAATGATGGCCACGGAATGTTCAGGGGGACATTTACAATAAGGCCGAGCGTTATCATCCATATATACGTTACAGGATAGAGTTTCATTTCCCATTTACGGTTATGTTAACGTTTTAATTTGTGGCTAAATACCACGTTAAGGCTTTTCCTTTCCATTTTCAAATAGGTCAGCGCATAAGACATCGTTGACTACTAAATAAAGTTGATATAGTGCACGCCGCTTTCGCGCTACACACAATTCAACATGGGTACCGCCGAACTGTGGCATTTTCAAAATTGGCTAAAATTAAAAAAAAAAAACTTCGATCAGGCACCGATTGAACGCTTAAAGTATGTACAGTAGATCTACATTAGTTTCAATCCAATATTCAAATAACCCAGGTACAAAACTATCGTTAAATTGTCAAAATGTGGACCGACAACTGGATTAAACACTTGCTGGAAGTAGCAAATTCCTGTTAGATTACCTCATATGGCTACGAAATGCAGTTTATAACCAATCTCCTATACCACAACTGATCCACCACCAATTGGTACAGTGGGCATGATGTTGCTGTATAAGTTGTACCAGTAGACATTCAAACTTCTGCCATCGACATGTAGACGAAATCTGCTCTCGTCGGACCATTGGACCTTTCTCCAAAATCTCATTTGACTACCAGACATTTGCCGTTGAGATGGGCAAGGCTTCCAGAGGTCGGTTTTAGGCGATGTTGACCATAAAAAGATACTGCATTTTGCAAAATTCATGCTTTGAATTTTGTTACGTTTGTGCAATTGGGTTCCTAATAAGAACACAAGGGATTCATACACAGATCCTAGGCCTCTGTGCATCATTCGGAGTGATAGTCCCTCAGTCCGACACAGACCTTCCATTGTGCGGCGCGGGTTCGAATGCCAATCACTGCAATCAGACTAAATATAAATTGAGTTGATTATAACTTGTAGGTCCTCGCTGAAGGTCGGTGATTTACAGCCAGGCAATAGGCCCGATATCCTCCCTCACAAGCCCTGACAAAGCTCCCTTTAGGTGAAATAATCTTGAGAATGACGACCTTCAAAAACGAACGACCTATGTGGGATGGTTGCCAGTTACCACCGGAAGTACGTGGATTTCCTCCGGACATAGGGTAAGGTTTCCTCTCACAATACAACTGGCAACGCCGCCGTATAAGTGAATTAATCTTGAGCGCAGCGTAAAACACCAAACAATCAATCAATCAAGAGCAGTTTCGATTGATTTTGTGGTGTGTCAAGGGTTTTAATGTGTGTGCGTGTGTGTGTGTGGGGGGGGGGGGAACTACTTGCCTAGAAACAGTTACCACAGTACAGATAGTCTTGGTGCAAATTATGCAATGAATGGAGACGTCATCGAGCTAATATCAGTCAGTTTTCTCGTTTACATTGGCTCTCATACATCAGATCGGAGTCCACTGTCGACTGATTGAATGATTGATGTTTTAGCCATAGCTCAAGATTATTTCACTTATATTGCGGCGTTGCCAACTTTCGTGGCAGAGAAAACGGGGCTCTTTGCCCGAAGGCAACCCCCGACCTTCGGCGAGTACCTGGTAACTCTCCTATTCTCTTTTGAAGGAATACCGGGGTGACCACCGTGGTGAATACCATCTGTCAGAAAACCTGGTAACTGTATCAGTTCCAGTCTAAGTATTAGCTGTTGGCAGTTGTTATACTTCATTGTTCGAGATTTTTACGTAACTGGCCAAAATGCTTTTTTCAGCCATAGCAATCTTCGGAATCGATCTGGGCCCTGTCTTAAAACTGGCATAAGTTCCGTTGGACGTAAATCTGTGTTGGTACTATATCTATTTGTGGCCAGAGTGCGGATGGGGGTGGGGGGGGGGGGGAGGGGGGCCTTTCACGAATCCGTTGTAAAGGGCGATCAATCACAGTTGCCATATCGGCGTATGTCTACTATTCGTTTGCGGTGCGACTGCTTTGTGAAACGAGCCCCTGATCGCAACTGGCTTTACACCGACATTGTAAGGCAGGTCCCTGATGATTGGAATCCGACAGCTTTTGGGAGAACATAAAGGCTGTTCCCAACCCGAATGTAAGACAGAATGAACCATATATAACAGTGTTACAAGATTGATGAAACCTAGGGGATCACGCCTTGTGTTTGGTTTAATTTTGATTCTATTTTGTGTTCTAATTTACCCTTTTATGTTATCCGTTGCTACTTCACTAAAGTAAAGTCTTACTCCGTTATTTGATAATTTCTGACGTTTATGGTCGTCGACCTTTACTCGACTCCATGTTACATCCTGTGCGCATACCTCCGGATACGATCGGACAAGAAAGTATCGTGTGCAAGGAGGACTGCCAATCAAACCGCACGGCTTACACTGACTGATATACACTATAAAACAAGTAAGCTTGTCGCGAAATGCCGTGGCTCGCCGTATACGGTCTGAAAAACATGTATCACCCTTAAATTCGAAACGTGCATTGGTCCTGCATGATGCTATAACTAGCGCATTCTAATCTGATGCCAAGAATTTTATTCATGCGAGGGCTTGTGTTTTAAACGTTTTGGAACGGTCGCCTGGGAAGCCATTCACAAGCACTGAATGCAGCGATGAGCTACACACAGTACAAGTAAGCCGAAGACAGAAAGTTGTATCCTACGGTACCTCTCTTTGCCAGCGTGTTCCTCACAGTTCTGAAGAAATATTAGAATATAACTGTTGACAACAGACTTGATGTGTCAGACAAGCGGTACCGTAGGCTTACGTCCCAGTTGAAATTTAAACATTTCCGATGTCTGTCGCTGAAGTGAAGCTAGTGTTGAAAAATGCTAAATTTTTCTGTAGGCCTATAATATGCATAATTCGGCTTACTACGACTAAAATCTATATATTTGTCGAATTAAATAGCCACCATAGTATTCTCGGATGCGTGTATCTAAACGCTTACAAAAAGACAAATTATTTACTAGACATATAGCTCCTGAATTCTAAATTATCCCCCCTTGCGCCCTCTTCTGTGAGTAAGGCCTGTTTCGTCGAGATCGCGGCAGTTAGGTCTTTTAAGAAACAGCGAAATCAAACTCGGTTAAAAAAGGCAATTTTTTTGTTACAGATGATAAATTAATAGCTATTCCTTTCACAAGACTGTTTTAAAGCAGTTGGGACGCGAAACAAACAATTATTGAGACTGAAAAGTTGAGTTTGTTTTTTTTAGATTTTGCTCCGCGCTTATCGACGTGGGTAAGGCCGATTAAATGACTACGAAGTACCGACCATAGATATCCAAGCATAAATAACGAGGTACCTGTAGACATTTGATATTATTGAATTAATCCGTTGCATACTTAAGTTTTCTCAAAAAGCGAAACCTCATTGTTTATCCAACTTTATTCCCCACTTCAGGTAGTCGAGTAAAAAATCGACTCAGAAAGGATCAAGAACCAGTAGCTTGCAGATTTGTGATAATAGCGCACACGAGAGGCGCGGGCTGAGCTTCCGGTCACGCGTGGCTGAGAGCTAAGCTGTGTGCACGTAAATTTTGGTGAGATTTTCGCCTCTCACGGAGGTGAGTAAAGTATCTAGCATGTGTAATATTTTCTGCCTCCCGAGGCAAGAATCTAACCGTGTGCACATAACGTAAGCTGCCGGCTGAGCTGAGAAATGGGAAAGGCCAATCGCGTGCGCCTATTAAAACATGTGACCACTTAGAATATTACGTAACGCGGGTAGTGACACTTGTGTAGATCAGTGAACTTGGATGACTTGTCTCAGCCAAAAGCTCATCGTCTGCGCTGAAATCTGTAGCTGCTCCTTCGGCCATGCGTAGGCTACCTTGTAGCTCAGCCGGCGCCTCTCGTCTATGCTAAGCGGAGATGCACGAGTACATTTCCGTGTTTTTGGTTGCTTATAAAACTACCCTAACGTACATTTTTAGGATCAGTATCAACAGAGAGCTCTTTTTGTATTTCTTGATAAAAAATGATGCCGATTTATCAAATTCTGGCTCTATGAAATTTTCTGTATATTCGGCAGTTTAAGCACCTTTAAGAAATCCTCGTCATATGAAATGAATTCCCAGAATAAATTGAAGTAAAAGCATTTAATCAAATTAGATATTACAGACTTTCAATACACTTTGACTACCTTTAAATTATTATGAGAAGTAGTTAAGGCATCGCCACGAAGAAAGTTTTTGTGAACAACACCAGATTTCGATACATGTCGAAAGACCGCCACTCTATGAAGTGCATTTGAATTTATTCCAAAGCATGGTGTGATGCCATAACTAATTTTCATCAAAATAAAACTCACGTTTATTGAGAGTTTGAAACATTTCTTGTTCCTTTAAATTGCTGGTAATACTGCAACAATCGCCTTGGCGAATGAATTGGAGGAAAAATTATTGCAATACAATTCTAATTTGCAAACTTACATACATGTTGAATCTTTTAAAATGTTGTTCCCCTGAGCGTGCACATTGTTAATCGTTTTAACTTATTAATATTACCCATTAAACGTGAAGTTAATGATAATCGAAAATAATATTATACCAGCTGTAACGACGATTTATTAGAATCGATTATGGAGGGCAAGCATTTCGGGCCTGAAGAAGGGCTCTGTTGTTTACACAGCAAAATGAGGCACTGGATAAAACACGTCCCCCGCAACAGATTTCGGAAGCGGTATTGAATCCAGCACCAGAGCAGCACTGTTGAGAGCCAATGGAAATGATTTGATTTCCGCAGCAAGTCTGGGTACTGGAATCAAACGTTTGGCGATCACAGCATCCTAGACCGCTACCAAATGGAATTGGTGTGTTTCCACAGCAACGCTGAGGGAATGATGGTATACAGATGGTAGGTGAGCAAGAGGGTTGATTAACAACTTGGTTTGAACAACAACTTTGGATTCCCGGGGTGTACAGTACGTTTCCACAGCAAAGGCGGCCTCCGATTGGCTGACAAAAGGTATTACAGGTTGGAAAGTTTACAACTCGGTTTGAACAACAACTTTGGATTCCCGGGGTGTACAGTACGTTTCCACAGCAAAGGCGGCCTCCGGTTGGCTGACAAAAGGTATTACAGGTTGGAAAGTTAACAACTCGGTTTGAACAACAGCTCTGGGCTCCGGGGGTGTACAGTACGTTTCCACAGCAAAGGCGGCCTCCGATTGGCTGACAAAAGGTATTACAGGTTGGAAAGTTTACAACTCGGTTTGAACAACAACTTTGGATTCCCGGGGTGTACAGTGCGTTTCCACAGCAAAGGCGGCCTCCGGTTGGCTGACAAAAGGTATTACAGGTTGGAAAGTTAACAACTCGGTTTGAACAACAACTTTGGATTCCCGGGATGTACAGTGCGTTTCCACAGCAAAGGCGGCCTCCGATTGGCTGACAAAAGGTATTACAGGTTGGAAAGTTAACAACTCGGTTTGAACAACAGCTCTGGGATCCGGGGGTGTACAGTACGTTTCCACAGCAAAGGCGGCCTCCGGCTGGTTGACAAATGTTGGCAGGTTGACAGGTACGAAAGTTGACAACACGACCGAAACAGCAACTCTGAACTCCTAAGGTGTACCGTTGATTTCCACAACATCTATTAATACCAAATGGTCGACATATTGGGGTGATTGAACATTGAGGCCGATTCACGACTTGTCCAAAACAGCAGCTCTGAATTCCAATGGCGTATTGAGTGTTTCCGCAACACCCTTGAGAACCCGATGGTACACAACCAGGTATTGGACAAAACGGTGAGTTAACCAGCTGACCCGCGCAGCAACTCTGCAATCCTTGTATATACTGCTGATTTCCACAGCACCTTCGAATGCCTGATACTTGACAGGTAGGGTTGGTTGGACAGAATGGTAAATTTACCACTTGGTTACTACAGCAACTCTGAGACCCAAGCGTATATTGAACGTTACCACAACATTGTTGGAGGCCTGATGGCACACACTGTTGTCCACAGTTTGGAGCGTTGACAACTGTTCCGAGACAGCAACTCTGTACGCCCTGAGTATAGGTAACTGTACCACAGCAAGCTAGTTGACTTCCGAACGGAATTGGAGTAGATCCACAACACGTTTGCGTAGAAGATGGTTGGCACGTCGATGTGGGGCATGTAAAGCCATTAACCACAGTTCGGAAACAACATCTTTGAAAGGTTCTGTCATAGGTTGTACCGTCGCAGCAGGCAATGTTCGACCCTATGGGTATTGCTCTGGTTCCACAACAGGTTTGAATTGCGGACGGTTGACACGAATTCGCACAAGTAACACTGCTTTCTATTATGCCATTACAACAACTCTCCACGTCTACGCTGTATGGTACGTTATTGCAGCATTCTGTTAATGGGTTCAGATTAACGTCCACAAGTGCCCCACAGCAAAATAGACCAGGTTGACAATTCACACTACAGTCATTTTGAATTGAAGTTCCCCCGCAACAGCGTTCTATCTGAGGGTAATATGGTAATGCATCACAACAAGCTAAACTATTTCCTTGCACGGAGTTAGGGTAATACAGATTTCCGCAACAAAATTCTTTGTTGGTTAGGTAGAAAACATCCCCACAACACGCAAACGGTTCATTGATTTCTCGTCTGTCATAAAGAGATTCTCCGCAGCAGACATATGTACTTTCGAGTCCAATTGCGTTTCCACCACATACAACTGCAAACAGTAAAAAAACGGGGTTTGAGATTTTTCATAGAAAAGGAAATTAATCAAACACATGTTGGAACACCCCATTCTGACGATCAGAATTTAAGAAAAACTACGAATTTTGGCAGCTCGTGCCACCTTAAAATTTTAGTTAAGAAAAGTGAGGGTTATTTTGACATTTAGTCCGTAAACAAACACAAACCAGTTTTCAGCCCTGTTCATATATTCTCTAGCTAGTTGACATTTTATGGTTGGTTTATTGTACTGGAGCGTGTTTCACAAAGCGGTGTAGCGTAAGTTTTTACGTAACTGTCATAGCAAAGCATATCTACAGTATGGGCTGCTATGGCAGTTACGTAAAAACTTACGCTACACCGCTTTGTGAAACAGGCCCCTGTGTTGGTAAAGCGGTGTACATCCGTCGGCCTCTCTACGGTCGTATAGCCATCAAGCAGCAACATTGGCTAGACGTTGGTAACCTGGCGGCACGTGGTTAGCTGTTCGCCATTGAGCCTCCGTAAGTTGTATATTGTATACGGTTTTGACCATGGTTGGGAAGTTGAGGGTTGGCCTACTAACTTTTTACCCACGTTAGTTAGGTATGGGTATTCGTAGACCTCTTCAGTGAAACAAAGGAAGTTTAAGAAATCGTTTGAACGGAATGGGCGCATTGTACAATAAGAATTGGTGAAACTCAAATTTCACTTGTAATAGGTCAACTTCAGAAACAATTTACCAGAGCTACATGTAATACATTCATTCACCAATAAGCAGTTGTGCAATCATTCTGTGACCATTGACGTATTCTTTCGTTAGACTAATGTACTCTGTTGTAACATCGACGATAAATAAAGCTATCTGTATCTGTATCTGTATCTGTAACAATAATGAAATGCTGCCGCCCTAACGTTACACTGATACCGTTGACTCAATGCCACACAGACAGTTGCCCATCGATTCCCCGAGCTTGAAAAAATCGAGACAACCATTGTGCAATTCCCAGAAGGATCCTGACCCCACGGAGATAGCCGATAATTGTCTTGCACTTTTACGACAATCATACAATCACTTACCGACCATAGGCATACGATTGTCCGACACAGTATGAACCGTTATACAACATTGGACCCACCCTTCGCCCACGTATTACCAGCATTAAACCATCGGTTGGGTGAACATTAGGACGATGAGCAAACTGATCAAAATCCAACGTTTAAACGTTTTTTTAACAACCATGGGCAATATTTTCCAATTTCTACTTAGTGTGTTGTAGTACATGTACTTTACAAGAAAATTATATATCGGGCGCAGCACGTATAAAATTCAATGTGCCATAGACTGCTCTGCAATGGTTACGAAAGTTCATTACATGTAGCCGAGTTAAACAAGGAAAATTATGTGAAGAGGGATTCGTTTCAACTTAATTTTTTAAATACTAATTTAGCCTATATACAAACTCTAAACAACTTTAAGTCCTGTTCATAAACCATTTAAGTTTGGTCGTGGGCCAACGATACAACAAGCGTTGGCATCATGTTGGTTCATTGTGATTGGGCTTTCTCTGAAGTCAATACACTATCTTCAGATGTCAGACACGCCACGGCTACGAGTGGACCTGCATAACTCGTTGTAATACATATTTATGTAAATATATTTGTATGCTATATTTGAGATATAAATGCGCACACTTACCGTAGACGTTGCCTTCCACGGTTATTCTGCCACCCGTGATGGTATATGTCTCGCTGTTAATGGTGACGGTTGTCGGTGTTATCGAGATCAAAAAGAGAAAAGGGGTCGGACCAAATACATTAGCTTGGGTTCCACCACTGGTCCTCAAGGTCAGAACAGAAGGTGCTGATGACAGTCTTTCGTTAGCAGCCGTCTGATCGATAGCTCTCTCTGCCTCGTTACTTCTCTTAGTGTTGTTTCTCCTGGCGATCGCAAGCAGTTCCGTTCTTGGTAACGGTCTTTCACCCCCTCCAGCTGGGTTTGTTGGATTTGTTGGATTAGGATTTGGATTTGTTGGATTAGGGTTTGTTGGATTAGGATTAGGTGGATTAGGATTTGGGTTTGTAGGTCCACCAACAGGATTTATTCCTCCCCTTTGGCCACATGCGATGACAACCAAGATACCGAGTATACCGACCAAAGGTCCGAAAGCTGTTACGCTCTTCATGGTTCTGTAAAATACCACAAGTAATGACAATAATAGCATTAAAAGATATATACAAGTTTAAATCAATTCCTCCTATTCGGTAATCAATTTGTTTAAAAACATGCACCGTAAAGACCTACGAACTACGAACGAGCCAGAAAGGAAAATGAGATTTCAGGCACAAAACGTACAATATTCAAGGCAATTTTTCCTTCTACAGCCTAGATACGGAAATTAAATAGCTATAGCGTATTTAGTTGACATCGAATATGCACAAAGCGTTCAAATGTCAAGTGTGACGGAAGACATGCATATTTTCAATCGCTTTTTCTTTGACTACATGGGACCTTACAGGAGGTTCGATTTGTTTCAACGGTATATTTTTAGAGACAAATTTAGTCAATTTACAGTTACAAATCACCGTTAGGGGTTAGATAGAACTTGTCATTTATCCTTAAATAGTCAATATATAATCAAATGACACAACGGTTACTCTAATGTACATACACATACACTATGATTAATTGGCTAATTTACCAAATTAAAAAATGTAATGAGCTATTGTTTAAAATGTTCTTTGTAAACTGATTTAGCGCGTTAGTCATATCTGATTCTTCCTGGGTCTAAAAACCTAGTTGAATCCATATAGGATTTCTTTTAAGAAGTTTTCAGAATTAAAAAAAGGGCCTGAAACATCAGCAATGTTGCAAAAAGGTGCTCAGTATACAGTAGGCACAAGAAAGATTTAACTTTCATTGCCCTCATATTGTTGGTATTCAATGCCTATCTGTATTGCCTCAATTCTGGTTTGGCGAATCACGACCTGTTTTGTAAATGGTATCAAACAGTTTTTATTATATACATGCCAGGATTAAGTCTGGCGTTAAAGGGACTGCTTGTGTAGAATTGTTTACATTTTTGCTAAAACTTCTTCTAAATAGATAAATACAATTTGATTGACTTTGGATGAAAGGTGGTTGGTCGATTTTCACTGAAAAATGCGCAATTAACGAGCCATTAGTGCGAATTTTGTGGTACTTTGTTTACTGTCTTGCAGACGGTTTCGGGTTAATATACACGGAGGTCCTACATGGGTCCACCCTTCTATAGTGAGTTGTGAAATTTACTAATATTCATCTATCTGATAAACTGTAAAGAGCCCACGTTTTAAGTTTATTTCTACATAATGTGATCAGCACAACAAAAAAAAACCCATAAAAAGTCAGAAGACGAAACGAACGCCCAGGAAGTAAGCGTACAATGGCTCTCTGTGGAGCCTCTATTAAAAACTCTACCCTGGCTGAAACTTATTGTAAACATCAGCTGTAAATGAATTTGTATTAAACTGGCCATTTAACGGTATTTTAGGGAAATAAGTTTACCAGCGATCTTCGCAAAATGTGTACCACAGTAAAATATCGGAAGTTTTTGGATCTTTAATTTGCCTCATACCACGGTGCCCTTTTAAAGACTTTGTGAATCCAATTTCGGTGGTCCAGTGACTTAGAGGGATCATCCCTCAGCCTCACACAGACTTTCCATCGATGCGGCGCGGGTTCAAATCCCACTCAGACCAAATAAAATTTCAAAAATTTCTGAGTGGATTTTTCTTTCTGTCGCCGCATGTAGAAGAGTTGCCAGGCATTCTGCAAAGGTCGAGGTTTCCTCCGGACAATGCGCCCGATTTCCTTCCCCACAAAACCTGGCAACGCGGCAATATAAGTGAAATAATCTTAAGTGCCACGTTAAGCACCAACCAATCAATCGATATAAAACGACATAAAAAATAATGGTGTTCCTCCTCAACAAACTGAACCCATAACATTCTATAATTTCTAAACACTTTCAGTAAAATTCGTTAACTACGTTGTCCTATAACCGATCTAGTTTGTAAAGTCATACTGGTAAACACTTATACAGATAGAACGTCATAAGAACTTGAGAAAATGACTATTATGCTTACCTGTCAAAGAAAGTCTGCGTAAGAGAAGAATACAATGACTGTGGATGAAACTAAGATACCTGGACTTTATTATTTATACATTTAGTGTTAATAAAAATATCCCCCGCCCACAATAGCTGTCACAAAAAAATGATATGGAAAAAAATGTTTAAAAGCGCAAAACAAGGGAATATGCTCTTTTTTTAGTTTTTCGGTAGATTTTACGTTTTTTTTGGTGCATAATGTCACGTGACACAATATTATTATTCAGCCTCTTATTGGTGATAAAAAAATGGCTTTTTTAAAATTAGTTCTGAGCATTCTTATTGGTCTGAACCTAGAGGTAGTCGGGGAGAGGAGGAGCATTTCATTCTGATCTGAAAGAAAATGCTGCTAAAATTGTAAATTTAAAGAAATGAAAAGTTGTCTCTCTTCAATAATTCATTTCAGAGCGGCCAATGAAAAAATTAATAACTTGTAAATGCGAACTTCCCACGGCCATTTTCTGATACCATCTTTAAACATGTTGTCGCCCCTTTGTTGACATACAAATACGATACAGATGTTATCAGAACAAAGGACAGATGTAACTCACTAATGGGATATTGCTTCATAATTTCTCGCTGTCCTATCTCACCAGGGCCTCATGAACCATGTCGTCCTTTTGATGAATGCCCCTTAAAATTGACAGGCACGTTTCTTAACAACATCTTCTCTTATAATTGTTTATAAACAGTAATTAAAAATAAGTGAAACAAAACCAATTTTGCGAGTAAGTAAAAACATTGTTTTGGAAACATTTTTAGTTTGTTATTTCTGTATTTCTATATGTTCTTCAGAAACACGTTATGGACAGTTCAGACGATGTATCACTGAGTCCTCCATACCCAGTCAATTACATTTAATGATTGAATCCTACATTAAGGTGAAGAAATACTTTCTGGATAACACGTTCTGGGTTAGATGGGTGACTGTGTTTCGATGTAGTTCAAATTCAAAATGTCGTCATCAATAAGTAATTCATCACCTTATTTGTAGAACCATTCAACTTTTAAACATCATTGAAAGATTTAATTACAATTTTGAGTGCTAAGTGTTTGACATCACACAAAAAAAATATTTGATCACAATGTATATACGGAATCCGTACAAAGAAGTCCATGGGAGTTTTAGTCGTTTCTTTTTTTTCCTACGCCCGTGCAATTTATTTTCTCGACATATTCTACCTTTATTGAAAGAAAACTGTCTTAGTTTAAGGACTTCAAACAGTTTTGAATGTGGGATTGATTGATTGATTTTTTACGCCGCGCTCAAGATTACTTCACTTATATGGCGGGAGGAAACCTGGCTCTATGCCCGGAGGAAACCCACGACCTTCCGCTGGTAACGAGCAACCATCCCATATAGGTCGTTCGAGGGAAAACCCAGGCAGATTCGAACCCGAGACCCATTGGTGGGAGGCTGTTTGGGTTGAGCGTCCAATGCTCTACTCACTGAGCCACGGAGGCCCCCTTGAATGTGGAATGAGGGCAGGTTGGGTGGATGGAGATCTGGAAATTTTGTGTGCTTCGGTCTGTTGAAATAAGTTAGAATACAATCATGTAAAATTACCTCTGCCCTATGTTTTTGTCTCTAACTAAAATGTTTTACCTTTTTTACAATTGAAAATTTCTGTTCAAAAGAGTTCCGATGGGCTGCTGATAGTAGGCCTACCCATAAAGTCATTTGGTTCAACGGAAATTAGGTAAGGTGTGGTGAGTCAAAACATTAACATTACCGCAAATGAGAAGTAAAACTGTCTGTATAGAGGTCAGGTTTAAATTTCTTTTTTCAGTCGCTGAAAATGTATCTTTTAGGTTGTTTTCAACCAAATAATTACAAAAAATTATTTTCTTGTTATTTTTGGGGGGCAATGTAATTTACGGGTTTATCGTGAAATTTCCCCTATAAATAAATGATCTTTTTTCATTATAGTAATTAATGTTTTCTTTCTATAGTATTGGCCATAGAATCCGCCTGTTTTCCCCCTTTGCCCTTGACAAAAAGACACGGGATACTATCTCTGCCACTATAGGACACACCTGGATTCTATTGAAGATATAGATTTTTTTATTTGGGTTTATGACAACACGCTATAATTTTTACATTGATTCGGTTGCCAACTTATGAAATACAAAATAAAATATTTATTTTTTATTTTTACTAATTGAATTTCTTTAAAAACAAAACTTATTCGATGTTTTGTTTTGTCAAACTGAGTATGTTTTATGTCGTGTATGGATAGGATGATTGGCCTTGTTTATCCGCCTTGTTATAGTAGTTTATTCCGAATCCCAGACCAAAGGAATAGTTAACAGGCGCTTACTAGTTTTTCCAGAGGTAATTTTACTATTGCGATAGTTTCATTGCTTCATTAATCATTACATTAAAAATTCTCCCTAAATAACATGCCAAATGATACCTCAAGTTGGACTAGAATCTCTCACATTATTATCACCTGGGCTTCCTTGATATCAATCAATGTGTCTTACAAAAGAAACAGACCTCATATTCAATCTCTCCGATATTTTGTTTACTTTTTATTTATTCTCGTGCATGTTCTTAGAAGTACCTATAGTTAATCAATACAATAGTTCCTCCATTTCCTGATCTTGACAGGGACGAAAGAGGGCATGATGCTTTTAGTCTATTTTTAATTTTTGCCCTGCACCCGTACAATTTTTTATTTCGGCATATTCAACCCTTTTGAAAAGGGAACTTTATGAATTTAAGGCTGAAAACAATTCTGAATGTGTAATTGGACCAGGTTAGGTGGAAGGAGATCTGAACATTAGGTGTGCTTCGGTCTGTTAACCGGTGGATAAGTCGGTTATAGTGATAGTCCCTCAGTCCGACACATGCCTCGATCGGTTGACATAAGTTAGAATTATACATGCAAAATTACCTTTGTCCCATGTTATTGTCTTAAACTAAAATTGTGTCTCCTGTTATCATTGAAAATTTCTGTTCAAAAGACTGCTGGAAGAGCTAGCCCAGTCATTTGACCCAACGGGAGGTGTTATGAGTCTCTATTGCTGAACGAAACTCACGACCTTCCGGTGGTAAATGGCAACCATCCCCCATAGGTCGTTCGAGTGAAAACCCAGTCAGAATTTTTGTTTGGACTGATTGGGATTCGAACCCGCAACCCATTGGTGGAAGGCTGTTCGGAATGGTCTTTTCTGACTATTGTTAGGGATTGCGTTCAAAGCTTGTAATATGGCTTTTAAATAAACTGGAATCTTAAAGTGGCACGAGCTGCCAAAACAAGGATATTTTCATGAATTCAGATTATCAACAGAAACTGCAGCTTTGTGAAAACCTAAACCATTTAAAAGAACAAAAATAGTGAATGAGTCTATACCTTGTTTGCACAGTTTGCGAAAAACGGAAAACGGAAAAATATCAAAATTTTGGCAGCTTATGTCACTTTAAGGACATTGGTTCGCTTCTTGATGACGGGTGGAAGTCTTTAAATAAGAACCCCGACTAACCCAATCGAATCGACGAATCTACAGGTGCATGTCTTTTTGTAAATTCACGGAATGAAGCGGAAACTCCCTCGAGCACGGTGGCACAGCAAAAAATGTCGATGTTTAAATCAAATGAAGAGGCAATTTTGTTATTCTAGTTTTATCGAGAATACTGCTAAAAGGGCAGCGTGGCCATGAGGCAATTTGAAGATCCCCAAACATTTCGACATTTTACTGATAAACTTCTCTCTCCTGACGCAACGTTGAATGACGAGTTTGATAGGATGTTTTGAATTCATTTGCAGTTGATATGTGTACTTTTAGTTTCAGCCAGGTAAGAGTTCCCAATCTGCCTAAATTATTCGAGACCAATGAACATCTCGACTTTAGTCAGATTGAGAGTTTCCAGGAGATGCCCCAGAACGAGCCCCTGAAACTCTCAAATTCAGGGCAGGATGAGCACGGCATGTGCCCAGATCCTGAACTGTTGGGTTATCAACTGGCTGTTAAAGACATTACCGACTAGGTAACAGAACACGATGTCCTTCCAAATGACCATGCCAACAAGACCTCATAATTGTAAATATAATGTCGGTTTTGAAAAAGGAATCATCTCCTTTGTTATTCGAATTACCTTTATCATAACACCTGCCCTTAAACCTTAAAAATACTTGTGCATTAGAAGGTTGTTGACAATGGAATTCGTCATTTAATTGAAAGCCTAAAGTGCTTATTATAAAACAAGACAACCCGAAATTGTTGCCAAAATAGCAAGCTTTCTGGAATTACCACTTGTTCGAGAATTAAAACAGTAGTAGATTTCAGCTGTATTATATTAAGCGTTGGGAAAAGAGTAACTGTAATTAATGAAATCTCGCAGAGGACCTAATTTTAAACGCAAGCAAATCGGGTATGAGATAAAACAGTTTTATTTTTCCTTCCGGGAATTTATTAGAACTACCACTTACACTGTACTTATGAGCACTTGTACGCTCGTAAAACGGTTTACAATGGTCAAGACGTGTGAACTTAAAAAGAATACTTAATTTTGCGTTCCCGTTGACTGCTTTTTTTCGTGGAAATTAAGATGTTTATCTTTTGTTTGTGTCATTTATAAAGTAGAACACATTTTACTATGGGTTTGGTCAAAATAGTAATTTGATAAAAAACGTAAAAGTTTGTTTTTCTTTCATCAAGAAAGGGGTATTATATTTGGTCAAAATAATCTCATAAAGTACAGATGGTTTTATCTCTGACATAGTGTCATATCTCACTTTTATTGTCGCCTTGATTATTGCAATGTACTAAAATTTAAGTGAATTAGAAAGGGTGTCGCGACAAATGAGTAACCCATTTATTATACACAGGGGGGCATTTATTTCACATCTGGTCGAAGTGTATTTTCTCTAGCTTATATCTCTGGCTTATATTAGTATTTATGAAGAATAAAACACACGGGCACAGGGAAAATATTCTTGTCTAAAATAACCATGACTGCTTGGTTGGTTGATTGATGTTTTACGCCGCACTCAAGATTATTTCACTTATATGGCGGCGTTGTAGTAAAAAGGAGTATTTCATTTAGAACTTTATACCCAATCAGAGGTTGTTGTAATAAACCCAAAATCCGTGATATTTCATAAGGCTGAAGACGGACAGTAGTTTAGCTCTACTCGGTAATTTTCTGAAATACCTTGTTATATATTGACAAAGTTCTACGGATCTTAAGTTTTGGCCAGAAATCAGGTAAACTGAAATAGAACAAAATATAATAATGTGAAAAGAAAGTGAAAATATGTAATTTGGTCACTAGGTAGAAGACATGCAAGGGAGTTGTGCTGACTAATATATAGATCGTTCAAAATTGGTTTTTTTTACAAGCAATGACTGATCGAGCCGTTTTACTCCGAGACAGTTTGTCTTATTCTTTAATAATTTAGGCCATACACATGATGACCTTATTGTACTGACACACAAATGGTAAAATACTTTTTAACGACACCTTCCCCGGTCCATGTTCAAACCCAAAGGGTAAGCAGTTTGTAACGATTGAATCCAAAAACTTTCCCTTTCCTAACGTCATGATGCATCTACAGCTGAAGTGAGAAAAGGGATTTTATTTCAATCGGCATGATTTCGAAATGGCCCTTAACCGAATGAACTGGGGTATTAAAATGCTGTTACACAGGTACATTATATCCAAGTCTAAAGCCAGATAAATGTATGGCGGATCTTTGTCATAGAGAATTCATAGTTTCTCCTACGTATTGCTTGTAACATTTTCGTACGTGATAACATACACGATGTTAGAGAAGTAGCAACTTAGGGCCTTTGCCATTTGATATTTATTGCGGGATTGTTCTCTGAAAAAGGTGCCCGCGATTTGGCGCATATACATCGAGATAACTTCGCGTCTTAAGACAATTCATGGATGTACCGGGGAGAAACGTTGGGCGGTAATAATACACCCGCGAAAGAGAAACAAGCGTGTCGGGAGCTGAAGAGGGATGGGGTGGTTAATTGGTCTTAATGTGTAAGATTTGACCCTTTGGGAGAACTTAACAGAATACCACCTGGGGAAAAGAGCCGTAAAAAGAACCGAACAAGTCTGATTAAAAAAAATCTAAGGAACTACATTTTCTTTAGAATCTAAAAATCTGAGACTTAATGACTCCCTTGAAAGTGAGGGGAGGATGGTACGACCTAACATGTAGCATAGATATATTTATGAACACTAAAACACACGGGCACAGGGAAAATCTTCTTGTCTAAAATAACCACGGAGACAAGTTTCTAATTGTGTTAAAAGGAGGTATATCATTTTGACCTTTATGCCCCATCATAAGTTGTTGTAACAAACGAAACCTATGACATTTCATTATGTTGACGACTGACAGGAGCTTCTGAAACTCTTTGTAATACATTAATATTGCTTACGCATCTTCAGCTATGGCAAGAATATCGCAGACTGAGATTGAACCCTATAGGATCATAGGAAAATACAGTGAAACTAAGATGTAAAAACATGCAATGCAATTGAGTTTACACCCGTATACGATTTACAGATAAGCCAATATACAGTGGTGAGAAATGGAAAGATATACAGAAAGGTCGATATTTGTTAGTAAGGTGTCACTTGAGCATTATATCATCGTAAATGCAATGTATAAACACTCATAAAAATATTCAATTATACTAAAATCTGTGTATTTATAATATATCTAGCTCTGACCAGTATGTCTTTCAAACACTTGTTCTTTTGTAAGCAATGAAAGGCCTTTTTTTAGCAAAAGTGAGTTTAAAATCTCAAGTCCAAATCCCATTCAAGTATAATCGATTTTCTGAGACACCTCAAGAATAATTACACCTAATTTTCTGCATATAACATCTTATAATGTCAAGTATGAGAAAAGCAAATTGTGAAGCGTTGAGTTCACGGCCTTTTGTCGAGGTTCAAAATGTGTTTACATACGCAATGTAAAGGCAGCTATTGTGTAATTGTCAGAAGTGACAGGTTTGAAAATAAGTTGACTATGTCTCCGTCAGCTAATTCTGAAACGCATTTAAACAAAAAAAAAAGATGAATTGAAGAGAAAAATTTAAAGAAACAAAACGAAAAAATATATACCAAAACAACATACAGAGAAAGAAGAGAGTGTATTTAATGCTCTGTTTTTGTTTTGCTTTTACGTCTTACTTTGCATACAAGTTTAAACATCTTCTTTTTTTTTGCATTTATACAGCATTCCACGAAACATCTTTTTATTGGTCTTTTTTTTAACAACGTGTATTGCAAAGTTTGATTATTTTACATAAAAATCATTTTGGTTCTATCTTATCACTTCATCATTTGTTTTTATGTTGTTTGGTTTTTACATCTGATTTTTCAAATGATCAGTGTAAAAACAGTTATTCAGAAACTATACGATAAATAAATTGATTGGTCGACAACGAAAGAGAAAGAAACTAAAACCAAAATAAAAATTTCTAAATTTAGTATATATTTATATAAATTTGATCGTTCTTAGGCACATATCTTATGTAGTGGTCACTTTTTGAACTGACTTAAAGTTTTACTTTTTGGTCACTTGTCTTGTTCCAATACATAAAATTTAGCAACAGTTGACTTAGTAAAACTAGAGCTTTGTAAAATGAACATCAGTTTTTAAGGTAAAGAATTACTTATGTATAACAACTTCTTGGTTTATTGGGTGACGACGTTTCGATGTAGTGCTTACATCGTTATCAAGTCAATGACAAACACAAAAATTATTCATTTATATAGCAGATGAGAGAATTGCAAGTTGGGACAGGTACGTAATAGTATAAATTTATTAATAAAAGTTTAGTTGTTATCCATAAGCAATTATTCACCTTATTGTAACCTTTCGACTACTAAATGCCATTGAAAGATTTGATAAGTTTTTAAATTGGAACCTTCTGAAAAGGAATCTGGACATATTTTAACGTGTAATTCTGTATTCACGAAAACGCTCTTCATTCGTTCTGTTTGCGAAAAATTATTATTAATTTGTAAATTCTGTTCTAACGGAAAGATATCTAAATTGCAGCTCATGCCACTTTAAAATAATACTCTCTGGTTTGTTTCTTTTTGACCAATCCTTTATTCTGGATAATATCAAGATTTTCAGCGTATTTTGATTTTAAAAAATACATGGCTTTCAAAGCTTTAACTAGGGAATCTGGATACACCACAGCGTTTTTCTTTTTACTTTAAGGACACATTTTCTAATTTAATGAAACGAAATTAAAAAGCTGACACTTGTTCGGATGCAGCGGGCTCGTATAGGCTACATTTTCAGCTGAATTTTCAACGCATGAATGTGCAGCACTTTGCCTCAGTCAGCTTCTCAGTGCAAGTGTCATGAAATATGTCTCCTAAAGTAACGGATTTCTGGTGTTTTTTTTTAGATTTAGCTTCTTTTCACATTTCGGTAATTTTACTCTTTTTGGTTAATTTACAAATCTACACAACAATCTTGGTAGATTAACAGATATACTTGTATATTAAGAGAGAAGAAAGCACGAAGTGCAGTAAATCCACTGTTTCACTGTAAATCTACTAACACTTGTCCTACGATTGCCCGCGAACTTTGCTGTACAATTACAACAAAATTTTTTACCGTGTTAGATATCTCTAAAGGGTTTATGAACAACCTTCGACATTTTTTTTCAATTACGCGTTAAGCGTATTGTAGAACACGTACTGTACGAATTTCAAAAAAGAAAACTAAAATTCGAGAGCAGCACATACAAAATTCAATACTACATTTACCGCCCTACGATGACGATGGGTTATACAAAAGTTCTCACTATGCAAGTAGTCGCATGCAACTTGAAAGGGGATTCTCCGTTTGTAGAAGGCGATTTTAATCGTGCTGTGTAAGTTTTCATTCTACAAGTAGCATTTGACTCGTCTCGTTGCTAGGGATGTTGTTGTTGACGAGGCAACTGCTGTCTGTCACCCATGACTCTATTGCAAATGATTGAGCAATTAGTTATACAATAAAATGAACAATTTGAGAAAAAAAAGCTCTGAATGGACTTGACTTGCTTAAGGCGACGCTGTTGTTGCATTCCCAAAGCCTTACAGTGTAGTGGTGATCTATATATGGAGATCGGCACGCCACCTCGTTTTTAAATGCTTAATTCAACCGGTATACATGAGTTTATTTTTGTGTGTTTGATATTTGTGTGTTTGATATTTGTGTGTTTGATATTTGTGTGTTTGAAAATTTATCAAAGTGCAATTCTATAGATCATCTCTCTAACCGAAAACTAACAGCCAATTTTAACTCTGTTCATTTCTATGCATTTCTATCGGCATACGTTCTATCGGCGTACGTTCTATCGGCGTACGTCAAGGCTCTATTGTTGGTTCGATCCTATTTCTAAAAAAAGTTTCGTGTTTTTCTGTACCCCATTTCACCATTTTGTTAGCTGCACTTGTATCCCACTTTTCGGAAAAGCCCCATAATTTAGTTCCCAACATGTTTAATTTTGGTTGGAAAGTAATCGATAATCCCTAAATGTAAGATTATTCATCCCTGTCAAAAAAGCCTCCTCAATGCGATAAAAACATTAGAAATATTGTCATTGGACACGTTATTGATTTTAACTTGAGAAAAAAAATTATCGTCGTCCCATTCAAATTGTATTTCTAATTAAACATAGCCTGTCATATCGGTATGATCAGACAAATATATACTGTATATAACAAACACACTTTTCACGTTCTTTATCATGCACTGATATCACGATAACATATTTGAGACGCGCTATTGGAGAGCGCAGGTTAAACCAATCGACATCCTCTCTTACCACCTTAGAACAAACTATTCGTCATTTTAGATATTTCTCAATCTGAAACTACATGAATAAAATTGATATTTAAAAGTTAAAGTGGCATGAAGTGCCAAAATTTGCACTTTTTTCATAATTTCTGATCGTCATGGCAATAAAAGGATCCAAAGGCTATCGAAAACTAGGGCATAAATAATTGGCGTTGGGATGAGGAATGTGGCCTATACGAACCGAAATAGTGTTTGGAAAGTAAACAAAATATAAATAAGAAATGTTTGAAACTCTCTTTAAACGTGGGTTCCATACTAATGATAAAAAATTAAGACATCACCAAGTAGTAAGTTGTATTGAACAACACGAGCTTTCGACACCTGTACCGGTGTCTTCGTCAAGTGTTTGTGGGATGGTTGCTAGTTACCAACGGAAGGTCGTGGGTTTCCTCCGGGCATAGAGCCCGGTTTCCTCCCACAATAAAACTGGCAACGCCGCCATATAAGTGAAATAATCTTGAGCGCGGCGTAAAACACCAAACAATCAATCAATCGTCAAGTGTTACACTTCATTTTAGATATTTCTACAAGTGTTACACTTGACGAAGATACCGGTATAGGTGTCGAAAGTTCGTGTTGTTCAAAACAACTTACTACATGGTAATTTAATGTCTTAATTTTGTACCATTAAAATATAAATAACCGGGAAGACTATTCAATCATTCTAAGCCTAAGATAGTTCAAACCAATACAGCGACAAAAGTCTCCCAACGACTGGTGACAGGTTCGAATCCCATTCAATTCATAGCTAGGTTGAAAAAAAATAGAGTTGGGTTTTCACTCCATTGCCATATATAGAAGAGTAGCCAGGTGCCCTTTTGAATCCTATTTTAGCAGAGACGAGTCGGTATTTTAATATTGTTTATTGTGTTTTACAGAATACGACCCTCTATGAAGGATTCCCCGGAGTGATGAATATGGGACAAAAAAAAATATTGCAATCTCCATAAGAAAAAAATCATAGTATCAACAAAAACTATGCTATGTTTTCACTCAATCTTCAAATGAAAAATTGTATTTTAAGAGAAAATTATAAATATAATGCCACCTCCTTTAATATTGGCATAGTCATTTTTTACTCGTGTCATTTTATTACAGAAATGAAAAATATAGATTCGTGATTGAGATTTTGAAAATAAAATGTTCGCCATATTTTTGTTTAAAACGTTTTACGATGCTATGTTTCTGAATTGTGACCTGATTTCAGAGTCACTCGTGTACTCATCGGTTACTATATTTCGATTTTTGACAGAATTTGTGTCCAATCCTCCGATGAATTGGTTCACAACTAAATAAATGTAACTACATTAACTACATGAGCACTCCATCGAGAAATGGATATAAACAAATATTTACAAATTATTTTTACCCTCTGAATTGTATCAGATAAGGAGGTTGTTTTTTTTTTTTTGGGGGGGGGGGGGGGGGGAATTATCTGGGTCATATTTTAGTGATGGACTTATAAGATATTTAATGGAGGAAATAAATGCATTAACGTAAAAAAGTATGTATGTCTCTAGGCTGCGCGTTACGCTTTATTGAATGACCAACTGGCCGGCGGCCTGTTTCACAAAGCGGCGTCGCGTAAGTTTTCACGTAGGCCTACCTGCCATAGCAGCCCACACTGTAGATTGGTTGGATGGTTGTTTGGTGTTTTACGCCGCGCTCAAGATTATTTCACTTTTGTGGGAATATTGTGGAAGTATTGTGCCCGGAAGAAACCCACGACCTTCCGCTGGTAACTCCATACTGTAGAGATACGTTGCTATGGCAGTTACGACGTAACTGGAAATATTAATGCTGTGTGTAACAGACACAGAAAAGGACAAAAAGTTATCTGCCTGGAAGCAGCTTGTCGTTCTGAGTGGAAAAGTCTCATTATTTACAAAAAAAAATCAATTTCAACTCAAAAATACAAAAAAGTTGTCAAAAGTTTTAAATTGTGGGAAAAATAGAAAGCTTTATTAAATGCCCTGTAAACTATGTTATATAATGTATAATCGAGCAAAATTCAGGGCTTTACTAAAAATCTGAATGAGATCATAATTTGGGGCTTTCTTAGGCACAAGTCTTGATTTTTTTCTGGCGTTCGTCCGGAATTCATGCATTCTGTCCAGGTATTTGGTCCACCGCCCCCCCCCCCCCCCCCCCCCCCCCCCCCCCCCCCCCCCTAATACCAGAGCCCTTGCTGCTTGCATGTGATAATCTAGTACTATGAACTGTATTGATAACCCAGTATCCCATGACTATCCATCCTAACAGCGCTTACAATACCAACTTATTAGAAAGAGCATACTTTCCTCGAGAAATGTCGCCTTTAATACCAAATAAAGAATAACGTACACTTGGAAAATATATTTTAGTTTTGTTTGAATTTTTCTCCAAATACTTTTTGGCATAATTCTGAATTTCAAGTCATTTCTCCCAGTTGATGTAGGTAGATGGTGAAATATACCCGAAGAGAATGGGGATGAATGAGAAAAACATTATATTTATAAATGCCAATGAACAGCGAATTATTTTAATTGGAACTAAGCCCATCATTAGATAAAATAAATTGTTTCAAAACAAAAAAATAAACCATCTTAAGAAAATTAGCTCAAGTCGCCCAGTTTACATCGTTTAATTGTGGATATCATGTATCCTTGATATTAAAGTGGCATGAACTCCAAAAATTTTGATATTTTTCCGTTAAAAAGAATTTCAAAGTGCAAGGCTATTTTCCCAAAGAGCACAAATAAAGAGCGTTTCGTTGATATCACCTCGGGATTGCACGTTATGTAATTGTTTAGAAATATCAAACACACACAAATAAACCCGTGTATCCCCGCTAAGTAAGGCATACATAAACCAGGGGGGGGGGGGGGGGGGCGTACTGGTGACCATAAATAGATAACCACTAAACTGTAAGATCTCATTCGACGAAAACAAGGCTTTAGGGTCAGTAAGAAATACCTAGGAGATGGTCCAGCACAATAGGAAGTATTTTCAGTGAGCTCTGGCAGTTAAGAAAGGGACCGTAAGTCGCATCGCCTGGGACTTACGAAGCCAAGTTTCAGTTTGTGGTTATTTGAACATGCAGAGTATTGCATGTATTACTTTTTCCGTTTTCCAGAATGCATTCTTATCCTGAAGTTTGTTTTGTTTATTGTTTTCGTCAAGCCTATATTTTTGAATGCGATTGCATGTGATTTCTCTTTTCATTCTTATATAAAGTGTTACATTATCAGTTTGCGAAATTTTATCAGTTTTACAGTCATACGCTGGGGCGGCGGAACCGTAGCCCCCCTCCCCCTCCCCAATAATTGGCCTATTAAAAAATATGGAGTTTCCAAACACGATCCAAACAGGGCAGTTAAGTGATTAAAGGGCAGAAACAATTGAAAACAGGGGTTTAGAAACACAGAATTTTAGATCAATACAATAAATATACAGTTTCTGAGGGTCAAAGAACAAAACGTCGCCCTACCACCCAATCTGTCTTGATGTTGGGTTGTTTTGTCATAGTCCATCGTCTGATCACAATGTTTACTACTCTCCGTTTCAGTCAAATTTCTGAGAAAAAAATATATCTTTATAAGCCATAAAGGGCTGACAGATGTCGGCGATTTAGTACCCGCGAGCTCTTCGGGCTTAGGCAGTCCCTGGTCCTTCGCGTGATTGTGCTGTGATTTTGTCTTCCACGTAATCAAACTTTTTTCTCAACTACGCCCAACAACTCAAACTGTCTTGCTGTAAGATTATTTTGTTAGTCGATCGCCTTATCACAATATTTGCTACTGTAAGTTTGACAATATCTTTTTAAAATGTCCACTTTTCAATGCCAGAAATGACCTAGCTGGAAGGCATCCCCGGCAATCTTGAACCTTGGAGTTGCTGGGGCCTACAGGGCCCTGGACCTGACTACGATGCTGAGTGAGAGTACACCTATTATTTGAAAGCCTTGAAAGCTTTGGGTGCGTACTTTATCTACAACGTCAGTTGTTATAGATCCCTAAAATATCCAGCGCAATGGCCTTTAACAGATTTTTATTCTTTCAAAGTGAGTAGATTTCCGAGTTTACAAGTCAAAAATCTTTACATCAAATTTCACCTGTTGGGCCTTGAAAATGGCCCAGAACGCACGTATGACGTTCTCCTGTTTCAGAGCTTCCGCGGCATATGCGGCCCTGGACCCTCGCCTGTTGTGCTGGGATAGTTGCCCCCCCCCCCCCCCCCCCCAAAATATCAAAAACGTTCCGCCGCCCCTGATACGTTTGATCTGCGAATTCTTCTATTTGGGCTAAGATTTAGCCAGTGTGTGTTTCCAGGATTTATCCCGTGAATTCTAATCGAGATAATCTGATCTGAGGGGATTCTCTGTTTGTGCCATCGTAATACAAGACTTTCATGGAAGTTATCTTGCCGCCTGCAGATCACCCATCCTCAGACCCCAGGGTTAAAAAGCGCAACTAGCTCACTGGCCCAGATCACCTAAACGGTAATTATTACACTGGTTGTTATGTAACCAGCTCAAATGTATCATACACTCTCCAATCAATATCAATGGACGGCGTTTGAAATAGACACATACCCTGGTTGTACTAACGCCTAGTATATTATCGACAACAATAAGGTCAAAATATTGGACGGTTGTTCTTGAATTAGATCACAGCCCATTTAACTGTGTCTGATAGTATGTACACTGGTTAGCCCGGAATTTCGGTCTAGAGGGCTTTTTTCATATTTGGCTAAGACAGAAAAAAAAAAAAAAATTCGGCAGAGCCCAGATTTCTCGGCTAGTACACTGGTCTACCGTTACCCTGTTTTCGAAGCTTCAAATATCAGGTAAATTGGTATTTCAAGTGCGTTACACAAGAGCTGGTTAACATTGAATGTGACGTTAAACTAACTCAATCAATCGGTGAACAGTACTCAGGTGTCTCTTTCCTGTTTTAACTACTTGCCGGTCAGACACACAGGTGAAGTTCGATTGTGCATTCCGTGTGCGCCGAACACGTTAAATCGACTTTTTGTGCGAAGAAGTTTGTGTATCACGTGGTCTTATTATAACTCATGGCGCACTCGGGGTTTCAAAATGGCATGCAATTTTAACGAAGGTAAACAATGGCGCAGTGTTAATTCCTTTCTCTTCTCTCCATTTCTTTTTTGTCTCTTCTTTTTATTTTTTGATCAGAAAAAAAAGGGCGGGGGGGGGGGGGGAGGGGGAATCCTGACCTCCTGGACCACCCCTCCCTGGATCCGCCCATGGGCAACCGTGATGTTTACTAACATCCGTGCCTTATCGTTCATTGACCAGCACATAGCACTACTATCGACGTACACCGAATACATAATTGAACTTGGTCATTTACTGCAGGGCACCACTATTAGTTTATTTAGGAGAGTTATATGCCCGGTTATGATTGTTGTATCTAATCAAGAGGACAGACTTACATTCAGAGATCGTTTTATTGTTAGTCTAGTTGGGATTTAAGGAATTTAAGAGCAGTACCGGTATTTAATACAATTTAGATATTCTTCAAACAGTCGCTACTGAATAATTGATATACGAATAACCCATGATTTAAGTGGAATGAACTGCTCAGCGTTTAAAGTACCGATACCTTGAAAATAATAGGACTGAACTTGAAATAAACAATACTTGTACAGCCAGTGGTAGCCAGTACGAACCGAAGGAGGGTGCTGATAACGGCCCGAATTCAAATAGCCGGGATGTATGAGTTCATTTTGGGAGTTTCACTACCTATAAAACCACCTTAACGTTCATCTTCAAGATTGGTATCATCAGGAAGCTCTTATTTTGTAGCTTAAGATATAAATAACTAGTCTACCAGGGGCGGATCTAGCTATTTACGAAAGGGTGGGGGGGGGGGGGGGACACATTAAAAAGAGGCCTGTAAATATGGCAATAGGCCCTGGAAGCTCTGTGGTTCTTGGTTGCCCGAGAAGCGTTCTGCAAGTAAAAAAGCTAATAACTTTCGGATTTTGCTTTCGTTAATTCTTAGAAAATACCAGTACAATCGTTATGTTCCAAAGTTTTAGATGAAGCTGTGCAAAGTTTTTGAAGCATGGGGTTGTGGGGGGGGGGGGGGGGGGGGGGGGGGGAGGTGACTATCCCAACGCATTAGGCGAGGAAACTCAGGGCTTCTAGATTGCCTGAGAAACGTTCAGAGGCTGTTCTGCAAGTAAATAAGGATTTTGGATTTTGCTTTCCCTAATTCTTAAAAATAACAAAATAAGACAAGCAGAAGAATCGCCCACGGTTTGTTTTATACTGATTTGGGCAATTGTATAGGAAAACTGCATACTTGTGCTACATAAAACGGTTTGTGGCGAGTTTTTCTTTATTGAAAGTGGGAAGGTGGCAGACTACCCCAAGCCTTAAGCCTATATACAGGCGTGGGTCCACGGGCCACCTAGGCTTTTAAAATCATTATACAAAAAAAACTGTCCATGACTTTTGTTATTCTTTCTTAAAAGTTGTAGTACTGAAGACACTTTCTCACAGAGACCTTGTATAAATATATCATCGACGATCCGCCAAATTTGAGTAAGCTCCGAGGCTCTTCATGACCGAAGATATGTCTAAACAAAGAACGGTGTATATAGTTTTGTTCTCTATTCTTGAGTGTCATATTCCTGTCAGATAAATATTTTAGGTGCAGCTAATTTATACTGTACCAGTCCATCCCAAGGCCATCATTTCGGTGTTTATAATTGAACATAGGTTTATTAGGCATGAAACTTGTTTGTGGGACGAGCTGATCACTGAATTTTGTGTAATTCTTCACACCCAGAAATTGCATTTTTCAAAATTCAGCTTGTTCAATGTTAGAGCCTCGCAACACATTGCTTAACATTGCAACACGGAATATGATGAGCAAAAATATTCAAAAAGAAACATATCACCATAGTTACCGTGGTTACCGTCAAACTAAAGATGACATGGAACTGGCAGACCATGCGTTAGATTGCACATATAATGGTGCGTTTTGATATTGTGTTAATTCTTTTCTCCTCTACCTTTCCTTTTTTGTTTTCTCTTCTCTTCTTTTTTTCCTCTCCTTTTTTTTATCCCCTGGACCCCCCCCCCCCCCCCGATCCGCCGATGCCTACGCCAACGCAATTTTCTTTTATTTGAAAGCTCTTACCACTTTATCTTACCTATATACAACACAATAGTCTATGCTGCCATGATGCTAACTTTTTTCTAATTCATTTAAGGGCACTGACTTTGTTCTACCAAGAATTGTGTTTTAAAGCTGAATTTTGTTTCTTTTTGTTTAACTCAGTGCTAGAAAGAGCTTTACAAACTAACAAACTTACGTCTGTCCAGAGGACATAATGTGGCTTTTACTGCTGGTCGTTGGAGTTTTCTCATGGGCTATTTACAAAAAATGGTCAAAGACTGGCGACAATTTACCCCCAGGATATCGCGGACTACCCTTCGTTGGCAGCCCTTGGCTGCTTTTGAGAGATTTCCATGACACCTTCTCCGAAATGGCGAAGAAATGGGGCGACATAACATCGCTGAAGATTTTCGGACAACATATTATTGCCCTTAACTCTACCGATGTGATTAGAGAAGCTTTTACAGGACAGAAACGATGGGAAACTTTTTCTGGTCGTCCGATTGATCCCCCTCTTCAAATCGACAACTTGCTACACTCAACAACAGGTATGCAGCCGACCGAAAGATGGGTAAAGCAACGTCGCCTTGTTCATAAAATATTGAGTTTGTACGGAGAGGGTTTGGAAGGCACTGAATCCTCAATCCACCAAGAGTTAACCGAAGTCTTAACAATTCTTAAAGAAAGAGGATCGTCGATTGATATCAGTGAAGTACTTTACCCATCATTGATCAACATCATTACAATTCTAGTGAGTATCCATCATTGATCAACATCATTACAATTCTAGTGAGTATCCATCATTGATCAACATCATTACCATTCTAGTGAGTATCCATCATTGATCAACATCATTACAATTCTAGTGAGTACCCATCATTGATCAACATCATTACAATTCTAGTGAGTATCCATCATTGATTAACATCATTACAATTCTAGTGAGTATCCATCATTGATTAACATCATTACAATTCTAGTGAGTATCCATCATTGATTAACATCATTACAATTCTAGTGAGTATCCATCATTGATTAACATCATTACAATTCTAGTGAGTATCCATCATTGATTAACATCATTACAATTCTAGTGAGTATCCATCATTGATCAACATCATTACAATTCTAGTGAGTATCCATCATTGATTAACATCATTACAATTCTAGTGAGTATCCATCATTGATTAACATCATTACAATTCTAGTGAGTATCCATCGTTGATTAACATCATTACAATTCTAGTGAGTATCCATCATTGATTAACATCATTACAATTCTAGTGAGTATCCATCATTGATTAACATCATTACAATTCTAGTAAGTATCCATCATTGATTGACATCATTACAATTCTAGTGAGTATCCATTATTGATTAACATTATTACAATTCTAGTGAGTATCCATCATTAATTTACATCATTACAATTCTAGTGAGTATCCATTATTGATTAACATTATTACAATTCTAGTGAGTATCTATCATTAATTTACATCATTACAATTCTAGTGAGTATCCATCATTGATTAACATCATTACAATTCTAGTGATTATCCATCATTGATCAATATCATTACAATCCTAGTGAGTATCCATCATTGATCAAAATCATTACAATTCTAGTGAGTATCCATCATTGATCAATATCATTACAATTCTAGTGAGTATCCATCATTGATTAATATCATTACAATTCTAGTGAGTATCCATCATTGATCAATATCATTACAATTCTAGTGAGTACCCATCATTGATCAACATCATTACAATTCTAGTGAGTATCCATCATTGATTTACATCATTACAATTCTAGTGAATACCCACCATTGATTAACATCATTACAATTCTAGTGAGTACCCATCATTGATTAACATCATTACAATTCTAGTGAGTACCCATCATTGATCAACATCATTACAATTCTAGTGAGTATCCATCATTGATTTACATCATTACAATGCTAGTGAGTATCCATCATTGATTTACATCATTACAATGCTAGTGAGTACCCACCATTGATTTACATCATTACAATTATAGTGATCAGTAGAGTTTTTGGCCTGTTGGTTATTAAAGGTGGACACAAAAATGTTGTTTCTTGTTCAGTTAAAAATTAATTTAAAAGTCTCATATGTTGGTCAGTTTAAGAGAATTTGAAATATTGTATCTGTGTCAGTAAAACGTTATTGAAATGTTTTATCTGTTGGTCTGCAAGAAGCAAGTGATGGTTTATCTGTTAGTCAGTAAGAGGCAATTAGAATGTTTTATCTGTTAGTCAGTAAGAGGCAATAATAATGGTTTATCTGTTGGTCTGTAAGAGGCAATTATAATGTTTTATCTGTTGGCCAAGAAGAGGCAATTAGAATGTTTTATCTGTTAGTCAGTAAGAGGCAATTAGAATGTTTTATCTGTTAGTCAGTAAGAGGCAATAATAATGGTTTATCTGTTGGCCAGTAAGAGGCAATAAAAATGGTTTATCTGTTAGTCAGTAAGAGGTAATAATAATGGTTTATCTGTTGATCAGTAAGAGGCAATAATAATGGTTTATCTGTTAGTCAGTAAGAGGCAATAATAATGGTTTATCTGTTAGTCAGTAAGAGGTAATAATAATGGTTTATATGTTGATCAGTAAGAGGCAATAATAATGGTTTATCTGCTGATCAGTAAGAGGCAATAATGATGGTTTATCTGTTGGTCTGTAAGAGGCAATTAGAATGTTTTATCTGTTGATCAGTAAGAGGCAATAATAATGTTTTATCTGTTGGCCAAGAAGAGGCAATTAGAATGTTTTATCTGTTGGTCATTAAGAGGCAAATATAATGTTTTATCTGTTGGTCTGTAAGAGGCAATAATAATGGTTTATCTGTTAGTCAGAAAGAGGCAATAATAATGGTTTATCTGTTGGTCAGTAAGAGGCAATTAGAATGTTTTATCTGTTAGTCAGTAAGAGGCAATTATAATGTTTTATCTTTTAGTCGGTAAGAGGCAATAATAATGGTTTATCTGTTGGTCAGTAAGAGTCAATAATAATGGTTTATCTGTTGGTCAGTAAGAGACAATTGTAATGTTTTATCTGTTGATCAGTAAGAGGCAATAATAATGGTTCATCTGTTGGTCAGTAAGAGGCAATAATAATGGTTTATCTGTTGGTCAGTAAGAGGCAATAATAATGGTTTATCTGTTGGTCAGTAAGAGGCAATACTAATGTTTTATCTGTTGGTCAGTAAGAGGCAATACTAATGGTTTATCTGTTGGTCTGTAAGAGGCAATAAGAATGTTTTATCTGCTAGTCTGTAAGAGGCAATTATAATGTTTTATCTGTTAGTCAGTAAGAGGCAATAATAATGGTTTATCTGTTGGCCAGTAAGAGGCAATAATAATGGTTTATATGTTGGTCAGTAAGAGGCAATAATAATGGTTTATCTGTTGGTCAGTAAGAGGCAATACTAATGTTTTATCTGTTGGTCAGTAAGAGGCAATTATAATGTTTTATCTGTTAGTCTGTAAGAGGCAATTATAATGTTTTATCTGTCAGTCTGTAAGAGGCAATTAGAATGTTTTATCCGTTGGTCAGTAAGAGGCAATTAGAATGTTTTATCTGTTAGTCAGTAAGAGGCAATTAGAATGTTTTATCCGTTTGTCAGTAAGAGGCAATTAGAATGTTTTATCTGTTAGTCAGTAAGTAATAAGAAAACGTTTTATGTGTTTGCCAGTAAGAAGTAGTAAAATTGTTTTATCTGTTGGTCAGTATTAAATAGGCATTTGAAATGTTTTATCTGGTGATCGTTGCCCTTTGGCTTGATGACCCCGCGTCTTACCTTCCATGGGTAGGCCTATACACGATGGGCATTCCAAATAACGTCTTAATGTCTTGGATCTGGGCGTTGATCTGGATCAAATCTCGAAGTTGTTAGCAAAATAGCAGAGTTTTTTTCTATCCATATTTTCAACATGCCATTCAAACATGCCATTCGAATACGCCAATTAGATTTTTTCAGAAAGGGCAATGTTAATAAAAAAAATTTCGCAACGTTATACAGTTGAAGGGTCATCGGTATGAATTTGGCGACCCGCAGTTGAAAAATATTGAGCTGATGGATGAATGGTTTATACAGGGAAGCACGTTGAAGAACACTCTCTTATTGTCCCTGTTCCCGTTCCTTCGATACTTCCCAATAGGCCCGGGGAAATATAGTATTTGGGTAAGGAAATCCACCAAGCAGTTCTTCAAGGATTACTTTGACGAAACAAAGGTACAATATCATACCTCCTTGTATTCTAAATATTTATATTAATGGTGTCAGTTGCACAAAGGTGTATTAGATTTAAGTGGGACTTATTTAGGCTACGTCACAATCAAATTCCTTTGTGACGCGATGTATTTAGCCTAAGGCTGATTCAGGCTTAAAGGATTTATGAACAGGATTTAAAGCTGGTTTGTGTTTGTTTATGGACTAAATGTATATTTGAAAAACATCAGTAGAAACGAAACAACCTTCACATTAGCTCCCTGGTAGTCAAAAAAAGAACGGGGAGGAAATATGCATATTTTCCGTAATTTTCGTAACTACTCGGAAAAATGACGTCATACACGACCTTCGACGTGTACAAACTGCCACGAAGACGTACTGAGACAGCATAAAGCGTTTATTACGTCATCGCTGTGAGGGTACGTACACAATGGAGGTCGTGTTTGACGTCATAAGTCTCTGAGATAATTAACTTTCGTAAGCATTGTAGATCGGCAAACGTAGCTTGAATTTTGTATGTGCTGCGACCGAAATTTAATTTTCTTTTTGGTCAGACTTTTAAAGTACATGTTATACAACACACTTAACGCAAATTAGAAAATATTTCCAAAGGTTGTTCATAAACCCTTTAATACACCTTTGTGCTACCGGCCCCTGAACACTAAAACATACATGAGCAGAGGAAATTTTATTGAGATAAGTTTCTAATTGTGTTAAAAGATGTGTATCATTTAGACCTTAATAGCTAGTCATAGGTTGTAAAAAACTAGAACCCAGGGTATTCCACTATAGGTTGGATGAGTTTGTTTTCTGTGTGGATGTCAACTACTTAATGTTATAACATCGGCAACATATCAACAACAATATGTTTTGCCGTAGTGAAATATAAGACAATATCTCTGGAACATTTTGAATAATCCGTATAATTTACTTGAAATACAACGATTGGTCACTTTTTACGGAAAGGTTGTCGTCCGCTTACCCTGACTAACGGTCTCACTGGCCCGGTTGTTCGGAAGTATATTCAGCCTTAGATAAAGGTTCAGCATTGTAACGTGAATTTCTTTAACGTCATGCTCTAAGCTAATGCACTTTAGAACAGCCAAGTCAGTCCAGATCCACCTTAAACTATACAGAACTGTGATGTAAGCCTTGTCGAGAAACCTTCTTACAATTGTGGATATCCTTGTAAATCGGTTCAAGGTTAATTGAATAACTATGTGTTATATCCTGTCACAGAAATTGAATTGATACGTTCTACGGATTATTATGCGCAATACTATCCACCCCATATCCATTAAAATCGTATTTCATTTCCCAGGCGACGTATGACCCGCTCGTAACTCGTGGAATGATTGACTTTCTGTTTCACCATCAAAGGGAGACAACCCAACCCGATGGTACCATCTGGCTGGAAGACAAGTTCATTAAGTCAATCATACAAGAAATGATTGGTGCAGGTAGCCTTATATTAAATTGAAATGAGCTGGCAAAACTCGGACTTTCTTTTTTTAAATATAAATTCTAGATAGAGATAGAGGGGGGGGGGGTGATATATCTTGAAAAAACTAAAAGATGATCGTTGAAAGTAATGCCAAAAACCAAAAACGTGTGGTGTAGTAACGCATAAAAATCAAATACCCGGGATGTAAGTTTTAGGTTTTAAGATGCTTTTCATAAGATTGGTATCAGCAGACAGCTTAACTTGTTCCTTATATTTGGCAGCTCATGCCTCTTTAATGAATTTCCGCTCTCTGTTACAGTTTTTTTTAGATTGCTTGACCCCCTCGGTTTTATGATCTAATGGATTTTTGTCTAGTGTGTATACATTTCGTTTTCCGTCCCTGTATCACATCATTATCTTATAAAAAAAATCATCGTAACTTAAAAAAAAAAATGATAAAGGCCCTTCTCACTGTGCAATTTGTCGCACCGACTTGTAGCATGCGATTCAAATGCATGCTTTTAATTGGTCGATGAACGGAACCCATGTGTTATATAGGTACTTTTTTCCTTCATGAAACTTACGTGAAATATTCATATTCTTTTCCAGGTTCCGTCACTACAAGAGGGGCACTTTATTCCTTTTTCCTGATCATTGCACTCAAACCAGAAGTAGCTAAGAAAATTCAGTGTGAGATCGATCACGTGATTGGATCTGGGAGATTTGCCAAACTGGACGACCGATCCAACATGCCTTATACCATGTGCTGCATGTACGAGTTGCTCCGATACATATCTCACGTACCAACCGGCTTACCACATCGTGTGTTAGAGGATTCTCAGCTCCATGGATATACCATCCCCAGAAATTCAACGGTTATAAATTTGTTTGTTTTATCTCCTTTGGTAGGCCTATATATGTGCGTATCTGTCATCTCGGTCGACCAATTGTAACTGTAAGTTCCAGAGTGAATTAGTGCAACGGCAACAGGAAAATGTTTCTATACTAAATGTAACTGTTTGTAACTGACAATATATTTTCTTCGACATGCAATAACTATACAGACGTATAGCCGTCGACTCTCTCCCCTTAAAAGGACACCGTGGGTATGAAGCATTTAAAGATATAAAAAAATGTCCGATGTTTTAATGTCGTACACAGAGCTGCCAAAACTTTCATGAATTCAGATTGGGAAAGAGAACGAGAGAGTCGGCATCTCATTAAAAAACTAAACCAGTCACAAAGAATAAAAAAGCATGCAATGGACCTATACTTTATACTAATTGGAAGAAATTCATTGGTGTTTGTTTTGAAACTGGAAGTAGGCGGGCCATTTTGTTTCGCAGCTACCAGACGATGTGGCTGATCATTCCTAGGCTGTTTCACTTGCCGTTCCATTACATACATCCGAGAGCGCGCCGAAAATGCCTAATGTCCTGGACCATCCCCCCGCTATTTCTTACCGAGTCAATTTACCGTAACTGTCCCATGCATTTTGACGAAATCAGGCGAGATGGCGACGTTCCGTATCGGTTTAATTCAACTTATTATGGCTATTGTTATAAGCTCCACGGGTGCATGTCTTCAATGGTTATCAGTGTCTGAAATGCTGGATGTATTAACGATATCATCCCCAGATAAGTGTAGGAGATGAATAAAGAGCGGGTAAATGCGAGCGAACGTCAGATTGGTCAGAACGTCAGATTGTTTATTGGTCATTAAATAGTCCACGATTACATTTTTTTGTCGAATGGTTAAAATTCTCATGTTCGGTTAACGTCCGGGGTGAACTTTCCAACCCAAGGCTCGTGGATTAAAATGGCCACTTAGGATCCTGGGACCTCTCGACCTTAGGAATAGGGTGAATTTTATTTCTTGATTTAGGGGGGATCTATATATGGAGATCGGCACATCAACTGTTTTTTAACAGTTTAACTCGGCCAGGATACATGAGCTTATCTTTGTGTGCTCCTGAAGATATTCCTAAACAAAAATTGAACGGGAAATTTCGACGGTAATATTAACGAAAAGCTCTTTAATTTTACTGCTTAGGAAACATAACCATTACTTTTGAAATGCTGTTTAACGTGAAAAAATCCAAACTTTGACAGCTCATGCGAAATTTCGTTGAAACGACATTAGCTAATTGTTCGTCATTTGTGGCAAGAAGTAAGAAATAGGAGCTTTCTTCAATATGGATATGTACGTTAAGGATTACTTTTATAAGCAACAAAGACTCGAAAATATAGGCTACTCGTATATCCCGGCTATAGAATTTTATCCGCTTTAGCACATATTTTCAGTTCGTAGACCTACTGTTGAATTTTTTTTTTATCCCAATGTCAATCTTTTAGTCAAGGTACTTTAAACGCTCAAAAATGTTGGCAGCTCATGCCACTTGAAAGTAGTCTTGACGCAAGATCAATAAATAAGATGTGCTAAATGCCCGCTCTTACTGTACGATTGGTCGTACCGACTTGTAGGATGCAATTAAATGAATCATTTGATTGGTTGATAAATCAAATTGACCAATCAAAATCATCCATTTTAATCACATGCTACAAGTCGGTACGACAAATCGCACATTGAGAACCAACTATCCATTCAGTTGCGTTTTCTGCTCAGCATTCATCCATATATATGATCGCACTATAAGCTGGACAAGGTATATATAGCATATAGTTCCGTTGGTTGTATCCCCGACACTATCCCCTGGTCAGTCATAATAGGCTCATTTATTTAGAGTCATTGTATTCATTTTAGACTATATGGGAACAATTCCAAGGTTTTAAAAGTCAACATCCTTTTTTTTGTTTTTAAGTTTCTTTGCTAAACTTTGCAGTTTTACTTTTTTTTTTACAGATAATGGCAAACTTATGGTTAATCCATCATGATCCAAATCAATGGACTGACCCATGGGAATTCAAACCGGAAAGATTTTTGGACTCCAATGGGAGGTTATTTCCAGCTGATCACCCTATACGAAAAAGGTACGAGTTAGGCTTAATTTTAATGAACTATATATGATCACAGTGAACAGTTAGGGTTAATTTCGGCCAATATCTTTGGGCATTTTTAGTGGATCTTCTTATGGTTTAGGTGTATTGTTTTTGGTATTGATGTGACTCAATGAAGTAGTAGTTTGCCTAAAAAAATATATGAACGCTTAAGATTGAATAAAAGTGGCGGATTGAGCTGTCTGAATGAACTATATCCGTGGAATTGAGGTCACGTGGTATTTTATATCCATCGAACGCCGCCATTACTAGGAGATGGTGCAATATCTATCCAGACCGGTCATGCACACGCTCATCACTCCGCAATGGCGGCGCTTTTGCAGTCAGATCCAAAGCCAATGAGACGTGTCCATTCCACGTATATAGTTCATTGCTTAATTTATCTCCTGCTGATTGCTCCTGTTCTTTTCTCAGTGCTCGCACCTTTTATAATTCAATGTACAAATACAGTTTTTCCTTACAAAATTGTTAATTTACCATAGCGGGTACTTACACCTTTAAGGCGATGAAGATAAAACAACAAAAAAAAAACTAAAAAAACAAAACACTTATAGGCAGAGAATTGTTAAATTTACCTGTCCATTGGAACAAAATAAATATTTTTGTCCTTTTTTGTGCGTCAAACACATTGTTAAGCTCTCCATAACTCACATTTAAATAACAATTGTTAATTTAATCGCTCATTTAATGGCGTGAATCAGACCTATTTTGTCTGGAAAACGCCAAAAAACTTAAACAAACAAACAAATCGCTCATTTCATAGTTTTCTTCTCTCAAGAAAGTTGTTCTCAGTTTTTTTAAAACTTGTATTGGATTACAAAAATGAAGTTTTGAGAAAAATGGGACTTTTCCGCACACAGGTCTACGTGTCATAATGGTGAGTTAGGATGACATTGAAGTGGATGAAATTAAGTGAGGCTTGAGTGGGATAATAGGAAATCCGATCAGCTGGTCTAGCTCAATGGGGTCTCATATAAACTTCAATATCGGGTGTAAAAATTACACAAATATGTGTTATATACCGCCTAAAAAGAAAAAAATGACGCGTTTCTTCAGAACTTCTGAAGTAGATGTATTAAATAATTTTTGTCTTTCGTGCATGATCTCCATGAGGCCTGAGGACCCAGTTTCCCATTTGAAGCCAGTTAGATTGATTGATTGTTTACTCACGAGTTTTTCATTTTTATGGCGGCGTCGCCAGGTTTAGTAGGGAAGGAAATTGAACTCTTCGGCGATTATCTGATACGCCAATTGGAAAAAGCCCGGATATGCTAGAGCTGTAAATTTCCTTATTTGCCATCTAGTGCTGCCTGTTTTTCTCTGCAAAAAACGGGGCAAACGAAAGAATGTCCTCTTCTAAGTTGAGTGGTCATATTTCGTCTGTCCCCAACTCCACCTGTGTGACGTCTTAGTCTACCACTTACAATGGCTAGTATGCAGCATCACAATTTGCTTATTTTGCTTATAAACGTCTACATATTTTTTTCCAAAAAGCAATTCGTTGAAACTGTTCTGTTTCTGTTTCAGTTTGATGCCGTTTGGAATAGGTCGAAGGTCATGTGTCGGAGAGACTTTTGCAAAATCTCGAATGTTTCTATTCATCACAACTCTGCTTCAGCGGTTTGATTTTAAGGTAGATCTCGCGAGATCTCCAACAGTATCATGTGACCCAAGAACGTTTCGAACAGGACTTGTTTTGTCCCCTCAACAATATTATTTGAACTTGACGCCAAGAACATAAATGACTTTGTTGCCAACCTCTGTGCTAACTTGAATCCAAAAGCTCTGTAATTAACCTTTGACCCGTAATTTTGTAATTCATTAGATTTGAATGGATTTATTGATGTTTTACGCCGCACTCAAGATTATTTCACTTATATGGCGGCGTTACCAGGTTTAGTGGAGGAGGAAACCGGGTTCATTGCCCGGAGGAAGCCCCCGACCTTTGGCGAGTACCTGGCAACTCTTCCACATACGGATAATCGATTATAATGCTACTCCAGTTACGCCTTCAATTTCTCTTGCGAGAAGAATATTGAAGAGTATTGGTGATAGTTTATGCCGTTTATCTGTCTAAAGATCATTGCAACAATATCCAAACTGACAATGACATGAAATGCTCTTTTAAATATAACCGTTTGTATGAATGGGGTTGCTGTTGTGCCTATTATGTCGAATCTAAAGTCGATCTACCAAAAATTAAAAAGTAAACTTGGTAATATTCAGTAAAATAATCCGTATGCCATTGTGCTGGCAAGGCTGTGCATATATCTACACGGAGATGATGCGATCGCATGGCAAGCCGTTGACGAAGTATGAAAGGGTGACTTAGATAATGTAGACGGCATTGTCTCCATAAGAGAGACAGTTACAGACTTGCAGCGCACCCAGTGACAGAATACCACTTGCCAAAGGGGAGTAATTTATTCCAGTCATTAAATATGACACAACCAGCCGTTCAAAGTTTAATAAGTAGTGCATCACGGGAGATTTCTTCAAAGTGGAGCGAGTTGCTTGCAGCGAGAGCGTACGAAAAAAAATCAAGGCCTTACTGATTCATATTGTTAAAGATAAGCAAACGCTCGCTATTTGGAAAGCGTTGAATCAGCGTGGACGAATTTTTCATAGGCCTACCGTTCAAGCTTATGGATTACCCAGTGTCCAGTGCGTACGTTAAGAAGCCGATTCAAATCGAAGATATCCGAAGTTTTCCGATCAACGCAAAGTTCAAGCCTTTTTAAACCAGATTGCGCAGAATAGGCTGATACGTCACATATGACCTTACACAATGGGCAAAGCAAACACATATTGTAAAGGCAACTGTTTACAGATATCATAAAAAATTGATCTAGGGGGTTCGGATCAGGAACGGTTTTCCATACAGTCACGAGTGCTTGCAGTGGACATAGGGGGTTCGGATCAGGAACGGTTTTCCATACAGTCACGAGTGCTTGCAGTGGACATAGGGGGTTCGGATCAGGAACGGTTTCCCATACAGTCACGAGTGCTTGCAGTGGACATATAGGGGGTTCGGATCAGGAACGGTTTTCCATACGGTCACGAGTGCTTGCAGTGGACATAGGGGGTTCGGATCAGGAACGGTTTTCCATACAGTCACGAGTGCTTGCAGTGGACATAGGGGGTTCGGATCAGGAACGGTTTCCCATACAGTCACGAGTGCTTGCAGTGGACATATAGGGGGTTCGGATCAGGAACGGTTTTCCATACGGTCACGAGTGCTTGCAGTGGATATAGGGGGTTCGGATCAGGAACGGTTCTCCATACAGTCACGAGTGCCTGCAGTGGGATAGGGGGTTCGGAACAGGAACGGTTTTCCATACGGTCACGAGTGCTTGCAGTGGGTATAGGGGGTTCGGATCAGGAACGGTTTTCCATACAGTCACGAGTGCTTGCAGTGGGATAGGGGGTTCGGATCAGGAACGGTTTTCCATACAGTCACGAGTGCTTGCAGTGGACATAGGGGGTTCGGATCAGGAACGGTTTTCCATACGGTCACGAGTGCTTGCAGTGGGTATAGGGGGTTCGGATCAGAAACGGTTTTCCATACAGTCACGAGTGCTTGCAGTGGGTATAGGGGGTTCAGATCAGGAACGGTTTTCCATACAGTCACGAGTGCTTGCAGTGGGTATAGGGGGTTCGGATCAGGAACGGTTTTCCATACAGTCACGAGTGCTTGCAGTGGACATAGGGGGTTCGGATCAGGAACGGTTTTCAATACGGTCACGAGTGCTTGCAGTGGGTATAGGGGGTTTGGATCAGGAACGGTTTTCCATACGGTCACGAGTGCTTGCAGTGGACATATAGGGGGTTCGGATCAGGAACGGTTTTCCATACAGTCACGAGTGCTTGCAGTGGGATAGGGGGTTCGGATCAGGAACGGTTTTCCATACGGTCACGAGTGCTTGCAGTGGACATAGGGGGTTCGGATCAGGAACGGTTTTCAATACAGTCACGAGTGCTTGCAGTGGGTATAGGGGGTTCGGATCAGGAACGGTTTTCATACGGTCACGAGTGCTTGCAGTGGACATATAGGGGGCTGGGATCAGGAACTGTTTTCCATACGGTCACGAGTGCTTGCAGTGGACATATAGGGGGCTGGGATCAGGAACGGTTTTCCATAAGGTCACGACTGCCTGCAGTGGGTATATGGGGGTTCGGATCAGGAACGGTTTTCATACGGTCACGAGTGCCTGCAGTGGACATATATGGGGTTCGGATCAGGAACGGTTTTCCATACGGTCACGAGTGCTTGCAGTGGGTATAGGGGGTTCGGATCAGGAACGGTTTTCCATACAGTCACGAGTGCTTGCAGTGGGTGTAGGGGGTTCGGATCAGGAACGGTTCTCCATACAGTCACGAGTGCTTGCAGTGGGTATAGGGGGTTCGGATCAGGAACGGTTTGCCATACGGTCACGAGTGCCTGCAGTGGGTATAGGGGGTTCGGATCAGGAACGGTTTTCCATACAGTCACGAGTGCTTGCAGTGGGTATAGGGGGTTCGGATCAGGAACGGTTTTCCATACGGTCACGAGTGCTTGCAGTGGGTATAGGGGGTTCGGATCAGGAACGGTTTTCCATACAGTCACGAGTGCTTGCAGTGGGTATAGGGGGTTCTGATCAGGAACGGTTCTCCATACAGTCACGAGTGCTTGCAGTGGGTATAGGGGGTTCGGATCAGGAACGGTTTTCCATACAGTCACGAGTGCTTGCAGTGGGTATAGGGGGTTCGGATCTGGCACTGATTGGAGATCAAAACCATCCTAAACAGATAAAGTGAAACTTCACTTTGAATGAGAAACTTTCAGATTTCCCAAAATATGTCTAAATCTTGATAGGAATGTATTCATCCTTTCGTGACAAGTTTAGAAACATTATGTTAACAATATTTATAGGTGCCCTCCAGTTGGCCAGGGTAGTAGGTCTACGATTAGATGGCGTTTTGGCTTATGGTAGAGGGTGTTTTAACTTCAGTTGGGGGCGTTTTGGTATAGAGGGCGTTTTGGATACCTGTAGGCCTAGGGGATTTTGACCCTATCGAGTGACTTGGGAAATTAATAAACGAGAGTGATATTCATTGTAACACACTGCAACACCCCCCCCCCCCCCCCTTACCAAACCGGGCAACGCCGCAATATCAGTGAAATGATCTTGAGTGTGGCGTAAAACATTAATCAATCAATCAAAGATGTGTGTACGGAAATTTATTGGCAAGCTATAGATCGACAATATTATTGGAACGAGAGGCTTGGTGTTCAGCTAATTATTCAAATTCTTTTCTGGGGGATATACAGTAATGGGAGATGAGATGTATTAATTGCCCCAAGAACAAAAGAGACCTATGGGTCTATAAACGAGTAATACAGAATTAGAAAAGGACTGTTTGCTGATGAGTTTATAACACCCCCCCCCCCCCCCCCCCATTTTACAGCCTGTACTTTTGACAGAAAAAAAAAGTTGACAAGTTTTTTTCTATCAGTTTCTTTCCGTTATGCGAGGTTTATGTTTATATCTAGTGTCCTTCCTCTTAATCGGACGCCAACCAACCAACACCATCTTATCTACTGATGTGGCTTTACCGTTTCTGCCTTTCTTCATTATTAGTCTTTCAGTTTTGCATGGTACTCTAAACGCTCAACTTCTCTTGACAATCAAAATATATTGAAAATGTAGAAATTTTGGCAGACATGTTCCTAGTCGTTCTTGTCCAACCATACTAACCATACTAAATGACGATCAAATGGTCGAAATAAATTTACAAAAACCGGACTGAGTTAATGATTTTATTTAGAAAGCACAACATTTTAGCAAAATGCATACATGCAATCTAATACATTAAAAAACAAAGAACAAAAGAAAATGCTAAGAAAAACATTACCTCAAATTTGTAAATATTAGCATTAAATAAAGCAAAGTGAAGGAAACAAACGGGTATTTTGACAATAAATAATCCGAAATTCTAAAGCAAATAAAAACAATAAAATAAGTTAATTAGCGTTAAGTAAATAACTAAACTAAATTTTACTATATAGTTAATCGAGTTTCTAAACGGCAGTCTCGGAGGCTTTGCGTAAGTATACATGTATCTGTGTAATGCGGGTAATGTGATGACAGTGTTTAGCGAAGTACTCTAAAAGTGTATGTATGTTTGTATATTCGATATTGGTGTCTTCACTTGACCCCCCCCCCCACTCCCCCCACCCCCAGCCCATTACTAAAGCCGTTGTAGTCTCATTAAATACCTTGCCTGGTCTATAAACTTGCTGTATTTTCGAAGCAGATCCTCTCGTATGAATTATCCAAATTATCGATCTTAGCTAAGCCATCAAAACTATCTCTATAAAGTTGTTCACCAAATTTAACTGTTTTAACGGATTCATGATCTTATCTAAACCATCCCTTACATGCTTCATCAAAACTATCTCTCTTAACTCACCCATTCGACTTTTTAACTGATTCATTCAGCTTATTCCTCAAAATTAATACATTTAGCTTATCTCTCTAAACATATTCATTTACCTTATCTCTCTAAACACATTCATTCAGCTTATCTCTCTAAACAGATTCATTCAACATATCTCGCTAAACATATTCATTCAACATATCTCTCTAAACTCATTCATTCAGCTTATCTCTCTAAACTCATTCATTCAGCTTATCTCTCTAAACATATTCATTCAGCTTATCTCTCTAAATTCGTTCATTCAGCTTATCTCTCTAAATTCGTTCGGCTTATCTCTTTAAACATATTCATTCAGCTTATCTCTCTAAATTCGTTCATTCAGCTTATCTCTCTAAACTCATTCGGCTTATCTCTCTAAACTCATTCATTCAGCTTATCTCTCTAAACTCATTCGGCTTATCTCTCTAAACCCATTCATTCAGCTTATCTCTCTAAATTCATTCAGCTTATCTCTCAAAACTCGTTCATTCAGCTTATCTCTCTAAACTCATTCATTCAGCTTATCTCTCTAAACTCATTCATTCAGCTTATCTCTCTAAACTCATTCATTCAGCTTATCTCTCTAAACTCGTTCGGCTTATCTCTCTGAACATATTCATTCAGCTTATCTCTCTAAATTCGTTCATTCAGCTTATCTCTCTAAATTCGTTCGGCTTATCTCTTTAAACATATTCATTCAGCTTATCTCTCTAAATTCGTTCATTCAGCTTATCTTTCTACACTCATTCGGCTTATCTCTCTAAACTCATTCATTCAGCTTATCAATCTAAATTCATTCAGCTTATCTCTCTAAATTCATTCAGCTTATCTCTCTAAACTCATTCATTCAGCTTATCTCTCTCAACTCGTTCATTCAACTTATCTCTCTAAATTCGTTCATTCAGCTTATCTCTCTAAACTCATTCGGCTTATCTCTCTAAACTCATTCATTCAGCTTATCTCTCTAAACATATTCATTCAGCTTATCTCTCTCAACTCGTTCATTCAACTTATCTCTCTAAACATATTCATTCAGCTTATCCTTCTTAACTCATTCATTGAGCTTATCTCTCTAAATTCGTTCATTCAGCTTATCTCTCTAAATTCGTTCATTCAGCTTATCTCTCTAAACTCATTCGGCTTATCTCTCTAAACTCATTCATTCAGCTTATCAATCTAAATTCATTCAGCTTATCTCTCTAAACTCATTCATTCAGCTTATCTCTCTAAATTCATTCAGCTTATCTCTCTAAATTCATTCAGCTTATCTCTCTAAACTCATTCATTCAGCTTATCTCTCTAAACTCGTTCATTCAGCTTATCTATCTAAACTCGTTCATTCAACTTATCTCTCTAAACTCGTTCATTCAGTTTATCTCTCTAAACTCGTTCATTCAGCTTATCTCTCTAAACTAATTCAGCTTATATCTCTAAACATATTCATTCAGCTTAACTCTCTAAACATATTCATTCAGCTTATCTCTCTAAACTCATACATTCAACATATCTCTCTAAACTCATTCATTCAACTTATCTCTCTAAACTCGTTCATTCAGCTTATCTCTCTAAACTCGTTCATTCAACTTATCTCTCTAAACTCATTCATTCAGCTTATCTCTCTAAACTCATTCATTCAGCTTATCTCTCTAAACATATTCATTCAGCTTATCTCTCTAAACTCATTCATTCAGCTTATCTCTCTAAACATATTCATTCAGCTTATCTCTCTAAACTCATTCATTCAACTTATCTCTCTAAACATATCCTTTCAGCTTATCTCTCTAAACTCGTTCAACATATCTCTCTAAACTCGTTCGGCTTATCTCTCTAAACTCATTCATTCAACTTATCTCTCTAAACATATTCATTCAGCTTATCTCTCTAAACTCATTCATTCAGCTTATCTCTCTAAACATATTCATTCAGCTTATCTCTCTAAACTCGTTCATTCAGCTTATCCCTCTAAACATATTCATTCAGCTTATCTCACTAAACTTATTCAGCTTATCTCTCTAAACTCATTCATTCAGCTTATCTCTCTAAACATATTCATTCAGCTTATCTCTCTAAACATATTCATTCAGCTTATCTCTCTAAACATATTCATTCAGCTTATCTCTCTAAACATATTCATTCAGCTTATCTCTCTAAACTCATTCATTCAGCTTATCTCTCTAAACTCATTCATTCAGCTTATCTCTCTAAGCTCATTCAGTTTATCTCTCTTAACTCATTCATTCAGTTTATCTCTCTAAACATATTCATTCAGCTTATCTCTCTAAACTCATTCATTCAGCTTATCTCTCTAAACTCGTTTAGCTTATCTCTCTAAACTCGTTCTGCTTATCGCTCTAAACATATTCATTCAATTTATCTCTCTAAACTCATTCATTCTGCTTATCTCTCTAAACTCATTCATTCAGCTTATCTCTCTAAACTCATTAATTCAGCTTATCTCTCTAAACTCGTTCGGCTTATCTCTCTAAACATATTAATTCAGCTTATCTCTCTAAATTCGTTCATTCAGCTTATCTCTCTAAATTCGTTCGGCTTATCTCTTTAAACATATTCATTCAGCTTATCTCTCTAAATTCGTTCATCCAGCTTATCTCTCTAAACACATTCGGCTTATCTCTCTAAACTCATTCATTTAGCTTATCAATCTAAATTCATTCAGCTTATCTCTCTAAATTCATTCAGCTTATCTCTCTAAACTCATTCATTCAGCTTATCTCTCTAAACTCATTCATTCAGCTTATCTCTCTAAACTAATTCAGCTTATATCTCTAAACATATCCATTCAGCTTATCTCTCTAAACTGATTCATTCAGCTTATCTCTCTAAACTCATTTATTCGGCTTATCTCTCTAAACTCATTCATTCAGCTTATCTCTCTAAACTCGTTCGGCTTATCTCTCTAAGCATAACTATTCAGCTGATCTCTCTAAACTGATTCATTCAGCTTATCTCTCTAAACTGATTCATTCAGCTTATCTCTCTAAACTCATTCATTCAGCTTATCTCTCTAAACTGATTCATTCAGCTTATCTCTCTAAACTCATTTATTCAGCTTATCTCTCTAAACTCATTCATTCAGTTTATCTCTCTAAACTCATTCATTCAACTTATCTCTCTAAAATCATTCATTCAGCTTATCTCTCTAAACTCATTCATTCAGCTTATCTCTCTAAACTGATTCATTCAGCTTATCTCTCTAAACTCATTTATTCAGCTTATCTCTCTAAACTCATTCATTCAACTTATCTCTCTAAAATCATTCATTCAGCTTATCTCTCTAAACTCATTCATTCAGCTTAACTCTCTAAACTTATTCATTCAGTTTATCTCTCTAAACTCGTTCAGCTTATCTCTCTAAACTCACCCATTCAGCTTATCTCTCTAAACTCATTCAGCTTATCTCTCTAAACTCATTCAGCTTATCTCTCTAAACTCGTTCAGCTTATCTCTCTAAACTTGTCCGGCTTATCTCTCAACATATTCATTCAGCTTATCTCTCTAAACTCATTCATTCAGCTTATCTCTCTAAACATATTCATTCAGCTGATCTCTCTAAACATATTCATTCAGCTTATCTCTCTAAACATATTCATTCAGCTTATCTCTCTAAACTCATTTATTCAGCTTATCTCTCTAAACTCATTCATTCAGCTTATCTCTCTAAACATATTCATTCAGTTTATCTCTCTAAACATATTCATTCAGTTTATCTCTCTAAACATATTCATTCAGCTTATCTCTCTAAACTCATTCGGTTTATCTCTCTAAACTCATTCAGTTTATCTCTCTAAACTCATTCAGTTTATCTCTCTAAACTCATTCAGTTTATCTCAATAAAAAAGAAACATTAAAAATTAGCCGAGGATTTCTTCAAATAATCCCTAAGCATTTACCTATTGAACTTGTCCAAAGATGTCCGTGTTTTTTAGACTATTATTTTGTTATGTTTTGCCCGTGTCATTGTATATTTGTATTGCTTATGTGTGAGTGCCACAAAGCCTCCGAGACTGCCGACCCTATACTCTGTCATTTGATTATATTTATTATTATTTTAATGTGTGTTATTAAAATGAAAAAGATACCCTTTGTTCATTCGCAAAATTTTAGGTTAAATTAAAAATAAAAGGAAATAGAAATCTAAACATATAAAAAAAACAAAACATAATACAACAAATTTCAAATTAAAACTTTCATCAAGTAGAAAAACGATATTAATTAGCTTCGCTACTTTGATAGGAGTCCGTGTCGATCACGTGACACTCGCTAGATTTTCCTAAACATCCGCACAGCACAAACTTGTGATAAACTTTTCCAACAGTGGAATCTGAAAAAAGCATGTCATATTACTTAAACGTTTCAATGCACACTCGCTGTTAGTATCCAATTACTGTTTAGGCCTACATTAAAAATAGTCGACCGTTTTATGTATTTTTTTCCGGACAGAAGAAGTCAAGAACTTTCAATGATGCCATTTTAAAGTTTTGATATAATTTTGTTTTTTTAATTTGAAATTGAAAATGTGATTTGTTTCGTATCCACAATATAAACGAACATTGAGCCAGGGCATGCGCACCAGCGCCTTAGCTAATGAACTGTGATTTGACTGTACATAATAACGATTACCGATTTTTCTGGAGTAATATAGAAAAGGATCCGGTTTAAAGGAGACAAAAGGCCTTGTCGAGAAATTTAAGAATAAACTACAGACGAAAGGACCTGAAATGAGGGCAATCCAACACTGAAGTATAGGCCTAAAGGTTGCCGATCGTTGTTGTTGTATTAACTGGGCTTCAATTCAACTATTCTTCTAGCACAATCAATAACATCCAGGCGAGACGACGCAGTGAGGTACATACTTATGAACACTAAAACACACGGAAAATCGTCTCGTCTAAAAAAACCATGGCGACAAGTTTCTTATTGAGTTAAAAAGGTATATAATTTAGACTTTAATAAATTGTTGTAATAAACTAAACCTATGATATTTTATTAGGTTGACGACTGACAGGAGCTTGGCCTTAGTCAGCAGAATTTTCCGGAACACGTTCATGGTCTATGCACTTGAAGTTCTAGACTCCAAAATGACTATTTTGTCTTTCACATTATCTGCCCTACCGCCTTTCCCTTCACCATCCACCGCAATACAATGAACTATGTTCACATTAAGCTGCCACAACCCTATACCCTGCTTCTCGCCTTGGAGATGACAGCCCAATTATATGAAATACCCTGCTTCTCGCCTTGGAGATGCCAGCCCAATTATATGAAATACCCTGCTTCTCGCCTTGGAGATGCCAGCCCAATTATATGAAATACCCTGCTTCTCGCCTTGGAGATGACAGCCCAATTATATGAAATACCCTGCTTCTCGCCTTGGAGATGCCAGCCCAATTATATGAAATACCCTGCTTCTCGCCTTGGAGATGACAGCCCAATTATATGAAATACCCTGCTTCTCGCCTTGGAGATGAGAGCCCAATTATATGAAATACCCTGCTTCTCGCCTTGGAGATGAGAGCCCAATTATATGAAATACCCTGCTTCTCGCCTTGGAGATGACAGCCCAATTATATGAAATACCCTGCTTCTCGTCTTGGAGATGCCAGCCCAATTATATGAAATACCCTGCTTCTCGCCTTGGAGATGACAGCCCAATTATATGAAATACCCTGCTTCTCGCCTTGGAGATGCCAGCCCAATTATATGAAATACCCTGCTTCTCACCTTGGAGATGACAGCCCAATTATATGAAATACCCTGCTTCTCGTCTTGGAGATGCCAGCCCAATTATATGAAATACCCTGCTTCTCGCCTTGGAGATGCCAGCCCAATTATATGAAATACCCTGCTTCTCGCCTTGGAGATGCCAGCCCAATTATATGAAATACCCTGCTTCTCGCCTTGGAGATGCCAGCCCAATTATATGAAATACCCTGCTTCTCGCCTTGGAGATGCCAGCCCAATTATATGAAATACCCTGCTTCTCGCCTTGGAGATGCCAGCCCAATTATATGAAATACCCTGCTTCTCGCCTTGGAGATGCCAGCCCAATTATATGAAATACCCTGCTTCTCGCCTTGGAGATGCCAGCCCAATTATATGAAATACCCTGCTTCTCGCCTTGGAGATGCCAGCCCAATTATATGAAATACCCTGCTTCTCGCCTTGGAGATGCCAGCCCAATTATATGAAATACCCTGCTTCTCGCCTTGGAGATGCCAGCCCAATTATATGAAATACCCTGCTTCTCGCCTTGGAGATGCCAGCCCAATTATATGAAATACCCTGCTTCTCGCCTTGGAGATGCCAGCCCAATTATATGAAATACCCTGCTTCTCGCCTTGGAGATGCCAGCCCAATTATATGAAATACCCTGCTTCTCGCCTTGGAGATGACAGCCCAATTATATGAAATACCCTGCTTCTCGCCTTGGAGATGACAGCCCAATTATATGAAATACCCTGCTTCTCGCCTTGGAGATGCCAGCCCAATTATATGAAATACCCTGCTTCTCGCCTTGGAGATGACAGCCCAATTATATGAAATAGGTTTTACCTGAAGACATCATTTCAATAGAACAGATCTTTTTCTGGGGCGATACAACATCGCTAGAAAACTTTCCATTTGCCTGTAAATAAAAAAAACCCAAAAAACAGCTCACTTGCTTTCTAACAAAGATATAATAGATCTATACGTATAACATCAAAATAAATTTAAAGGTCGGATGAAAAATATGAAAGATAGCTTGTTAATGTAGCAGGATTAGAGTGAGTGAGTGATTAGGGTTTTGCATCCTGCTCAACAGTATTTCAGTTATATGAAGACGTTGTCTCCTTGTTGCGGGGCGGATTTCCACCGCTCTTTTAGGTGCTGCCTCACCGAGACGACTTGCCGAGCAAGATTGGACCAGCTGTACATATGTATGGTGGCTGATTTGTGTCATTTAGCGTTCTCGCGTTTTCGCTGCGAGAATTAGGAGGCGAAAACGCGAGAATACGAAATTAAACTAAAATCTCGGCGCGAGAATGCGAAAACTCGAAAATAAACCAAAAGTGCTTTATTTGTGATAATTCGCGTTCTCGCCGCGAAAACTCGAAATAAATTTAAAATCTCGCCGCGAGAATGCGACAATGCGAGAAAAATAAAATCTCGCCGCGAGAACACGAAAACTAGAAAACTAGTCAAAAGTGCTCGTTTTGTGCCATTCATTCTCGGGGCGAAAACTTGAAATAATTTTAAATCTCGCTGCGAGAACAAGATAATAAACTTACTTTCGTTTTCTTATTCTCGCCGAGAAAACGAAAGTGGAGAGAGCGGAAGTAATCTGCTGGCATGGTATTGTGTCAATAATATAATGAACCGATTACATCGAACAGATTAACTTCCCATCGCTGCAGCTTATTTCATGACTCTCTGTAGTTTTTTTTCCATGGCCTGGGGCATATTTATTTGGTGTTTAGTGATTTACAATTTCTTACATTATAGAGAAACAACAGTATATATTAAAACAAAACATTCCTCTGGTCAGATTTGTCAGTTGCCTATTTTCTTATATTAGAAAGCCAACTTATGTTGCATGACACATTGTTTCAAAAAACCAAAGTGAAGGTAACCTTCCATTTTTAGGCTGTTACCATGGTGACAATTGTATTCCTGAATTGACTGTGGCATGCACAGATTTATATATAATAATAAACCCGATATTCCAAAACCGTTGGGATAGAATGGTCAGAACGCGGGGGGTGGGGGGGGGGGAGTAGGAAGACTAAAAACATTCCCCCACATATATCGTCAGTATGACAATGGGAGAGTTTAACTTTTACTCATATGACTCTGAAGTTATTCTGTATTTCGAAAACGAAAGCAGATCGTTCAGGCGGAAGTGTAGACAGTATGGGCGCAAGCGTGCAAGTCACTTGCAAGTTACTTTCGTTTTCTTGTTTTCGCGGCGAGATTATAGGGGCACAAAAAAGCAGTGGCACAAAAAAAAAACGCTATTTGCTCCGGGGGCCTCGGTGGTTTAGTCGGTTTGAGCGAGTTCCTCAGTCAGACACCGGCCTTACATCGATGTGGCGCGGGATCAAATCTCACCTCAAACCACATAAAAATTGAAAAAAAAACAACTTACTGAGTGGATTTTTCTCTCGATCGCTGTATATGGAAGTTCCAAGGAACTCGCCGAATGTCGGGGGCTTCCTCCGCTCGGTCCCCCCCCCCCCTCCACGAAACCTATAGCAACGCTGCCATATGCATATAAGTCAAATAATCTCCAGTGAGATGGCCAATCATCAATCAACCAATAGTGACTCCAGTCAAAAGTTTGAATTATGGAACCAATACACTGAACACTAAAAAGATTTTACCTCACTTGGGATCTCTTTAGCAGGACTGCCCTTCCTCAGAATTCTTCGGAAGAAACTCTGAAGCTGAGGTAAAAGAAAATAATTAACAAATTCATAAAAATTAATAAAATCGATAAAAAAAAGTTTGCAGTTCTATCATTCCATCCTGTATTTTCTATAAACATAACAAAAAAATCCCTTTAGAAACATAAACAGTAAAATAAAACCAAAAAAACTAACCTTAGATTTAAGCTTGCCCTTTCCTTTGTTGGAATTATCTTCTTTCTTATCTTCTTTCTTTAGCTCCGAAATACCGCCGTTGTCGGTGTCTGATAAAGGTTTGCCATTATCTACAATACGTTTGCATAACTTGTAATATGGAAGGGCCTGTAACTTGTGGCTTGTCGGCAAATGTTATCGATGTTGGCAATATACCCATGCCTTGATACTGTATCCAGCCAAATAAAATACAGAACAAATCTCTTACGTTGTACATGCTGGGTCAGGTCCCATTGGTTAAGGCGTATGTTTGTCACCAGCATCCCATTTAAACCTACTTACAGGGCCTACAATGTATGTCATGGCATGTTTAAAGGTATGACAGGGGGAGGGGTGGATGTGAATAGAGTGAGTTCAAATCTATACACCGCGCTTCACTATCTTTTCCACACCCCAATATTTTGGGTTTATCAATTTTCAGAAGTTACCATTATTCAAGTTTGATTTCGAGAAGTTGTTGACAAAATGATTTACCTGCAGCTTTCAATGTGGTGTCACCTTTACACTTCTTCAATTTCTGGACAAAGAAAAAAAAAAGCAAAAAGAAACTAAGTTAAAATGATCATCATCATGCCAAGAAACAATGGACATCTGAAGACATCTCCTTTGCCATGTTATAATTGATAAAAATGGTATTTGTGGAGACAGGGAGCATTATTATTTTGTCTGAGTGGGATTCGATCGTGCGCCGCATTGATGGAAGGCCTGTGTTGGACTGAGAGACTATCACTCTAACCGACTAAGCAACTGAAGCCCCCGAACACTGAGCATATCGTTTATTTGTTTATTCACCTCATAAAAATTAAGGCACAGAGTACAAACAATGAGTACAAACAATTAGCACTCGAACGACTTATGTGGGATGGTTGCCAGTTACCAACGGAAGGTCGTGGGTTTCCGCCGGGCATAGAGCCCGGTTTCCTCCGGGCATAGAGCCCGGTTTTCTACCACAATAAGACTGGCAACGCCGCCATATAAGTGAAATAATCTTGAGCGCGGCGTAAAACACCAAACAATCGGTCAATCAATCAATCAACAAACAATGAGTGACAGAGGCGGGATCAAAGCTCCAGATATCCTCCTTTCAAAAAGTCAATACCTCATAACTTCTGTAAACTATCCAAATACAATACCTAATAACTTCTGTAAACTATCCAAATACAATACCTCATAACTTCTGTAAACTATCCAAATACAATACCTCATAACTTCTGTAAACTATCCAAATACAATACCTCATAACTTCTGTAAACTATCCAAATACAATACCTCATAACTTCTGTAAACTATCCAAATACAATACCTCATAACCTCTGTAAACTATCCAAATACAATACCTCATAACTTCTGTAAACTATCCAATACAATACCTCATAACTTCTGTAAACTATCCAAACACAACACCTCATAATTTCTGTCAACTATCCAAATACAATACCTCATAACTTCTGTAAACTATCCAAATACAATACCTCATAACCTCTGTAAACTATCCAATACAATACCTCATAACTTCTGTAAACTATCCAAATACAATACCTCATAACTTCTGTAAACTATCCAAATACAATGCCTCATAACTTCTGTAAACTATCCAAATACAATACCTCATAACTTCTGTAAACTATCCAAATACAATACCTCATAACTTCTGTAAACTATCCAAATACAATACGTACCCTTTCTTGGTCTTTTTTATCGGCACAAGCCATAAAGGATAGAAATTTATGCATTCGACTCTACAAAATCAAAGAATATTCGGATTAACTAAGGATAATTTGCTAATAAAGCGATTAATTGGCCGATATATGGTAACACAATTGTACGTATAGCCTATAGAAGTCAAACATAACCTCATTCAAACAGTCTTATGACTGCTAGTTTAGGTTTTGTGTTTGCAGTTTTTCCCAGAATTGAACATACCTTGGTTTTCTTATTTTTCTTCTTATCTGGTTGTTTGACTGTAAGAGAACAACTTTCATCTGATCCCTGGGTAACATGGGTGGGGACATTGGGTTGCTTTACCTCCCCTGTCAAAGGGCACCCATCAGCGATCACAGAGCTCAATGTTTCTAGGGTTTCAGAACTAATGATAGCTGGGTTGCTATCTCCGGAAAGCTGACTTTGAGTCAGATCTTCATCACCGAAACAAACATTAATAAAAATTAGTCAAATGTGAATATCGTAGTGATAGAGAAATGTCCAGGGTAATGTAGCATGAGCTACGAAAATTAGGAAAACTTTCATTGAAGCAGAATTAGCTAATTGTTCGTCATTTGTATCAAGAGGTTCAAAACAAAAGCTTTTTGCTGATACCAAAGTCTGGGATGTACGTTAAGGTAGTTTTTATAAGCAACAAAACCCCCTAAATTGTACTCAATCATCCCGACTATTTGAATGTTGTCCGTTATTAGCACATATCTTCGCTTCGTGTGAGTCAATGATTATCTAAACAAATTAATCGGAAAACAAAATATCTAAAATGTTCATCCATTCATGTAATTTGTAAATAAAACCCATTGAAAGAACGACCAACCTTTCATCTGTATACACCTAGATTCAATCCTTTCCATAACACCATCCACGGTGCTGCGAATAATTTCTAAAAAAAAAAACAACAATAATCAATGGAGGCTTCTATAATAATAATAATAATAATAGTAACAATAATAATAATAATAATAATAATAATAATAATATTCTTTCTTTCAAGAGGGTTTAATACATATATGAAATACACTCAATCAGCTGAATAGCTGTTCTACCTTGAGGCCCTCAAAACTGTAAGCATCATGACATAACAATGGTTTACATAGGCCTATATACAGTGAAAATATACATAAATACAGACAAATTACGAAGACAAAAAGTATTAAGTACATATATCAAATGGTAATAAGATTGGATTGTGTGTTTTGCTGTTTAAAATTTATATAAAGGATTGACATACCGTTATATCGAAATGTTTCAACTTATTACGATACGATTCATTTCTAGTTTTCTATTAAACCACTGGTTAACATATCCCTGTTGTAAGAATGAGATACGTGGATTCTTAAACTATTTGTCGCGAACAAACTGTATGGATTTACAAATAATTGAAAGAAAGAGCGCCACTCTTGAGCGTCACTCTTTTGGCGATAACAAAATGCCTACACCCTAAAACAAGGACAGCCCAATAAAATGAAGATTGGTGCCATTTGAAGGGTCTTGCTGCTATAACAAAAACGCTTGTTGTGAAAACACAGCGTTTTTGTGACACAATCAGAGCTGACCCTAAAACACCTTTATAAATTGTAAAAACAGACAGGGACGACAAGCACTAGTTTTCAGAACCAAAGGAACAAAAACTTTCAAACATAAACAGAAAAAAAAACATGTGCTTGACACAACAGGCCTATTATTTTGTGATGCTTATTACCGTTTGCTCGATGCAGTGAGATGGGTGTCAAGAATTAGGCTTAGATACTTCTATTTTAATAATTTCCCACGTTTAAAGTGGCATGAGCTGCCAAAATGTTGATATTGATATTTTGACGTTAAAACAGAATGTTGAAATTATTGGTTATTTTTCTCAAGACGTAAAATTAAGAAGCTTTTTAGTGCTTCTAGTCTCGAAAATGTACGATAAAGTATTGTTTTGAACTAACTTTGTCTTAGAATGATTGAATGGTCGTCCCGGTTATTTAAATTTTGTTTACTTTTCGAACACGTTTTCGGTTCGTACAGGCCACATACTGTATGGATTTTCTTCATTCCAAGGCCAATCATTTAGTTTTTCTTTGGCTTTCAAAGTCTCTTACTGTCGTGACATTCAGAAATTATTAAAAAAGTGTGAATTTTGGCAGCTCATGCCTCTTTAATAACTTATACTATACCTTTCATGTTAACATCAAGGTTATTGGCTTGCTCTGGTGATGCCAATGTTTGGGGCTTGTCTGATTCCATGGCCAATGTTTGGGGCTTGTCTGATTCCATGGCCAATGTTTGGGGCTTGTCTGATTCCATGGCCAATGTTTGGGGCTTGTCTGATTCCATGGCCAATGTTTGGGGCTTGTCTGATTCCATGGCCAATGTTTGGGGCTTGTCTGATTCCACGGCCAATGTTTGGGGCTTGTCTGATTCCATGGCCAATGTTTGGGGCTTGTCTGATTCCATGGCCAATGTTTGGGGCTTGTCTGATTCCATGGCCAATGTTTGGGGCTTGTCTGATTTCATGGCCAATGTTTGGGGCTTGTCTGATTCCACGGCCACTGTTTGGGGCTTGTCTGATTCCAATGCTAGTATTTGGACCGTATTCGTTTCCGAGCCCAGTATTTGGGCCTTATCCATTTCCTTGTCTGATTCCGAAGCCAGTGCTTGGCCCTTATCACCTTCCGTTTCAGACATTTCCCAAAATTCTGAAAGTAAAACAATGAGAAGTGGTAAGACAAATTAAGCCCTGTTCGCGCGATGAAACTTTTGTTGATTGTAGCTGTTTTTTACTTGTCTTACATAGTGCTATGTACAACGAAGCTTTTCTACCAGTATTTCTCAAGCCGTTAGCTTCCAGTTGAATTAGAACATGGAACAAAAGTTTAATCACGTTAACATACAACGGTGTTTGATTTCATTCAAGAAATTTAAGTTGTATCTCGTGAGCAAATAACGGACACAATTAAAATATCTTGGGCGTACGAGTACATCATTTTTAGGTTAAAAAATATCTAACTGTACATCTGCAGGATTTATATCAATGCAAATCTCATATTTTGTTTCGTGTGTGGCAGTAAAAGGAGAGATAACGACCGCTTCTTGATTTTCGTATATTCTGATTGACACAATAATTCGAGCGTTTGAAGCTCGTCAAAAAATTCACCGACTAACGCTGAAATAATACAAACGTCCAGTGAGTCAGTGGACTGCGAAACAAAATAAAAAAGAAATAACAAAGATGCACGCTCGTTCATTTGTATTAACGGCATTATTCTCAACATTCAGGGCCACTTGCTTTGGGTGATAGATATTTCGATGAAGGGTTAGAATTGAAGTGCCGAGGATTACAATCAGTAGGCTATATAGTCTATATATAAGAACGACGAGATTCAATGCTAACTTTGACGAAGAAGTTCTCCACGGTTGTTCGACAAGGACAAGCGGGATTCATAGCAAAAACTAGTCCGGGCTTCTGACTCCAAAATCACTATTTTTTTATACTGACGGGCGTATTTTGGAGTCAGGGCTCATTGCAATCAGAAAGTCGGAGTAGACTGCACGCTTCTGATCGGACAGTTTGCGGTCAGATTTAGACAGTAAATAACAACATAACTAACTCAAATAGTGTCAGTACGATATTCATGAATAATTTAGCCTTTTTTAAAGTGAATTTAACGTCTAAAAAGTGAAAACCGCTAAACAGTGTTACGTCATCAATGGCGGAGAGTTTGAGACTTGGAGAAGGCAAAAGTGAATTCAGAGGAAGAATATGAATTCAGAGGAAGAATAATGTTTACTGGCCGATCCTGCTCGTCCATGTCAGCCAGGCACTGGTAGGTAGCGAAATTATCCATGAACGTAATTATGACCGTTTAGACACGATCTGAGTAGGTTATATTGCTATTTCTTTGTCTAAATCAGGCCTAAATCAGCTTCTGAGCGGGCAGCCAACTCCGGCTTTTGATTGCAGTGAACCCTGACTCCAAAATACGACCGTCGGTATAAAAAAAAATTAATTTTGGAATCAGAAACCGGGACTAAGCAAAAACATTTAATTTTAAGAGTTTTTCTATGAGAATAACAGTCCAGTCCAATACTTACAATGGTAAGCCTCTCTATAATATTGCAGTTATTGTTGTATATATGTGATAGAACGTAAAGTTGCTGTTTTCTCTCTGAGAGCTGCAGTCAAAATGACGTCTCTTACATATAGCAAAACGCTGTATCCAAGAAACCGACTATTGGCTTGGTTGTTTGTGTATGACGTTGTCTTCGGCGTCACAATACCACGTAGAGCAGCGGCAGGGATAACTTCGGGGATTTACGTACGTCAAATATACCTACCCGGACGGGCTAACGGTGGCCGGTTATTCAAAAGTGTATTATATAGGTTTAAAGGGTTTAAGAACAGGATTTAAAGCTGGTTTGTGTTTGTTTGTATATTTGAAAAACATAAGTTGAAACGAAACAACTTTCACGTTAGTTTCCATGGTAGTCAAAAAAGAACGGGGAGGAAATATGCATATTTTCCGTAACTACTCGGAAAAATGACGTCATACACGACCGTCGATGTGTACAAACTGCCACGAAGATGTAATAAGACAGCAGAAATCGTTTGTTACGTCACCGCTGTTAGGGTACGTACTAAACGGAGGTCGTGTCTGACGTCATAAGTCCCTGAGATAATTAACTTTCGTAAGCATTGTAGATCGACAAATGTAGCTTGAATTTTCTATGTGCTGCGACCGAAATTTGATGTTCTTTTTGGTACATGTTCTACAACACACTTAACGCAAATTAGAAAATATTTCCACAGGTTGTTCATATAAGGATTGACTTCAATGTTTCTTCGGTTCATGAGCTGAGCTGCTAAAATGTTGATATTTTGACGTTAAAACAGAATGTTGAAATTATTGGCTATTTTTCTCAAGACGTATAATTCAGAAGCTTTTTAGTGCTTCTAGTCTCGAAAATGTACGATAAAGTATTGTTTTGAACTAACTTTGGCTTAAAATGAATGAATGGTCGTCCCGGTTATTTAAATTTTGTTTTCGGTTCGTACAGGCCACATACTGTATGGATTTTCCTCATTCCAATGCCAATCATTTAGTTTTTTGATGGCCTTCAAAGCCTCTTACTGTCGTGACGAGATCAGAAATTATGAAAAAAGTGTGAATTTTGGCAGCTCATGTCACTTTAAAGTGTTCTTGGCTGTGTGGTAATAGGCCTATAGAAATAAAGAAAAAAACACTGAGACAAGATTTCTCGGCTACAGACGAACATAAAGAAAAAATCTTTCAGCTCTCTTTACCTCTTAACCTTGCGGCCCAAGTGACATTTACTGGCATTATCTTTCTCGTCATGTCAATAGTTCAATTTACCGAACTTATGGTGATATTACATATACCAACGTTCGGTAGGCCTATACGAATTTGAAATAGCCTACAATGTGGAAATGATGCTTAAATTACAAGCCATGAAAATATTATTGTAACTCCTCGGTATGGACGATTCCTACCTCAGACTTCTTTAAAACTCATAACAGATTATTCTTGTCCGCTTTTATTACATGTAGCTATTCCAAAAGGCGTACACCTGGTCTTAAACAACAACAAACTGTCATTTCTTGGAGACTTTGCCGCCATTTTGCGTGACGTTCGAACTGGGTCAAACCAAATAGAGTGGATTGTCAATCTACTCTCTTTGGTCAAACGGTGCATGCCAAATAAAAATAAATAAATAAATAAATAAATAAAAGAGGACAAGAATAATCTTCTATGGGTTCTAAAGAAGTCTGGGCTAGGAATTGTACATACAGAGCAGTTACAATAGGCCTATTATTTTCAAGGCTTGTAGGCCTTGTAGGCCAAAAGTGCCTCGGACTTTACCGACCAGCATTTCAAAATTCGTAGACTGAACGTTGGTATATGCTGGGATCCCAGGTGGTAGGAAACAAATCAAATCTCAATTTCATATTAAAAATACGAATACAAATTTGGGCAAAGTTCATATTTTTTTCTGTCAGGGAAAAATACAGAAAACTTGTTCGATGTTTTGTTATAGTTTTGTTAGAATTATGCATTAGTCTGATTTGTGAAGTCTACGTGGTTCAGTTTCATTAAAACTAGATACTAGAGAACTCATTTCTCGTTAGGTTTGTTTACATTTGTGAAAAATAAGGTCACACTGACAAATTAAATGAACATTAACAAAAATCTTTTGCGTTAGTAGGCCTACGTAAATATATTTACGCAACACAAAAGTTGCTTATGAAGCGTTTTTCCAAAGAACAAAAAATAGGTAGGCCCCTATAGGCCTATATATAACAATAAGCGAGTATAGTAGGCCTACAGAACGGGAAGAGCTGTGGACTGTTTATCAACACACGGCGCGATTTGTTGTACCGACTTGAAATAGCGATTGGAATGGATGCTTTTAATTGGTTGATACGATTTGTCAACTAATCAAATACATCCGTTCTTATTGCATGCGATAAATCGCACCATGTGAACGGGCCTTTACGCCCGTCGTAACTTTGTCACTGTGGCTGGTCGTAACGTTGTGTGGAAGGTAAATGTTGCCATGACAGTTAGGCTTTGCATAGGACTTACGTCGGGTATAAATGTTTTGAGAAACAACCACCAGGGCTATGTTTGCTGACGAGTTTATGGCCCCAACTAATAGTAATGTTATCACTAAAACAAATGCCAAGGATTTTTTATGTGATACCGGCTATATTATCCTACTGTTTACGATTAGCTTTCAATTAACGATATTATTCTTAGCATTCACGACCATGTGCTTTGACAATATCGAGGGATAAACCTTCCATTCTGCATTTCAAGAATTAGAAGGGAAAGACGAGGGATAAAATCAGCGCCCGTATGGTGGTACTGGCATAATCTAAAATAGAGATTGATCCTGCTGCCATTCGTTGAGATACCATGTCTCGTTTTGAAGATCTCGTAGAATGGCACGAGATCTCGATTGGTACTGATATTCACTTTGCGACTATAGTACAGGATAGATTACACAATATGAAACTTCTAGTGAGAACGTGCTTTAGGATCTCCTGTATCCAAGATGACTGACTCAGACAGTAAACACAATCATATAAAGTATGCGTGTACGTACATGTAGCCCATCAAAAAACGTCACAACAAAGTAAATTAATATAAGCAACATGTATCAATAACACATAACGCCAACAAAGTTACTTAATTGTAGACAACGTAAAATACTGGTTCTGGCACACTACATAATGATACGGATAAAAAGCAAGGTTTGTTTCGACGTCATTCAAAATGACCCTCTCTGCGGTTGTCCGACAACTTGACAAGCTGGATTCATAACAAAAAGCATTGAGTTATAGAAATTGTTACCACTAGAATGACAGCGTAGTTCAATACTTACATTGGAACTCGATCTATAATACTGCAGTTGATCTCGTATATACACAATCTAATGTACAGTAATTGTTGCTGGTTTTTATCTCCGAGAACCGCAATCAATGACGTCTCTTACCAAGGAAAACGCCGTATCCAAGCAACCGGCGGTATGTGCTTATTGTCTGTAAGCTTTGTGCATAGAGTGACGTCGTCTTCGGCGTCACAATAAGTCGCCACCGAGTTTTTACCATTTTTGGCGTAATAATAGATGACGTGATTAAGCGACGTCACAATTACAGCCCGAAGTGGTTGACCGGATAAGCATCCATCTGTTTTTAACTGAACATTTTCAGCGTTTTTACAACATATTTTGGACAAGAAACTTGATATTGTGACAGTCTAGATTAATCCAATATTAAAAATGTAGCCTACAGTTTCTGAGGGTCAAAGAACAAAACCTCGCCCTACCACCCAATCTACCTTGATGTTGGGTTGTTTTGTGATAGTCCATCATCTGATCGCAATGTTTGCTACTCTCCCTTTCAGTAAAATTTCGGAGAAAAATGTATATCTTTAGGCCTATAAGCCAGAAATGGCTGACAGATGCATGTCGGCGATTTAGCATCCGCGAGCTCTCCGGGCTTAGGCAGCCCCTGGGGGGTATTTCATAAACCACATATAGCCGACTACGGTCAGATAGTCGACTGAGCAGTAATGTTAAAGCAGTGCTATTCTAGTCGGCTAGGTCAGTTTAGCCTTCTAAACTTGTTTATGAAATACCCCCCCTGGTCCTTCGAGTGATTGTGCTGTGATTTTGTCTCCCAAGTAATCAAACTTTTTTCCCAAATACATGTACGCCCAACAACTCAAACTGTCTTGCTGTAAGATTATTTTGTTAGTCGATCGCCTTATCACAATATTTGCTACTGTAAGTTTGACAATTTCTTTTTAAAAAGTCAACTTTTCAATGCCAGAAATGACCTAGCTGCAGGAACGCATCGCCGGCAATCTCGAACCTTGTAGTTGCCTGGGCCTAAAGGGCCCTGGACCTGGCTACGATGCTGAGGGAGAGTACGGTAGGCCTACACCTATTATCTGAAAGCCTTGGAAGTTTTTTTGGTGCGTACTTTATCTACAACGTCAGCTGTTGCAGATCCCTAAAAATATCCAGCGCAATGGCCTTTAACAGATTTTTTGTCTTCCAAAGTGAGTAGATTTCCGAGTTTTCAAGTCATCTAATTTCACCCGTTGAGCCTTGAAAATGGCCCGGAACGCATGTATAGCATTCTCCTGTTTCAGAGCTTCCGGGGCCTAGGCGGCCCCTGTAGAACTAGACCTAATTAAATTATATCCGATATTGTTCCATTTGAGAAGAATGAACCAAATATAGTTATAGCCTAACTGTTTTTAAACTATAATATAATAATACATAGATACACAAATAGTGCATCTCGAGTAGCCCGGATTATCGGTCTTGCGGCGACTGGTATTATATGGCTGCTAATGTGTCTTGTCGGCTTATGTCTTGTCGCCTTGTCTATGGCGAACACGGAGAGAAAAAAAATTCGGCAGAGCCCAGTTTTCTCGGCTACATCTCGAGGAGAGTGTATGGCGATCATCTATCCTATACCGAAATTGATCAACTGTTCTGATAAAGATTTTTATATATGGAAATTGTAGATTGGCTGATTGATGTTTTACGCACTCAAGATTATTTCACCTAGGCCTATACATGGCGGCGTTGCCAGGTTTAGTTGACCGGAGGAAACCCCCGAGTAGCCTAGGCCTATCCTACCTCTTCCACATATACGGCGACCGGGTGAAAAATCCACTTTTTTATTCGGTGTGAGTGGGAAATTCTAGAAAGAACAACTCTTTCGAACCTAGTAATTAGTTTTAACATCTTAACTAATGGATGGCAACCTGTCTGCAACTGATCGACGTTCATAAAATTGCATAGGCCTAGGCCTTTGTAGCCGAATAATTCTTTGTCGGATTTTATAATTTTTCTTTAGTTCAAACGCCAGGGAGTGCTGGGGTAGGCCGATAATGATCTAAATGATATAGGCCTAGGCCTACGTATTTTTAACACAATTAGAAACTTGTCTTTCCATGTGCCCTTGCGTTTTAGTGTTCATAAGTTGGCCTACCGGTAGGCCTATATTAAAATTTGAAACCTACATATGTAGATAGGCTATGATTTTACCATAGGCCTACAAGGATATATTTTTAAACAAAAAACGATATAGGATATAGAACTGGTCCACTTTATGATTACTATGACACTCTAGTGATTCTATCTATCAAGTGATTTTTTTTTTCCATCAAACTATTATTTTAGCCCAACTAATAAATTTAGTTTTGAAATCGAATAGGGAAATTTTTCTGAAGCTGTAAGTTACGGACCAGTTCGATATTCGCACCCAAAAAAAAACAAAACAAAAAACAAATATAGAGTATGGTTATAATATAAATTATAAGAGATTCAAAATCTCAACAAATGATGGTGTAGGCCTACGAAGTTTTGTAGAAAAATGGTGATGTCAAATGTTTTTTTTTTTCTTTTTCTTTTTTTTATAAGCCTGCATACGGAACCGTGGAAGGGACATGACGAAAAAGAAATTTAATATCACTCGAATACGGAAGCCCTGGAGGCTCATTTTATCTTTTTTTTTCACTTCTGACTTCCGACTTCTGACTTCAGAGTACTAAAACGTTCCATAGGCCTACATGTGAGTGCAAATATGGCGACTGGTGCGTCAGGAAAAGAGGTAGGGTCAACACGCTTATAAGCGCTCTAAAAATTGCTTTCATAATTTTATACGGTTTGAATATGCTTCGAACTTCGAAGGTAGGCCTAATCGACGTAAGTCCTGTCCTAAATCGAAAGTAACAGGCCGACAAATTTTATTTTCATGAAGTGCCCGCACAACAACTACAACATATGCATGCTTGATGTTATTATAGCCTACGATTATTGTTATTAACTCGCATCGGACTCATTAGCTTGGCAGCGTCTCGCCGAGGGTACAGAATTTATGGTAATGAGTATCTGCTGATCTGTATCCCATAGTTCGGCGAAGCGATAACTTTGCGCCATGTTTGGGTCACGAAACAGACGACAGATATCAAGTGATCAGGTATATCCATTCAAGACTGCGCGTATAATGACGTCATATAAAATATCTGTTTCGGACTGCTCTGTAGGTCACACATCGAAAATATTGACCCGTCACGGGGTACGTATTGACCAATAGAATGGGAGTAAAGCCTAATGGATATTAATGAGGTATAATAATGTTAGCTAATTCATTCGGAGGTACCCATTTAAACCTTGCACACTTTATAGGCCCATACAATCTGTCTTTAAATAGGTCCTTAGTGCCAGGTCGATGAGTCAGTAACCTACGAGTGATAGAATTATAAACATGTAACTCAGAGACGCTATAGAATGACTCTCTAGGCCGATTCGAAAGATTTTCAGGGGGGAGAATTTGAAGTTTGTTTCTAAAGAGTGGATGTGTTAGTGTGGGTGGGGGTAGGCCCTATTCTAGGCAAATATGGTAAGCATAATGGGCTGCTGAAAATCTCCTGGATGGCTCGTTATTTAAGTTTTCAGTTCTGACTTCCGAGTTCCGAGTTCTGAGTTCTCACTTCTGACTTCCGAGTTCTGACTGCCGAGTTCTGACTTCCGAGTTCTGACTTCCGAGTTCTGACTTCCGAATCCTGGGTGTATCCCAGACACCAAACAATCAATCTAATGCATGCTCAAGTCCCCTGGCCTATTTCATAAAGAAGTTTGCCATGATTCACCCTTACATCTTAGTAGACTATCTGTCACAAGTCGGCTAAATATGTTTTATTAAATGCCCCCCAGGGTTCCACTTCTAACCTCGGACTTGTAGCATCGGACTACCAGCTTATCACTTCGTATTTCAGAGTTTGCTGAACAAGACGGACTCCACATCGCAGATTGTACGTCCTTGATCAGTATAAATTACACTCACAATTAAGATTTCATGTATTATGGAGAAATGCAGGACATCTGCTGCATAGACAAAATGTGAAACACGGATAATCTTCGAAGTCTTGAAATAAATGGGAAATACAATTTAGTGTGTCTCCTTTTGCAGATCCAAACCAGCAGAGGCCTACAAAAGATGGAAAATGCCATGGCTACACAGCAAGCATCTGGTATGTCCATACATTTATCGGCTGATCGTTCAAATAAACAATAAGCGGTCTGCATTTTACCATGGGGTCTACTTACCACAAAGGGGCGTACCCAAAACAGTGGTGGAGAGCATCATCTCACGATTGATTGATTGATTGTTCGGTGTTTTACGCCGCACTCAAGATTACTTCACTTATATGGCAGCTTTGAAAATTTTCCAATTGGTGAAAATTGGTGGAAGGCTGCTTAGATTGGGCACCCAACGCTGCTCAGGTAAACAAAATAAACCTTTAGAGCCACCAGAGTGACTTAACATGATTTTCCTCACATTCAGTACCATTTTAGCTGTGACGACGTAATTAAGACGATGCTGACGTCTAAATTTCATGAAAATCATAAGATAGGTGTTTTCGTTCAAATTAAGATCATATTGGTGATTCGCCAAATATTACACTCTACTTGGAAAAACGGCCTCAATCCGTAACCAGGCTGCCTTTATTGCAGGAAATGTTCTTCTGGCAACAAGGACTAAACAAGGTCTCTCCTCTTTCAAAATAACGATGATTGAAACGCAACTCAATTTTATGCCTTTTCTGAATAAAATATGTACACATAAAAATAAAATAAATATCCCTTTCTAAATCATATGTTTACATTTCAGATAACTATGACTCAACAAAACGAAAAGATAGGATACAGTCCCTGATAAGTAATATAAATGGGATGATGGCATCAAAACAGAAAAGACCGAAATCTCATGGAAGGCACAAAGTTCACAAACTCTATATAGGCTGGAGGCACAGCGAGGGGGTTGACAAGCCATTTAAAATGGTCCGGTTTAAAGACGGAGGTGGTGTACGTTGTATTGAGTATCCTGTAGATCAGCCACAGTCAGTCTCCAGCATCACACAGCTTGGACTTAAACTTTTTTCCCCTGAAGGGGAAAACCAATTGGGATCACTTGAAAATTTAGAACTATCACTCGGAAATTTTTCTGGGCGTTTTATAGATGAGTTTAAAGATACTGAGGGACAACCCTGTACATTTCAGGAATACCTTCATTCCTATGGACTTTTTTCTTCAAAAACTTGATAATTTTTAATAATATCTTGAACTATTTCTTGTCAGTCTCAGTGTGCTGTTTTCCTGTTATCTTTTAGAAGATTTCATAGGCTAAATTTGAGTTGCGAATATTGAGTTCTATACTGCTATTGTTTTTTATTTTTGTATAGATTTATTTTGTTCGCACAGAAACAGCCAAGCAGGATGATTTGGTGCTATTCTTTATTATTTGAATTTTATCCGTTAACAAAGTTTAAATGTTTCAGGTTTTATTGTCAAATTCTTTAGTTCACTTGCATGCTCAAAGCATAGCATTGTCACGAGAAAGATAATATAATAACATTAAATTTCGAGTTTTTATTTTGATATTTGTTGTGTTGTTTGTTTGTTATATTACAAAAAATGATTTACGAAAGGAATCTAATTTACATTTTAATGTCAAATTTAAATCCACCGGAGGCCCGTCGAGTTTTTAAACGAGTATTTATCACTTTTCAAAATTTGCTTTATGAAAGAATTATTTTAAAGTAAAAACCAAAACAGCTGAAAAGTGAGTGACAACTGAAATGTAGGCCTCCATCATGTTAACTGTTTAACTGTTCTTAACAGCATCGGTCAGCTTCAAAAATAAATCTAGCGCTTCCTCCACAGAGTTGGGAATTTTCAAATTTGGATGTAGTAAATAAGCTAACTCTACAAATTGATGGCAGCAAGGTTGTAAAAGCTGTTGCGGGGCTCCATACAGTTCAAGACAGATTAACACATCTTCTGTGTCAATGCTTGTTCCACAGTTTTCTGTGCCATATAACTGTGGCATGAAATACATAACATCGGGTTTTCCGGATGGCAGCTCTGCGTTTCTGTTTTTCCGTATCATGTGCAAATTCCAGTGTCTAGAAATTCGGTCCAGTTCAAGCTGTAGCACATTCATGAAACAAAATTTTAAACACTCCCTATGTATAGGGTTAGCATCGAGAAAAATGTCAGTGGATCTCATGTCTTTAAACAAGTTTATCCACCAGTTTAAACCTTGTTTTCGTAGAATTGACCAAAAAGCTTCAATGCGTTGATTTGAAGTACTCTTTCCCAGCACAAAACTGTTTAAACAAGCTTCTGGGTCAGTTTCATTACAATTAAAAAATGGTTGGAGAATTTTCAACCCCGAGTTTTCTGTTCCTAAATCGCATCTAAGCTTTGATGGAGCAAGTCCAGTATCCCGGAGCGTTTCGAGGTAGAAGGTGGATATAATTGTTGGATTATTGTTACTTTGACCGACCCGTAGCCAAAGCACACGCCGGCTAAATCCATCAATGCATCCATGGATGCAGAAACCAAATGGTTTAAGTTTGTCGTAACCATCCACATGCCACACTGCATTTGGTCATGGACAGACGTACTTCCTCCTCTTTAACCGATTTCTTTTCCTCAGAGCAACACCATCTGGGTCCACCAAGCGCATAATTTCCAAAATCTTGTTTCTAGGATATCGTATACCATGGTCAATGCTCAATCGGCGCCAAATGGCTCGGTGTCCCAAACAACTACCGCTATGCTGCATTTCAGTTATAACGGCGACAGCAACATTTTCAAGACTGATGCTATCCCTCCTCATGCGTCTTCTTAATCCCATTTCTCTCAGTTTCCTTTTAAGGTGACTGAGACTTATTGTATATCCATGGACAAATGTTATCGCTGCTAGGATCTCCAAGTTGGAAAAAACATTCCTGAAATATTGTTCGATTAACTCATTCGGACTTAGTAAGTTGTCGTTAAGACATGGGAGATAAGCTTGTGTCCTTGTAACAGTTCCCGACGGCAAGGTATCCATGGCATTAACACTTATGGTCAGATAATTTACACCTGTAAAACAAAAAGTCAACAACAGTTAAAAATTTCATACCCACAATCCACAAAAAAACGGTTGGAAATATCTATAAAAGACTATTTATGCTATGTTTAATAGCCCAAGTTACATGAACGCATTGTGACTTGTTTGTTTTAACAGCTGTAACCGACTATATTGGGAATTGATTTGCCTCGGAAAGTCTATATAAATAGCCACCTTTGAATGAAGGTGTATGTTTAATAAGTCGGAAGTCAGAAGTCAGAAGTCAGAAGTCGGAAGTCAGAACTCGGAAGTCAGAACTCGGAAGTCAGAAGTCGGAAGCCAGAAGTCGGAACTCAGAAGTCGGGACTCAAAAATCACAATTGGGCTTAACACCACCTCGATCGACCAAATTTATGAACTGACAGAAAGATATCACCCAAAAGCCTATACCTCTCCACAACAGACTACCCTATTAGACATTCTTAACGTTCCCCAAAATACATTCTTATAACGTTCCCCGTTAGTAAGCTGATAGAGAAGTCATGTTGCCCTAGCCGGAGGGCTCCGACAACAAAATTTGAAATTGAACGTGAAAAACAGGGGTTTGCTACAGGTCATGTTATCTACCAGTTATTAAAACATTCTTAGCTCGATAACAACAACTATCTTTACGAGGACCTGAGAAGAAACGACACGTTTGATTGGGATCCAGGGGAGCTCGCTTAAAGAATTCAATTATTTTACAATTATAAATGATCCAAAAGTAAGCATCCTATGTGTGAAATCATTTGAAATACTGCTCTTGCTCTCTGAAAATACATTAATTCCAACCGTGCTCACCTCACTCCAGATCACGTCCGCCATGTTGAATACAGAAACATTGAAGTCAGAAGTCGGAAGTCAGAAGAGAAAAAAAAATATATAAAATGAGCCTCCAGGGCTTCCGTACTCGAAGGCTAAAAAAAATATTTTTCGACCTGTCTTTTGGACGCGCACGGGACGCAAAAAAAATTTTTTTTTCCTAACGAAATGTAAGTCGAAAAAAATTTTTTTTTACAACAAAAAAAAAAAAGAAAATTTCCACTTTTTTAATGTTACTATATTTAGACTGGCAAATCATTGGCCAATGGAAGGAGCGGATAGAATCTAATGGTGCCAAAAAGCTAAGCTTTGATTGGCTGGTTATCGCGGGGTCCGAGATAACAACGCGGACCCAGACTTAATTAGCCAATCCAAGCGCGTTTTACAAAAAGACTTCTTTGAGAATGGCCATGGTCTTTTGACACCGCATGAACAAACCAACATACGTTTACGATAACAACCTTCCTAATATTAACTGGTATGAATAAACAAACTATGATAAAACTCATTTGCTTCAGTATGTAGGCTACACATTTTCATGAATTATTAGGAAGTATTTCCACACTGACAAGAAGTAAATCAAAGCATAGCTTTTTGGCACCATTAGATTCTATCCGCTCCTTCCATTGGCCAATGATTTGCCAGTCTAAATATAGTAACATTAAAAAAGTGGAAATTTTCTTTTTTTTTAGTTGTAAAAAAAATTTTTTTTCGATTTACATTTCGTTAGGAAAAAAAAAATTTTTTTTTTGCGTCCCGTGCGCGTCCAAAAGACAGGTCGAAAAATATTTTTTTTAGCCTTCGAGTGATATTAAATTTTTTTTTCGTCATGTCCCTTCCACGGTTCCGTACCTGCACATAAAAGCACACGCGTTTATTTAATACATGCCACGATTTTACAAACTTTAGCCGTAGATACATTCCCCACGTGACCAGGGATTGTACGGCTAACTATATTATTGTTTTTTTTTTTACGCTTTCAGGGACATATCAAATAAAACGCAAATTACATGGTAACATTACATTGTGATGTCAAGTGCTGACATGTCGGAGAAGTTATCACGCAGTTGTCTCCCTTATAACATATCGCCATGCGCACTCGGCCGGTAACCGCCATCGTTTGAAAACAGATCAACGATTTCGGTGTTGATGTCTGCTACAATTTCACTGTGTTTGGCTAAAGGCATAGACATGACAACTGTTTTGGTACGTTATTGCCATCTGCTGGCCTTTGTCACTCTGCCCGTATATTCTGTCTATTTTGATTTATTTTAAAAATGTTGCTTTTAAATCATATGCTACCAGCAGTAATCAACGTGTTTTGACTTGCCAAATCTAAACGTTGTTGTCAATGTTGACAACAACCACATAATCTGATAATGGTTATTGCACAGGCCTGATACAGTGATAGTAATACTATATAATATATAAAAACAGATTGCCATTAATCTATGTTTGTAAAATAAACGAAAGAACATTTTAACCCCAAAAAATCGAAGAAATTGAACCATAAAATCTTCCCTTTGCTTGTGATTTTATAAGTTGGAATTTGAAACTTACAATCAGATCAGTATTTGCATTGGCACTTGTGTGTCTCATCCTGTTTTACTTACTAGCAAGGTTAAAGCTGTTGTCACAACATTTTCAGTCCTGGGAAATTCTGCAACACCGCTGTATGTAGTTACAGCTTTTAAATGAAATATGTCGAGGTTATTCGCATTACACATTCGAGCTAAGTCTTAACTATCCTTAATCTCACTTACCTTTCAGTTATTACCTCCTGTTATACCTTTGAAACATTCCTCTTTTCACCGAACCCGTTGATTTCTTCGAATTCCGTTGTTAAACTGTTAAATCCCTCGATTCAAAAACCGGTGTAAAAAATTTGTCCCTCAGATTTCAAACTCTCATCGAACAACGACAACATATCACATGATTCGGGTTTTTCCGGTACTTTTCCAAGTAACGTGACCTTTTTTCGGAGGGCTTCCCAATGAATTGTATGCGTGGAATGGAGGTCACGTGGTATTTGATATGCATCGAATGCCGCCATTACTAGGAAATGATGCGACTTCTATACAGGTCTGTTATGCACGCGCGCTTCAACTATCAATGGCGGCACATTTTACTAAGTCAGATCAAACCAGCCAATGAGACTTGTCCATTCCCCGCATATAGTTCATTGGGGCTTCCCCATCGAGATCTTAAAATAACTGGCCTTTGCACACGACACTAATCCTCGCATCCCGTGACTCCTTGCTTTTGAACAGCCTGTCGATCGAGCCAACGGATATAATGGTGGTCTAATGTGTGGCTCTACCTGACCGTCAAAGTAAGTAAACCAGGATAGAGACACATGTGTGCGGCTACGCTGTATGTAGTTACAGCTTTTAAATGAAACATGTCGAAAGTATTCGCGTTACAGATTGAAGCTAAGTCTTAACTATCCTTAATCTCACTTACCTTTCAACTATTACCTCCTGTTATACCTTTGAAACATTCCTCTTTTCACTGAACCCGTTAATTTCTTCGAATTCCGTTGTTAAGCTGTTAAATCCCTCAATTTAAAAACCGGTGTCAAAAATTTGTCCGTCAGATTTCAAACTCTCCTCGAACAACGACAATAGATCACATGATTCGGGTTTTCCTGGTATTTTTCCAAGTAACGTGGTCTTTTTTCGGAGGGCTTCCCAATGAATTGTATGCGTGGAATGGAGGTCACGTGGTATTTGATATGCATCGAATGCCGCCATTACTAGGAAATGATGCGACTTCTATACAGGTCTGTTATGCACGCGCGCTTCAACTATCAATGGTGGCACATTTTACTAAGTCAGATCAAACCAGCCAATGAGACGTGTCCATTCCCCGCATATAGTTCATTGGGGCTTCACCATCGAGATCTTAAAATAACTGGCCTTTGCACACGACACGAATCCTCGCATACTGTGACTCCTTGCTTTTGAACAGCCTGTCGATCGAGCCAACGGATATAATGGTGGTCTAATGTGTGGCTCTACCTGACCGGCAAAGTAAGTAAAACCAGGATAGAGTCACACAAATGCGGCTACGCTGTATGCTGCTATTCGTGGATTTCCTGGCAAATTTAACTTTTTTTGGGATGCTGAGAGTTTGCAGGACCATATCTTATTTAATAAGTCATTTGTCAATGGTCTGAGAATGTGAGCACTTGGTTAAAAGTGAGTGAGGGAGAGAATATTTAACTATATTGTTACAATTGTTTTCTCGCTAAACTCAGCTTTAAGAAAGTTGCAAAGTGTTACCAGAAAATGACTCAGTAACCTTGCAGACTGACCGTCCCTCAGTCCAACACAGGCCATCCATCATTCAATGTGACGTAGGATCAAATCCCAGTCGGACCAAATAAAGATTAAAAAAATTTCTGAGTGGATTTTTGTCTCGATTGCCGTTTGTAGAAGAGCTGTCAGTTATATTTGGTGGTTTCCTCTGGGCTATGAGCCCTGTTTCCTCATTCACTAAACCTGGAAACACCTGGAAACGCTACAATATATTCGAAATAATCATGCGCCCAAATTAATTGAACTGTTCAAGTAATTTAATTGTACACTTTTGGGAAATACAGATAAACGATCTGGTTTGAGTGACACAAAAAGCCTGTCTCTAAAATTGAGACATTATAAACCTCTGATTAGAAGACCTGGAATTAGGTTAACTAATCCAGCAATGAAGTTGACCATTTTTACCATTCTTGCAGTATTCGGTCTATAATTCTGCGTAAAACTGGATATACATGTACTTTTTATGTCCCATAGTTAATTTTAGTGGTTTTATTTGGCGTAAGCTCATGTAAATTGCCATTCTTAACAAATGTCAGAAAGACTACAACGGTGATTGTGCCTAATAATAATCATTTTTATACGCCCGGCTTGAAAAGCGGGCTGTATTATGGTATCATCTCCGGCAGTCCGGCGTCCGCTGTCCCTTCCGCTCCATAACTTCTAAAGTTTTGATTCCATCTGCACAATTTTTTCTAAGTACATGTATATACCTTATGGGTAGAAGGTGTGTCGCAAACTATTTTTAACATCACTGGTTACATAATATGGGAGTTATATTGGATTATGTAATATTCCCTTCCGCTCCATAACTTCCAATGTTTTGATTCCATCTGCACAATTTTTTCTGAGTATATACCTTATGGGTGGAAGGTGTGTCGCGAACTATTTTTGACATCATACATTGCGTTATATGGCAGCCATATTGGGTTATGTAATATTTACTTTTATTATTTATACATAAGTGAAAACTAGGGATTTCCTTCACTCAGAAATGTTATAATTCACTGCAGTGAAATAACACTTTTGTTATTTAATGCACGCGACGAAGCCGATGACGTCGTCGGACCTACTTTTTTCTTGCGTACCGACGTCTGCTGTACAACAACAACAGTACATAGGATTTCGATAGGCTAAATGAAGCCTTTTCAGTCATAATTAGCATTAAGATAAATAAATTACAGCTGAAAACACATAATTGATTTAATAGAGGATCGGCTTACCACTCTAAGTCAAAGCGATAAAACAAAACTTCAAAATCGATCGTATGTTGGCAGAGTTGTGTGACCTGCAGCATGGCTTCGGAGAATCGGACCACTGCGTGTAACGAATAACTGTACTTGCCATTCATTGACGCGTTTAAACAATGTAAAGTAATTTCAAATATCATTTTTTATCCTGGTGACTGATGCTCTGCAGAGTTAAAATCCATGGAGTTCGATTTAATTTCTCTTTACATCAAATATCGCGAAAAACTCAGGGAGAAAATGGCCATTCAAATGACCACAAATCTGACAGTCGATAGTCACGTGAGAAGAACAGACATGCTGTTGTTTCATTGGTCAGCGATATATATTCCTACGTTTGCTGAAAACCTAATCCGTCATAAATTTGTCAATACTTTCTTTTTTATAATTGATAAATTTATACTTCATAAACAATCTCCAGCCTAAAACATGATAGTATAAATAATAAACAGAATATTGTACAGTTGTGTTTGAATAGCATTTATATTTTTTCTCTTGAAAGGCGGAGGGATAACCCACTTGACGCTTCGCGTCTCGTGGGTTATTCTCCGGCTTTCACTCGAAAAAATATATAAGTGCTATTCAAACACAACTGTTCAATATCCTCTATTTCTCTTCATAACTTTAACAAATAAGATCCGATGTTTTCAAATCTTTCATGTTACATACCATATTAACAGACAGTGTGTAAAAAAATTGTTTATGATATCAACTATTGCAAATTATTGGATTATGTACATTCCCTTTTATTCTTACTTTCATTTTCATGAAAATAACCTTTAAATTATAAAATGGCTTCTACTTTTCCGATTCTCATCAAAAAAGTATTTTTTCAAATTGCAATAATGTTTCTAAATTGATTAAAACTATTCTTAAATCAATATATAACGTTTTAATCAAATGAAAAATACATATAAGGATTAAAGTTTTATCTACAGACCAAGAGATAAGTAGCCCAGCTTTGGTCTATTTACCTTGTCAACTCTCAGTCTCTCTGGAGAGATTTATGGCTTTGGCCTACATAAAACAGTGGGTGACATTAGCAATGGACCCATAGCTAAATCTATTGTAATCCATTTGGTCTATGATAAAATTAGAAGTAATAACCTGTAGGTATATGGGGAGATTTAGAATATTGTCAAGATGTCTATGGCCAAATGATGTAGATAAAAAATATTATGAGAAAAATTGTCAAATCTACTTGAATTGGTGTGAGCTGCGAAATTGCCAATTAATTACATTTGTTTAAGTATGATTAGTAAATTATAAACTGCTTTTCTAAAAAATTGAAACATTTTAGTGCAACCTTCATTGACAACAAACAATTTTTAACATCATGATTTAACAGCAGCGAGAATTGATGACTTGTACCGTGTACAAATCTTGTTAATAATTGTTGATCCAAATAGCCCATTTTAAATTTGATACAGATGGATTTTAATGGTTTTAGTGGCAAGATTTCATTTTGTTGACATAACATCACCTTTTACCAAGCTTCACATAATAAAACTGGCAACGCCGCCATATACATGTAAGTGAAATAATCTTGAGCGCAGCGTAAAACACCAAACAATCAATCAATCATTTACCAAGCTTCAACCTCTTCCCTCTGAATTTTGAAAATTAAATTCAAATAAATATGGAAGGATTTGTTTTGGTATGGCTGCAGTTACTCTGCCTTTCCGGGCGTATTTTGGGTTTCCCGAAACTCTTGTTTTAGAACTTGTCACATGAAGACTTTCAACTACATGTAAATGAATTAAGCAAACAAATTGAATAAAACACAATTGAATATTTAGGAACTCCCCTAAATGTTTTGTTTGCATCATGCCAACATTCCCACCAGTTGTCAGAACTTGTGTCTATAGAGACCAATGCAATGAAGGAGGAAGAAATGGAAAAAGACGAGTCATGGCCTTGTCTTACGGAGCTAGCGAAATTTACGTTAGACGTAAATTAGTGTTCAAACTATAGTAACTTGCGCTCTGTGCGCAACCGGACCATGTTGTAGGTCTATGCGCAAATTTACACCAGCTTAGACAGGCCCCCGGAGGAATTTATTTTATTGTTACTTACATTGTTTCATTCATGTATTTGTAGGAAGATCCCAGCCTTGAAAGGCATTTCAAAGGCCATCGGGACACAGTCACCAGCGTGGACTTCAACCCTAACATGAAACAACTAGGTTAGTAACAAAACAGTTTCATTTTATTCTCAATGCATTAGAAATTCATCATCTTGTGAAAAGCGTTATTGGGCGAGAGCATTGTGACTCGGCTTTAGCCATGTATACTGCCCAAGCTAGGAGGAACATTAAGTATGGTAACTGTCATAGCAACGTATCTCTACAGTATGGGTTGCTATGGCAGTTACGTAAAAACTTACACTACGCCGCTTGGTGAAACAGGCTCCAGGTTTGCCAAATACGTATTATTAGCCTGGCTTCTCTGGTCTATGGAGCCTAAATTAATGTCCAAATTTAGATGTGGGTGGGTGGGTGTTTGTGAGGAGGGTGCGTGATCTTTTGGTCGGTTGGTACTTTTGCCGCAATATGTAAACCTTACATGTAGCTGTTGAGTGCGACTTTTAAGCCCCGATCAGTCCCAATCAATCAATCTTCTAAAAAAGCATTGGCTGATCTGGCCCATTATGCTCTCCAGCCAAAAAGCACTCCTATGCTTCATTTATCTCCCCTGAAAAGCTTGCTTTTTATATTCTAAAATTTCAGTTTTATACCACAGCTGAATAATAATAAGTTTTTTTAGTCTCTTTTTGCTTCATTTGACAATTCCATTGAATCTCTCATATGTATAGTACAATCATAGGGTTAGCCAGCTACTCGGGCGAACAGTTTAGAAAGGCTGTTTTCAGCATTTTTAGCATGGAACAGATAGGGAATATTAAAATTTGCACTCCCTCTTCATGGTAAATGTTTCAAAAAAGGCCAGTTTGAACTCTCTACCTAAACTTTCTGGTTAACCCCCTGTATACAATTACAGTTTTTGTAAAGTTTAAGATTCACACTAAGTCAAGATACTTTGATCTCTGGCACATCATTGATTCATTACTGTTTTCATTGTTTCTAATCTGACTTGCAGCATCCGGCTCTATGGACTCTTGTTTGATGGTCTGGAACTTCAAGCCACAGATGAGGGCATATCGTTTTGTTGGTCACAAGGTAATATAGTTAGGGAGGGAAGTTATTAGAATAAACATGCTTGTTGCATATTTTGTAGTTTAAATTGATTGATTGATATTTTACGCTGCACTCTAGATTATTTCACTTATACAGTATGGCGGCGTTGCCAGGTTTAGTGGGGAAGGAAACCGGACTCTTTGCCTGGAGGAAACCCCTGTAATTTAAAACACAGGGCCACAAGGGATGCTTTCTGTCCTAAAATAGTTTATTTCACACAGAAGCTGTTCGACAGAAGTGCAATAAAGAACAATTTGTACCATCAATCAACCCAACAATTTGTGTAAATATGACTGCTTTAAGTGGCATGAGCTGTCAAAATTCAGAATTTTTTAAGTTTTTCTGATTGTCAAGAGAAGTTGAAAGGATTAACGGTAAAGTGGGTTAACCCTAAGAACCGAAGACATCGAGCAATATAATTTTACTGACAGTGGGAAACATGGAATCGGTTCCGTAGATCAGAATGCTGGGAAACAACCGATACCGCTGGTAGTTTGTATATACTAAACACTCTATACATCCTTGGGGGCAGTTGCACGAAGCCGTCACAAAATGGGATCAATCGCAGTTACCATGCTGTATCTCTTCACTATTGTATCCAGTGGCAACCAGGCTTTGTTTGCGATGCAACTGCTTTGTGAAACAAATGGGTAACAGATTTCCCTAGTTTTAGAACAACAACAGGCTATTGGAATTACTCTAAAATACTAATACCTGAAATGTGCAAATTACGCACAATTGGGCATTTTGTTGCTTATACAACTTTCATCTGCAAGATTGATGTCAATGAAAAGCTGTTCCTTTTTACTTTTTGATGAAAATGACCCAGAATTATTCTGCTTCAACAAAATTTTCCCTATGTTTGGCAGCTCATGCCACTTATGGTTATACTCTATTATTGTTTTCTTGATAACAGTGACTCCATTAAATATTTTTTAGGAATTTTAACGGAACAATACATGTAACCTGAACATTAAAGTTTCACTTTATTAGTACTAATTGCTTAGCATCTTTTTAAAACTACATGTAGGATGCCTAGATCGATGTTGACTTTTACTAATTCTTTGACATTTTGTTTAAAAACAAGGATGCTGTGATGGATGTTTGTTTTTCTCCCTCGGGTCATCTGGTTGCCTCAGCCTCTAGAGATAAGACAGTACGTCTTTGGATTCCCAGTGTGTAAGTCATGAGTCTATAAAGTTGAATTTATTGCATGAGCACCTAGTTTTTTACTGGGCTAACAAGCTTTAGAAACAAGTTGTGTTGGAAAAACAGAACTTCAAATCATTGTTTGCTGAACTTTGCTCAAATTAGCAATTTTAAAAAAATTGGTTCAAAGTTCAATCTTGTTGTCACTAACGGTATCTATCAGTTCCAGATTGACCTCTCCCCCCAGGGCCACGTGTCCAGTGCAAATGTTGGGTTAGACACACTCAGTGAAATAACTCTGTAACATCATGATATTTGTAATGTCTTGTGTCACAATGTCAACCCTTTGGATTTGTCTAACCTGGTGGAACGTTTGTCCAAAACATGTGGTGCTGTCACAGACGTCAATATGGGAAAGGCTGTACATTTTCCGACTGTATTATAAACATTCTTAACAAACTGTGTGTCAAAGAGCCTTACCAAATGTCCATAAAAGTGAAATAATCTTTAAATCTTTCAATGGCATTTAGAAGTTGAAAGGTTACAACAAGGTGAAGAATTACTTATGGATGACAACTTTTTGGTTAATTGGCAGGGACTGATCCAGGGAAAATTTGGGCATACCATTTCGGTTCAAAATGTTTCAACAATAAGACAAAAACAACATTTCTGGCCCAAAATTTAACATTAAATGCTGTTTTGACATTAAAATCTGTTGGTTTTAAGAATTTGGGTGGATTTTTTGCTTGCGAGTTTGGGCGCCCATACCTGTATACAGGTATCAAAATGTCTCTGGATCAGTCTATGATTGGATGACGACATTTCGATGTAGTTCTTTCATCGTTATCAAAGTGAATGACAAACAACTTTGTTAGTCATTGACTTTGATAATGATATAAGAACTACATCGAAACGTTGTCACCCAATAAACCAAGAAGTTGTTATCCATAAGTAATTCTTCACCTTAAAATAATCTCTAATTCATAGTTTTAAAGCTGTTTCTATCTTTGTATTCTGTTAATGATATTGAAATCTTGTGTGTTAATGCTGTTTACAGGAAAGGTGAGTCTACAGTGTTCCGTGCCCACACAGCTACTGTCCGCAGTGTGGATTTCTCCAGTGATGGTCAGTCCCTTTTAACAGCTTCTGATGACAAAACAATCAAGGTAGGACACACATGTTATCCTCACAGTCTCTTGGTCTGGGCACTTGTATCAGCACAGCGTGTTGTTCTGGCCGCTTGTATCAGCTCTCATGATTTAGAGGCGGATTGGAGTAGCTGCGAAATCCCACCTCTAATCACAAGAGTTGATACAAGTGCCTGGAACAACACGCTGTTGTGATGACATTTATTATATACCCCCTGTACCATTGTGACGTACGGAGGTATATGATAAAAGAAAGAATAGAATAATGCTCATGTCAAGTTTCTGTGGACCTAATCCAGGCTTGTATTGAAGGCCTCTAGTCTATTCAAATTTTGCAAAAATAAAACCCAATCAAAATTGTACAAGTCACGTCTTATTTCTACCTTTTCATTGTTGTTTTCCTTGAGCAATAATGTGCTTGCTGAAGATGATATTATATGCTCTGCAACTGTTCATTTGTCTGAATGAATATATCAGTTGCCTTTGTTATTTAGGTCACTGTAGGTATATTCTTTCACATTGGCACAAGCCGCTCATCCATGGACCTCAGGTTTGAATCGCACTCAGTCAAAAGAAAACCTATCATGTGTGGATGATCGATCCCACTATTTGGAACGGTTGCCAGGTTGGGGGTTCCGCTTGACGATCATTGAAAAAGAGCCATGTTATGCTAACATCAACGTATAAGTGAATTAACCGTATGTGCGGCAGTCAATCAATCAATCAATTTCACTTGCTTTCAGATTTGGACTGTCCACAGACAGAAGTTTTTATTCTCACTTAACCAGCATATGAATTGGGTGAGATGTGCCAGGTAATAGAAACTAAAATATTCTGAACCTCCATCAAGGTTGCATACTGTCAAACATAATACTGGCTGTGTTTAATATTGCCCGTTTCCCCCTCATACTTACGGTAAGAATTCCGCTAATTCAAGGACGAGCAATGTGAACATAACAAATTATAAGACTGCTTTCTGCTATGTTTGGTCTAAAACAACAACAATAGCGATTGCTCGATAGGATTATTGGTCGCTCCATGCAGGAGGTAAGACACCCAACGAAAAGTCTCAAACTTTTAGAGTGCTTTTCGTAAAATGTTTTTAGCACTTGAATTAGCGGAATTCTTACCGTACTGCTTAAAATGTCAAACAATACAGGCAGCCCTAGTAATTAGCGACAGCTGATCCTCATTACAGACCTAAATCTGTTTTAGGTCAGTAGTTTCATTGCCATCCTCAACAAGATAAAAGGCACGTAAATTTGCCATGCTAACTGCTGTCACAAAACCAATCTAAGTCTGCATTTTTTTTTTGCTGTGGTAAATCTATCTAATTACTAGGGCTGACAGTTCTTTCTTCCTCGACAATTGTTTTAGTTTTTCCCCTATATACTTGTGCTGTCTAATTCAAATTTGAATTTATGGTCAAGTGCTATTTTTCTTTGTGTTTAATTTAGGTTTGCCCCGGATGGGCGTTTGATAGTATCAGGCAGCGATGATAAAACTGTGAAACTATGGGATAAGAATAGTAAAACACCAGTTCATACATTCTTTGAACACGGAGGGTAAGGCATACCTTCACCTCAGTATATAACCATGTCATAATACACTTATTGGTACTTAGAAAAGAATTCTCAAAATATTCAATTCTCAAAATATTTAATTCTCAAAATATTTAATTCTCAAAATATTTAATTCACAAAATATTTAATTCACAAAATATTTAATTCTCAAAATATTTAATTCACAAAATATTTAAGTCATTCATGAAATGTGATGGACATGTATGTTCAGCAGAATTGCTCAAAGAGAAGAAAAAGTAAGAATTTCTAAGTGAGTTTTTTCACTTGGTGGTTCTAGGTTTCCTCCAGCCAAACTGCTCGGGTTCCTCCCACACTAAACCCCACAGTGCCGCCATTACCATATGAGTGAAATAATCTTATGGCGTAAAACCTCAATCGATCTTTGAATCAGAAAATAGAAAATAATCCCTAGAAATAACTTGAAATAAAACCTTTATTTTCTGTATTGTACAGGTTTGTAAATCATGTTGAGTTTCATCCGAGTGGAACATGTATTGCATCAGCAGGATCTGACAGTACTGTCAAAGTCTGGGACATCAGAACTAATAAATTACTTCAACATTACACAGGTATATCACAACATTTTTTTTTTGCATCTCAACTATAGAATCAATCTATAATTAGAAGCCACCCTAGTCCTTAACTCATTCGGTACCACAGCTCATTCCTAGGCTCTGCCTCACACATCGTTCTCGGCTTCAGCCCCACAGCCGTATCAGCCCTGCGCTGCCAAATCTACAGCCACTTTTATTACGTGAATAACTATGTTGTTTTTGTCGAATATTAGTTGTAAATGACACTAAAATAAAGTCTGATTTCTGGGCAAGCTAGTCGTGTTTTTAGAAATACGGTACGCCAACCAACGAAAGATATAATGCGATGTCAATTTAGATTTTCACAAAAATAAACAAATATGAAAATTCAAAGACTAGAAATCTACATCACCTACATGTAACAAAAGTTGGAAACAACAGGGGAAATTTTGCATTTGACAAACGAAAATAATTAAAGATGCTAAATCATAGTTGATATTTAATACTCTTGACCCAGCAGAACGAAAATCTGAGGAAATAAGCTAGTAAAATTTATACTAGAGTAGCGTTCCTACCGTTTGTTTTTTTCGTAACTGTCAACTGAATATTTCATCACGTACACAAATAACTCCACTTTCAGTGAAATTTTACATACAGGAACTCGGAAACGAAGTTTACAATTGGATGAAACTATTGTCTTTAGTCATCTGATTCTTTTGGATTGTAATAATTTGCAATTGAGAGCGAAATAACGAAGTACAAGCGGTTTATAAAATAGTCAGCGGTTCACGAACCGGACATTTTGCCGCCATTACCAGAGTTTAACTACGGGCCGCTGTATATGGATAAAGTAGGTCACTCTCTGTGCAGCTTGTCACACACAGCATTCATATAGCTGACTCTTTAATATGCTCGTTAAGGGGCGCGCTGTCACCTCGAAATCGAGCTTGTGAAAAGCTAGCAAGAGATCGACAAAACACCAGTCAGAAAATATATCCGATATATTGTTTTTGGTTCAGCCAGACGATAAAAACTCAAGAAAAGTGTACGTCACATTCATAAGTGTTTATCCAGTTTAAATTTGGTCAATGTCGGTATTTGCAAATGTCGATAAATCCTCTTTGAACACGACCGTTTTATCATCCAACTTCAGTCATGTCGGCAGTAAAAAAAATTTCAACTCGTAAGTTTTGCGTGATTTTTAATCCTTTTTACGGGCGAAACTTTTATATTTAAAAGAAATAAAATATTCCCAACATATAAAAAATACACATCAGTAAATATTTATTTGGTTTATTAACAGGTAAATATGAAATATTGCGAACTAAAAGAGTCAACTGAAGTCTGTCGCCAAATGGCGTCAGTGGGGAACAGGCAGCTTGTACAGTGTCGCCATTTGGCGTCTACGGTCCTGAGGCAGGCTTTCGCGGCGACGCCATATGGCGTCAGTGGTACCGAATGGGTTAAGTCCAGATGTGACCTCTATGGTCAAAAACCGACCATTTTGATCCATTGGACTTGGGTTGGAGAGTTCAACTCAGAAGTCAATTGATAAAATGACTTTTAATCATTTGACAAAACAACAACATCATGAAATTCAACCTGGCGTTTACTCACATTTTAATACACGATTGTCTGTTTTTCTCTTACACTTGGCTAGAGATTATATTTTTACAAATATTAATTATTATATTTTTACAATAATACAGCTGTTGTGCATTGCTGTGAATGCATTTTTCGATATATTTTGTGCCATCTTTTTGGTCATATGAAATTATAATTCATATATTTCTCTTGTAGCTCACTCTGGTCCTGTAAATAGTTTATCATTCCATGCCAGTGGCAACTATTTGATTTCCAGTTCAGATGATTCCACGTTGAAGGTTTTTGATCTGTTGGAAGGACGACTATTCTATACACTACATGGACATCAGGTAGTTAACTAGCTGAAAATCAATGAAGTTATTTGCACTGAAAAAATGGGTTCTTTAAAGGATAAATGCCACGTTCTTTCTGAACATCTAGCGGTGATTTGTTATTGTAAATTGAGTTAATATGTATCTAAAACATAATATTGAAACAAAACAAACTTCCAGTAATGTCACAGGGTGTCAAAGAAACAGTGATGGAAAATATGCATATCTTCCGTCACCAATCGGAAATATCTTCGTATTTGACGTCATAGTTGACATTTGAACGCTTTCGGCGTCATTTCAACCACAATGAATAGGCCCTGGCTTAACGCCGTTTGTGTATGACGTCACAAGAATAGTAATGTATATATCAGATGTTAACTGTGACTGCTAAAACTCATTAATTTCCGTATCTAGGCTGTAAAGAGAAAAAGGATGCCTTGAGTTGTGTAGGTGTCGTGCCTGAAATCTCATTTTGCTTTTGGCTACGTTTGTAAGTTAAGACGGTGCAAGTTTTTAAAGAAATTTATTAAAACATAGGAGGCATTGACTTAAACATGTCATTTATCCTATAACATTTAGATCAGGGACTGATCCAGGGAAAATTTGGGCATACCATTTCGGTTCAAAATGTTCCTACAATAAGACAAAAACAACATCTCTGGCCCAAAATTCAACATTAAATGCTATTTTGACAATAAAATCTGTTGGTTTGAAGAATTTGGGCGGATTTTTTGCTTGTGAGTTTGGGCGCCCATACCTGTATACAGGTATCAAAATGTCTCTGGATCAGTCTATGATTTAGATTGTCATAAAATTGGCTCCCAACTTTACTCAAATGTTAGAGAATGAGTTTATAGACCCTTTCGGTGTAAAATATGTTTTTAATAACTTTCGAATTGTAAGGCATTGACGTGATTTATCTGTTGCAGTCACAGTGGCACGCCTCTATCACATTGCGTCATAGACAAAATGAGTACGATTTCAACGTTAGATTGATCCAAATGCTCAAAGTAGCGTCATTTTGCCATTCACCAAGGCTACTGCGCAAGTGTCATTTACAGTCAATCATTAAGCCAAAATTGTCTATTGGGTGGGGAAAAAGGTGGGGGGGGGGGGGGGGGGGTCTTTTGGTTGGTTGATACAAAAATGATAGTCTTATAGCCTTTAATATGACCATAGCTGTAGAATGTGACGTTAAGCCCCAATCAATTAATCAATCGATTGAAAGATATGGGGCTTGTTTCACAAAGCAGTCGCATCGCAAACGAGGCGTAGTTGCCAATGGATATCATAGTGAAAAGATACGGCGTCATGGCGATTGCGACGGCTTCGTGAAACGGCCCCCAGGTACCCCAATTGCTATTATTGGAACGTCATTAATGTTTTATATTTACCTACAGGGTCCATGTACTGCTGTGGGCTTCTCCAGATCAGGCGAATATTTCGGCTCCGGTGGCTCAGATGAACAGGTACCAGTATATGTCTGTATTCATTTTATAGCTTATATAGATCATCACTGCTTTAACTCGTTGACTGCCAACTACGAGATAACTCGAAAGTGCGAGGGTTCTCCCATTTGCCATTCAAGCTTGTTACGTGTATGGCCAATGTCTGTTGTATGTTGTATATATATGGACGAAAATGTATATTTGAAAAACATATATTGAAGCTAAACAACATTCACGTTAATTCCATCACGTTAATTCGCTTCTGAAATAGATATATTTCCATATTTTTTGTAACTACTTGGAACATTTCATTTTCTTTTTGGTCAGACTTGCAAAGTGCATGTTCTACAACACACTTAACGCATGTTGTAAGATATTGCCTAAGTAATACATGTATGAGCAATTGGAAGAGCCATTAGTTATCTCAGTCCAACATAGGCCTTCAATCAATGCGACGCATGATCGAATACCACTCACAGTAGCATCGCCGTATGTGGAAGAGTTGCTGTTGCTGGGTACTTGCTGAAGGTCGGGGGTTCCTCCGGGCAATCAATCAATCAGCAGATTTCGGAATAAATAGCCCTGTTATTCTCTGATAAAGGTTTCCTTACCGACCAAAGTCCTAGGCATGCCCATCAAAAGCTTCCATCTCTATTGTTATTTTTGTTGAGTCAATGCCAAAATGGTGATTGCTGCGATGTGAACTGTAAACTGAAATATGTATTTAAAAAAAACATAATATTGAAACAAAACAAGCTTCCTGTAAGGTTTTAAGGTGTTAAAGGAAAGGCGATTGAAAATATGCGAATCTTCCGTCATCAATCGGAAATATCTTCGTATTTGACGTCATAGTTAACATTTGAGCATTTTCGTCATAATTTCAATCAATCATGAAAAGACACTGTCTTAACCTTGATAGTGTATGACGTCACAGCAAAGATAATGTACATATCGCTAAGCTAATTGATTTCCGTATAGATATTGTAGAGAAAAAAACAATGTTGTAGTTTTCGCCCAGAAATGTGATTTTTTTTTTAGGCCAAGTTATAAGAGTACTTGTGTTTAAGTAAGTTGATGACAAAATAGGAGGTACATGTATTGTCTTATAAACCTGTTATTTATCCTTATAAACCTGTTATTTATCCTTCAACTAATAACACTTTTCCTATTATTTCAGGTTCTAGTATGGAAAACTAACTTTGATCAGATCGACTATAATGATGTTTTACAATCTCACAAAAACAGGACAGTCAGTTCGTCGAATAAACCCACAGTGCTTGATATCCCACCCAGGGCACCTTCACAAATCTACTCATACCCCCCTACTGAGGTAATCAAACACTTTCATATTGTATTTTTATGATCACTAAAACACAGGGAAAATCTTCTTGTCTAATTGTCTACAAGTTTCTAATTGTGTTAAAAAGGGGTATATCATTTAGACCTTTATACCCCATAAATTGTTGTAACAAACGATATGACAATGTTTATCTGACTTGTAATTCTGAATGTTACACATAAGTAATATGGCCTTTATTTAATCCTTTTGAAACAATGAACAGGTGTGTGAATAAATTGTTTCTATGGTAACCTGTTAGGGGTTTCTAAAAATTGTGTATGGTTACCCATTTTTAGATTTTCCTAGAAAAAATGTTGGTAACCTATTTTGCATTAAGGTAACCTATATTAGTATTTGGTGATAAATCCGCAACATGCTGTGGAAACCTCTCAAAAATATAGGCATATCCCTGTGCCTGTGTGTTTTAGTGATCAAAAATAAAGGCGTATCCCTGTGCCTGTGTGTTTTAGTGATCAAAAATATAGGCATATCCCTGTGTTTTAGTGATCAAAAATATAGGCATATCCCTGTGCCCGTGTGTTTTAGTGATCAAAAATATAGGCAACGAAGGAAAACATTATTCAGGGAATTGTCCACAGTAGAGATTTCTTTATCAAAATAGATATAAAACCTTCATGTAGTACTACTATTAGAGTTTAGAAACCACAAGTATGTGTTGCTGTTTTTGTCTTTTTCTAATTATACTTAAAATATACTTTCCTCAAAATACGTTGCCTGACAAATAAATGAGGTGTTTTGAAGGTCCCATTTCTGAAATGCATGGAAACAAACTTGTGAAGTGGGTTAGTTTGATTCCTCACAGTGCTTAATGCTAATCTCACTTCCCAACAACATGATTACACGTGACAACCACATGCAATCGAACTTAGGCTAACGAAAGTTAATAAATACGAAAAATAAGCTGAAAACGTGCTAAATATCTCGGAGTAGATCTGATTTGTGATTTCCTTAGCTATTTTTTTCCCATGGAGAACGAATATTCATTTGTCAGGCGAAGGCTCACCACTTTCCCTAAGTTGATTTTGTGTAACCTCTTGGCGAACACGTTCAGCCGTTCGTCATGATTCATTCACATGCCCTGACTGAACCTAGACCAAACAAAAATAAAAAAAATTCTGAGTGAATGTTTCTCACGATTTTGTGGAAGAGTTGCCCAGTGCTCACTGAAGGTCGCTTTGCCTGGGATGCAGTTTAAATGTTGTATGATTAATTATTCCAATTTGAATATGATGATATGTTTGGTCTTTATCCATCATAATTTCAATGCTTATCCATAATCTTTATATTGTGGTTATAAATATATTAATTTGAGGTTTTTTTTGTTAGCTTGACGGCCGTTCACAAATCCGCAAACATGATGACATTTCTCCAGGTGTGACTGAGATTGGACCGGCGTTACACCAGTCATCCCAGGTAAATCATACCCCTCCTTTATCATTTGGGGTGGGGGTGGGGGGGGGGGTCTTTGAATGGCTGTCAGGGCCTCTGTGGTTCAGTCGGTTGTAGTGATAGTCCCTCAGTCCGACACAAGAATTCCATTGATGCGGCGTAGTTTCGAATCCCACTCAAACTAATTTCTGAGTGGATTTTTCATTTTATCGCCGTATGTTGAAAAGTGTCCAGGGACTCGTTGAGGGTCGGGGGTTTTCTACAGGCAATGAGCCTGGTTTGCCAGGTACTCGTTGAGGGTCGGGGGTTTTCTCCAGGCAATGAGCCTGGTTTGCCAGGTACTCGTTGAGGGTCGGGGGTTTTCTACAGGCAATGAGCCTGGTTTGCCAGGTACTCGTTGAGGGTCGGGGGTTTTCTCCAGGCAATGAGCCTGGTTTGCTCCCCCACTTAATTAATTGAATGGCTGTCTTGTTTCCAAATACCACTAAAGTGCCAAAAAGCATTTATTCGGTTTCACTTGATCACTTTTTATGGCTTGTTGTCCAGAGCCCAGGGATGGATTTGGGCTTCCTTTGGGACAAATAACTGTGTTATCTCCCAAACTTAACTGGACAATGATGTCATGTAAGCAAAACAATGCCTAGTGTAGTATAAAGCAATGGAATGAGAAAAATGCTTATAGACAGTGTACCAGGCAAAACAGGGTCGGAAAAGTAAACTTTGGACGAGCGTTCGTTCATTCTAATCTAAATTTAGTTCAAAGCACTACTTTTAACGTACATGCTCAAGAATACTTGCTCTAAAGCGCTTCTGAATTGCTGGGCGATAATTTCTACATTCTGTTTTGAAATACATTGTAAAAACGACAAAAAACAATTCCACTGAAAACATGTATTTTGATGAAGGTATCGGTCATTATTTTGTAACCTTAATTTAACTTGTCTGGACAGGGCTCAGTGTTTTGTATTTTCAATGGCACGATATTTTTGCTTTACAACTTTCAGCCGTCTCATCATTCCAACGGTATGATCCAGGACATAGGGGAGGTAAATGATGAAGACAATGGGGTAATGGAGAACAATTCTCCCCCTCCCAGAGTACACAGTCGCTCAAGCACACAACGAACAGTGCAGCCATTAGAAGCTAAATCACTACCCTCTGAATTAGCAAATACGTTAGAAAACATCGTGGGACAGTTGGATATTCTTACGCAGGTAATATTTCATTGTCAGTAAAAGTAAAACAGTTTGGAATGTCACAGATATCTTTATAATAACTATATTGGCTAAACGCTATGCACTGTATAGTAGAAAACGTCACAATAGTCCGCCATCTTGCGAGTTGACCGGCATAACATTAACGTTACATTCCAGAACGAGGTTAACGCTTGAAAAAGATTTATTGCCGTTGTTGTTGCACAGTCGTAGAGACATACATGTAGGCCCTACTAAAGCAGGTTTTAAACGTTTGCTTTCATGGGCAAAAAAATTCATACACCACCTACAGTGTACATTAGATTAGCAAACAACTTGTTGACGCAAGTAAAAAATCAACTAGCAAGATGGCGGACTTACTTGCAGGAAGTCGCTTAGCATAAGCCAATCTAGTTATTAATCTAGATGCTAAATGTTGTTAAAATAGGAGATAACTGCAGCCCAAGAGATGGTAGAGTTTTGAGGAGTTCACCAGAGCCTAGACTTTACACTAAGGGAGCGTCCCCAGTTATCGTTTGCTCTTTCGGGCGGTCGTTTTTTTAAAAACGACCGCTAGCAGTCAACACCCATCGTTTTTTGCTAGCCTGAATAAACAACTGCTGAACGGTTCAATGCTAGTCCTCGGTCGAGTTCGGCTCTCGTCGGTAAAACAGCGCGTCTTACAGTTTTGCCTCTGCCATATAGCTAGGACTACAAGCCTGAGTACATGTGCTGTGTTGTTGGAAGGCAGGCGGCCCTCAAACAGATACATGATATCTCTTTGTTACGATCTTTCTCATAAACATTTAATATACTACCAAACTGTTTGTCCTCCAATTAAAATATTTCCATATGTAACTGTTTTTCTTCTCTATTTTCTTTTTGTTTTTCCAGTTTTACTCGGTGGGTAGTTTCTCACTGAGTTTACTCGATATGTTTCGCGGTGGGTTATTGTTAGACTAATCATCGGATAGTTGTTACTTAGTCTAGTTATTGATAACACGTTTTTGAAAGAAAGAGAATTTTAATAAATCACTAACAAACACAGGTTGACCGTCTCTAATAGCCCTTTGGCTTTGTTTTTGGACAACCTCTTGTTGAGCTATTAAACGCCGTGAAGTTCATCCACAAATAATTCCTATGTAGGCCAGGTGGCGGATGTCCCTATGACAACTGTCAGTTAGGTCTTATCAAGCAAAGTCTGCAAATTAAAATAGGGGTGATAGTGATACTGTTATAATGCTGATGTAACTGTTACCGTCGAAACAGTTGAGTGTTTATATTTGGAAAATAATTGCAAAACTACTAAAGTCGATTCTTACTCAATAATGAATATATTTCTTGTTGATGACAGATGTATAGTAGGCCTGAGTAGATCCAAAATAAAAAACTTTCAAAACTCTTCACCCTACAGAATGGTTGGAGATGGACTCAACCAGACTTGTTGATCACGTGTGAAGTGTGCATGGAATTGCGAGGGTTTAAACTATACTGTATCACATAAATGGCGAATCAAGCCGTTAGATTATCATTTAAAGACCTATATAAATGCTTTACTGAAAGAATGGACTAACCATCAGATATAAATTTAACAACGCAAGGCAGTTCATGTGGATTTAATAAAGAAAAAACTGGGAAGATGAATTCACTGGATTTATCGGCATGTCAATTTCCCGCGTCGGACGGTACCGGGTAGACAAACATACATACACTCATTGTTCAAGGTTGGTTTCTCGTGTGGCAATCAGAAAAAATATTGAAAAAGTTTCTTTGACAGTGTCTGACATTTTTTTTCTCTTATATCGTGCACATTTTACACGTTCGCTATCTATCACATTTTATAGTAGATCTACTGCTGAAAGAAAAGTAAGAATTTGGATGAAAAAAATATTGTTAAAATTAAAAAAAATACCGAGGAAAATCAATTTTGCCATGGAAGATGGGCGTTTTGGTGGGACAAATCTGAATAAATGCACACAGACAATTAATGAAAAGTCAACGGTTTCATTTTTATTTTTCCGACATTTGTAAGTTCAGTAGCAAAAACTTCCGGTATATCACAACCCGTTTCATCGCATTCGATGTGTACTCGGTAATGAAGAAGATACTATGACTATAGTTAGGAACTGCCCTGAAAGAAAATATAATACTTTGATAGTTCTTTAATTCAGTAAATATAAAAATGACAGATAAACAGATAAAGTTAGGTTTGGAACTCGAAGCTTAAAAACGTTTAGTGTGTTGTGATCTAAATACATCAGAATACTTACGACACATTTTTTATTTGACAAAGTAACTTTGAAAGTTTATCCGAGACAACAAAATTTAATTGTTTTTAAAAAAGAACACTTTAAATATTTGCCTACATTGGTCACTAGAACAATACTCATACAAAACCAGTTGGTCAACTGTAGTCAAGTCAGCCGAAAGTTGATTAGAGCTTGGCTGGTTGTTGTCAAACTGGGCCTTTAATCCAGACCTGCTGCAGAGGTTATGTTATTGAGATTTGCTCACGGGCAGTAAGCGTTTTCACCACATGGGGCAGCTATCGATCGACTGGACATAAAACGACCGCTGGCAACACCTACCGTTTTTTCTAGCGTGCGTTTTTTCTAAATCAAACGGTAAGCAAACGAACGATAACTGGGGACAGTACCTAAGCAAGAATGTTTCTGAAGGGGGAGAAAACTGCCGCCCGAGACAGAGTTATCTACCCTTTGTTTTCATTAAAGGAGGGGAAATCTCTAGAAATACATAGGGATTATCGTCGATAACAACCTTCAAAATATTTAAAACATTTCACGTCAATTACCTCCAGTGACCCTCAAGCTAATAAGTATGTCCTTTCAGTGGCTTATCTGTGTAGCCATTTTTCCGTTATAGGATGACGTGATGTTGGTATAGCTATTTTTAGATCAATAATGACGTATTTTTACCGCTCTCTAATGTATAAGGGTAGATTTAGGTCCAAAAAAACATGGCGACAAACTTGAAGTGGGAAGATTGTCTCCGAATATATAGGTCAGTATGCAACCGCACGCCATTACTTAGCCAGCCATTGGCTAAATTGCATCACATGACTACTCTATAACGCACTTAAATTTTTATTCAACAATAATTGGATAAAACTAATGAAAAAATGGTGGCGGCCTTGTGAATGGTCTATGGAGCTTATTCTCTATTGTAACGCCACCTTAAAATTTCAATTATTCACTAACGAGGGGATAAAACATACATTGGACAGTTGTTTTGGACTAAATGAACTCTACTCTTTCCATCTAAACTAGTCTAAAGCTTAGATTTTCTTTCCCTTTAAACCAGTAGAAATGAGTTGGTAGAGTTTGGAGCAGATGTTATTACATTAACCAGAGCCTAGACTTTACACTAAGCAAGAATGTTTCTAAAGGGGGAGATAACTGCAGCCCTAGATAGAGTTATCTACCCTTTACCAATTCATTTCTACTGGATTTAATGAAAACAAAATTGAGCAGGTGTTATTACATTAACCAGAGCAATTGGGATTTTAAAATGTCAGTACTGTACAAGAATTAGAAGACGCTGTTATTCTGTCCATTTATTAATAACATTAAGGTTTTACTATGATTTCTTCCTTTTATTATAGACGGTCTCGATATTGGAACAGCGGCTCACCATGACAGAAAACAAACTTCGAGAGTGTTTAGATAACCAACAAAAACTGTTAGTCCAACAATAGGACATCATACTTTTTTAAAACTCACTGTGATACAACCAACATCTCTTTATATTTACATTTCCTTGCAAGTGCCTTTAATATCACCCCTGCATCGTGCAAAGTCAATTTTCCATTTTGTTACGGAGGCCCTCTCTGGCTCAGTGGGTTAGAGTGATGGGCCCTCGGTCCGACACCGGCCGTCCATCGATCCAGGTAACGAGGTTCAATTCACACTCAGGCAAATAAAAAATTTAAAATTTCTGAGTGGATTTTTTACTTGATCGCCTCATGTGAAAGAGTTGTCATGTACTCGCCTAGGGTCGGAGGTTTCCTCTGAGCAAAGAGCTTGCTTCCTCTCCACTGAATCTGGCCACCCCGCTATATAAGGGAGATAGTCTTTTAGTGCTGCGTAAAACACCTATCAATCAATCATTAACCTTCAGAAATTGCTGTGTCAATGTTGCAAGGATTTTAGTAATGTACATAATGTTCTCTTCAAAAATGATTTAGTTATGTGACTGTTCGTATGATGATAATTCGCCAATCAGCATTGGAATTTCATCTCCCAATATGGACTGATAAGAGATTGACACCAGGAGAATCGTTAGATTTCGATTGGTAAATCGGTTTTGGTTGTATGATAAATTTAATTTATGCAGTTGTACAAGATGGTTTAAGGTGCTGATATTAAAAGGGATAACAACTTGACTGGTGTCTTGTCACAAGAATCAATCTGGCCATATCAAAAGATTTCACCTGTTTCTTCTAGGGCTTAAGGGGGCCTTGGTGGCGCAACCATCAGAGCGATAATTTCTCATTTTGACACTGGCCTTACATCAATGTGTTGACTGTTTGAATCCCACTAAGTTTTCCATCGACCAAAGAGCCCAGTTTTGTCCCCAGCTAAACTTAGCAATGTCACCATATGAACACCATTCAATCAATCAATCTATAGCTTAGACACGTTGGATGAAATCATTTCTAATCATTAGGCCCAGTATAATACTTGCTGAATAAGTCGTTTCCTGTATTGAATCTCTTTATTTAATATTTATGTCTGGGAGACAAACTGTATATATATTTAAATGATACCTGCTGAATTTAACATATTTTTTATGATTTATTTCCATAGAAAAGCACAATAAAGACTGTTTTTGGTAACTTTAAGAATTAATATCTAAGACAAATGTATATGTGAGTGAGGATGTCAATTCACAAACACTTTCAATACTTAATCAAAACATTATCAGATTTTGTCATGATGTAGTTGAAAACATTTGACTATTTTGGTTATAAAAGGATTGTGATACCTTCTGTATAATTGAAAAAAAATTCCTGCAATTTCCTTGATCCTCAAAGTGGCATGAGCTGCCGAAATTTAGATTTCCCCCCCAAAATTCTGATTGTACAGAAAAGTTAAAGTGGCATGAGCTGCCAAAATTTTGATGTTTAAACAGAATGCTGAAATTATTGGCTAGTAACTCGTATAAACCGAAGATGTGTAAAAAAAAAACCAGACAAAATTTAAATAACTGGGATGTATGAGTACATTTTTTTGGTTTTGTTGCTTATAAAACTATCTAAACATACATCTACCATATAAGTATCATCGGAAAGCTCATATGTACTTTCTCGTGAAAATTACCGATAGTTTCAATGAAATGTTTAATATTTTTGTCAGTTTAAAGGGGCATGAGCTGCCAAAATGTTGATATTTTGACGTTAAAACAGAATGTTGAAATTATTGGCTATTTTTCTCAAGACGTATAACTCTGAAGCTTTTTAGTGCTTCTAGTCTCGAGAATGAACGATATAGTATTGTTTTGAACTAACTTTGGCTTAGAATGAATGAATGGTCGTCCCGGTTATTTAAATTTTGTTTACTTGTCGGACACGTTTTCGGTTCGTACAGGCCACATACTGTATGGATTTTCCTCATTCCAACGCCAATCATTTAGTTTACTGTCGTGACGATCAGAAATTACGAAAAAGGTGTGAATTTTGGCAGCTCATGCCCCTTTAAACAAAATGTTTATTTCCAACAACTGTAGTATTTACATGTACTAGGATTTCTTTAATATGTATATATATATATTTATAAACAATCATTTGTGTACATTGTACCTATTAATTGGATTTATTCATGTACATTATATGGTTTACATAGAACAGCTAAAAAACCTTTCAATCATACATGTTGGTCATATTTGTTGTTTTTTTCTCTCTAGATTTTTGTTCTCTTCCATGTCATTTTAGCATACAGCAGTATAGTTGGAGGTCTCCAAACTCTGTGGTCACCCATCATCAATATACTTTGGCCACAGTTTGGAGACCTCCAACTAACAGCAGTATATAGTTCGTCGGTTTTTCACTCAATCGCCGTATGTGGAAGAGTTGGTTCTTGCATTTTAGGGCTCTGCGGAGTGACATCATTCCATGCTAAATTACCTCCCTTTGCTTTTCCATGCTAAATTACCTCCCTTTGCTTTGAGTTTGTATCCCTCTGGCAAAATTTGTGTTGTATTCACTTGTTCTATCCTGTCTGTCTGTCCATTCATCTGTCGATTGTTCCTTCTAAACACGTCATTTCAAAATGTCTTGAGTGACCGGTGGCTCAGTTGCCAGTGATAGTCCCTCAGTTTGACACAGACCTACTATCGTCTTTCTGCGGGTTCGAATCCCACTCAGACCGTACACAATTTTTTTTATTTCTGAGTGGGTTCTTCACTCGATCGCCTCCATATAAGCGAAATAATCTTGAGTGCGGTGTAAAACTCCAATAATCAATCAATTTTCGTTCGATCTCCGCGTGTGAAAGAGTTGGCCCTTACCAATCAAAACTTAGTGGTTAAATGTCTGATTTCAGTTCAGTGCATTTTGGTTATATAATTCGACTGGAGTCTAAATTTCCACTCAAAAAACATGGATCTTTTTAGATTTGTGCCATACAAACTTATTTTATTGAAAGATATTCAAAATATATAGCAGTGAAATATTGAATTCGTTATTAATAAAACTATGGCTTGTTTCCTAGAAATTATGCGACATCAGTCGGCAGAGTGATGTCTGTCAGCCCCACACAAGCTTTCCATCGATGCTGGCTCGATGCTAGCTTGGATCAAATAAAATTGAAAACAATCCGACTAGATTTTCATTCGATCGCCAAGTACTATCCGAAGGTCGGGGGTTCTTCCGGGCAGAGCCTCCACCTCCCCATTAAACCTGCCACCGCCGCCATATAGGCCTAGTATAAATAATCTTGAGTGCGGCTTCTAACATTAATCCTGACTGGGTTTTCACTCGAACGACCTATGTGGGATGCTTGCCAGTTACCAGCGGAAGGTCGTGCGTTTCCTCCGGGCATAGAGCCCGGTTTCCTCCCACAATAAAACTGGCAACGCCGCAATATAAGTGAAATAATCTTGAGCGCGGCGTAAAACACCAAACAATCAATCAATCAAACATTAATCAATCCACCCAATCCGCCTTCTCTAGTAAAGGTAAAATTTCAAAATAGTTACTTCATAATTTCATTTTTTTGTTATATATTTTCTCAAACAGCTGAGCAAAAATCTCTTCTCCGATACAGGCATAAAAGCATCAAAAAGTCCTGCAGCCTGTATCAGAAAACGACGTAGATGTTGCCATTGGTTGCCATGACAGTTACGTAAAAACATAAGCCATGCCGCTTTGTGAAACCGGCCCCTGGCTGCCGGAAAAAATACTCATTATCATATATCACCCAATGTATAGATGAGAAGGGTTGGTGGTCACTCGCCGATGGTCGGGTGTTTCTTCCCAGCAAAGAGCCCCTCCCACCCCGTCCCCAACTAAATCAGCACAGCTCTACACCTCCCTATAAGTAAACCAAACCGGTCAGTGTCGTGTTTCACTCAGGTGTTCATTGCTATTGAAGGCTCTGTTGATATAAGTTTTATTGAGTTGACGACTTGGCATACTTAGAGCACGTAATCCGTACGAACCCTGATCATTGTGAAATGATATTGTGAAATCCAGCCAGTCAATCTACATTATATGGAACAACCCAGCAATTTATAGGTCACGCTTCTATTCTTACGCCTTATATCAGGTATACATATCATTATGTTCACCTGTGATAGAGATAGTAACCATCATTTAACCTGTGGATGATAGATTCGGGAAAAAGAAGAGTGGGGAGGGATTATTTTGTCAAAACATTCTAGCCAGAGTTAACGTTTACATAGCCTTTATATAAGAACTGTCATAAATCTCTACCAAAACTAAAATGTTTAACATCGTTTTTTTTTTCAATAAAACCTCACAAGATAGGCCCTACCTAAATGAAAGGGTTTCAGTTCCGAGTGCAATCGGAGCAAACTTCGGCTGTCTTCGTCGCTTAGGTATTTCACCTACGGAAATCCCCAAGTTTCAGACTGTTTCGAGTGTTTTTCCTGTTACCGTACGTAAGTTATGATTATTATAGCGGTCAAAGTTCAGCGCTAGAGCACAGTTTGCAGCAGGATAAGTTATTCTCAAAAAAGAAAAAATCCGTTGAACTAGGCCCCTATACCCATCATGTCAAAGATTCATGACCGGAACGGCCAACCATACGGAATCAATGGTGTGGAACAAAGGTAATTTAATAACTCATCCGCTATCGAAAGGTTAAAATCTGGTTCGTTGTGAAATACCATATGCTATAAATAGCAAATGATTCAAATATCGGTTAATCAAAGATGTATTAATGAATGGTTAGAGTGATCGTCCATCAGTCCCACACAGACCTTACCTCGATGCGGTGTGTGTTCGAATCAGACTCAGACCAAACATTTTAAAAAAATCCGAGTTGAGGTTTCACTCGATCGCCGCATGTGGGAGGGAGTACTCGCCGAAGGTCGGGGGTTTCCTCTGGGCAATGAGCCCGGTTTCCTCCTCCACTAAATCTGGCAACACCGCTTGCATACATGTATACGTGAAATAATATTGAGTGCGGCGTAAAACACCAATCAATCTGACGATGTGTGCAGAGAGAGTTACTTTTTAAAAGAGGCGACACTGATATTGGCCCTAATTCTGCATGTAACATGTCGTTATGTTACTCTACCCGCAAATACATAGCTTATGAGGATAAATGAAGACTAACACGCTTTTTCGATAAACACAAGCGCAGCAATCTAATATAGATCTAGTGCCGACTATTCAGTTTGTGTTTGGCTAATCTATTCCGTTAAACGTTGTTATAAATATAGTATAACAACACAGAGATTCTTGTGTGAGAGCAGAACAATGCTAACTTTTTACTCATAACTCACAACGATCAAATGTTAACAATAAAAAATAAATTAATAAAAATCCAGGGATTCTTTTCAATTAGCGGCGTTTTTACGTCATGGCATGTAACCAAAGAAAGTAGATTGACAGGAGTGGTCACTTCGTCCAATCAACCTTGCCGGCATGTTTTTCTGGCCCCCTAGCGGAGGGGTGTTCCGACTGTACACGATTCGATTTGGGGCGCCCCGAGAAAGGAGGTTCCTAATAGTCGAATCGTGGCAGTTCAAATTCAACATGGTGAATTCAACGAAGAGTGATCATAAATATACTGCAGAGATACGTTTCCATGACAGTTACTGAAAAACGCGTCCTAAAGTATGGAGGCCTAGTAGGCCTAGTGTCATGGGTGGAACTTTTACATTTCTGGAAGGTTTCCACTGCATTGGAAATTTTGACACTGGTTGAAATTCAAATTATATCTAGACATCATTTGATTTATCGGCGCGGTGGAAATGTTCTCACTGCGGTGGGGGACCTTTACACGGCGGTCGAAACATTTCCACTAAGGTGGAAAGCTTTTCTCCGCAACCACGGCACTAATAGGGCTCCGTACAAAAGTCCAGATAATCTTAGCCACGTCTAAAGGAGATTTCACGAGAATGGAATCAGTACACAGTGTATACGGATTTCGTTTCTTTCTTTCCTGCGTCCGTGTAATTTATTTTCTGGGCATATTCTATCGAAAGTTTGAAAGGAAACTGCGAATTTAAGACAGAAAACAATTTTATATGTGTAATGAGAACATGTTAGGTGGATGGAGATCTGAAAGTTGGGAATACTTCTGTCTGTTGACATAGTCAGAATACATGTAATATGTATATGTTTTTGGCTCTAACTAAAATTGTATCGAGTGTTGCCTTGTACAAGACTTACCGATGGGGCTACTGAAAACACCCAGGTCATTTGGCTCTACAGAAATTAGCAAAATTATAGTGGTGAGCCAAAGCATTATATCACAATGGGAAATGAAACTTAGTTTGATAATATCTAATATTGTCTGATCTCTCACGTCAATGATTGATTGATTGATTGATGTTCCACGCCACACACAAGATTACTTCCCCCTTTTTGGCGGCGGTGCACACGGCGATCGAGCGAATAATCCACTCTGAAACGTTTAATTTTGATTTGGTCTGAGTGGGATTCTCACGTCAATGAATCCATGTATAAAAGTTTAACTCTCCTCGAAAGTCCGGAATAAATATTTAAGATAATCTTACAATAGAGTCAATGAATAACATTCAAAAGGCCAAGTCAAGCACGCCGTTTATCGCCTAATTTCACATAGTTTTAGCTTACCGGGTACTCTGATTTATGATTTGATAAATGTGTTTTCTCAACAGCCAATAAACACACCAGACCTATACATAAGCGTATACAGCCGTCTTGTGATTTTTATCACCCTAAAACCATGTAAAACAAGGCTATATGTTACCTGAAAAAGCACCTATGCATTGCTATAGCCTATTATTGAGGGTTTCAATGTATACATATCAAACTTTATATATATCAGATATCAGAAATAGATTTCATTACACCAATAAAACAAGTATGAAATCGTTTTGTTACATCATAAAAACCCTTGATATTTTAAATATCAGGAATTGAATTACTGATATTAAGAATTAAACTGAAGATATATACATGTAGATATGAAAGATGGCAATAGGCCTACCATTTGGTTGACCTTTCGAAAAAGTTTATAGTAGGCCTAGTTTATCTATTCTGCCTATTATATGCGTTGGTTCGAATCAGATAGGCAATCGTCTCAATTCGCGTAGACCGGGGTACTGTCGAAACTTCTAAATTCGCGTAGACCGGGGTACTCTCTAATCTTCTCAATTCGCGTAGACCGGGGTACTCTCTAATCTTCTCAATTCGCGTAGACCGGGGTACTGTCGAAACTTCTAAATTCACATAGACCGGGGTACTCTCTAATCTTCTCAATTCGCGTAGACCGGGGTACTCTCCAATCTTCTCAATTCGCGTAGACCGGGGTACTCTCCAATCTTCTCAATTCGCGTAGACCGGGGTACTCTCCAATCTGCTCAATTCGTGTAGACCGGGGTATTCTCATTTCGTCGTACACGATTAAGTTTGGGCCAATTCACTATGGAAGCCTGATGAGGCCATGTCACAATATCTCAGTTAGGCCTAATCAGCCAACACAGCGATAGTTTTTTTCAGCCTGACACACGCAGGTCTTCCATCGATGGCGGATTCAAATCCACCTCAGCTCAAAAAAATATAGAAAAGATAAGAGTGCATGGGGGTTTCACTCGATCGCACCTTTGAAGGGGTGTTGGACACCCTGCGAATGGGTGACAGGTACAGCCGTCAATGGTTGGTTTCAAGGGCAAGGGAACCATTCTTTTCTGGATTAAAGTCACTAGCTAGAGAACAATCAGGGAATATTGACTTTGATAATGACGTAAGAACTACATCGAAACGTCGTCCCCCAATAAACCAAGAAGTTGTTATCCATCAGTAATTCTTCGCCTTATTGTAACCTTTCAACTTCTAAATGCCATTGAAAGATTTATTCGGGGAATACGTATGTTTAATTGGCCGCAGGAACGATTTCGCATGAGCAATGTTGAAGATTTAAAAAAAAAATGAAAATCATTAGAAATTTGGCTGTAGAGCTATAGATTTAACTTCGCTTCTATAGTTGTTTTATTTCGATTCCGCTTCATCAAGGCCAAGTACTAATGTTCTCTTGACACTGGCTTTAAGATTGCCCATATTGCAGCGTTGTCTGGTTTGGGGGTAGCGGAAACGGGGCTGTTTTGTCTGAGGTAGCCCTCATGGCTTCCGAAGGCACAACAAAGACGGATACGAACCCGCGACCCGCACGGAAGGAAGGTAGTTTATTCAATGCCATCGTCTATCGTTCTATATACCTACGACGGAATTACGATTCCAAATTTGTAGTTTTCAACTCCATGGTTGGTCACTTAGAAGGTCGGCGAAATTTACTAGATATATGTACGCCTATGGTTATTTGGCATGAACTGCCAAATTCCTACTTTATTCATTCATTCTGATTGTCACGACAGTAAGAGGCAATAAAGGTCATAGAGAAACTAAACGAGTTGCGTTGGCATTAGGGAAATCAGTGTCCGGCAGGTAAACAAAACCTTAAAAAGTGGGACAAACGTTTAATTCATTCATTTTAATCCTAGATAAGTTCAAAACTCTGCTATAGCGTATATTCTGGAGACTAGAAGCATCAAAAACGTCAGAACGAGAGTCGATAATAATTTTGATTTGACGGAAAAATATCAACATTATGACAGCTCATGTGACTTTAATGTACCCTGTCGAGAGACGTTAGACGAACTCGTATTGGAATACAATTATGGCGGCGCACGGCGTATTGACTCCTACTTCTTGAAAGGGTCCTGAGATATTCTGTGATGAAGAGTAAACGTGTCAAACTTGGCTTGTTCTAAAAATAACGTGAATTATTGTACATGGTGAAATTGTCATGGGTTTATAGGCGTGACGTTGTCTATTGTATGCCACTCATGTCAGACATATTTCAACAGAAACTGGCAGCGGGCCAAGCTTTCATGGCAGCATTATGGTATTACCAAAGAGAGTTTTGTCAACCTTCTCTCTTTGGTATTACTATTATTCCGACCAAAGCCACGTCACAAAGAACGAAATTCGTTTGTTATCTACGGAATACCAATGTCCATTTTTGATCCAATCAGTGAGCAGTATTTCAAGATTTTCGCCTGCCTAACTGCCTAACAACTCGATAGATTGTCGTACCGACTTACATTATACTTACATTTAGCGTATCAATGTTTTGAGAAACAGACCATGCCCATTGATTGAGGTCTTACGCTGAACGCAAGATTTAGAGGTAAAGCGACAGGTGGAGGGTGCGGGGGGTGGGGATGGGGGGGGGGGGGTCTTTCCCGAAGCAGTCACACAGTGCTATCAATCGCAGTTGCCATGGCGTCGTATCTCTTCAATATGGTATCCATTGGCAACTACGCCTCATTTGTGATGCGACTGGTTTGTGAAACGTGCCCAGGCTCTTTGCTCATGCAATTTCCCGGACTTGTAACTTGTTGACATTGCAGGGGGTCAGCAAATACAATTTATATTCTTAAATCAAAAATGCCAAATTATGTCAAAAGGTTTCCGCAAACAATTCCTAACTTATTTCAACCGGGAAAAATACAAAAAAACAAACAAACCCAAAACAAACAAAACATGAGATAACCTACGTGGATATATACAGACGTAAGCTATGCATAGATTGCATATGAATAGCCCTAACCAACAAACGTATATGTAGGTTATGCAGGACCTATACATATCGCCTATTTAAGACAAAAACGTATATAGACCAATGACGTAGTCTATGTAAGACCTATACGTATATGGGCAAATGGCGTAGTCTATGTAAGACCTAAACGTATATAGGCCAATGACGTAGTCTATCTAAGACATAAACGTATATAGGTCAATGACGTAGTCTATGTAAGACCTAAACGTATATAGGCCAATGGTGTAGTCTATGTAAGACCTAAACATATATAGGTCAATGGTGTAGTCTATGTAAGACAAACACATATATAGGCCAATGACGTAGTCTTTGTAAGACATAAACATATATAGGCCAATGGCGTAGTATATGCATGACCGAAACGTGTATAGGCCAATGATGTAGTCTATGCATGACCTAAACGTGTATAGGCCAATGATGTAGTCTATGTAAGACCTAAACGTGTATAGGCAAATGATGTAGTCTATGTAAGACCTAAACGTATATAGGCCAATGTCGTAGTCTATGCAAGGCATAAACGTATATAGTCCAATGACGTAGTCTATGCAAGACCTAAACATATATAGGCCAATGACATAGTCTATGCAAGACCTAAACATATATAGGTCAATGACGTAGTCTATGTAAGACCTAAACGTATATAGGCTAATGGCGCAGTCTATGCAAGACTTAGACCTAAACATACATAGGCCAATGACGTAGTCTAGGCGTGACCTAAACGTAAGTGGGCTGTACACGCAAGATATGTAGAACATACACATATGATTGATTGGTGTTTTACACCGCGCTTAAGATTATTTCACTTCTATGGCGGCGTTGCCAGTTTTATAGTGGGAGGAAACCGGGCTCTATATCCGCAGGAAACCCACGACCTTCCGTTGGTAACTGGCAACCATCCCACATAGCATACACATATGAAGGCCAGTATTGCGATTCATAGCTATCTATGACAAACCACAGCAGAAAATATGTGTTGAGTTTGTATAGGCCTAAGCTGTACGAATTCTCGGCTATATTTCATTATTAATTCCAATGACTATGGAGCTCAACGATAACATTATCGGGATCATCTACAATATTCATCTCTCATTGGGGTTTCTTTAATATCCAGAATGCGAGGTTATTTTTGTTAAATCATGATTGGGCTTTTTTACCTGCTGGCACTGTGCCAAAATACACAAAAGCGGGGCCTGTGAATGGAATCAATATTACACCTATGTACTAAACCTAGGTCAAGGTTATAGTAGCCTATATAAAAAAATAACAGAACCGTATATACTCTACTCTTGAGTTTAGCAAAAATTTGACCATACTCAATAGCTCTCGTTTTATGGTATAAAACGAGAGCTATTGAGTATGGTCAAAGTTTTGGTTACTCTTGAGTTCAGCTTATGTTAAAAGCTTTTGTGATTAAACGACTACGTTAAAGTTTAATTGTTAAACATTCAGTATCTAGCCAAAGTAATGGTTTTATTAAAACCTGGAGACGGCCATCTATCCTTTCTCTGTTGGTGTCAATTACATGTATAGATGAGCATACAGACATTAACAGAGAATGTATAGATGAGCGTTCGCTCTGTTCGTGTCTATATGCTCATCTATACATTCTCTGTTGGTGTCGGTATGATCATCTATACATTCTCTGTTGGTGTATATATGCTCATCTATACATTCTTTGTTAATGTCTGTATGCTCATCTATACATTCTCTGTTGTGTCTATACGCTTATCTATACATTCTCTGTTGGTGTCTATACGCTCATCTATAGATTCTCTGTTGGTGTCTATACGCTTATCTATACATTCTCTGTTGGTGTCTATACGCTTATCTATACATTCTCTGTTGGTGTCTGTATGCTTATCTATACATTCTCTGTTGGTGTATATACGCTCATCGATACATTCTCTGTTCGTGTCTATAAGCTCATCTATAGATTCTCTGTTGGTGTCTGTATGCTCATCTATACATTCTCTGTTGGTGTCTGTATGCTCATCTATACATTCTCTGTTGGTGTCTATATGCTTATCTATACATTCTCTGTTAATGTCTGTATGCTCATCTATACATTCTCTGTTGGAGTCTATATGCTCATCTATACATTCTTTGTTAATGTCTATACGCTCATCTATACATTCTCTGTTGGTGTCTATACGCTCATCTTTACATTCTCTGTTGGTGTCGGTATGATCATCTATAGATTCTCTGTTAGTGTCTGTATGCTCATCTATACATTCTTTGTTAATGTCTGTATGCTCATCTATACATTCTCTGTTATTGTATATACGCTCATCTATACATTCTCTGTTCGTGTCTATATGCTCATCTATACATTCTCTGTTGGTGTCGGTATGATCATCTATACATTCTCTGTTGGTGTATATATGTTCATCTATACATTCTTTGTTAATGTCTGTATGCTCATCTATACATTCTCTGTTGTGTCTATACGCTCATCTATACATTCTCTGTTGGTGTCTGTATGCTCATCTATACATTCTCTGTTGGTGTCTATATACTCATCTATACATTCTTTGTTAATGTCTGTATGCTCATCTATACATTCTCTGTTGGTGTCTATACGCTCATCTATACATTCTCTGTTCGTGTCTATATGCTCATCTATACATTCTCTGTTGGTGTCGGTATGATCATCTATACATTCTCTGTTGGTGTATATATGCTCATCTATACATTCTTTGTTAATGTCTGTATGCTCATCTATACATTCTCTGTTGTGTCTATACGCTCATCTATACATTCTCTGTTGGTGTCTATATGCTTATCTATACATTCTCTGTTGGTGTCTATATGCTCATCTATACATTCTCTGTTGGTGTCTATACGCTTATCTATACATTCTCTGTTGGTGTCTATACTATACATTCTCTGTTGGTGTCTATACGCTTATCTATACATTCTCTGTTAATGTCTGTATGTCCATCTATACATTCTCTGTTGGTGTCTATATGCTCATCTATACATTCTCTGTTGGTGTATATACAATCTTCTATACATTCTCTGTTGGTGTCTATATGGTCATCTATACATTCTCTGTTGGTGTCTATACGCTCATCTATACATTATCTGTTGGTGTCTATACGCTCATCTATACATTCTCTGTTGGTGTCTATATGCTCATCTATACATTCTCTGTTGGTGTCTATATGCTCATCTATACATTCTTTGTTAATGTCTGTATGCTCATCTATACATTCTCTGTTGTGTCTATACGCCCATCTATAGATTCTCTGTTGGTGTCTATATGCTCATCTATACATTCTTTGTTAATATATGTATGCTCATCTATACATTCTCTGTTGTGTCTATACGCATATCTATACATTCTCTGTTGGTGTCTGTATGATCATCTATACATTCTCTGTTGGTGTCTATACGCTCATCTATACATTCTCTGTTGTGTCTATACGCTCATCTATACATTCTCTGTTGGTGTCTGTATGCTCATCTATACATTCTCTGTTGATGTCTATACGCTCATCTATACATTCTCTGTTGGTGTCTGTATGCTCATCTATACATTATCTGTTAATGTCTGTACGCTCAGCTATACATTCTCTGTTGGTGTCTATATGCTCATCTATACATTCTCTGTTGGTGTCTATACGCTCATCTATACATTCTCTGTTGGTGTCTATATGCTCATCTATACATTCTCTGTTGGTGTCTGTATGCTCATCTATAGATTCTCTGTAGGTGTCTATACGCTCAACTATACATTCTCTGTTGTGTCTATATGCCCATCTATACATTCTCTGTTGTGTCTTTACGCTCATCTATACATTCTCGGTTGTGTCTATACGCTCATCTATACATTCTCTGTTAATGTCTATATGCTCATCTATACATTCTCTGTTGGTGTCTTTACGCTCATCTATACATTCTCTGTTGGTGTTTATTTGCTCATCTATACATTCTCTGTTGGTGTTTATATGCTCATCTATACATTCTCTGTTGGTGTCTATATGCTCATCTATACATTCTCAGTTGGTGTCTATATGCTCATCCATACATTCTCTGTTGGTGTCTGTATGCTCATCTATACATTCTCTGTTGGTGTCTATATGCTCATCTATACATTCTCTGTTGGTGTCTGTATGCTCATCTATACATTCTCTGTTGGTGCCTATACGCTCATTTATACATTCTCTGTTGGTGTCTATATGCTCATCTATACATCCTCTGTTGGTGTCTATACGCTCATCTATACATTCTCTGTTGGTGTCTATACGTTCATCTATACATTGTCTGTTGGTGTTTATATGCTCATCTATACATTCTCTGTTGGTGTCTTTACGCTCATCTATACATTCTCTGTTGATGTCTATATGCTCATCTATACATTCTCTGTTGGTGTCTATACGCTCATCTATACATTCTCTGTTTTTGTCTGTATGCTCATCTATACATTCTCTGTTGGTGTCTGTATGCTCATCTATACATTCTCTGTTGGTGTCTATATGCTCATCTATACATTCTCTGTTGGTGTCTTTACGCTCATCTATACATTCTCTGTTACTGTCTATATGCTCATCTATACATTCTCTGTTGGTGTCTTTACGCTCATCTATACATTCTCTGTTGGTGTTTATATGCTCATCTATACATTCTCTGTTAATGTCTGTATGCTCATCTATAGATTCTCTGTTGGTGTCTATATGCTCATCCATACATTCTATGTTAATGTCTGTATACTCATCTATACATTCTCTGTTGGTGTTTATATGCTCATCAATACGTTCTCTGTTGGTGTCTGTTCGCTCATCTATACATTCTCTGTTGGTGTCTATATGCTCATCCATACAGTCTCTGTTAATGTCTTATGCTCATCTATACATTCTCTGTTGGTGTTTATATGCTCATCAATACGTTCTCTGTTGGTGTCTGAATGCTCATCTATACATTCTCTGTTGGTGTTTATATGCTCATCTATACATTCTCTGTTAATGTCTGTATGCTCATCTATAGATTCTCTGTTGGTGTCTATATGCTCATCCATACATTCTCTGTTAATGTCTGTATGCTCATCTATACATTCTCTGTTGGTGTTTATATGCTCATCAATACGTTCTCTGTTGGTGTCTGTTCGCTCATCTATACATTCTCTGTTGGTGTCTATATGCTCATCAATACATTCTCTGTTGGTGTTTATATGCTCATGTATACATTTTCTGTTGGTGTCTATACGCTCATCTATACATTCTCTGTTGGTGTCTATATGCTCATCTATACATTCTCTGTTGGTGTTTATATGCTCATCTATACATTCTCTGTTGGTGTTTATATGCTCATCTATACATTCTCTGTTGGTGTCTATACGCTCATCTATACATTCTCTGTTGGTGTCTATATGCTCATCTATACATTCTCTGTTGGTGTTTATATGCTCATCTATACATACTCTGTTGGTGTTTATATGCTCATCTATACATTCTCTGTTGGTGTCTGTATGCTCATCTATAGATTCTCTGTTGGTGTCTATATGCTGATCCATACATTCTCTGTTAATGTCTGTATGCTCATCTATACATTCTCTGTTGGTGTTTATATGCGCATCAATGCGTTCTCTGTTGGTGTCTGTTCGCTCATCCATACATTCTCTGTTAATGTCTGTATGCTCATCTATACATTCTCTGTTGGTGTTTATATGCTCATCAATACGTTCTCTGTTCGTGTCTGTTCGCTCATCTATACATTCTCTGTTGGTGTTTATATGCTCATCTATACATTCTCTGTTGGTGTTTATATGCTCATCTATACATTCTCTGTTAATGTCTGTATGCTCATCTATAGATTCTCTGTTGGTGTCTATATGCTCATCCATACATTCTCTGTTAATGTCTGTATGCTGATCTATACATTCTCTGTTGGTGTTTATATGCTCATCAATACGTTCTCTGTTGGTGTCTGTTCGCTCATCTATACATTCTCTGTTGGTGTCTATATGCTTATCTATACATTCTCTGTTGGTGTCTATATGCTTATCTATACATCCTCTGTTGGTGTCTATACGCTCATCCATACATTCTCTGTTGGTGTTTGTATGCTCATCCATACATTCTCTGTTGGTGTCTATCAGCTCATCTATACATTCTCTGTTGGTGTCACCAGCCCCGATAGCTCAGTCGGTAGAGCGTCCGCTTCAGGCCTGGGAGATCCGGGTTCAAGCCTGGGTCGAGTCAGACCAAAGACTTTAACAGTGGTAGCTGTTACTGCTTCGCTTGGCGCTCAGCAATAGGAGTTAGAGCAGCGACTGGTTGGCCCGGTGTCAGTATACTGTGACTGGGTGAGGGGGCTTGCTGGTTGTCTTCGGCAAGTCGTCTCGGTGAGACAGCACCTAAAAGAGCGGTGGAAATCCGACCTGTCACAAGGAGACAACGTCTTCATATAACCGAAATACTGTTGAGCAGGACGTAAAACCCCAATCACTCACTCACTCTGTTGATGTCTATATGCTTATCTATACATCCTCTGTTGGTGTCTATACGCTCATCCATACATTCTCTGTTGGTGTCTATGTGCTCATCTATACAGTCTCTGTTGGTGCCTATGTGCTCATCTATACATTCTCTGTTGGTGTCTATACGCTCATCTATACATTCTCTGTTGGTGTCTATACGCTCATCTATATATTCTCTGTTGGTGCCGATGTGCTCATCTATACATTCTCTGTTGGTGTCTATACGCTCATCTATACATTCTCTGTTGGTGTCTATATGCTCATCTATACATTCTCTGTTGGTGTCTATGTGCTCATCTATACATTCTCTGTTGGTGCCTATGTGCTCATCTATACATTCTCTGTTGGTGTCTATACGCTCATCTATACATTCTCTGTTGGTGTCTATACGCTCATCTATACATTCTCTGTTGGTGTCTATACGCTCATCTATACATTCTGTGTTGGTGTCTATACGCTCATCTATACATTCTGTGTTGGTGTCTATACGCTCATCTATACATTCTCTGTTGGTGTCTATACGCTCATCTATACATTCTGTGTTGGTGTCTATACGCTCATCTATACATTCTCTGTTGGTGTCTATGTGCTCATCTATACATTCTCTGTTGGTGTCTATGTGCTCATCTATACATTCTCTGTAGGTGTCTATATGCTCATCTATACATTCTCTGTTGATGTCTATACGGTCATCTATACATTCTCTGTAGGTGTCTATATGCTCATCTATACATTCTCTGTTGGTGTCTATATGCTCATCTATACATTCTCTGTTGATGGATATATGCTCATCTATACATTCTCTGTTAATGTCTGTATGCTCATCTATACATTCTCCGTTAGTGTCTATATGCTCATCTATACATTCTCTGTTAGTGTCTATATGCTCATCCATACATTCTCTGTTAGTGTCTATATGCTCATCTATACATTCTATGTTGATGTATATATGCTCATCTATACATTCTCTGTTGGTGTCTATACGCTCATCTATACATTCTATCTTGGTGTCTATACGCTCATCTATACATTCTCTGTTCGTGTCTATAAGCTCATCTATAGATTCTCTGTTGGTGTCTGTATGCGTATCTATACATTCTCTGTTAGTGTCTGTATGCTCATCTATACATTCTTTGTTAATGTCTGTATGCTCATCTATACATTCTCTGTTGGTGTCTATATGCTCATCTATACATTCTCTGTTAATGTCTATATGCTCTTCTATACATTCTCTGTTGGTGTCTATATGCTCATCTATACATTCTCTGTAGGTGTCTATACGCTCATCTATATATTCTCTGTTGTGTCTATACGCTCATCTATACATTCTCTGTTGTGTTTATACGCTCATCTATACATTCTCTGTTAATGTCTGTATGCTCATCTATCCATTCTCTGTTGGTGTCTATATGCTCATCTATACGTTTTCTGTTGGTGTCTATCAGCTCATCATCTTTATACTCGTATATATTTAATTAGTCAATGGTTGTGGTGCATTTTTTCGTAGGCTCTCTGGCGATGTCTAAATATGGCATTGTTTGTGATTGTTTACCGGGATGATATCAAAACGTGACAATTTTACGGGACGATGTCTATATGTACATATAGAAGAGTGTTTATCGTGACAATTTTACGGGACGATGTCTATATGTCCATATAGAAGAGTGTTTATCTTGTCAATTTTACGGGACGATGTCTATATGCCCATATAGAAGAGCGTTTATCTCGACAATTTTACGGGACGATGTCTAAATGTCCATATAGAAGAGTGTTTATCTTGACAATTTTACGGGACGATGTCTATATGTCCATATAGAAGAGTGTTTATCTTGTCAATTTTACGGGACGATGTCTATATGTCCATATAGGAGAGTGTTTATCGTGACAATTTTACGGGACGATGTATATATGTCCATATAGAAGAGTGTTTATCTTGTCAATTTTACGAGACGATGTCTATATGTCCATATAGAAGAGTGTTTATCTTGACAATTTTACGGGACGATGTCTATATGTCCATATAGAAGAGTGTTTATCGTGACAATTTTACGGGACGATGTTTATATGTCCATATAGAAGAGTGTTTATCTTGACAATTTTACGGGACGATGTATATATGTCCATATAGAAGAGTGTTTATCTTGTCAATTTTACGGGACGATGTCTATATGTCCATATAGAAGAGTGAAGAGTGTTTATCTTGACAATTTTACGGGACGATGTCTATATGTCCATATAGAAGAGTGTTTTTCGTGACAATTTTACGGGACGATGTCGATATGTCTATATAGAAGAGTGTTTATCTTGACAATTTTACGGGACGATGTCTATATGTCCATATAGAAGAGTGTTTATCGTGACAATTTTACGGGACGATGTTTATATGTCCATATAGAAGAGTGTTTATCTTGACAATTTTACGGGACGATGTTTATATGTCCATATAGAAGAGTGTTTATCTTGACAATTGTATGGGACGATGTCTATATGTCCATATAGAAGAGTGTTTATCTTGACAATTTTACGGGACGATGTATATATGTCCATATAGAAGAGTGTTTATCTTGTAAATTTTACGGGACGATGTCTATATGTCCATATAGAAGAGTGTTTATCGGGACAATTTTACGGGACGATGTCTATATGTCCATATAGAAGAGTGTTTTTCGTGAGAATTTTACGGGACGATGTATATATGTCCATATAGAAGAGTGTTTATCTTGACAATTTTACGGGACGATGTCTATATGTCTATATAGAAGAGTGTTTATCTTGACAATTTTACGGGACGATGTCTATATGTCCATATAGAAGAGTGTTTATCGTGACAATTTTACGGGACGATATTTATATGTCCATATAGAAGAGTGTTTATCTTGACAATTTTACGGGACGATGTTTATATGTCCATATAGAAGAGTGTTTATCTTGACAATTGTATGGGACGATGTCTATATGTCCATATAGAAGAGTGTTTATCTTGACAATTTTACGGGACGATGTCTATATGTCTATATAGAAGAGTGTTTATCTTGACAATTTTACGGGACGATGTCTATATGTCTATATAGAAGAGTGTTTATCTTGACAATTTTACGGGACGATGTCTATATGTCCATATAGAAGAGTGTTTATCGTGACAATTTTACGGGACGATGTTTATATGTCCATATAGAAGAGTGTTTATCTTGACAATTTTACGGGACGATGTTTATATGTCCATATAGAAGAGTGTTTATCTTGACAATTGTATGGGACGATGTCTATATGTCCATATAGAAGAGTGTTTATCTTGACAATTTTACGGGACGATGTTTATATGTCCATATAGAATAGTGTTTATCGTGACAATTGTATGGGACGATGTCTATATGTCCATATAGAAGAGTGTTTATCTTGACAATTTTACGGGACGATGTTTATATGTCCATATAGAATAGTGTTTATCGTGACAATTGTATGGGACGATGTTTATATGTCCATATAGAAGAGTGTTTATCTTGACAATTTTACGGGACGATGTTTATATGTCCATATAGAATAGTGTTTATCTTGACAATTGTATGGGACGATGTCTATATGTCTATATAGAAGAGTGTTTATCTTGACAATTTTACGGGACGATGTCTATATGTCCATATAGAAGAGTGTTTATCTTGACAATTGTATGGGACGATGTCTATATGTCTATATGTCTATATAGAAGAGTGTTTATCTTGACAATTTTACGGGACAATGTCTATATGTCCATATAGAAGAGTGTTTATCGTGACAATTTTACGGGACGATGTTTATATGTCCATATAGAAGAGTGTTTATCTTGACAATTTTACGGGACGATGTTTATATGTCCATATAGAAGAGTGTTTATCTTGACAATTGTATGGGACGATGTCTATATGTCCATATAGAAGAGTGTTTATCTTGACAATTTTACGGGACAATGTTTATATGTCCATATAGAATAGTGTTTATCGTGACAATTGTATGGGACGATGTCTATATGTCCATATAGAAGAGTGTTTATCGTGACAATTGTATGGGACGATGTCTATATGTCCATATAGAATAGTGTTTATCTTGACAATTGTATGGGACGATGTCTATATGTCTATATAGAAGAGTGTTTATCTTGACAATTTTACGGGACGATGTCTATATGTCCATATAGAAGAGTGTTTATCTTGACAATTGTATGGGACGATGTTTATATGTCCATATAGAAGAGTGTTTATCTTGACAATTGTATGGGACGATGTCTATATGTCTATATAGAAGAGTGTTTATCTTGACAATTTTACGGGACGATGTCTATATGTCCATATAGAAGAGTGTTTATCGTGACCATTTTACGGGACGATGTTTATATGTCCATATAGAAGAGTGTTTATCTTGACAATTTTACGGGACGATGTTTATATGTCCATATAGAAGAGTGCTTATCTTGACAATTGTATGGGACGATGTCTATATGTCCATATAGAAGAGTGTTTATCTTGACAATTTTACGGGACGATGTTTATATGTCCATATAGAATAGTTTTTATCGTGACAATTGTATGGGACGATGTCTATATGTCCATATAGAATAGTGTTTTTCGTGACAATTGTATGGGACGATGTTTATATGTCCATATAGAAGAGTGTTTTTCGTGACAATTTTACGGGACGATGTTTTATGTCCATATAGAAGAGTGTTTATCTTGACAATTGTATGTGACGATGTCTATATGTCCATATAGAAGAGTGTTTATCTTGACAATTTTACGGGACAATGTTTATATGTCCATATAGAATAGTGTTTATCGTGACAATTGTATGGGACGATGTCTATATGTCCATATAGAAGAGTGTTTATCGTGACAATTGTATGGGACGATGTCTTTATGTCCATATAGAATAGTGTTTATCTTGACAATTGTATGGGACGATGTCTATATGTCTATATAGAAGAGTGTTTATCTTGACAATTTTACGGGACGATGTCTATATGTCCATATAGAAGAGTGTTTATCTTGACAATTGTATGGGACGATGTCTATATGTCCATATAGAAGAGTGTTTATCTTGACAATTTTACGGGACGATGTTTATATGTCCATATAGAATAGTTTTTATCGTGACAATTGTATGGGACGATGTCTATATGTCCATATAGAAGAGTGTCTATCTTGACAATTTTACGGGACGATGTTTATATGTCCATATAGAATAGTGTTTTTCGTGACAATTGTATGGGACGATGTTTATATGTCCATATAGAAGAGTGTTTATCTTGACAATTTTACGGGACGATGTTTATATGTCCATATAGAATAGTGTTTATCTTGACAATTGTATGGGACGATGTCTATATGTCTATATAGAAGAGTGTTTATCTTGACAATTTTACGGGACGATGTCTATATGTCCATATAGAAGAGTGTTTATCTTGACAATTGTACGGGACGATGTCTATATGTCTATATAGAAGAGTGTTTATCTTGACAATTTTACGGGACGATGTCTATATGTCCATATAGAAGAGTGTTTATCGTGACAATTTTACGGGACGATGTTTTATGTCCATATAGAAGAGTGTTTATCTTGACAATTGTATGTGACGATGTCTATATGTCCATATAGAAGAGTGTTTATCTTGACAATTTTACGGGACAATGTTTATATGTCCATATAGAATAGTGTTTATCGTGACAATTGTATGGGACGATGTCTATATGTCCATATAGAAGAGTGTTTATCGTGACAATTGTATGGGACGATGTCTTTATGTCCATATAGAATAGTGTTTATCTTGACAATTGTATGGGACGATGTCTATATGTCTATATAGAAGAGTGTTTATCTTGACAATTTTACGGGACGATGTCTATATGTCCATATAGAAGAGTGTTTATCTTGACAATTGTATGGGACGATGTTTATATGTCCATATATAAGAGTGTTTATCTTGACAATTGTATGGGACGATGTCTATATGTCTATATAGAAGAGTGTTTATCTTGACAATTTTACGGGACGATGTCTATATGTCCATATAGAAGAGTGTTTATCGTGACAATTTTACGGGTCGATGTTTATATGTCCATATAGAAGAGTGTTTATCTTGACAATTTTACGGGACGATGTTTATATGTCCATATAGAAGAGTGCTTATCTTGACAATTGTATGGGACGATGTCTATATGTCCATATAGAAGAGTGTTTATCTTGACAATTTTACGGGACGATGTTTATATGTCCATATAGAATAGTGTTTATCGTGACAATTGTATGGGACGATGTCTATATGTCCATATAGAAGAGTGTTTATCTTGACAATTTTACGGGACGATGTTTATATGTCCATATAGAATAGTGTTTATCGTGACAATTGTATGGGACGATGTTTATATGTCCATATAGAAGAGTGTTTATCTTGACAATTTTACGGGACGATGTTTATATGTCCATATAGAATAGTGTTTATCTTGACAAATGTATGGGACGATGTCTATATGTCTATATAGAAGAGTGTTTAGCTTGACAATTTTACGGGACGATGTCTATATGTCCATATAGAAGAGTGTTTATCTTGACAATTGTATGGGACGATGTTTATATGTCCATATAGAATAGTGTTTATCTTGACAATTGTATGGGACGATGTCTATATGTGTATATAGAAGAGTGTTTATCGTGACAATTGTATGGGACGATGTTTAGAAGAGTGTTTATCTTGACAATTTTACGGGACGATGTTTATATGTCCATATAGAATAGTGTTTATCTTGACAATTGTATGGGACGATGTCTATATGTCTATATAGAAGAGTGTTTATCTTGACAATTTTACGGGACGATGTCTATATGTCTATATAGAAGAGTGTTTATCTTGACAATTGTATGGGACGATGTCTATATGTCTATATGTTTGGCAGCAGGTCACAGTTTCATTTTCCTTCATTTCCCATTTGCGGTAATGTTAATGTCTGCTCTCTAACTTCCCTAACTTTCGTTGAACCAAATCCTTCGGTGGCTGCCTTAAACAGTCCTTTGGGAGTATTTAAGCACATTTTTTTCATAGGTTGAAGATAGAAATTTCTCAATATCATTACAAACAACTGATAGGGGTCCCGTTGCACATGGTCCGCCGGATGTAAACAGACCAAAGCACGCCTAACTACCAAATCTCCATCCACCTGAACTGGTCCCATTCCACTTATAAAACCATTTCCAGACAGTAACACAACCCCTGTCCTTTCATAAAAACTACAAAAATGCCCAGAACAAAATGCAGGGGGCCAGGAAAAAATAATTAAAAAAAAACCACACAAAAATATCTGGAAAAACCGGAAATCAGAAACTGTGACTTGTATCCTGTTTCTTCTGACTGTAGACAGCAATGTTTAAATAAACACCAATGTTATATGTAGATCAGCTGTTAACCTGTGGTTTTATCTGTGATTCTCAGCTTAAAATCCATTCTTTTCACCATAATCTTTTTCTGAGATATGTCAAGATTCATCCTAAGTCATTCTATGCTCTATGTGACAGACAAAAAAAATATTATTTCTACCTTAAATAAAAATGACGTCGAAGTTGTGTTCTTTCCCGTTGTTTTTGTTAACGCGATATAAATATCTTAGTTGACTCTCAGTTGACAAAAGCTAAACTGATAGCTTCCAATACATATTGCATAGGCGGATTCAGGGGGGGGGGATGTCAGAGAGAGAAAAAAAAGGGAGAGAAGAAAGGAATTAACACAGATCAAAACGTACCGTTATATATGCAATCTAATGCAAGGTCTGCCAGTTCCATGTCATCTTTAGTTTGACGGTAACCACTAACCACGGTAACTATGATGATATGTTTCTTTCTTAATATTTTGCACACCATTGTCCGTGTTGCAATGTTAAGCAAGGTGTTTCGTGGTTCTAGCAATGAACAAGCTGAATTTTTAAAAATGCAATTTCTGGATGTAAAGAATCACACAAATTTCAGTGATCATCTCGTCCCACAAACGAGTTTCATGCCTAATAAACCTATATTCGATTATAAACACTGAAATGATGGCCTTATCTGACAGGAATATGGCACTCAAGAATAGAGAACAAAACTATATACACGTCCACGAAGAGCCTTAGAGCTTCATCAAATATGGCGGATCGTCGATGATTTATATAAAGATTTTTCTGAGAAAGCGTCTTCAGTACTGCAACGTTCAAGAAAGTATAACGAAAGTCATGGACAGTGTTTTGCCTGATGATTTTAAGAGCCTAGGTGGCCCGTGGACCCACGCCCAGCAAACTTAGCCCGGATTGCTGGCCTAGAGGGCGACTAATTTATATTTGGCTGGTAATGTGAATCACCATGTCACTACTGTCGACTGTGAATGATTCGGTGCATGCTCGGTGGCTTTTTGTATAGGGATGACACCTCGCAACACACGTGCATTGCGACCTTCAGGGTTAACAAACCGAAAAAGCACCCCATCATAACTATAGTAACTGTGCTTTGACGACTTGTTTTGCATATTAGTAACATGATCAGAATCCAAACTTTCCTGACCACTGGCTTCAAACCAGGTCTAGCAAGGATATCAAAAGAGAAAAATTATTGAAAATTATGATAATATATGCATTTATCAACATTTGAATAGGGTGACGTTTCTTTTGCAGTTCAGTATATTATAAAGCATTCAAGACAATTCTACCGACAAAAGCCAAACTCCTGTCTTTCTTCAACCTAATTAAATATAGATTTTGGTTGATTACAAAAACTTATGCTTGCTATTAGCCGAGAAATCTTGGCTCTGCCGATTTTTTTTTCCGTGTTCGTCATAGCCAAGATCACTTCCATAGTAAAAAAAGTGATATTTGTTAAGGAGACCCGCCGAAAAAATCGGCGGCGCAAATTTCACAACAAATAAGCAAAGAATAAAATATTTACCACTGCATTCCGATAGTATAGACCACGAAGAAGGAGTTTGTCTAACTTACGCCGCTGTAAAGTGGTAAACTTTCCCTCATGCAGTCAATATTTGTTTCGAAGTCCCCTGGCTTTCAACCTGACGTAACCGCCATAGTAAAACATTTAAACGACCAGTTAAACTGTGCGGGGCGTCGTAGAAATACTTCAATCGTATATCTTTAGTCACTTTACAGCGGCATAAGTTTGACAAACTCCTTCTTCGTGGTCTATGCTATCGGAATGCAGTGGTAAATATTTTATTCTTTGTTTATTTGTTGTGAAATTTGCGGATCTCCTTAACAAATATCACTTTTTTACTATGGAAGTGAACTTGGCTATGACGAACTAGGAAAAAAAAAATTCGGCAGAGCCAAGATTTCTCGGCTAGCTTGCTATAAGGGTCCAAATACATACCCCTTTTTAGCACAATTAGAAAGTTCGTTTCTATGGTTATTTTAGTCAAGAAGAGTTTCCCTGTGTGTTCGGGTGTTCATAAATATATTTCGAAAAGTATTTGTTAAATTGCTTTCTGGGACGAGGTCTTGAACACGATGTCTGTCAAAATACAATTGGAAGACTTGTTGTCTAAATGCTCATTAAGAGAAGAGGATGTGATGAGGGCGGGGGAGGAGGGCGTTGTTGGGCTTGGATTGGGGAGGGGGGGGGGGGGCTTAAGGAAAACTGTTTCAGTGAGTTTTCGGTCTATCACATTATTTAGAAAGGTGTTCAAGTTGTCCAGTCTATGAAACCTCCAGTCTATGAGCCCAGTTTCCTTCCCATTAAACCTGGCGACGTCGTTACATGGGGAAATTAATCGTGAGTGTGGCGTTGAACATCAACCCGTAATCCAGGAAGGTTTTTCTTGATATTGATTTATGGCGTAGATGTCTGTGTATGTATTTCTTGCGATTATTTACCAAGGGTAACATTTTCATGAAGCAGACGTAAATGAAACAGGAAATTGTTGCTTGGGTGAGATAAAGCTTGATATTGTTGTTTAGGTGAGATAAAACCTGAGATTGTTGTTTGGGATGAGATAGAGCTTGAGATTGTTGTTTTAGGTAAGATAGAAACTGAGATTGTTGTTTGGGGTGAGATAGAACTTGAGATTGTTGTTTGGGATGTTAGAACTGAGATCGTTGTTTGGGTGAGATAAAACTTGGGACTGTTGTTTGAGGAGAGATAACACCTGAAATTGTTGTTTCGAATGTTAGAACTGAGATCGTTGGTTGGGTGAGATAGAACTTTGGATTGTTGTTTGAGGTGAGATAGAACTTTGGATTGTTGTTTGAGGTGAGATAGAACTTGAGATTGTTGTTTTTGGTGAGATAGAACCTGAAATTGTTGTTTAGGTAAGATAGAGCCTGAGATTGTTGTTTGTGAGGAGATAAAACTTGAGATTGTTGTTTGGGATGAGACTTGAGATTGTTGTTTGGGATGAGACTTGAGATTGTTGTTTGGGATGAGACTTGAGATTGTTGTTTGGGATGAGACTTGAGATTGTTGTTTGGGATGAGACTTGAGATTGTTGTTTGGGATGAGACTTGAGATTGTTGTTTGGGATGAGACTTGAGATTGTTGTTTGGGATGAGACTTGAGATTGTTGTTTGGGATGAGACTTGAGATTGTTGTTTGGGATGAGACTTGAGATTGTTGTTTGGGATGAGACTTGAGATTGCTCTTTGGGATGAGATAAAACATGAGATGTTGTCTCGGGTAAAATAGAACTTAAGATTGTTTTTTTGGGCTGATAAAGTACTTAAGATTGTTGTTTGGGGTGATATAGAATTTGATGGTTCTTTGGGGTAAAATAGAGCTTGAGATTGTTGTTTGGGATGGGATAGAACTTGAGATTGCTGTTTTTGATGAGATAGAATCTGAGATTGTTGTTTAGGAGGAGATTATTGTTTGGGATAAGATAGAACTTGAGATTGTTCTTTGGGATACGATAAAACATGAGATGAGTGTCTCGGGTAAAATAGAGCTTGAGATTGTTGTTTGCTATAAGATAGAACATTAGATTGTTGTTTGGGTGAGATAAAAGATTGAGACTGTTGTTTGGGGTGAGATAAAACTTGAGATTGTTGTTTGGGTTGAGATAGAACTTGAGATTGTTGTTTCAGTGAGAGAGAACCTGAGATTGTTGTTTGGGTGAGATAGAACCTGAAATTGTTGATTGATTGATTGATTGATATTTATTACACCACACCACATAAGTAATACAAAGTTAGTTGACAATATATTGTGGCGGGATTAAAACCCCATGGGGTTTGTTCTATCCCTTATACAAATACATTATTTGGTTGAGTTTGACATGCGATATTGCAGTGTTCATTTATATATAAGACAAAAAGCAAACAAAAAAAGAAAAAGAAGAGAAAAACAAGTAGCTTTAGTTATTTAAACATTCCACAAATACATTCAATGGGCTACAATTTACTTTACCATGTACGCAAGAAATCTTCAAAGATAAGACAAAATTCCACAAACATCCGACAAGAGTGAATTCAAAAGCTCAATACATTTATCACACAAGCTCATAAAAAGAATGAATAGGCTAAATACGTCATCTTTTTAAGAAATTTACCTTTCTGCAACTAATGGTTCAGTAAGTGTTTTTTTAGTGCTGATTTCATTAGTGATTTGGCAGTAATTGTTTTAAGGTTATTGGGTAGTGAATTCCACAACTTCGGGCCTTTTGTATGAGGTGTATAAAATGATAGTTGTGACTGAAAAGGAAAACGATATAAATTTAGGTGAGATTCTCGTGTAGGATAACAGTGGATATCAGACAGTTTTGTAAAATATTGACGGAACTGGAATGGCATGAGATAATTATGATGGAAAAAATCGTGAACCAAAAGTAAAATACTGAGCTCATTAATTTGCAGAAAGGGCAATATTTGATACTGCTCAAATAGTGCACTGGTGTAGGCAAATCTACTCTGACCAGCAATAATACGTATTATTCGTTTTTGTAGAATTTGCAATGGACGAATGTACGTACTGTAAGTGTTAGCCCATACTATATTACAATAGTTAACATATGGGAAATATAACGAGTAATACAGAATACAAAGAGTTTTCCTATTTAAATTATGTTTTATATTGTTAATAATTCCAATGTTTCGGGCTAGTTTCAATGACAAATTGTTAATGTGAGTAGACCAACTAAGTTGATCATTCAGATATACACCCAGGAATTTGTATGATGATACATGCTCTATGGGCTGACCACGTAAATATAAATAAGGATCAAATGAGGATGTTCGTTTTGGTTTGATAAATAAAAACTTGGTTTTTTCAAGATTAAGAGATAGTTTATTACATGTGAGCCAGTCTAACAGTTCATTTAAGGCAGCATCCATATCATCAAGCAGTTTCTGTGGGTCAGAATCAGATAGGGTAACAGAAGTATCATCAGCAAATAAAATAATAAACAAAATGTCACTTAAGTAATTAATGTCATTTATGTATAGTAAGAACATTATAGGTCCAAGGATCGAGCCTTGAGGCACGCCACAGGTAATGGTATTGTAATTAGAGAGTGTTTGATTAAATGATACACATTGTGATCTTGAAGACAGATAACTCTCAAACCATCTAAGTGTTATTCCGGTGAACCCATAGTATTTCAGCTTGTCTAGAAGTATGGCATGGTTCACCGTGTCAAACGCTTTTGACAGATCTAAAAATGTTATCATAGAGAATTTACCATGCTCTTTGGATTGGATAAGCTTCTCGTATAATGATAATATTGCGAGGCTAGTGGAGTGATGGGCTCGGAATCCAAACTGGTTCTGGCAAATTATGTTATTGTCTTCAATGTAAGATAAAATTCGTTTTGAAACTATTTTCTCCAATATTTTGCTGAAGCAGGGTAGTACTGATATTGGGCGGTAATTGCTGACAAGTGTTTGTTGACCAGATTTGAATATAGGCGTGACCTTAGCTAGCTTAAGCGGATCTGGAAATACTCCTTGTGCTAGAGATAAGTTAACGACGTGTGATAGGGGGAGTGCGATATGAGATACTATAGATTTTACAACAGACATTTTTATTCCATCGATCCCTGCAGATGTACTTTTTAAGTTTTGAACAGTTTCAATTATTTCATTAGGGTTAGTAAGTTCTAAGGTGCACTGGGCATCGTATGCATGGCTGAGATAAGATTTATAATCTCTATTGCTAGGAGGTAACTTTTGTTCAAGCTTTGATGCAATACTACAGAAATGTGTGTTAAACTCATTGGCAATTAAGTTAGGGTCATCTGTTTCAGTGCCATTGATTTGAAATGAAGTCGGTAGACGTGTTCTTTTGCGACCTATTAACTCGTATAGTATTTTCCAGGTTTCCTTGATGTTGTTATTATGTATGTTAAATTTATTTTCATAATACTTTCGCTTAGCAAGTTTAAGAGTGTGATTCAGTTTATTTCTGTACAATTTATATTTTCTGGTTGATTCTGGACAGTTGGATTTAATGTGCTTACGATACAGATTGTTTTTTTCATTTATTGATATAATAATGGCTGGCGTAACCCAAGGCTTTTTGATTTTCTGTCTCATTTGGGTAATTGTTTGCAAAGGAAATGTCTCGTCGTAAACCGACACAAATACATTTGAAAAGTTTCCATAAGATGAAGAAGTATCGGTAGACGTCAATGTATCCGACCAGTCTACTTCCTTAATCTTATTTTCAAAGATTGTTTTATTGGCAGAGTTGATTTTACGGTATTGATAATTAGTTTGTTTCAGTGAAAGGTTCATGTGTTGTTTAGTGATGTAGAAGACCGGAAAATGGTCCGTGATATCAGATAACAAAATGCCTGAGCATAAATCATGCTCGTGAAAATTTGAAAAAATATTATCTATTAAGGTTGCTGAGTAAGAGGTGACTCTCGTCGGTTTAGTTATTTTAGGAAATAAGTGAAATGAGGTCATTATTTCATAGAATTGTTCCGAGGGTCCATGTTTGTCAGTTTTAAAAAGGTCGATGTTATAGTCCCCCATGATAAGAATTTTTTTACTCTGTTGAGTAAATGATTGCAGTGACTGTAATAAAAAGTCATTAAAACAGTTCAGATTGTCACCAGGAGGTCGATAAACAATACCGGTTATATATGTATGGATATTGTCATTGATCTCTACAAACAAAGATTCATAAGCACCGTTCTCATCAGAACAGGATAGATCTTTCAATATGCGACAATTTTGAATGGTATCGCTAACGTACAAAACAACGCCGCCACCTTTTCGATGATTTCGAGAAGTAAAAAAAGGGCGGTAACCGGGAATGTGGAATAGATTTTCAGTTGAGGCATCAAGCCAGCTTTCACTGATTCCAATGACAGAAAACTGAAGGTTTATCTGGCTAAGTAGGGTTGTGATTTCAGTAAAGTGCTGCTTGAGGCTACGGGCATTAAAATGAATAAACGATAAAGAATTACTGGCTTTACTTATATTGTTCGCAACACAGTTATTAAAGTCCTCTGGAAAATAGTAATCACATTGGGTTGAGTTGATTTCATTCCAGTAAGATAGTTCGAGTTCGTTTTCGTCTGTCACATATGAATTTCTGTTTTCACTGTTGAGATCTAATGGATTAAAACACATAGTTTCGAGGTCACAAAGTTTTAGCTCGCCATGAACTGTCGACAAAATATCAATCTGAGCTTCGTTATAAAATGGCAGTTCACATAACAGAGCCATTGATAGAATTAGTACAGAGACTGTTTAATGTCGGAAATTCTATTTGTAGGTTAAAGCCTACATAAGGTTGGGTTTTACATGTGGAAAATATGTTATGTTGGACGGAATAGTACATGCAAATGGGCTTAGTTATACATGGAAACTGAGGTTTGTGGGAATGTTTGTAGACAAAAAAAGAAAGAAGAAAAAATACATAAGATATAAAAAACATATTTGCTCGGGATTCACAAGTCATGGGATGAGATAGAATTTGAGATTGTTCTTTGGATGAGAAAGAACCTGAGATTGTTGTTTGGGTGAGAGAGAACCTGAGATTGCTGTTTGGGATGAGATAGAACTTGAGATTATTGTTTAAGGTGGGATAGAACTTGAGATTGTTGTTTGGGGTGAGATAGAACCTGAGATTGTTGTTTGGGTGAAAGTGAACCTGAGATTGTTGTTTGGGTGAGGTAAAACTTGGGATTGTTGTTTGGGATGAGATAGAACTTGAGATTGTTTTTATGATGAGATAGAACTTGAGATTGTTGTTTGGGATGAGATAGAACTTGAGATTGTTTTTGGGGGTGAGACAGAACTTGAGATTGTTGTTTGGGCGGGATAGAACCTGAGATTGTAGTTGGGTGAGAGAGAACTTGAGAATGTTGTTTGGGTGAGAGAGAACTTGAGGTTGTTGTTTGGGTGAGAGAGAACTTGAGGTTGTTGTTTGGGTTAGAGAGAACCTGAGATTGATGTTTGGTTCAGAGAGAATCTGAGACGTTTGGGATGAGATAGAACTTGATGTTGTTGTTTGGGTGAGAGAGAACTTGAGAATGTTGTTTGGGTTAGAGAGAACTTGAGGTTGTTGTTTGGGTGAGAGAGAACTTGAGGTTGTTGTTTGGGTTAGAGAGAACCTGAGATTGATGTTTGGTTCAGAGAGAATCTGAGACGTTTGGGATGAGATAGAACTTGAGATTGTTGTTTGGGATGAGATAGAACTTGAGATTGTTGTTTGGGGTGAGATAGAACTTGAGATTGTTGTTTGGGATGTTAGAACTGAGATCGTTGTTTGGGTGAGATAAAACTTGGGACTGTTGTTTGAGGAGAGATAACACCTGAGATTGTTGTTTCGAATGTTAGAACTGAGATTGTTGTTTGGGTGAGATAGAACCTGAAATTGTTGTTTGGGGTGAGATAGAATTTGAGATTGTTGTTTGGATGAGAAAGAACCTGCGATTGCTGTTTGGGATGAGGTAGAACTTGAGATTATTGTTTAAGGTGGGATAGAACTTGAGATTGTTGTTTGGGGTGAGATAGAACCTGAGATTGTTGTTTGGGTGAAAGTGAACCTGAGATTGTTGTTTGGGTGAGGTAAAACTTGAGATTGTTGTTTGGGATGAGATAGAACTTGATATTGTTTTTTAGGATGAGATAGAACTTGAGATTGTTGTTTGGGATGAGATAGAACTTGAGATTGTTGTTTGGGCGGGATAGAACCTGAGATTGTAGTTGGGTGAGAGAGAACCTGAGGTTGTTGTTTGGGCGGGATAGAACCTGAGATTGTAGTTTGGTTCAGAGAGAATCTGAGGTTGTTGTTTGGGGGAGAGAGAACTTGAGATTGTTGTTTGGGCGGGATAGAACCTGAGATTGTAGTTGGGTGAGAGAGAACCTGAGGTTGTTGTTTGGGGGAGATAGAACCTGAGATTGTTGTTTGGTTCAGAGAGAATCTGAGACGTTTGGGATGAGATAGAACTTGAGATTGTTGTTTGGGATGAGATAGAACTTGAGATTGTTGTTTGGGATGAGGTAGAGCTTGGGATTGCAGTTTGGGTCAAGTAGAACTGGAGATTGTTTTTTGGGGGCATCTCTTAATCCCTGAGATTATGCAATTATTTGTCTCGAGGGGGCCGTTTATCAACGCCGATCTAACTTTGCGCCTGGTCGTAACGTAATGTTGAAGGTATATGTTGCCATGACAGTTAGGCCTTGCGTTGGACGTCGGTGTTGAGACACCCCTCCCCCAGGTGTGAATATAGTATAACCTGGCCATAGGAACTTTTGCTATATATCTCTAGTGGATAGAGAGAGGATTCTCAGCTGTGTAGAAAAATCAAGTTAACATAAAGTGTGTTGTTTGTAAACAAATTGAGGATAGGACGTGAGGTTGTTAATGTTTTGAAACTTGCCGGGTATAACGTCCTTCCTGTATGTAGCTTGATAAACCCCATCCTTAAGTAGGCCAACCTGTAAACGGAAAAGGAAAAGTCACACAAACCCAGTCAGTATTAAAGGTGTGGCTGTTGGGAGCTGCACTGGGAAGGTCGTTTTGGCTTGTCCTATTAATGACCCGGGTCTCCACCCGGAATTATGACAACGCTAAAAGATAAAATCATATCTAGTGTATTTAGGAAACGACAGATTAAAGAAATCGGTTCCTAATCCGTCAGTAGGTTACAATTAAGCTCTGAGCCAATGAGTTATTCGCTGTACATGTAGACCAATTATTTGGGGCCATTTCGATTTCACGTTCACATTTTTTTACCATGCTCAGGGCAAAGAGATTTATACACTGGTCTACCATACGAAGTCTTTAATCCTGTCACAAAGAAAGATATGTGCTTTCTTGACGTGTATGTGTTTTGACTTACATAGTAAAATAATACTTGATACAGTGCCAATAATATGAATAGTTTGTCAGTTATGAATGAGCCGGCATCAAACGTCACACGGCTGTTTCCGCGTCTTCGCGACGTCGCAATAAACAAGCGCGGGGAATTTCCCTGAATATTTTTGCTTCAAGGATAAATGACAAGTTTAAGCCAATGCCTCCTATTTGGTAATCAATATGTTTAAAACTTGTACCGTATAGACTTACGAACGTGTTCTAAAGCAAAATGAGATTTCAGGCACGAAATATACACAATATACCATTTGCCAGTTTTTCGCGTAACAAAGACATGACGACGTGACACGAAAAGGCAATCTTAGACCGGACAAGCCCAGCTTCCAATTATACTTTATACTGCCACAATATCGGGTTTCTTTCCTAAATATGTTGTAAAAATGCTGAACATTTTGAGCAAAAAACAGGCGGATGCTAGGTGGTAGGTGAGGAGTTTCATGTGATTGATAAGGGTTGGTGGAGTTTCATTAGATTGATAAGGGTTGGGGGAGGTGGGTGAGGAGTTTCATGTGATTGATAAGGGTTGGGGGAGGTGGGTGAGGAGTTTCATTTAATTGATCAGGGTTGGGGGAGGTGGGTGAGGAGTTTCATTTGATTGATAAGGGTTGGGGGAGGTGGGTGAGGAGTTTCATTTAATTGATCAGGGTTGGGGGAGGTGGGTGAGGAGTTTCATGTGATTGTTAAGGGTTGGGGGAGGTGGGTGAGGAGTTTCATTTGATTGATAAGGGTTGGTGGAGGTGGGTGAGGAGTTTCATTTGATTGATAAGGACAGGGAGAGGTGGGTGAGAAGTTTCATTTGATTGGTAAGGGTTGGTGGAGGTGGGTGAGGAGTTTCATGTGATTGATAAGGGTTGGGGGAGGTGGGTGAGGAGTTTCATTAGATTGATAAGGGTTGGTGGAGGTGGGTGAGGAGTTTCATTTGATTGATAAGGGTTGGTGGAGGTGGGTGAGGAGTTTCATTTAATTGATCAGGGTTGGGGGAGGTGGGTGAGGAGTTTCATTTGATTGATAAGGGTTGGTGGAGGTGGGTGAGGAGTTTCATGTGATTGATAAGGGTTGGTGGAGGTGGGTGAGGAGTTTCATTTAATTGATCAGGGTTGGGGGAGGTGGGTGAGGAGTTTCATTTGATTGATAAGGGTTGGGGGAGGTGGGTGAGGAGTTTCATTTAATTGATCAGGGTTGGGGGAGGTGGGTGAGGAGTTTCATTAGATTGATCAGGGTTGGGGGAGGTGGGTGAGGAGTTTCATTTAATTGATCAGGGTTGGGGAAGGTGGGTGAGGAGTTTCATTTGATTGATAAAGGTTGGTGGAGGTGGGTGTGGAGTTTCATTTGATTGATAAGGGTTGGTGGGTGAGGAGTTTCATTTAATTGATCAGGGTTGGGGGAGGTGGGTGAGGAGTTTCATTAGATTGATCAGGGTTGGGGGAGGTGGGTGAGGAGTTTCATTTAATTGATCAGGGTTGGGGAAGGTGGGTGAGGAGTTTCATTTGATTGATAAGGGTTGGTGGAGGTGGGTGTGGAGTTTCATTTGATTGATAAGGGTTGGTGGAGGTGGGTGAGGAGTTTCATTTAATTGATCAGGGTTGGGGGAGGTGGGTGAGGAGTTTCATTTGATTGATAAGGGTTGGGGGAGGTGGGTGAGGAGTTTCATTTGATTGATCAGGGTTGGTGGAGGTGGGTGAGGAGTTTCATGTGATTGATAAGGGTTGGTGGAGGTTGGTGAGGAGTTTCATTAGATTGATAAGGGTTGGTGGAGGTGGGTGAGGAGTTTCATTAGATTGATAAGGGTTGGTGGAGGTTGGTGAGGAGTTTCATTAGATTGATAAGGGTTGGTGGGGGTGGGTGAGGAGTTTCATGTGATTGATAAGGGTTGGTGGAGGTTGGTGAGGAGTTTCATTTGATTGATAAGGGTTGGTGGAGGTTGGTGAGGAGTTTCATTTGATTGGTAAGGGTTGGGGGAGGTGGGTGAGGAGTTTCATTTGATTGATAAGGGTTGGTGGAGGTTGGTGAGGAGTTTCATTTGATTGGTAAGTGTTGGTGGAGGTGGGTGAGGAGTTTCCTTAGATTGATAAGGGTTGGTGGGGGTGGGGGAGGAGATTCATTAGATTGATAAGGGTTGGCAGAGGTGGGTGAGGAGTTTCATTAGATTGATAAGGGTTGGTGGGGGTGGGTGAGGAGTTTCATTTGATTGATAAGGGTTGGTGGAGGTGGATGAGGAGTTTCATTTGATTGATAAGGGTTGGTGGGGGTGGGGGAGGAGCTTCATTTGATTGATAAGGGTTGGTGGAGGTGGGGGAGGAGTTTCATTAGATTGATAAGGGTTGGTGGAGGTGGGTGTGGAGTTTCATTTGATTGATAAGGACAGGGAGAGGTGGGTGAGAAGTTTCATTTGATTGATAAGGGTTGGGGGAGGTGGGGGAGGAGTTTCATTTGATTGATAAGGGTTGGGGGAGGTGGGTGAGGAGTTTCATTTGATTGATAAGGGTTGGTGGGGGTGGGGGAGGAGTTTCATTTGATTGATAAGGGTTGGTGGAGGTGGGGGAGGAGTTTCATTAGATTGATAAGGGTTGGTGGAGGTGGGTGTGGAGTTTCATTTGATTGATAAGGACAGGGAGAGGTGGGTGAGAAGTTTCATTTGATTGGTAAGGGTTGGTGGAGGTGGGTGAGGAGTTTCATTTGATTGATAAGGGTTGGGGGAGGTGGGGGAGGAGTTTCATTTGATTGATAAGGGTTGGGGGAGGTGGGTGAGGAGTTTCATTTGATTGATAAGGGTTGGTGGGGGTGGGGGAGGAGTTTCATTTGATTGATAAGGGTTGGTGGAGGTGGGGGAGGAGTTTCATTAGATTGATAAGGGTTGGGGGAGGTGGGTGAGAAGTTTCATTTGATTGATAACGACAGGGAGAGGTGGGTGAGAAGTTTCATTTGATTGGTAAGGGTTGGTGGAGGTGGGTGAGGAGTTTCATTTGATTGATAAGGGTTGGGGGAGGTGGGGGAGGAGTTTCATTTGATTGATAAGGGTTGGTGGAGGTGGGTGAGGAGTTTCATTTGATTGATAAGGGTTGGTGGAGGTGGGTGAGAAGTTTCATTTGATTGTTAAGGGTTGGGGGAGGTGGGTGAGGAGTTTTATTAGATTCATAAGGGTTGGGGGAGGTGGGTGAGGAGTTTCATTAGATTCATAAGGGTTGGGGGAGGTGGGTGAGGAGTTTCATTAGATTCATAAGGGTTGGGGGAGGTGGGTGAGGAGTTTCATTTGATTGATAAGGGTTGTTGGAGGTGGGTGAGGAGTTTCATTTAATTGATCAGGGTTGGTGGAGGGGGTTGAGGAGTTTCATTTGATTGAGAAGGGTTGGTGGAGGTGGGTGAGGAGTTTCATTTGATTGATAAGGGTTGGGGGAGGTGGGTGGGGAGTTTCATTTGATTGATTAGGGTTGGGGGAGGTGGGTGAGGAGTTTCATTTGATTGTTAAGGGTTGGGGGAGGTGGGTGAGGAGTTTTATTAGATTCATAAGGGTTGGGGGAGGTGGGTGAGGAGTTTCATTAGATTCATAAGGGTTGGGGGAGGTGGGTGAGGAGTTTCATTAGATTCATAAGGGTTGGGGGAGGTGGGTGAGGAGTTTCATTTGATTGATAAGGGTTGTTGGAGGTGGGTGAGGAGTTTCATTTAATTGATCAGGGTTGGTGGAGGGGGTTGAGGAGTTTCATTTGATTGATAAGGGTTGGTGGAGGTGGGTGAGGAGTTTCATTTGATTGATTAGGGTTGGTGGAGGTTGGTGAGGAGTTTCATTTGATTGATAAGGGTTGGTGGAGGTGGGTGAGGAGTTTCATTTGATTGATAAGGGTTGGTGGAGGTGGGTGAGGAGTTTCATTAGATTGATAAGGGTTGGGGGAGGTGGGGGAGGAGTTTCATTTAATTGATAAGGGTTGGTGGAGGTGGGTGAGGAGTTTCATTTGATTGATAAGGGTTGGTGGAGGTGGGTGAGGAGTTTCATTTGATTGATAAGGGTTGGGGGAGGTGGGTGAGGAGTTTCATTTGATTGATTAGGGTTGGTGGAGGTTGGTGAGGAGTTTCATTTGATTGACAAGGGTTGGTGGAGGTGGGTGAGGAGTTTCATTTGATTGATAAGGGTTGGTGGAGGTGGGTGAGGAGTTTCATTTGATTGATAAGGGTTGGTGGAGGTGGGTGAGGAGTTTCATTAGATTGATAAGGGTTGGTGGGGGTGGGTGAGGAGTTTCATTTGATTGATAAGGGTTGGTGGAGGGGGTGAGAAGTTTCATTTGATTGATAAGGGTTGGGGTGGGGGTGGGTGAGGAGTTTTATTTGATTGATCAGGGTTGGTGGAGGTGGGGGAGGAGTTTCATTAGATTGATAAGGGTTGGTGGAGGTGGGTGAGGAGTTTCATTTGATTGATAAGGGTTGGTGGAGGTGGGTGGGGAGTTTATTTTGATTGATAAGGGTTGGGGGAGGTGGGTGAGGAGTTTCATTTGATTGATAAGGGTTGGGGGAGGTGGGTGAGAGGTTTCATTTGATTGATAAGGGTTGGGGAGGTGGGTGAGGAGTTTCATTTGATTGATAAGGGTTGGGGAAGGTGGGTGAGGAGTGTCGTTTGATTGATAAGGGTTGGTGGAGGTGGGTGGGGAGTTTCATTTGATTGATAAGGGTTGGGGGAGGTGGGTGAGAGGTTTCATTTGATTGGTAAGGGTTGGGGGAGGTGGGTGAGGAGTTTCATTTGATTGATAAGGGTTGGGGGAGGTGGGTGAGGAGTTTCATTTGATTGATAAGGGTTGGTGGAGGTGGGTGAGGAGTTTCATTTGATTGATAAGGGTTGGGGGAGGTGGGTGAGAGGTTTCATTTGATTGATAAGGATTGGGGGAGGTGGGTGAGGAGTTTCATTAGATTGATAAGGGTTGGGGGAGGTGGGTGAGGAGTTTCATTTGATTGATAAAGGTTAGTGGAGGTGGGTGAGGAGTTTCATTTGATTGATAAGGGTTGGTGGGGGTGGGTGAGGAGTTTCATTTGATTTATAAGGGTTGGTGGAGGTGGGTGAGAAGTTTCATTTGATTGTTAAGGGTTGGGGGAGGTGGGTGAGGAGTTTTATTAGATTCATAATTGTTGGGGGAGGTGGGTGAGGAGTTTCATTAGATTCATAAGGGTTGGGGGAGGTGGGTGAGGAGTTTCATTTGATTGATAAGGGTTGGGGGAGGTGGGTGAGAGGTTTCATTTGATTCATAAGGGTTGGGGGAGGTGGATGAGGAGTTTCATTTGATTGATAAGGGTTGTTGGAGGTGGGTGAGGAGTTTCATTTAATTGATCAGGGTTGGTGGAGGGGGTTGAGGAGTTTCATTTGATTGATAAGGGTTGGTGGAGGTGGGTGAGGAGTTTCATTTAATTGATAAGGGTTCGGGGAGGTGGGTGAGGAGTTTCATTTGATTGAATAGGGTTGGTGGAGGTTGGTGAGGAGTTTCATTTGATTGATAAGGGTTGGTGGAGGTGGGTGAGGAGTTTCATTTGATTGATAAGGGTTGGTGGAGGTGGGTGAGGAGTTTCATTAGATTGATAAGGGTTGGGGGAGGTGGGGGAGGAGTTTCATTTAATTGATAAGGGTTGGTGGAGGTGGGTGAGGAGTTTCATTTGATTGATAAGGGTTGGTGGAGGTGGGTGAGGAGTTTCATTTGATTGATGAGGGTTGGGGGAGGCGGGGGAGGAGTTTTATTAGATTGAGAAAGGTTGGGCGAGGTGGGTGAGCAGTTTTATTTGTTTGATAAGGGTTGGTTGAGGTGGGTGAGGAGTTTCATTTGATTGATAAGGGTTGGTGGAGGTGGGTGAGGAGTTTCATTAGATTGATAAGGGTTGGTGGGGGTGGGTGAGGAGTTTCATTTGATTGATAAGGGTTGGTGGAGGGGGTGGGTGAGGAGTTTTATTTGATTGATCAGGGTTGGTGGAGGTGGGGGAGGAGTTTCATTAGATTGATAAGGGTTGGTGGAGGTGGGTGAGGAGTTTCATTTGATTGATAAGGGTTGGTGGAGGTGGGTGGGGAGTTTATTTTGATTGATAAGGGTTGGGGGAGGTGGGTGAGGAGTTTCATTTGATTGATAAGGGTTGGGGGAGGTGGGTGAGGAGTTTCATTTGATTGATAAGGGTTGGGGGAGGTGGGTGAGGAGTTTCATTTGATTGATAAGGGTTGGGGAAGGTGGGTGAGGAGTTTCATTTGATTGATAAGGGTTGGTGGGGGTGGGTGAGGAGTTTCATTAGATTTATAAGGGTTGGTGGAGGTGGGTGAGAAGTTTCATTTGATTGTTAAGGGTTGGGGGAGGTGGGTGAGGAGTTTTATTAGATTCATAAGGGTTGGGGGAGGTGGGTGAGGAGTTTCATTAGATTCATAAGGGTTGGGGGAGGTGGGTGAGGAGTTTCATTAGATTCATAAGGGTTGGGGGAGGTGGATGAGGAGTTTCATTTGATTGATAAGGGTTGGTGGGGGTGGGTGAGGAGTTTCATTAGATTGATAAGGGTTGGTGGAGGGGGTTGAGGAGTTTCATTTGATTGATAAGGGTTGGTGGGGGTGGGTGAAAAGTTTCATTTAATTGATCAGGGTTGGTGGAGGGGGTTGAGGAGTTTCATTTGATTGATAAGGGTTGGTGGAGGTGGGTGAGGAGTTTCATTTGATTGATAAGGGTTGGGGGAGGTGGGTGAGGAGTTTCATTTGATTGATTAGGGTTGGTGGAGGTTGGTGAGGAGTTTCATTTGATTGATAAGGGTTGGTGGAGGTGGGTGAGGAGTTTCATTTGATTGATAAGGGTTGGGGGAGGTGGATGAGGAGTTTCATTTGATTGATAAGGGTTGGGGGAGGTGGGTGAGGAGTTTCATTAGATTGATAAGGGTTGGGGGAGGTGGGGGAGGAGTTTCATTTGATTGATAAGGGTTGGTGGAGGTGGGTGAGGAGTTTCATTTGATTGATAAGGGTTGGGGGAGGTGGGTGAGGAGTTTCATTAGATTGATAAGGGTTGGGGGAGGTGGGGGAGGAGTTTCATTTAATTGATAAGGGTTGGTGGAGGTGGGTGAGGAGTTTCATTTGATTGATAAGGGTTGGTGGAGGTGGGTGAGGAGTTTCATTTGATTGATGAGGGTTGGGGGAGGCGGGGGAGGAGTTTTATTAGATTGAGAAAGGTTGGGCGAGGTGGGTGAGCAGTTTTTTTTGTTTGATAAGGGTTGGTGGAGGTGGGTGAGGAGTTTCATTTGATTGATAAGGGTTGGTGGAGGTGGGTGAGGAGTTTCATTAGATTGATAAGGGTTGGTGGGGGTGGGTGAGGAGTTTCATTTGATTGATAAGGGTTGGTGGAGGTGGGTGAGGAGTTTCATTTAATTGATCAGGGTTGGTGGAGGGGGTTGAGGAGTTTCATTTGATTGATAAGGGTTGGTGGAGGTGGGTGAGGAGTTTCATTTAATTGATAAGGGTTCGGGGAGGTGGGTGAGGAGTTTCATTTGATTGATTAGGGTTGGTGGAGGTTGGTGAGGAGTTTCATTTGATTGATAAGGGTTGGTGGAGGTGGGTGAGGAGTTTCATTTGATTGATAAGGGTTGGTGGAGGTGGGTGAGGAGTTTCATTAGATTGATAAGGGTTGGGGGAGGTGGGGGAGGAGTTTCATTTAATTGATAAGGGTTGGTGGAGGTGGGTGAGGAGTTTCATTTGATTGATAAGGGTTGGTGGAGGTGGGTGAGGAGTTTCATTTGATTGATGAGGGTTGGGGGAGGCGGGGGAGGAGTTTTATTAGATTGAGAAAGGTTGGGCGAGGTGGGTGAGCAGTTTTATTTGTTTGATAAGGGTTGGTTGAGGTGGGTGAGGAGTTTCATTTGATTGATAAGGGTTGGTGGAGGTGGGTGAGGAGTTTCATTAGATTGATAAGGGTTGGTGGGGGTGGGTGAGGAGTTTCATTTGATTGATAAGGGTTGGTGGAGGGGGTGGGTGAGGAGTTTTATTTGATTGATCAGGGTTGGTGGAGGTGGGGGAGGAGTTTCATTAGATTGATAAGGGTTGGTGGAGGTGGGTGAGGAGTTTCATTTGATTGATAAGGGTTGGTGGAGGTGGGTGGGGAGTTTATTTTGATTGATAAGGGTTGGGGGAGGTGGGTGAGGAGTTTCATTTGATTGATAAGGGTTGGGGGAGGTGGGTGAGGAGTTTCATTTGATTGATAAGGGTTGGGGGAGGTGGGTGAGGAGTTTCATTTGATTGATAAGGGTTGGGGAAGGTGGGTGAGGAGTTTCATTTGATTGATAAGGGTTGGTGGGGGTGGGTGAGGAGTTTCATTAGATTTATAAGGGTTGGTGGAGGTGGGTGAGAAGTTTCATTTGATTGTTAAGGGTTGGGGGAGGTGGGTGAGGAGTTTTATTAGATTCATAAGGGTTGGGGGAGGTGGGTGAGGAGTTTCATTAGATTCATAAGGGTTGGGGGAGGTGGGTGAGGAGTTTCATTAGATTCATAAGGGTTGGGGGAGGTGGATGAGGAGTTTCATTTGATTGATAAGGGTTGGTGGGGGTGGGTGAGGAGTTTCATTAGATTGATAAGGGTTGGTGGAGGGGGTTGAGGAGTTTCATTTGATTGATAAGGGTTGGTGGGGGTGGGTGAAAAGTTTCATTTAATTGATCAGGGTTGGTGGAGGGGGTTGAGGAGTTTCATTTGATTGATAAGGGTTGGTGGAGGTGGGTGAGGAGTTTCATTTGATTGATAAGGGTTGGGGGAGGTGGGTGAGGAGTTTCATTTGATTGATTAGGGTTGGTGGAGGTTGGTGAGGAGTTTCATTTGATTGATAAGGGTTGGTGGAGGTGGGTGAGGAGTTTCATTTGATTGATAAGGGTTGGGGGAGGTGGATGAGGAGTTTCATTTGATTGATAAGGGTTGGGGGAGGTGGGTGAGGAGTTTCATTAGATTGATAAGGGTTGGGGGAGGTGGGGGAGGAGTTTCATTTGATTGATAAGGGTTGGTGGAGGTGGGTGAGGAGTTTCATTTGATTGATAAGGGTTGGGGGAGGTGGGTGAGGAGTTTCATTAGATTGATAAGGGTTGGGGGAGGTGGGGGAGGAGTTTCATTTAATTGATAAGGGTTGGTGGAGGTGGGTGAGGAGTTTCATTTGATTGATAAGGGTTGGTGGAGGTGGGTGAGGAGTTTCATTTGATTGATGAGGGTTGGGGGAGGCGGGGGAGGAGTTTTATTAGATTGAGAAAGGTTGGGCGAGGTGGGTGAGCAGTTTTTTTTGTTTGATAAGGGTTGGTGGAGGTGGGTGAGGAGTTTCATTTGATTGATAAGGGTTGGTGGAGGTGGGTGAGGAGTTTCATTAGATTGATAAGGGTTGGTGGGGGTGGGTGAGGAGTTTCATTTGATTGATAAGGGTTGGTGGAGGGGGTGAGAAGTTTCATTTGATTGATAAGGGTTGGGGTGGGGGTGGGTGAGGAGTTTTATTTGATTGATCAGGGTTGGTGGAGGTGGGGGAGGAGTTTCATTTGATTGATAAGGGTTGGGGGAGGTGGGTGAGGAGTTTCATTTGATTGATAAGGGTTGGGGGAGGTGGGTGAGAGGTTTCATTTGATTGATAAGGATTGGGGGAGGTGGATGAGGAGTTTCATTTGATTGATTAGGGTTGGGGGAGGTGGGTGAGGAGTTTCATTTGATTGGTAAGGGTTGGTGGAGGTGGGTGAGGAGTTTCATTAGATTGATAAGGGTTGGTGGGGGTGGGTGAGGAGTTTCATTTGATTGGTAAGGGTTGGTGGAGGTGGGTAAGGAGTTTCATTTGATTGATAAGGGTTGGTGGGGGTGGGTGAGGAGTTTCATTTGATTGATAAGGGTTGGTGGAGGTGGGTGGGGAGTTTCATTTGATTGATAAGGGTTGGGGGAGGTGGGTGAGAGGTTTCATTTGATTGATAAGGGTTGGGGAGGTGGGTGAGGAGTTTCATTTGATTGATAAGGGTTGGGGGAGGTGGGTGAGGAGTTTCATTTGATTGATAAGGGTTGGTGGAGGTGGGTGAGGAGTTTCATTTGATTGATAAGGGTTGGTGGAGGTGGGTGAGGAGTTTCATTTGATTGATACGGGTCGGTGGAGGTGGGTGAGGAGTTTCATTTGATTGATAAGGGTTGGGGGAGGTGGGTGAGAGGTTTCATTTGATTGATAAGGATTGGGGGAGGTGGGTGAGGAGTTTCATTTGATTGATTAGGGTTGGTGGGGGTGGGTGAGGAGTTTCATTAGATTTATAAGGGTTGGTGGAGGTGGGTGAGAAGTTTCATTTGATTGTTAAGGGTTGGGGGAGGTGGGTGAGGAGTTTCATTAGATTCATAAGGGTTGGGGGAGGTGGGTGAGGAGTTTCATTAGATTCATAAGGGTTGGGGGAGGTGGGTGAGGAGTTTCATTTGATTGATAAGGACAGGGAGAGGTGGATGAGGAGTTTCATTTGATTGATAAGGGTTGGTGGAGGTGGGTGAGGAGTTTCATTTGATTGATAAGGACAGGGAGAGGTGGATGAGGAGTTTCATTTGATTGATAAGGGTTGGTGGAGGTGGGTGAGGAGTTTCATTTGATTGATAAGGGTTGGGGGAGGTGGGGGAGGTGGGTGAGGAGTTTCATTTGATTGATTAGGGTTGGTGGAGGCTGGTGAGGAGTTTCATTTGATTGATAAGGGTTGGTGGAGGTGGGTGAGGAGTTTCATTTGATTGATAAGGGTTGGTGGAGGTGGGTGAGGAGTTTCATTAGATTGATAAGGGTTGGGGGAGGTGGGGGAGGAGTTTCATTTAATTGATAAGGGTTGGTGGAGGTGGGTGAGGAGTTTCATTTGATTGATGAGGGTTGGGGGAGGCGGGGGAGGAGTTTTATTAGATTGAGAAAGGTTGGGCGAGGTGGGTGAGCAGTTTTATTTGTTTGATAAGGGTTGGTGGAGGTGGGTGAGGAGTTTCATTTGATTGATAAGGGTTGGTGGAGGTGGGTGAGGAGTTTCATTAGATTGATAAGGGTTGGTGGGGGTGGGTGAGGAGTTTCATTTGATTGATAAGGGTTGGGGGAGGTGGGTGAGGAGTTTCATTAGATTGATAAGGGTTGGTGGAGGTGGGTGAGAAGTTTCATTTGATTGATAAGGGTTGGGGTGGGGGTGGGTGAGGAGTTTTATTTGATTGATCAGGGTTGGTGGAGGTGGGGGAGGAGTTTCATTAGATTGATAAGGGTTGGTGGAGGTGGGTGAGGAGTTTCATTTGATTGATAAGGGTTGGTGGAGGTGGGTGGGGAGTTTATTTTGATTGATAAGGGTTGGGGGAGGTGGGTGAGGAGTGTCATTTGATTGATAAGGGTTGGGGGAGGTGGGTGAGGAGTTTCATTTGATTGATAAGGGTTGGTGGAGGTGGGTGAGGAGTTTCATTTGATTGATAAGGGTTGGGGGAGGTGGGTGAGGAGTTTCATTTGATTGATAAGGGTTGGGGGAGGTGGGTGAGGAGTGTCATTTGATTGATAAGGGTTGGTGGAGATGGGTGGGGAGTTTATTTTGATTGATAAGGGTTGGTGGAGGTTGGTGAGGAGTTTCATTTGATTGATAAGGGTTGGTGGAGGTGGGTGAGGAGTTTCATTTGATTGATAAGGGTTGGTGGGGGTGGGTGAGGAGTTTCATTTGATTGATAAGGGTTGGGGGAGGTGGGTGAGAGGTTTCATTTGATTGATAAGGGTTGGTGGAGGTGGGTGGGGAGTTTATTTTGATTGATAAGGATTTGGGGAGGTGGGTGAGGAGTTTCATTTGATTGATAAGGGTTGATGGGGGTGGGTGAGGAGTTTCATTTGATTGATAAGGGTTGGTGGAGGTGGGTGAGGAGTTTCATTTGATTGATACGGGTTGGGGGAGGTGGGTGAGGAGTTTCATTTGATTGATAAGGGTTGGGGGAGGTGGGTGAGGAGTTTCATTAGATTGATAAGGGTTGGTGGGGGTGGGTGAGGAGTTTCATTTGATTGATAAGGGTTGGTGGAGGTGGGTGAGGAGTTTCATTTGATTGATAAGGGTTGGTGGAGGTGGGTGAGGAGTTTCATTTGATTGATAAGGGTTGGTGGAGGTGGGTGAGGAGTTTCATTTAATTGATCAGGGTTGGGGGAGGTGGGTGAGGAGTTTCATTAGATTGGTAAGGGTTGGGGGAGGTGGGTGAGGAGTTTCATTAGGTTGATCAGGGTTGGTGGAGGTGGGTGAGAGGTTTCATTTAATTGATCAGGGTTGGTGGAGGTGGGTGAGGAGTTTCATTTAATTGATCAGGGTTGGTGGAGGTGGGTGAGGAGTTTCATTTAATTGATCAGGGTTGGTGGAGGTGGGTGAGGAGTTTCATTTGATTGATAAGGGTTGGTGGAGGTGGGTGAGAAGTTTCATTTGATTGGTGGGGGGTAATGAGCTGTTATCATATGTACTTTCTATGTACTTTCTTGAATTAGTGAACATTTTAATGCCTAGAACCTCAGAGTAGGTTATTTACTACATCAGTAATTTCCCTGAATAAGATTGTTATTTGCTTCTGATATTTCTGATACCACCACCATCACTAAAAAGTGTTTATTTTACTTCATACACGATGCAGCCATTCTATAAGAGAGCACAAAACTACACATATATCAATCATTCTTGAGATTTTGCTCGCTATGTTACCCTAAAGAAATCTTTTTTTGTAAATTTTCTAAAATACGTCACTCGTCAAAACTGACGTATTTTACGGCATTTGAACCTTTCTAACATATATATCACCATGTATAACCTTAAAGTACAGTCCTTTATGTGAGAATCTCGTAATCTCTCGTATCTCCTGATAAAGGGATGAACTTTGAGATGCGTTCCAATTGTGATGACGCGACTATCTATGTACATCAAGACCAGCCAATACTTGGGTACACAAAGATAGGCTCGTCATCACGATTGGGTGCGTTCTAGTCATGCTTTCATGCCCCTGCCAATCAGATTTGGACTCTCGGATTGAAATAAATTGTGACGTCACTGGATACATTGGTCTAGTTGGTCGAAAACAATCTTTATGACATTTAACATGGGAAAACGCTAAAAATCTGGCAAATTATTTATGTCAATGATATCAATTCGGAATTTGAGTTTGTTACAGTACGTGAATTAAAGAAAAAGGGGTTTCAGTTAGGCCTACGGGCCATTTCATAATCAGCTTACAGACTTCCCACTAATGAAATGTGACAGATTGCACATTCATTCATTATAAGCCATAGCTAATTTCAAACACTACTTTAACGTACATTCTAGCGAGACAAGTAGCATCAAAAAGCTTCAGAATTACACGTCTTGAGAAAAAAGGAGATAATTTCAACATTATGTTTTACGAAAAAAATATCATCATTTTTGCAGCTCATGCCACTTTAACATTCCAATTAAACGGTGCTTGACATAGTTATTTTGTCGGCTTGGCGATACAAAGGCCATTGGCTTTTGTCAACCGTTGAAGAAATTACTTATGACCAATGAACCATCTACATGAGCCTTGTTTGCAGGATGTAGTGTTCAATTTGTAAAGGACAGAAGGGCTTGCCAAAGCCGCTGGCACAGTAATGCATGTGTTTTTACAAATACATCAGCCTAACATTATATCTTCACTTGTCTTTTGGGGCCTCGGTGGTCCAGTGGTTGAGTGATCGTTCTTCAGTCCCACACATACCTCGGTGGTCTAGTGGGTTAGAGTGATCGTTCCTCAGTCCCACACAAACCTTCCATCGATGCGGCGCGGTTTCGAATCATACTCAGACCAAATAAAAAAAAATAAAAAATTCTGAGCGGATTTTTCACCTGGTCGCCGTATTTGGAAGAGGTGCCAGGTAGAGCCCGGATTCCTTCCCCACTAAACCTGGCAACGCCACCATATGTGGAATAATAATTACCATATGCGTAAAACATCAATCAATCAATCACTTGTCATTTAATGGGTTTTAACATTCAATGGACGGTGTGTTCACTGCTTCGTTAAGTGAAAATAATGTAGATCTATCGGGTTACAGAATCCGGAAATTGTGATCCATGCAAGGAAGAAATTCTCCAGTCTTTTGGTTGGCCTGCCGCCTACCAGGTAAGCACTGCACATCTGTTACATTTATGAACCACTGGCCCAGGGAAAAATCTTCTTATCTAAATAAAACATGGTGACCAGTTTCTTATTGTGTTAAAAAACGGTATATCATTTAGATCTTTATACCCCATCATAAATTGCTGTAATAAACAAAACCTATGATACTCCATCATGCTAACTAAAGACAGCAGTTTGGCTTTAGTCAGTAGAATTTTCTGGAACACATTGTAATATATTGACAATGTTTACGCATTTTCAGTTACGGCAAGAATATCGGTAGACTGAGATTGATTGATGTTTTATGCCACACTCAATATTATTTGACTTATACGGCGGCTTTGCCAGGTTTAGTGGGGGAGGAAGCCGGGCTCATTGCCTGGAAGAAAGCCCCGACCTTAGGCGGGAACCTGGCAACTCTTCCACATACCGCGACCGAGTGAAAAATCCACTCAGAAATTTGTCAATTCTTTTTTGGTCTGAGTGTGAACTGTGTGATTGACTGAGATTGAACCCAACAGGATCATGAAAAACGAAAGTGAAAATATTGACTCCCATAGTAAGACATGGGTAGAAGACAGGCAAGGGAGTTGGTCCGTGTAACGTTCGTTAATTCAATTTTCAATTTTCGATATCGCAAAATGAAATTTGGAAATGAGCATTTTAAGTTCAATTTTTCATTTTCGTTTTCTACTTTTTGAAAAGAAGAAATGAAAATTGAAATTTGACGTTCAATTTTCAATTTTTGTTTTCTCTCTTTTCAACACACAAATTAAAAATAGAAAAATGACGGTCATTTCACTCTTCATGAAACGAATATTGAAAGTTGTAACCTTCGTCAATGAAACACACTGCGCAAGTCACAAAACACCGAAGCAAACCGCAATACGCATTGCCACAGCCCTTGTGAAGCAGGCCAGGTAGAGCAGACCTTACAGCCCTTGCGGAGCACAAAATAACACTTGACTTTCTCTAAAACAAAGACTCTTAAAACATGGACTGCTTCACTAAAATCATAGGAGTAAGATTTCCAAGACCTAAAACATCAGAGTTAGGCAGGTACGCCACAGATTAGCATTAAAATTGGCCCTGAAACCACGCTAATGGTGATGTGCCCCACAAGGGATGTTGGTGTTTTTAGGCTAATCAATAGTCAAATTCACGATTTCTTCATCAGAATGTGTTTATTAGACTCTATTAAGGAGACAGAAACAATCAAAGGTTTTGTTAAAATCGCTTAATGTGCCTGGCTATTGGCCTCTTCACACCCAGAAAGTGCATTTTTCTCAATTTAGCTTGCTCATTGTTAGAGCCATGCAACACGTTGCTTAACACTGCAACAGGGACTATGGCGCAAAAAAAAAAAACATACATGCATCACCATGGTTACCGTCAAACTAAAGACGACATGAGACTGCATGGCAGACCTTGCATTTAATAGATTGCATACATAATGGTACATTTTGATTCTGCGTTAATTCCCTTCTCCGCTCCCCGTTTTTTTTTTCTCTCTTATTTTATTTTATTTTGCTCAAGAAAAAAAGGAGGGGAGGGGGGCTGACCCCCTGGACACCCCCTTGATCAGCCCATACTATTGGCGATATGTTTCACAAGGGATGTTGGTGTTCAAGACTAATTAAAGGTCAAAGTCACGATTTCTTTATCAGAATGTGACCATTAGACTCTAGGACGACGGAAACAATCAAAAGTTTTATCAAAATCGCCCAAAGTGCCTCGCTGTTGGCGATGTGTTCCACAAGGGGTGTTGGTGTTTTAATTAGCCTTTAAACACCAACATCCCTTGTGGAGCACATCGCCAATATAGCGAGGCACTTTAAGCGATTTTAATGAAACTTTTGATTGTTTCTGTCTCCCTAGAGCCTAATAAACACACTCGGATGAAGAAATCCTTAATTTGACTTTTAATTAGCCTTAAAATACCAACATCCTTTGAAGAGCACATCGCCAATAGCGTGGTTTCAGGGCCAATTTTAATGCTAATCTGTGGCGTACCTGCCTTACTCGAATGTTATATGTCATGGAAATCTTACTCCTATGATTTTCATAAAGCAGTCCTTGTTTTAGGATTCTTTGCTTTAAAGAAAGTGTTTTTTTGTGCTCCACAGGGGCCGTAAGTTTTGCTCTAACCGGCTTGCTCCACAAGGGCTGCTCGCTTTGGTGGTTTGTGTCTTGCGCAGTTGTGTTTGGGGACTGACTTCGACCAATTGAAAATTGAAACATTGACGAAGGTTACAATTTTCAATATTCGTTTCATGTAGAGCGAAAAGGCAAAATGAAAATTGAAATATGACCGTCATTTTTCAATTTTTGATTTGTGTGTTGAAAACATAGAAAACAAAAATTGAAAATTGTACGTCAAATTTCAATTTTCATTTCTTCTTTTCAAAATGTAGAAAATGAAAATGAAAAATTGAACTTAAAAATGGTCATTTCCAATTTTCATTTTGCAATGTCAAAAAATGAAAATTGAATTAACGAACGTTACACGGACCGGAGTTTCGCCCTGACCAGTTTATCTATCAATCACTTGCTTTTTTACAAACAATGACTGGCTTTTGGGAGAGAGGTCGAGCCATTTTACTTTATAGTTTTCTATTATTATCTGTGCATATCAATGATGGCCTTCTTATACTGAAAGACAAATGGAATAATAGTTTTACAATACGGGTTACAACCATTTGAGTCTGGCAAATCAGAAAGTCGATGAATGCGTTTACCCTAAATCAATTATATTTATTTGAGTGTTCGCTGGGCAAATCCGTCATCCAAATTAAACTGTCGATCTGATGATAGATCAACACCCACTGTGCTACACAGGCAGGCCCAAGGTCGGTTAAATTCAGGTTAAATTCCAACCCACACAACCCGTCTTACATGTATGTAGGTCTCGGTATAGAACGGTCTGGATATCCTGAAAAACTCCCACTGTATGAGAAACTAAGGAAGTTACACCTTAGTCAATGGTGGCTGTCTGTTCTGAGTGAACACTGAGCAAACATGACCGCTGATTACATTTTAACCGTTAGTACGGCTTTACCCAACTCTCTTCTCTCATACACTCACGTCCGCATTAACTGCTACACACTCCATTCAACGCAAGCGCTGAGGGGAGAATAGCGAGATTGACCAGCTCTTCATTGATTGGATAGTATTTGAGGTAACTGGGTCACATATCATCATTTTCATCCTTCAATCATTCAAGTCGCAGCCCCATATTTGGCTTAATCATTCACAAAAGGAGGCGGGGTCTGTTGACGTCATCAAGCGATCCCGCAAAACCATTGGATAAGCGTACATATCCTTCCATCAATCAACCAGAAGTATATAAACGTTGTTGGCGCCTGCTCTGAAAAGCCCCAAACCTATGTGTCCATCTAATAAAGAATACTAGCTGATACGGACAACTCTGGGCTTACCGCGGACACATAACGATGTGATCATTTTCTCGTTTATTCTCAATTTCTTATTATCGACAGTGTTGTGCTGTGAATATATAGGCCCATAGAGGAACTGACCGGTTGTAACTATCACGGTGGCTGTTATAGTGTTGTTAAGAGATTGTTAGAACGAGGAACGTACGGCAGGAAAAGTTGTGTACAGGGACCAGTGGCTGATTGTGGATTAAACTCAGCCGGCCCATTAATATCACAGTCGTGTAGAAAGGAGAACGGAGTGTGCGTAATATTCGTCTAATTCCTAGTCAACATTGTCGTCCGATGCCTTGTCTAGGAACCATTTTATCAACGATGAGTGATATGTATGGACCCGAGGCTTTGTACAGGGATTTGAGTGCCAACGAACCCCTCTTACTTGTTGACTGTAGATCGTCGGTGGAGTTTAACAGATCTCACATAGCCGGAGCTGTTAACGTTGCCTTACCCAGTCTTATGTTAAAAAGACTAAAGAGAGGGACACTGAACATCGCCTGTGTTATTCAGAACAATGTGGCCAAGGCTAAATTTACGTCAAGTTATAAGACCCACCTGTTGGTTCTATACGATGATTGTACGACTGATATTCCAGCTAATCCATCAGCCGTACTAGCACTTCTTCTTAAACAACTTAAAGACGATGGATGCCAAGTTAAATTTCTACTGGGTACGTATCTGAACAATTATCCCCTAAATGACACAATTTTGGCTTTTATCGATCTGTAGTATGTGTAATAAGGCGAATCAACCCTTACTTATTTATCATAGTATATGTGTTATAATACCGTCCTTGTTGAGAATTTGTAAAGCGTAAGGCTCCACTTTCATGTTAAATTACAAATCTGTTGGGAAAATTTGTGACGTATATATATATATCGAATGCGTATAAGATTTGTATCCAGTATTGGTTTTTCAAATCGTCATCCGGTTTTTTTTTATGCCGATTCACGTTTACTTAGTTGACTTGAGTTTTGCGGCATTATTAATTATAATTTATTTGAATTATATGTTTTACCTGTACTGGGATTTGTAAACCGTTGGCTTAGTCCAATTAAGGATTTTATAACATATCCCAAGGTATTCTTACCAGTATGTTTAAAATGTTATCATATCAGCATCTAAGCCTAACCTTATTCTTGAGTCACCGGAAGCCGCCATGTTTACCCCCTCCCCCTTTTCATACGTCCCCCCTTGACCGCGGAATAAATCTCCCGTTTCCTGTTAATGGGCCAAGCTGGCAGTCAGCCAACTGCGTCCAGCCCTCTTTCAGAGGTGAATGTCAATTACAGAGAGGGGCTTTAAAAGGGTATGGGGCCCTGTAGGGGCATTTCACTTAATCGCGAAAACTCACCAGGTTGGGCCTACCAGCAGGTAGATAAAATAATATCTGTCCACGGGAGGTTAAAACCAATTGTAGGCCCACATCGTAATCCGTCCTTTGAGACTTATCCAAGTGAGGAAATTTAATCCCTTTAATGCATTTTCAAAAGGTTTAAAAGTGAACGGTGTAAGGGCAAACCTTTCAAAATTTAACAAGTCAAAGGAAAGGCAACTTAATCCTTTTAATACAGCCCAAAGAATTTAAGGTGGCATAAGCCGCCAACATTCGATTTTTTTTTATATTCCGATTGTTGAACGTTGAATAATTTCTGAGTTAAACAGTATATGGTTCAGTGAACATACTTTTATACATATGGATAAAGTATGTTAATTTTACGATCTGTATGAATGATTTTGTGGTAGTTATTTCATTGACGGTCTAAAAAAAGACGCCATATTGTTCATTCAAAACCTTTCATGGAATGGTAAACATGGAATAACAATAACACCAAGTGTCTGACATTGACAAAAGTCAATGCGTTTCAGCCCTTCACATTTTGCTTTAATAAAAATATAGTTCCTTTTGCATCATGCGGCCTGTCATTAACTATTATTGCTCCTTAGTTACTCATTTATATTAACATTATGCTTCTCGCAAACAGGTCGCATAAGTTTAAATTCCATTGTCTTAGATAGTAGACCAAGTTCATACAATAAACTAAAAGACAATCAACTAAAAGACAAACACTTCCTCTACAGTTTAATATGAACCGGTTCTCGCAACTTTTATCTCCATTCATTAATTTCGGTTAGGCTAGTATCTGACTTGATTTTTGATGTCTGAAATTTAGCTGATTGGTTGCTGAATTTCCTTTCAAATCAAACAGTCTTGCTAGATGAAGCTTATACCATATGCAAATATTTGTAGGACAATGTACACAGGGGGCCGTTTCACGAAGCCGTCGCTAAGTGCCATCCATCGCAGTTGCCATGACTCCGTATCTCTTCACTATGGTATCCATTGGCAACTACGCTTCGTTTGCGATGCGACTGCTTTGTGAAACGAGCCCCAGTATGCCTATCCCGACAAAAGGTCGACGAAATTCAAACATCGTACTTGTCTTAAAGAGCTACTTTCTTGTCTTTCAATCAGGTGGGTTTTCTACTTTCGTGGAGAGATTCCCTGAGTTTTGTGTCACCAAAGATGACGAGGAATCCGAAATATTGGGACTGTGTAATCTGAAAATATCGGACGATGTGAGTGATACGTCGGAGGAGAAGTGTAGTGGAAGTGGAACCCCGCCTTATCTTTCCCCTTTCCCGGTGGAGGTGTTGACGAACCTTTACCTGGGTAACGCCAGGAACTCAGCCGACATTTCACAACTCAAGGAATATGGGATCAGCTATATTTTAAATGTCACTCCAAATGTGCCAAATGTATTCGAGAAGGATTCATCTTTCAGATACATGCAGATCCCAATCAGTGACCACTGGTCAGAGAACCTCAGCAGTTTCTTTCCTAAAGCTATTGATTTTATAGGTAAGTTTTTACAAAGCCAATTCAACTCTATTAGAGGTCTGTTGATTCAATTCTTGAGGAGGCCCTATACTAGCCTGTCGTCATTTGTGGTTATACAACTACAATGAAAAAACATATGATCTATATATATCTAAAGATATGGTCTGATGGACGCAGAAAAAATATAAGGGCCTAACAGCTATGGATACTATGATAGGTTACAGTAGGCCCTATTATCTGCATATTTTTGAAATCGAAAAGGGCTTGACACTATGCCTTTTAGTTTAATTTTTGGACATTACACAGAAATTCAACAATGCGTTTGTTAGATTTTTCAGTATTACCCTCTTTAATACTGGATTTCTAATATGAACACAGACACATTATATTTCCCCAAGTTTAAACTTGATTTCTTATGTGAACACAGACACAGTATGTTTATCCAACAATTAATTATGGTTAGTACTAATATGGACACAGCCAAAGTAACCATCAAGGTTACTAGGCCTACTACTATATGGACACAGGCACAGTAACCATCTAGTCATGACCAAGGTTGTACTAGGCCTACTCCTATATGGACACAGGCACAGTAACCATCTAGTCATGACCAAGGTTGTACTAGGCCTACTCCTATATGGACACAGGCACAGTAACCATCTAGCCATGATCAAGATTACTAGACCTACTCCTATATGGACACAGGCTCTATTTGTTTACCTAGTTAATATCTTTGTCTTTAATATTGACACAAGCCCAATGCACAATATGTTTACGCGAATAATGTTATTGAACCCAACAGGACACAACTCTTTTTTTCTACTGTAAACACCAGGGCCCTGTTTCACAAAGCGGCGTAGATGTCTTTTTTGCGTAACATTCATACTAACGTATCTCTACAGTATGGGTTGCCATGGCAGTTACGTGAAAACTTACGCTACGCCGCTTTGTGAAACAGGCCCCTGGGCACGAATTTTGGCGCCTCTATAACCTATGTTTCCGTTTGTGCTTAATCATGTAGTGTTTCGTCTTTCAATGGTGATTGACATTTAACGTTTTACGAATGTGTATACCAGTATACGTCCAGATTGCACCGCCATGGTTTAGCTTGGGTTTAAGTTTTCAGTGTAGCTAGGTTCATCCGTGAACTTAGTTAAAGTGGACATCGAGATGATAATCGTGTGACATGCTATGGGTCCGATGGCTTGTACCTGGTCACCGGGACTCCCCGCATACCCGACAAGTGACAATCCTTGTTTGTCTGGATATCTACTATACATGCCAAAAGGTGGTCATCTTGACTCTCTCTCCATTTGTTATTTACATTCCTACGTATTAACTATAATTATCAATTAATACATTACAAATATAACCTTGAACTATGCTCCGGTAAGGTCAATCTTGTCGTAGTCAATATTTGTTTCATAAAGTGTTTCCCTTCTTCTTAGATTTGGACAGTTTTCTCAAGCCATTTTAGGTAAAATGGAAATGGCTACATTTTTACGTCATCGTTGGCTAATGTTAGGAGAATCATAATTTAACCTCGAGTATTGTGTGTTCAATTTTATTACCTTCAATCAAATTCTGATTTAATTAATGACGTTTCGCTCAATTTCAAGGTCGAATTAAGGTCATATTTATATTTATGAAATACGCCCTTTTGTAGTGAACTTCATGAACCCATTTGAGGGGGCTCAATACAGTAGCGAGCTTTGTGGACACACATGCAATTCAGTAGTAAGCATTCTGGAGGTATTCAAAAGGAAACTAAATCCAGCCAAACATGTTACAGACTCACTGAATAGAGCAACTTTATAGCTTTCAATAGATAAAATAGGTATATTGTAGACGTGTGAATGGCAGCAGCTCTCTTGAGCTATCGGCTGTACCTTCAGATGCAGTTAAACTTGGTACATATGGCACTTTATGGTCTTCAATCACTCGGTCGGTAATATTTCCTTTTAATTTAGGGGGGGGGGGGGGGGGGGGGGCTCAATTTAGTAACTACCTGCCCGAGCTTTGTGAACACATTTGAGAGAGCTCAATTCAGTAGCGAACTTTGTGAAGACATTTGATGAGTTAATTCAGTCGTGAGCTTTGCGAACGCTCTTGTGGAGCTCAATTCAGTAGCGAGCTTCGTAAGCGCACATGAGGTGATGAGCTTTGTGAGGTTTCACTGGTCAGTTTTGTGAGAGCGTTCGAGGGAGCTGAATTCAGTAGCAATCGTTGTGAATTTGAGGGAGCTCACACTTGGGGAGCTCTATAGCGATTCAATAGCGAGTTTTGTGAAGGAGTTCAATTCTGTGACCAGCTTTGTGAGAGCATTTGAAGTTCAATTCAATAACCAGTTTTCTGAGCGCACTTAATGGAGTTCAATTCAGTAGCCCGGAAGGTCGTCAGCTGTAGCTCTGTGTACATAATACTAGATGAAACTGGATATGGGAGAAACACTCTAAAATGGAAACGAAACTACATACGTCATGTATTCTTTGTCGAGGCCCTAAAAGACTTTGTATCCATGTTCTCCTCAGGGAGTCCGCCATGTTGTTTAATATCTTCAGATACTTTTTTTCTAATTTGTCTGTTACAGTACTCTTAACAAGTATTTTATTGTATTTGATCGTTTCTAACATATTGCATATGTCCTATTTATTATTCTAAATTACAATCCCGGTATCGAGGTCACGAGAATCTCGTTCAGGGCTAACGTGAGGACCGCGTTATTCTCGTGCTTTCGGAAAATCCCGATTCCAAAGGTACGAGATTAAGGACAACTGATATGATAACGTGTGAAGATGATAGATCCTGTCTAGGTTGAAAGGAATGGTGGAAATGGGAATTCGAAATCTGTTTGACTGTTACAGACAGTGTGAACAATTGGCACCGCTATTTGTACATTAGCGGCGGCCCTATCGGTCTGTACGCTGCTGAGAATCTAACATAGACGTACGCTCTGTAGGCCTATTTAAAGCTCAGCATGGACGAACAGAAAAAAAAGAACCCGACACAGGCTAAATTTTTACGCAAGCTGGACATGATTCAACATATCTGTGTTTGTGTCATTTTGTGTGATTTACATAACATCGATGTCAGTTAAAAATTCCGAAAGCACATTTCATAAATAGTATAAGCAGACCATGTGTTATGTCGTTAGTGTTTTGCGGATACTGTAGCGTAATCGTTCTACCGGCAAATTATGAGATAGAAAATGACACATGTTTGTTTGTGGACTAACCTGTCACTTGTCCACGTGTTTGTCATTTTACCAGGTAATTAGGTCATATTTTGTTATGGGATAAGTATCGTCATGCTCAAATTCTGCCCATTTCTTGCATCGAAATAGTTGATTAAATTTTTCTTGACAACGCTTTGAAATATAAACTTGTTCAATAATTTTAGTTTTGGGGAACCGGATACATGTTAAGATAAAGTCACTATTTTGTACTTAAATGTGGTTGGAGGTTAACATGCCTTCATGAAGGTGGACGTTTTCTCCAAGTCGAACTATCTATATGAGAACAGGCATTATACAGGACTGTCGCTACACATTGAAATCTCTGATGTGCAACTTCATTGAGACCATGTAATGAAAGCATTATTGTAAATTTGTTGACCCAGTTATAGCATTTCGCCGACATATCGATTCTTTCTGGCGTGTGTCTCTCTGGCCGCGAACTTCATCAGGTCAGATGCAGTTTCACTCCATCCGCATTCACGCTGTTCTGCAGCCAATAGGAGTTAGACATATTTTAATAATTACCCTGTTTTCTTGCGCATGATCAGTGGAGAGCCAGCTGAAGGCCAAACGGTGTCCGTATTGCAACCTAGTTACTCTGTCTGTTCATTGAAATTCCAATCATGTTTTGCTGAGGTAGTATTAATTTACCATGTATTTTATGTAGATACGTATTGTTAAAACAAAGCCCCACTGGCACAAGAATATTGGGGTCCTAATACAAAAACGTATAACTGTCCAGTTGATTGATTGATTGTAGTGTTACGCCGTACCCAAGATTATTTCACTTATATGGCGGCGCTGCCAGGTTTAGTGTGTGTGGGGGGGGGGGGGGGGGTGGGGGGGCTCGTTGCCCTGATTAAGCCCCGACCTTCGGCGAGTACCTTGCAACCCTTCCACATACAGCGACCGAGTGAAATATCTGTCCAGTTGAAACTGATATATAGTAAAGAGACACACTCATTTTACCTCCCACTCGTTAATCGGTAACTTTATTCTTTTGGCTCTTCATATACAGGCCTATTAAAATATAAAGCGGGACGTCTCTATATTTTGTTATTTCCAATGCTTTGAGAACGATGTAGAAAGCATCGAAGTAGATTGGTCGCATATATAAGTGCACTGGATTAAGGTATGCAATGCATGTATAGAATCTCGATGTGTATATTCAGCCTGCTTATTTTAAAGGATGGCTTTTCGAATGGTACATCATGATCTCCCATGTGGTATGTAATAAGGTCATAATAGGCGAATTCTTAACAATTGTCATTTTCAACACATCATGGTGAATATATTCTGACAGATGTATTACGTCTACTGATTTCATCTCCTCTCACGATCAACTAAACCTACTTAAATTCTACGACATCGTAACAAATCTTCCTGATAGCTTTCGTATTTCTAATGATATATCAGCCTCGCCATTTTCAATTGGAATGCTTTTTCAAAGCGAGTTTTCTCACAATTAGTAAGTGAGAAGCAAAGTCAACATTTTTTTCTCTCTATATTCGACTCTCCACCTAAGCTTCCGCCCCCACCGGTTGTCATTTCGTTAATAGTCTCCGTTCCTGTGTGGATACTCCGAACCACTACCGGAAACAAGTGCTTCATCTCGTCTAATGAAATTAACCCGATTCATTCGGAGGGAAAACTCCAGCTGTTATATGGCTTGTTTATATCATGTGTACCAGGACTTCCGTTTTTAGAACACTCTGCATTTTAGGTGAAATGTAAATTGATCCTTTGCTTTGGAATTGGTACCTTGAGATTATTTTCTCAGCAATTTGATCATAAGATTACAATCTACGGAGCCAAACTTACGAAAATAACTTGCTACCGAGAGGAAAAACAGTCCATGAAAGGCAGCCTTGTGTTGATGATATGACGCAGGCATGTCTTCGTACGATTTATTCCTTCAGTGACCATGTGTTCGTATGCCTTTTCCAGAAAAGAATCGTCTTATGTCATATACATGTAGGATCTACTCCAATCAATTAATGTTCTCTTTTAAAAATACTTTCTTAGGCGTTGTTTACTCTTTGTGAAGAGCGCCTCTCCATTTCTATCCACCACCTTCTGTATGAGTAACTATAGGGGTAGAACTGTTCACGGAAGTGAAACAACTCCCGTACACATACGTTATTCCAAAGACAATGATTACTTTATCACACGAATATATAATGTCCTAAAACTATGATTTGCCATGTCTTAATCCGTTTGTACCAACTGTTTTTTGTGTGTATTTGTTTACACTAGACTATTACTTTCTTTTGCTGACACATGTTGTTTGTTTTTTGTCTTTCCAGAAGAAGCCAGGAAAAATGACTGCGGGGTTTTGGTTCACTGTTTGGCGGGGATAAGTCGTTCAGTCACAGTAACGGTCGCCTACCTCATGCAACAAAAACACATGAGTTTGAACGAAGCTTATGACTTTGTGAAGAAATGTAAACCAAATATCTCCCCTAATATTAACTTCATGGGTCAATTGTTAGACTTTGAAAGAGCATTAGGACAATGTGAAGATAAGTGTGTGTGTACTGACAGTATTGTATGCACGTGTGGAGGCAGTAAGGCCATGTTATTAAGTGACAGTAAGGAAAACTCTCCCAATTACACGATGGAAGTACGACCGGCATGATACCCACACACTGGCTGCCATTTAAGGCGGTTTGGATTTAATAACAAACAGTACCTACCAAAGGCACTGTGCTGCTGTATGGATGCCGTCCATTAAGCCTTTAGATGCGAGAGGGGAGATTGGAGAGTGTGCCAGTACTCTTAATGTAAGGGTGTACAATTTGGCATTTGGACGAAAAGCCTGGCTGCTTGATCTGTATGGTAACCATAGCAACTGGGATCACATGGGTAGCTAGGGTCAATATGAGATGTGGTTTGTGTTAGCAAGGCGTCAGTGGTTATTGAGAAATACCGTCTGGCACGGAGCGTTGACCCATTTTATCCTGATGGGAACTATTTTCTTCCTGACAGAAATTACTCGCCAACTCTCGCTGAAACCCGAACAAAGATCCTGCGGGATTTCCTCTGTTCATTCCCTGCATATGGCACATCTGTTTATAACACTTGATGGCGTGTATGACGTAGGTGTTTAGGAAAACAACCGGTTGAACTACGGCCAGTTTGATTAGAGGTGTCGGATGTTAAGAACTTAAGAGAATATTTTTAACTATAAATACTGAAACTCGTATCTTTGTTCACTGTTGGACCTATATTTGTTACAATTGTTAAAATTCGAACAACCTGTTGTCTATATCGTCTTTGTTGGCTTACTATTAATAACACTACAGATATCTTTTCTATGCTAAATCTTTTGAACCTTTTTTGAAGGAAAAATGGCCAATCAATGGTTTTGTTAAATGGTTTAGATAAATGAAAACCAACCTTTGTCAATAGTAATTAATCTATTAAACATCAAATCAAAACATGATAGACAAGTAAGCCAAAACGCTTTTAAGGTGCTATAGTTTTTGTAAGATTTGAGAGTCTGCATTTGAATAAATGCTATGCTATTGTTACAAGATATGATATTCGAGAATGTGAATGAATGTGATGCTATTGTTAGAAAAGATGCGAATGAGAATAAATGTTATGCTATTATTAGAAAAGATGAGAATGAATCTTATGCTATTGTGTGAAAGATGAGAATGAATGTTATGCTGTTGTGTGAAACGATTTGAGAATGTGAATGAATTATATGTACAGTACGTATGGACGTGCGTGTTTTTTAAACGTCATTAAACGAACAAACAAATCTACAACGGAGAACTATTCAGTCGAATGGCTTGAATATCAATATTTGTACCAAGAACCCCCACTGAAAATCGAATGAGGCACCAACAGTTAATACATTCCATTTTTTTGGCACTGAAGGGCGTGAAATTCCCGGTCGGCTGAGAATTACCTCACGGAAGCCATGGCATTTAATTCCGACCTATTATAAAGACTGTTCGTTAAATGTAACTGCCTGCTGTTGACAATGGTCTTTAGACAATGTATTTGGATGAAAGATGTTTCCTTGAATGATCGTTTTCGTACAGAAGTACAAATGAAATTTCTGAAAACTATTTCACCTCTTAAAACTTATTTGTACTTGAAGTTTACAAAATCTCTCTTTTTTGCCTGTGAATGTAATAGAGAATGCATACCAGACAATCCCAGCCCTTCTTATTCTCGCTGTTATGTTGGTCTTAACTGCTTGATACATGTATGTATTTTATGAAAGCGTGAAAAGCGAATTAGAGCGATGTAAAATTGTCTAAAAAGCCTAAACACAATTTCATTTGATATGTCATTTTGCAGAAGACTTGTTAATCGTCAAATGGTCCAGATGTCTTATGTGGACATGCGCAGTGATCAGTTTTATATCAATAGAACAAATTTCATAATTTTAAAGGCAGTGTTGTGTCTGGACTACGAGTCACAATTGGTTTTATAAACTACAGGGACTTCAAACCATAATGTCATAATACATACGTCTTCGTCATAATCAATTTCATTGTTCGTTTGTTTGTTAATGATGTAAATGTACAAAGCACGTTATATGTGCCATAGATTTTTATTTGTTTGTAAATAAATCAAAAGAGATACATACTTGTATTTTATAACAAAATATATTCACCTGACTGCTTCGTTTTTTCTGCTTTCAAAACTCGTCTTCTCCGTGACCTAGTTACATATCTAAGCAACCAGTTGTGCGATGACTCATCCTGGATAAATTTCACCCTTTGGCCTTAGCAACTTGTTGATTTACTGTAGCAATACCTGCTGCTAAGGGTTCCCGTTATATTCCACGAGCAATGCGAGGTGATATAAGAACGCAAACGTATTTGCAGATTAGATTCGAACTCTGAATAGCATATGCGATAATAGGAGATTTTAAGTTTGTTTTGTTATAAAACATATTGCTTGTTTTAAGGGAAAAGAATAACCTGTATTCAGTGAAATAAGTTGCCCAAATGTCCAGGTATTTTAGAGTTGTGTGAGGTGTCAAATACAGAGACAAGTTTGTTAAAACCGAATTAGCTTATTTTTCGTTCTATCTATTTATACCAATCCCGAATGCCCGTTAAGACAGTTTTATATGAAACAAAACCCCCAAAATGTACTTATACTTCCCGGCTATTTTAATTTGTCTGTAATTAGTACACATCTTCGGTTCGCACGGGTTATTGGGCATTCCGATAATATGAGTTTAGGGAACAAACCATTCTGCAACTTTGTATTAGAAACGACGGTTTAATAACCTTGACGGTTTGCTTACTTCCGTTAGTGTCTGTACGTGAAGAGCAAACACAGTTTGTTTACGTCAGACATTACCGAATACATAATCAAACTCAACCTAGGACGGAGGTGACTTCTAATTTTAGATTACAAAAGTCCTTTTCGTGTTTGACTGAAGTCCCACGAGATCACACGAGACCAGTGTTCATAGGGATATAACTTCGACCGATCGGCTGTCCAATTAGCTTTAGTGCTTATGGACATCAGTTGTAAGCCTGTTGTTTTATCTGTGATTTTCAGCTCACAATCCATAAGTTTTACGTCTTTTTCTGAAAAGTATCAAAGTTGTGTTTATTTCCCCATGGTTTTTGACAAGAGCGAAGCTATGCGATAATTTTTTTTATATTATCTTTTGCGCGAAAAAAACAACAAAACGAAACTGATAGCTACAGATACAACGTGTATCAGAGAAAAAAGCCGGATAAAAATGATGTTGAAATCAATAATGAAAGACAAAATGACAAGATAACTCCCGATCTCAGTAAGGTGAACCGCTGGTTAGTGAAAGTTATACCCCTAAAGTCTCGCACGATCTCGCGTAATGTTGGCAAGACTAGAAAGCAGCTTATTCATACTAAATGTCTAAGGCTACTCACTCTCCTTAAAAATCACCGATGTTTCATGTAAAAAGCATTTTTTGTAAAACTTCCCCAAAAATGTTGATTTGGTGATAATCATAATTTCTTCTTTAGGAAGACGTGAGAGCTTTGACAACCAGGGTAATTTTGACTTGGTGCAGCCGAGAATAGAGGATTCCAGATAAAAATCTGGGTCTCAATCTATACTTTTCACTCGAATGACCTATGTGGGATGGTTGCCAGTTACCAGCGGAAGGTCGTGGGTTTCCTCCGGGCACAGAGCCCGGTTTTCTCCCACAATAAAACTGGCAACGCCGCCATATAAGTGAAATAATCTTAAGCGCGGCGTAAAACACCAAACAATCAATCAATCTCAATCTATACTAAAAAGAAATGTATCCAATAATGATAAAGAAATGTATTGCACATATTGTGTCTCTAGATATATTTATGAAAGCACACGTGCGCAAAGAAAATCTTCCTGTCTGAAATAACCATGGAAGACAAGTTTCTAATTGTTTTAAAAAGAGGTATATCATTTAAACCTTTATACCCCATCCTAAATTGTTGGAATAAACCAAACCTATGATATTTCATTAGGGGTTGACAACTGGCAGGAACTTGGCCTTAGTCAGTAGAATTTTCTGGAACATTTAGTAATACATTGACAATGCTAAGAAATGGCTTCTTTATGAATTGCAACTTCTTCTTTATTGTTATCACGACGTTTCGGTACAGTTTCTAGCACCGTTGTCATTTTAACTTGATAACGGTGCTAGAAACTACCGAAGCGTCGTGATCACAATAAAGAAGAAGTTGAAACATATAAAGAAGCATTATGTTATCAACTCAACTTCTAAATGCCATTGAAATAAGATTGGTATAGGTGTCGAAAGCTCATGTTATCCACAACTAACTACGTGGTGATGCCTTAATTTTTTTCTCATCAGTATGGAACCCATGTTTAAAGAGAGTTTCAAACATTTCTTAAGATTGACAATGCGTGCGCATCTTAAGCTATGGCGAGAATATCGATAGACTGAGATTGAACCCCATAGGATCATTGGAAAAGAAAGTGAACATTTTAGCCCCCCCCCCCCCCGAAAAACCTAGGACAAACAGGGTTCACGCCATATACGGTGCCTGAGAAAATGACCCCTAATGTATGAATATTCAGAACGAGCCCCGATGTCAAACCAAACAAGAATGCAGACTAAAGATTACTGCAACTTTACAGGAAGTGGAACTAAAGAAAAACAAAATAACTGTGATCTAAGAAACAGGGTAATGTATTTCCACAAGATGATGATTTGTCGATATACATGCTATTTTCTACTGAATGCTCACCTATTTGCCAGAACTTTTCTTGTAACTTTACAATTTACAGTTTACGAATATCGAGGATAGTGGATTTAGTCGGGAAGAAGTGATGGTGACGAGTTTTCATAGAAAACAAAGAGACAACTACCTCTGCATATTCACACTCTTTATTCTACGTCACATCCAGATATTTGTCGAAGATGGATTTGCTTTATATGCTGAAATTATGCTGAAATTACACGAAAGATTAAAAATTAAAAAAAAAAAAAACGTCGAAGATTGTGCACATTTTGTTTATGGACGAAATGGTTATAGAGAGGGTATTTTTAAGCTTTGCACCTTGGCCAGGCAGACCTATTAGTAGTATACCATGAAAAGTAACAACAATATCAGGACCCTAAGAATTTTACTTTTTATTTCAGTTTATTTGCAGGTTTAGAACCTGTATCCACACGCCTTCGATCGGTTCTCTCGGGATGTTGGTTGTTAGCACACGATCATGTCATTGATCAACCAGCATAATTGTACTATTGTAAGGACGTCTTCTGAGCATGACAGAATACATTATAAAATGGGTTCATTAGAAAGTCGTTTGGATGTTGATTGATAACGACCTCTTCGTACTAAAGTTCCCCGTATGACTGTGTAGAGTCCTACTGTATGTAACCTTATATCACAGGAGAACTGTTTCCTCAGTCAGCAATGAAGCGACCGTCCTCAAACGAAGTAGGTCATCCGTTGAGAGAAGATCCAATATCTGACAGACAGGAAGATAAATCTAAGAAATCGATAATGGGGAGAACACTTCACAGAGTTAATAGATTTATGAAGATTCTCCTTCACAATTTTAGATAGACCTTCGTGGGGAAATTAGACGTATACACACTAAAACCATACATTGGGATTAAGCATTGGCTATGCTGGTAGCCAGATCGAAAAGATTTAAACCGATTTTAATGGACGGTTATATTATATAATACGTTCAACGATCGTTCAACTGTCACAATAGTATTCAACGCTTCTATATCTGTACAACCAGTATGGCTTAATCAAGTAATTTCTGGAGAAAGATGTCATGAAAAGGACAGTCCTTGTATGGATGCAGGTCATTGTACAATAATAACATAACGGTTATCCGTTATGGTGGTAGCAAATATACGGATGGTCGTAATCTTCATCTAGATTCAAACGACGGATGCTTCTGTCTTCCATTCTCATTTAAAGGCCAACTGGCCGCCGTAGCCTGTTTGACATTTGTTAAGAAAACCAATGTAGGCTACACGGGCTTACTACAGCTAAAACCACTAAAATTACACATTGGACATATAAAACATGTCCAATAAGGTTTAGAATGTATAAACGAGGGCGAAAAACAAACAAAGAATCAAAGCTCGATTACAACAACAGCACCGACCAGTTCCGGTTACCTTAAGTGTTTAATTACCTTAATTTCAGGTATTTTTAGTCAGGGTTTGCACTCGGCAGGCTTTTATAGTCCCTCTCACCCGATCGTTATTCTGTATTTCTCAGATAAAGTTCGTAAAATTATACTGTGTCGTCAGATCACCCACGCGACTCAAAACATTAGGGCAATTGTGCGCATGCTCAGGTTCAGAGTTTGTTTACAATGCGGGTACTTAAAAAAACTGTTTTTCAATTTCGAATTAAAAATACTAAATGATGACAAAACTTTCAATTTCTGGTAAAAATACAAAGTCTCTAACTTCTTCTGTCTGATAAGAATTCCGAAAACCGCCCACCGTTTTTAATGAAAACAGTATTCTGGGTTTTCGAGGCGAGTATACCTTTAAGGCCTCGGTGGCTAAGTCGGTTAGAGTGATAGTCCTCAGTCCGACACAGGCCTTCCATCGATGCTGCGCGCGTTCGATTTCCACTCAGACCAAATAAAAACAAAAATCTGACTGGATTTTTCACTCGATTGCCGTATGCGGAAGAGTTATCAGGTACTCGCCGAAGGTCAGGGGTTTCTTCTGGGCAAAGAGCCAGCCCCCCCCCCCCACTAAACCTGCCAACGCTGCAATATAAATCTGCCATATATACTCTTGAGTGCGACCTAAAACATCAATCTTTCAATCAATCCATCTTTTATCATTTATTTGCAAATCTAAATGGTCCTGATATGCTATTTCCTTGACGACTACATCTGGAAGTTAGTAATTGTGTAAATTGGAATCCGAAACACATTGTCAACAAATCCGGTTGCGTATATTATTCTGCTTATGTTTTTCCTCTTAGCCGCATTATTTGTAGCTTTTCAGTATCCCCGTGGCTGTGCACATCACTAACTCTTCATTAGAGAAGAGGATAAAAACGTTTTTATTTTAATCGGAGTTTGGCTCCAGGACCAGATCCCCACAGAAGGCCATATCAATTTAATGAGCACATGGGGTAATTAGTGGCAGAATCTTCAAAACAAAATTATAATTGACAAATTTCTTTAACAGTGGGATTCTGTTTTACATAATGGTGAAAGTCAATCGATTACCACCAAAACGCCCTTTACCTTGGGTTAGATAATGAAGGTTTCCTGGTGGCCGTACTACTATCTCTCTTTCTCCCTTACCAATCAATCCATCCAATAAGCCTCTTTCGCCCACGTTTTCCGCGTAGGCAGACAGTTCGTGTTGTATGTTGAGAGATTTGTGTGGGCACAGAATAACTGTCAATCAGTTTCTATCTCCCCGCAAACCAACTACAAACATCAATAGTACTGTCGTTGAGAAGAAGGACATAGAGTTAACGGCCAACTGAACTTCCTGGAAATCGTTTATATGCGACACAACACGAGCCCCTATACATTCCTCTTTCACCAACCTCAGCTTCCATACAAAACCTAGCAAACATAACCTTTATGAAAGTAGTTATTTGACCTATCTCTCGACCAGTAGTGACAGGAAAACGAATTGCTACTGGTTGAGCAAAGAATTACTCAGGCTGACAATACTATAGTGAATGATCGCGTTGAATAATTCAAATTGTTAAAAAATACTTTGGGATTTGTTTGAATAGATGGGGACTATGCAGAACTCCCCCGATGCATTTGTGAACAGCATTAAACCATTATTACGGAGGAGGAGGGTGGGTGCAGGGTCGGATGTAGCGTCATTGCCTTCAAATTGATGAAGCTTTAGCAAAAATCTAGTTTAGTCATGTAACAGACAGATTGCTCAATGACGTCATTGGGGTATATTAAGGGATCAGCATGGCGGATGGAGAGTATCCTTTAACGAAGCGCTCACTTCAAACAAGAGCCCTTTCATATCCCAGTATTTTTTAAATGGTACTCACAGGTATATACAAACAATTCCAGAAGGTAAAACGCCATGTTGATGATTCGCATCTTTTGGGGAGCAAGTTTATTCCTGTACAATGTTTTTTATCATCCTGATGCTTAGGGCTAAATGATGTAGGCCTAACTGGCTGGCTGACTGATAGTTTGATGGCGTCTCCATTCAATGAATGGTGTGCGTCAAGGCTACGTAGTTCATAGCCATAGCGCTCCCCTTTCAATGAATGGAGACGCCATCAAACTGATAGTCAGTCAGTCAGTTAGGCCTAAATTATTTTCTGTATAGGCTGTTAAAAGTACCCATTGTGAATAGACATTTGAAACAACCTTTTTTTTTTTAATTTGTATTTCGTTTATGCAAGAAAGTACAGGATGGATAGAGTTTGAAATACTCCTGATTCACAACAATTTATGGGGTATAAAGGTCTAAATGATGTACCTTTTTTTAACACAATTAGAAACTTGTCTCCATTATTTTAGACAAGAAGATTTTCCCTGTGCCCGTGTGTTTTAGTGATCATAAATATATACAGCACATATTGTCAAATCTCTACAGTACAAGTTCAGTGTCTAATACAGTTGATGAGGGAATAGGTATAGGTTACATGTATTATCAACTTTGGTAGCATATCTGTGGTCTTATGAAAACAGTAAATGGCTACCAGGCCAAAACTTATTGAAATGTTCGATTTCACAATGTTGGTGTCTCTCAAATTTCTTTTACCACGTTTTTTAAAGCCATTGAAATTGGGCGTAGTTTTGTGCATTTCTTTACATATATCGAGTACTTTAAGTTTAAACTAAGAGCATGGCGTTTAGGAGAGAGTGCCTTTTGCCATCAAGTCCCAATACAACAGCCTTGGTAGTAAGATTAACATTGATATCTGCAGCAATTTTCAGCCATCTGTAAAATTGAAGCCATAAAGGGTTATTTGACTCAACTTGAGTAAACAATATCATGCTTCTTTGGCATGGTAATAGCAAAGAGAGTAGATTGACAAGAGTGGTCACTTCGTCCGCGCCATGTGGAATTCGAACTGACACGATTCGACTATTAGGAACCTCCTTTTTGTAGGGGCGCCCCTCAGTCGAATCGTGTACAGTTGGAACACCCTTCCGCTAGGGGACCAGAAGAACATGCCGGCAATGCTGATTGTACGAAGTGACCACTCTTGTCAATCTACTCTCTTTGGTAATAGTCAGGTAGGACAAGACTAATCAATACAATGTTTTTATTGATAAAAATTCTCTAATCAAATCACTTTCCTCGATGTCCATTGGTAAATAGGTAACTGAGTCAGTTGGGGATTGGTGTCCCATTTGTTTCTGTGGAAGTTTCGTAATTTGGCGTGAGCTACCAAAGTTGAAATATTTTCAGGAATTCACATTGTCAAGAGAAAGAAAGATTTCGCTGTCCATTGAAAAACTTAACCGGTCACTCATAAACAAAGAGTATATCGCTTGTTGCTTTGAACCGGAAAGATTGATTGATTGGTTGATGTTTTACGCCGCACTAAAGATTATTTCACTTATATAGCGGCGTTGCCAGGTTTAGTGGGGGAGGAAACCGGGCTCATTGCCCGAAGGAAACCCCCGACCTTCGGCGAGTACCTGGCAACTTTTGCACATACGGCGACTGAGTGAAAAATCCACTTCGCCCCCCCCCCCCCCCCCCCCCTGGTTTTTGAATGCCTAGCTCAGCCGAGGTACATGATGGAGTTTATTTTTGTGTGTTTGATATTTCTAAAAAAAAATGCTTCACGAGCAAATCCGAGGTTGATATCAACGAAAAGCTCTTTAGTAGCGCTCTTTGCGAGAAATAGTCATGTATAGGGCCTGCGCTGTAGTTATAAATTCAGCCTGTCGTTTGTTACTTGTTCATGTCGTTTTTTTTTTGTTTATTAACATTTTCGGTACAATTTCTACTTGATTATTCACTACCCGTATATATTTGTAATCATCACATATCATAGAAGTTCATTAATTTCTCATTTTCACCCTGTGCGGGTTTTATTAAGACACGGGATTAGACCCAATTATAGTATACGTGTAGATCATAAACACATGAACGTGTTTGGGTTTTTTTTCTGATCACTGTTCCCACAAGGTTCAAAACATAAGGTCGCTTGTGCGCATGCTCAGGTCAATCTAATTTTCAATTTCAGATTTAAGAAACTAAATGATGCGTAAGTTCCTAACTTAAATACAGAAAACCGCTCACTATTTTTTATATAAACAATGTTCTGTAATTTAGCGGCGAGTATGCCTTTAAGTTATGTTCAACAACATCTCAAGGTTTATAAGTCACTGTTGACTCAAAACTATATTATAGAAATTAAAGTACTAGAAATATCTTCTCTGGTTTAAAAATGTCCTTCTTGTTCATGTGTTATTGTGTTTATATTATAAACAATGGCTTGCTTTGTGTTATCAAATAATATCATGCGAGAGCGAGTCATACAGATACGGGTATATCTTATCTAATCGAATACGATAACCCTATCAGCGGAGGAGACACAGCTAAAAGCTAAAATAGCAGGACTCAAGTTTTGTAAATACTTGTGCATTTATTCAATGAATTACAACTGACCCACATATCGAAGTGGCATGAGCTGCCAAAATTCACACTTTTTTCATAATTTCTGATCGCCACGACAGTACGAGACATTGAAGGTCATCGAAAAACTAAATGTTGCTGCTTATGAACTACCTAAACTCACATCTACATGCTTGCTATCAACGAAAAAACAAATATTTTATACTTTTTCATCCGAACGTTCATCGAAATTTTCCCTCTGTTTGGCAGCGCATGCCACTTTTAAGAAAATCTTGGCGAGAATTTTATATAGCAGTTACAACTGGATATGATACTTCGGTATTTTAAAATATATTTGATAAATAGACGAGTTAAAATAAGTTTTATAGGTACTTGGGTAGAACTCTGACCCCGAATATCGACAGAGAGCCACCCAGTATACCGACAGAGAGCCACTCAGTATATCGACAGAGAGCCACTCAGTATACCGACAGAGAGTCCCTCAGTATATCGACAGAGAGCCACCCAGTATACCGACAGAGAGTCACTCGGTATACCGACAGAGGGCCACCCAGTATACCGACAGATAGTCACTCGGTATACCGACAGAGGGCCACCCAGTATATCGACAGAGAGCCACCCAGTATACCGACAGAGAGTCACTCGGTATACCGACAGAGAGCCACTCAGTATACCGACAGAGAGTCACTCGGTATACCGACAGAGGGCCACCCAGTATATCGACCGAGAGCCAACCAGTATACCGACAGAGAGTCACTCGGTATACCGACAGAGAGCCACTCAGTATACCGACAGAGAGCCACTCAGTATACCGACAGAGAGCCACCCAGTATACCGACAGAGGGCCACCCAGTATATCGACAGAGAGCCCCCCAGTATACCGACAGAGAGCCACTCAGTATACCGACAGAGAGCCACTCAGTATACCGACAGACGGCCACCCAGTATACCGACAGAGGGCCACCCAGTATATCGACAGAGAGCCACTCAGTATACCGACAGAGAGCCACCCAGTATACCGACAGAGAGCCACCCAGTATACCGACAGAGGGCCACCCAGTATACCGACAGAGAGCCACTCAGTATACCGACAGAGGGCCACCCAGTATATCGACAGAGAGCCACTCAGTATACCGACAGAGAGCCACCCAGTATACCGACAGAGAGCCACTCAGTATACCGACAGAGAGCCACCCAGTATACCGACAGAGGGTCACCCAGTATATCGACAGCGGGCCACCCAGTATATCGACAGAGAGCCACCCAGTATACCGACAGAGAGCACCCAGTATATCGACAGAGAGCCACTCAGTATATCGACAGAGAGCCACCCAGTAGATCGACAGAGGGCCATCCAGTATATTGACAGAGAGCCACTCAGTATACCGACAGAGGGCCATCCAGTATATTGACAGAGAGCCACTCAGTATACCGACAGAGAGCCACTCAGTATACCGACAGACGGCCACCCAGTATACCGACAGAGGGCCACCCAGTATACCGACAGAGAGCCACCCAGTATATCGACCGAGAGCCACCCAGTATACCGACAGAGAGTCACTCAGTATATCGACAGAGGCCTCCCAGTATACCAACAGAGTCACTCAGTATATCGACAGAGAGCCACCCAGTATATCGACAGAGAGCCACCCAGTATACCGACAGAGGGCCCCTCAGTATATCGACAGAGAGTCACTCAGTATATCGACAGAAAGCCACTCATTATATCGACAGAGAGCCACCCAGTATATCAACAGAGTCACTCAGTATATCGACAGAGAGCCACCCAAGTATATCCACAGAAAGCCACCCAGTATATCGACAGAGTCACTCAGTATATCGACAGAGAGCCACCACCCTAGAGTATCGACAGAGATCCACCACCCCTGAGTATCGACAGAGATCCACCACCCCAGAGTATCGACAGAGATCCACCACCCCTGAGTATCGACAGAGATCCACCATCCCAGAGTATCGACAGAGATCCACCACCCCAGAGTATCGACAGAGAGCCACCACCCTAGAGTATCGACAGAGATCCACCACCCCTGAGTATCGACAGAGATCCACCACCCCAGAGTATCGACAGAGATCCACCACCCCTGAGTATCGACAGAGATCCACCATCCCAGAGTATCGATAGAGATCCACCACCCCAGAGTATCGACAGAGAGCCACCACCCTAGAGTATCGACAGAGATCCACCACCCCTGAGTATCGACAGAGATCCACCACCCCAGAGTATCGACAGAGATCCACCACCCCAGAGTATCGACAGAGATCCACCATCCCAGAGTATCGACAGAGATCCACCACCCCAGAGTATCGACAGAGAGCCACCACCCTAGAGTATCGACAGAGATCCACCACCCCTGAGAATCGACAGAGATCCACCACCCCAGAGTATCGACAGAGATCCACCACCCCTGAGTTTCGACAGAGATCCACCATCCCAGAGTATCGACAGAGATCCACCACCCCAGAGTATCGACAGAGATCCACCATCCCAGAGTATCGACAGAGATCCACCACCCCAGAGTATCGACAGAGATCCACCACCCCAGAGTATCGACAGAGATCCACCACCCCAGAGTATCTACAGAGATCCACCACCCCAGAGTATCGACAGAGATCCACCACCCCAGAGTATCGACAGAGATCCACCACCCCAGAGTATCGACAGAGATCCACCACCCCAGAGTATCTACAGAGATCCACCACCCCAGAGTATCGACAGAGAGCCACCACCCCAGAGAATCGACAGAGAGCCACCACCTTAGAGTATCGACAGAGATCCACCACCCCTGAGTATCTACAGAGATCCACCACCCCAGAGTATCGACAGAGAGAGAGCCACCACCCCAGAGAATCGACAGAGAGCCACCACCTTAGAGTATCGACAGAGATCCACCACCCCTGAGTATCGACAGAGAGCCACCACCTTAGAGTATCGACAGAGAGAGAGACCCATACCTGCCATATTTAATTTTAAAGTAACACATTAATCATTTTTAAGAAAATCCGACTGTATTTTAATACAGATGTTGTAGATAATACACTATAACAAACCTCCCCCTGGGATCAGCGTTGTCAAAGGTAATCAAATTATTAATTTGTAGAGTTTTCTGTTAGAATGTAATGATTGGCGAAAGCTTGGGACCTTTTGATCGATCTGTGAATGGTTCAGCTATATTCGATCATATTATATTAATCGTTCAGAAGTTCTATTTAGATACCACTGCAGATCGTCACACGAAATCGTGTGGATAACGTAGTAGTTAAACAATATGCTGCATTCTTTAATCTATCCTGAGCCAACCAAGCGAGACGAACTTCTTCATTTACCTCTAGCAAAAACAGAATTCAGTGTTTTAAAATATACCATTTACATTCAGATAAGCCAGTCAGGCATGAAATGGGTATAAACCGGATACAACTTTCATTATTTCAAATCGTATACACGGTAAGTATATAAGACAATCCTATGAAATGCGTTATCATTGTTGGCTATATGAATGAACTTTTTAGTCTTCATTTAGATGATTTCACACCATAAAAAAGCAAAACGACAGGGATGGCTACAAATATGTACCAGACATCTTTAGATGGAGATAGTAATGCGGTATCACACTCCGACCAAATGATATTTGAAAAAATAAAAATTCACTCGGTCACCGTATGTGGAAGAGTTGCCAGTTACTCTCCGAAGGTCAGGGGTTTCCTCCGGGTAATGAGCCCGGGTTCCTCCTCCACTAAACCTGACAACGCCATATAAGTGAAATAATCTTGAGTGTGACGTAAAACACCAATTAACCAAAAATAGTCGAAAATGTATCATACGCGCACCCACAACGGTCTTTCACTGCTCACATAGCTAAGGTCCATTCTCAGTGAGAACAAAGCAGACACAGGGTTTCCCAATTAAAATTCGCTATCCATTGGTCGGTGGGAGGTGGGAAAGTTACCAATTTGGAAACCTCATCTTTATAAATATAACAGTCGAATAGCACACATTTTAACGGTCTATATCATGGGCGTGTCCCTTTAAAAGGTTTGACCTTCAGATTATTAGAAAAATTATCAATCTCGGATGAAAGGCCGCAAGTTCCGCTCAAAATGTGAATTTAACGAGTTATTTAGAGAATCCCGCGTTGCTATATTGTTTTGTTTCTGACAGTCCGTAAACAAACAGACGAAAGTAGATCAAACGCGCAGCCAGAAAAGGCTCTACTGCGCACTCGATTATTTTTAACATAACAAAGCAGACATTGGAATCTTCAAATAAAACCCCCTCTCCAATGGTGCGTGGGAGCTGGGAAAGTTACCAATGGCTATCTGGAAACCTCATCTTTATATAAACAGAGGTAGAATAGCACACATTTTAACGATATTCGTTCCGGGCACGTCCCTTTAATTGTATATGAGTTAACTTTACTTTAAGGTTGCATTTCGCATGTCAAAGGAAAATATATGATTGTAATCGATCAAAAAGAAGAAAAAGTTGTACCGAGTATATTTTCGGATGGACCAATTTAAACTATTTTATACTAACGGACGTAGGCCTACAACTGGTTTAATAAACACAGGGCGCCAATTCCGACCTATGGTCTCTTGTATATCTCTCGTGTATAACATCGCCGCAACGGGAACTTGTCAGGCTATCAGGTTATCAGGCTTTTACGCTATCAACAAGAAAGCAAATAATTGTCACTGTTTCAGTTAAAAAGGCAAACAATTATATTTGGTGAATCTTATTTATAAATAGGCCTAACACGAGGGACTCCGGGTATAATGACCAGCCATTTTGACGCAGCCTTGTCTGTGAGGTGTAGGGAATGGCAAAGATAATGATGCTCTTGGTGACGGTGGGTAGAAAAACTACCCGGCTTATAGAGGATTTTGATGCGGCTTTTTGGTTTTCTTTTCCCCTCAAAAATTGAAAGTCAGGCCAACATGTACGGCAACACATTATCAATTGCAAAGCTTTTTATTCCTTAAATGTAATTCATAGCCTGTCTATGTAACTAGGTTTACTTGACTTTTTGTTGTAGCTGAAGATCCGTACAACCAGAAATTTCTACTGACTAAAGCCAAACTAACAAGCTATGATTGTGTATTTAAAGGTCTAAACGACATACCCCCATTTTTGACAAAATTAGAAACTAGTCCCCATGGTTATTTTAGTGATGAGGATTTTCCCGGTACCCGTGTGTATGCGTGTTAATAAATACAATATTTATTGTAGATAAACACACTTTATTCCTATGACCCTCAGCATAAGCTCGTTATTTTACTTTTCTGTTCACATTCCAGAAAGTTTAAAGTGCTCGTTCAATCTAACGCTATGTAGGTTTACGACATTTCGTAAGATTTACCCAGTTTCTTTTCTTTCTTTTTATGTGACACAATTTAGGTTATTTTTGTTCGGCTAGCCTATATACTGATTTATGTAGAAATTTTCCACAAAAGTTTGTTCAGCAAACTCGCCTACGCATTGATACAATGAATAGGGCAGGCACACAGCCAAATGTATGTAGGCCAAACGTATGTCGTTTAGGATGACATTTAACATTAGAAGTGAGCAAAAAGTAGTAAAACAAGTTTAAGGTATCCGGATTTCTTGTCGTATAAGAGTGGCATAATGAAGCTGTCCAAAATGGGGATTTTCCCCCGTGAAAGCAAATTTTTGATTTATAGGTTATTTTTTCCACGAAGTACAGGTCATAAATTTTTGACTGCTACCAGTGTCGATAATTAACTTTGGTGTAGTGTTTTGATGTAACTTAAGCCTATAATGAAGGAATGTTCCTCCCGATTATTTAAAATTTGCTTACTGTTGGGACACTGGTTCATACAGTCAGACTCAGTCCAACGTCCATCGTATTGTTTTACCAATACCTTGGCCCCTGTTATTGTAGAAATAATCAAAATTTATGAAAAAAGTGGCAATTTTAACAGCTTATGTCGCTTTGAACTACAACTGACTAAACTAACTTTTTAGTCGCACATCCTAAATAACATGCAGTCTGTCTTAGGGTATTTCACGTAGGAAGGGTGTTCCGGAGGTTATCAGAGTGACTTTATCCTACTCATCACCGGAAATCCACAAATAATGTTATCGGGTTCGGTCATCGTAATTCCTGTAACAATGATCTTGGGTTTCTATTATTCATTTTCATTACGAAATATAGTACACCGATTTGAGAGTTGTATTTTTGAAAGGTGTTTTTTTATAAGCATCAAAAAACGAAAATGAACTGATACATTCTGTTTGATATTGGCACACATTTTTGATTCGTGGCTTTACCGATATATCATTATTGGTACGTCAATCCTTATGTGTTTCAAAATACAGTACAGGCGCAACAAATGCTCCTTTCCAATGGTACCCAAACCGTGCCATAAGAAAGTTGCGAAACGTTATCAGAGAACGACTTACTGACTCAGCAGCCATCTTCACAGCAAGGCTTAGCTGTGGGTCCTGTTCGGCCAATCCGTAGACATAGCTAAGCAGTCACTACACGTGCACAAGAGAACTTGGTCAACTCTGTGAGTCTAATTAAACCTATAGGTTAATTTCGATCATTTGGAGGCCCAGATAACCAAAGACACACACTCTACTGACTCTAGCTTATCTGAGTATGAACTGGCTTGTAAAGCAACCATCCAAGAACACGCGACACGCTGTATTGAGAGTCTACACGACTTATGGACGTCGCTGCAGAAATGGCAAAAGGGTAATCTTGCGGCTGATATATGAAGGTTTTAGACACACAAGATACGATGAGCTCACAAGGGAAGTAATTCACTAGTACGTCTTCCTGTCAATTTCTACTTGTCAATGGCGCGCTCCACTGACGACCAAATAAGCGTTTCATTTGACAGATTTTCCGTTTTCTTTCACACTGTAAACCCCGTGTAAGCTTCATCCACATACATATAATCCTCTATGGAAGCTCGTTCAGTACAATTGCATGCTATTTTCATTGTTTTCTCCCCTTTAAAGGGGTGCAAGCTACCCGAATGAATTTTTTCCGTCAAAGCAAAATTTTGAATTCTCGGCCATTTTTCTCAAGAAATAATAATATAACATAGATTAGGGCTTAGAATGAAAGAACGTTCACCCCGTTTATTTAAATTGAGAGCACTATTCGGCCTCTGTTTGGTCACTGTATGATATTTCTCATATCGTAAAGTTGCGAAAAAGGTGTAGATATTGACAATGCAAGTTACCATTATCTTGATAAATAGGCTTTAAAAACGTGAACCATTCAATTCAAATATACCACGGAATCCTAGACAAATATGAATGTTTGAAACGACTTGCTGGGCAAAAAAACCCTTTTATCGAAACCACTCCAAAATCCGAAAGTTTGGAATCGAAACCAAATGCGGCGTACAATGTACATCACAGTTTTCTTAATCGTTCAAGATTTAGAATTACTGACTAGTATGGCGTAAATCATTCATACGAATGGACGGGCCACTAAGCTAAAACAACCAAACAACCAAAGGCGACTCCTAAAGCGTAGGCATCTTTGACCATTTCTTTGAGATAGAAAATATTTCTTGAGATTAGTTTCGTAACTGGGGCAAAAAACGTATCCAATGTAACATACCAAAACGTTCTAAACTAAACACAGAACAGCCTATTCATAAACACGCGATGGATACAAGTACAAAAGCTCTATTGTTAATTTGACCTAAAAAGAAACTTGACGAGGAATATAATTGGATGGGCGAAAGAGTATAAAATGAAATGTCGTTTAACATGGCGTAATAAACTGCTGCATTAAAGTGCATAGGTCTCACCTTAAATCGATCAGGTATTTCTTATTGGTAAAGGGATCAGTGTTTCAGCAGGTGTAAAGATTTGTGTTATGTTTTATGTTTTATATATTTCCAAGGTGTTGTCGGGATTGCCGGGGAGAAGAAAGACGCTTATCCCAAAATTCCCCATTCTATTAGCAAAGGATATCCTATTATAGATGCATACAGTGAGTGGAGGACAATCATAACAATTGATTGATTGATTGATTGATGTTTTACGCCGCACTGAAGATCATTTCACTGACATAGCGGCGTTGCAAGGTTTGGTGGCGAGGAAACCGTGTCCTTCGTATCGAGGAAACCCCCGACCTTTGGCGAGTACTTGGCAACAATTCCACATACTTTCGTCATTTGTCCATATAATCAAAACAAAAGAAGCGCATTTTTGTTCATTACTCCATATTATCAAAACAAGGGCGTTCCTTGATTCATTTATCCATATTATCAAAACAAGCACGTTCTTTGGTTCAATTATTCATATTATCAAAACATGCACGTTCTTTGGTTCATTTATCCATATTATCAAAACAAGCACGTTCTTTGGTTCATTTATCCATATTATCAAAACAAGCACGTTCTTTGGTTCATTTATCCATATTATCAAAACAAGCACGATCTTTGGTTCAATTATTCATATTATCAAAACAAGGGCGTTCTTTGGTTCATTTATCCATATTATCAAAACAAGCACGTTCTTTGGTTCATTTATCCATATTATCAAAACAAGCACGTTCTTTGGTTCATTTATTCATATTATCAAAACATGCACGTTCTTTTGTTCATTTATCCATATTATCAAAACATGCACGTTCTTTTGTTCATTTATCCATATTATCAAAACATGCACGTTCTTTGGTTCATTTATCCATATTATCAAAACAAGCACGTTCTTTTGTTCATTTATCCATATTATCAAAACATGCACGTTCTTTGGTTCATTTATTCATATTATCAAAACATGCACGTTCTTTGGTTCATTTATCCATATTATCAAAACAAGCACGTTCTTTTGTTCATTTATCCATATTATCAAAACATGCACGTTCTTTGGTTCATTTATTCATATTATCAAAACATGCACGTTCTTTGGTTCATTTATTCATATTATCAAAACATGCACGTTCTTTGGTTCATTTATCCATATTATCAAAACATGCACGTTCTTTTGTTCATTTATCCATATTATCAAAACATGCACGTTCTTTGGTTCATTTATTCATATTATCAAAACATGCACGTTCTTTTGTTCATTTATCCATATTATCAAAACAAGCACGATCTTTGGTTCATTTATCCATATTATCAAAACAAGCACGATCTTTGGTTCAATTATTCATATTATCAAAACAAGGGCGTTCTTTGGTTCATTTATCCATATTATCAAAACAAGCACGTTCTTTGGTTCATTTATCCATATTATCAAAACAAGCACGTTCTTTGGTTCATTTATTCATATTATCAAAACATGCACGTTCTTTTGTTCATTTATCCATATTATCAAAACATGCACGTTCTTTTGTTCATTTATCCATATTATCAAAACATGCACGTTCTTTGGTTCATTTATCCATATTATCAAAACAAGCACGTTCATTTGTTCATTTATCCATATTGTCAAAACAACCACGTTCTTTTGTTCATTTAGCCATATTATCAAAACATGCACGTTCTTTTGTTCATTTATCCATATTGTCAAAACAAGTACGATCTTTTGTTCATTTATCCATATTATCAAAACAAGCACGTTCTTTTGTTCATTTATCCATATTATCAAAGCAGACACGTTGTTTGGTATCCCAAAGAGACTATAGGGGCCCTGTGGCTCAGTCGGACAAAAGGCCTCCCATCCATGCGGCGCGGGTTCGAATCCCACTCAGAACTTCTTCAGTGCGACGTAAAACGCCAATCAATCAATCAACCAATCAATGAGACTACGAGAAACCGAATTTTATTTACTTACTTAAATATAGCCTTACATAAGTTTTGGTTTATTGGCCTCAACCGAAATCAACTGGTTCTCGGTTCATTTTGTTCAACGGATTTATGAACTGGGCTAAAAAGCTGGTTTGTGCTTGTTTATGGACGTTTATTTGAAAAACTTAAGGGCACGTGCACAACGGTGGTCAGGTTTGACGTCATGTGTCGCGTATAGATAATTAACTTTCGTTAGCATAGCAGAAAGACAAATGAAGCGTTGAATTTTGTATGTTCTGCTAAACCCATTAAATTTTCTTTTTGGCCAGACTTGTAAAGTATACGTTCTACAACACATTACACTCCAATTAGAAAATATTGCCAATGATTGTTCCTAAAACATTTAGTCCTACACTGTATAATGCCTACAAGTCGACCAGTCAAGTACAATTAGACGAGCCGTATTAATTGGACACTGTTAATGACACTTTCAATATGTATGTATTATAGAACATGTCACTGACCATAAAGAAAAACATTATACCAATGAAAGGAAAAAGACAGAGTTAGATAAACTTCTTGTACATGCCATTATTATCTCTTTAATAAATACGTGTTCTTTGTGCAATTATAACTTAAGTAATTAAAGGCATAGACCAATTGCTTTAGATAATTTTATTTTAAGAAGGAATAAACCCACTACCCCGAGTTGGCTCTCTAAGAGGAATATGTTCTCCGGCAATGTATGATGGAGGTTTAACAGGAGTGTAAAGGTAAATGGGATATTAGAAGAAGGCGTAACTACAGATGAAATAGAGACTCCTATGGAAACATGTATACCATAGATAATAAAGGCAACCTTTAAAGTGGTTACGTCTCTGCATTCAAAATAAATCTGTTTTACATTCAAGGCTAAATTTGGATTTCTACAGGCTTTATGCATCGAAAACAAAAGGCCCCGGTAATGGACATATACGATTCACGTGTTGATGTGAGTCCACTACATCTCTCTGCAGGAATCTACTCGAGAACGGATCGTTTTGTTTACCACCGAGTCCACCGAAGAGTGGTGTAACATTTTTTGTAGACACAAGGCCTATATAGCTGAAGCTAGTGCTTATGTTCTTGAACTATCTGGGACATTTTATCGATCAGTCCGTTCACTTGCCAATTCTGGTGAATCTCAAAAAAGGTGAGCTGTTTGCTCAAATTTAATTGGCTGGTGGAATTTCTTTTGAAGACGTGATTGGTTCATTTTGTATACACAGCCTCGCAATCGATCTGATTTTTGCGGTATAGATGAACAGTATTCTGGTGGAAGCTGGCTGGCATTCTTGCACGAAGTGTAGCAATAGTTGTAGTAAAACAAATTGAAATCAAATCTTCCAGTAAAAAATCTCCATGAGTAGGCCTACATAGTTGATACCGTGTGTATCACGTTAAGTACAATATCTGACGTTACTATGGTAACCAGACGGACTTACAAACCTGGCCTAATGACATATGAAACAGGAATTATATATCAGTTAGTGTACAGTGTCAGCCAAATGCTGTGTACTGTTGATATAATCATTTCCTATCGGCAGCAGGTCACAATTTCATTTTCCTTCATTTCCCATTTGCCGGGAATGGCGTACATCATTCATACAAATGGACGCGCAAATAAGCTAAAACAACCAACCAACCAACCCATTTGCGGTAATGTTAATGTCTGCTCTCACAGCACCTTCCCTAACTTTCGTTGAACCAAATCCTTCTGTGGGGGCCTTAGACAGTCCTTTGGGAGTAGGTTGAAGGTACAAATTTTGAACTACATCCAGAAACATCTGATAGGGGTCACTTTGCATATATTCCGCCGCATTTAAACAGCCCAAGGATCGCCTAACTACCAGATCTCCATCCACTTGAACTGGTCCCATTCCACTTCTAAAATCATTTCCAGACAGTAACTCAACCCTGTCCTTTCATAAAAACTACAAAGATGCTCAGAAAAAATAATAACAAAAAAACACACAAAAATATCTGGAACTTGTTTCGTCCCTAGGAAAAGCCGGAAGTCAGAAACTGTGACCTGTATCCAGATGCCACCATCGCCGTTAAAATGTTACAAACTGTTTGCATCACAAAAAACACGTGTTTCTGTCTGAAATACTCAGTTATGAACCATTGTTCCCAAACATCAGAAATGTTCACAACATATTTGGTTTTTAATTTCAAGCTGTCAATTCGATTTTTGTGCTCCGGGCAAAAAAATCTAATTTTGGACTTAAAATCAAAATATGATTTCAGAAGTTCTGATGTTTGCGAACAATTAAAATTTCATAACTTATCCTCTGGGACAAAAATACAGAAAGCGTGTGAACAGTTTTTGACATTTCAACTCCCGTTCTTTGGTTCATTTACTCATATAATAACAACTGAACACATACGTTGTTTCGATTAGCGATTCCAGAAACAAAGTGTTTTCCTGCAGGATCGTCTTCACTACTCTTTGGTATAATTGGTGACGTTAAGATAAAAATTTCGGTAAAGCCAGTAAGCCGGACGAAACGAAAAAGTGTACAAACAACAGACAAAATTAAACAAGCATGGATGTATGGGCACAGTTGAGAGTTAGTATTGCTTATAAAAGCTACCATGATTTCCCTACCATGATTTGTATCAGCGGGAAGCTCGTATTTTGTATCCACGGTCTGATAAGTTTGACGAACAATTAGCTAATTCTGTTTCACCGAAATTTCCCCTATATTTAGCAGCTAATGCCACCTTAAAATGAAGTGAAGCGGATCAAATCTAACATGGTCACTTTACTTGACAAAAGCTGTTTCATTCGAACCCAACAGGAAGACTGTAAGGTTCAAGTGGACAGGCTCTTGGGCAGTCGGAACACCCTTCGGCTATCTTCGCTCGATACCGGTCGGTATTTCACGTACGTAAATCCCCGAAGTTTCAGACTGTATCTCAGAAACAGTTAAATCAATCCGCACTTGAAGCAATCTACGTCAGATGGTTGAAAACATGACCATACGTCTTGTCATCGCAGTCCTTTTTTTGTTAAAATGATGCAGCTTAACGGCCACGCAAATCAACAAATTTGCTGGGGAACTCATACAAAAAAGTACGAGTTGGACTGTTCCTACTGGAGATGTACGTTTTTATTTAAGCAACACAAATTGTAAAATGTACTAATACGTCCTGCTATGTGAATTGTTTCCTCGCTCCCACGCATAAAACATATGCGAAGAATAATAATCCAATTGATATAGCATCAAATAACCAAACTTTTACAATTGAATATTATACTGGTTATATTATATTATACAGATATCTACATTTATGAATAATTTGGTGGATTTTTCCATTAGCTAATGAACACTTTAAATAAAACTCATCTTGTTTCTTTTTAGAGACATTTACCTCCTGATTTAATGAGAGGGCTTGATTATTTTTTGTAATTTTTCTAAAATAAGTTATAGTTTTGAAAGTTTTATGAGCAGGTATATTTAGGACGTCTTGTTGCTATAAATAACATGCTCAGCTAGGTATGGGGTATATAAATCAAGTATTTTAGCTTAAGTCATCACTTTAAAGTCAACGAGTCTTTTCTCGAAGAAAGCCATTATAAACTTACGTATATACAGGCGTTTGTAAGTAATTGGGTTTTAGACGTCGGGAAATATGCACTGTACAATTGGCTGATTGATTGATTGATTGGTGTTTTACACCGCACTGAAGCTTACTTCACTTTATATGGTGGCGTTGCCAGGTTTAGTGGGGGAGGAAACCTGGCCCATTGCCCGGAGGAAACCCCCGACCTTCGGCGAGTACCTGGAAACTCTTCCACACGCGGCGGCTGAGTGAAAAATCCATTGAGAAATGTTTCAATTTTTATTTGGTCTGAGTGGGATTCAAACCTGCGCCGCATCGATGGAAGGCCTGTGTGAGACTGAGGGACGACCACTCTAACCCACTCGACCACCGAGACCCCTCTGTCCAATTGAAGATGAGACACCTGCAATACCATCCGATGCAGTTCAACAAGCCCGATAATAAACGTTGCCTGAAGACTCGATGTAAACTAGATGTACATGTATACGTACCAGATCGATGGACATTCATCGGAGAACGATCCTGCAACTAATACCAAATGGCAGCGGCCCTTAATTGCCACTCCTCTACCATCGTGTATGTTATCACGTGCAAAAAATATCGCAAGCAATATGTAGTAGTAACTCAGAATTCTCCTCGACAAAGGGCAGTCAACCATGAATTTGACGTGTTGTACCCGTTGAACAGCATTTCAATACCCCTGCCTGGGCCATTCCGTTAAGGACCCTTTCGAAATCATGATCATTGAAAAAAATGCCTTTTGTCACTGCAGATACCAAGCACACGGGGTTGGAAAGGGGAAGTGTTTCGATTCGAACATTACAAACTGTTTACCTTTCGGTTTTGAACTTGGAGGGTGTTGTGAAAAACGCAATTTGTTTGAGTACAATAAGACCAGCATGGATATGACCCCGATTATAATATATTGATTGATGTTTTACGCCGCACTCAAGATTTTTTCACTTATATGACGGCGTTGTCAGCTTTAGTGGGAGGAGGAAAGCGGGCTCATTGCCCGGAGGAAACCCCCGACCTTCGGCGAGTACCTGAAAACTTTTCCACACACGGCGACCGGGAGGAAAATCCACTCAGAATTTTTTCAATTTGTATTGGTCTGAGTGTAATTTGAACCTGTGCCGCATCGATGGAAGATCTGTGTGTGGCTGAGGGACGATCACTCTAATCCACTGGACTACCGAGGCCAGCCGACCCCGGATTATAATAGATTCATTGATTGATTGATTGTTTGGTGTTTCACGCTGCGCTCAAGATATTTAACTTATATGGCGGGTTGCAATTTTTATTATGGGAGGTAACCCATCACCTTCCGGTGGCAAATGGCAACCATCCCAACCAGTCAGATAAATTTCAATTTTTATGTTTGGACTGAGTGCAATTTTAACCCGCGACCCATTGGTGGAAGGCTGTTTGGATTGAGCGTCCAACACTCTACCTACTGAGCCACGGAGGCCCCGATTATAAAAGAAGATTACAAACTACTTCACTGTAAGATTGCTCGACCTCTGAGTCAAAGACCAGTCTTTGCTTATAAAAACAACAACAGTTTGAAAGATTTGCTTATCAGGGTTAAACTGTGATCTGTGTTCTTCTAGGAACTAATTTACATATTTTCATTTTCTTTTCCCATTCTCATATTTTGTTTAATTCCTGCTTACCCGATTTCTTGACATATCTGAAGATCCGCACAACTTTGTTCATATATCCCAAGTATTTCTACTGACCAATGCCAAACTTCCGTCTGTCGTCAGCCTATTATGGCATGTCATGGGTTTTGGTTTAAGACAACAACCTATGATTGGGTTTAAAGGTATAAAACTATATAAAATCTCCATGGTGATTTTAGACAACATGCTTTTCCTTTTGCCAGTGTGTTTTAGTGTTCATAAACAAATGAAACTCTAAAGTCATCTCTTCTTGGCGAACCTTGGAATCTTTGGACATCACGAGTCTGTTAAGATCGACAGCTTACATTCAGTTTTCCTTTGTTCATTCAAACAATTGTATTATCTGAGGAGTAAAATGCGTCAGTGTTAAAAGTCAGGCCACAGGTGCTTCAATAGAATAACAAGCCATTTACACCCACATAATTGTACTTTCCAGGCCCGCTCACTGGAGATTTGGTTTCATTTCGTTCTTAATTCACAAATATTCTCAAATCTGTATCAAGTTATAACACATCAGTCCGATTAATCGTGTTTTTAGATCTCCTCGGGATCGTAATAAACCTCATTGGCTGTTTACTACAAACCAGTCTTGTTTTATAGTCTGAATTCTCGGGCTTACTTTTATCTGAACTTTACTATAGCTGAGTTACACCGAATAACATCGACCCAATACAATTTTAAGTAATGAACAAATTTTAGATATTTTATTATTTACACTAAATATACAAGCCCACGTGTTCGTCAATATTCTATAAACACTAAAACACACACACCCTGGGGGAATCTTCTTGTGTAAAATAACCATGGATACAAGTTTCTAATTGTGTTAAAAAGGGGCATATCATTAAAGACGTTTGTACCCAATCTCGAACACTCCACATAAAGACTATGTTTACGCATCTTCAGCTATGGCAAGAGAGTTTCAAACATTTCTTATGGCAAGAATAAGTGCGGGTGTGGGTGCGGGTGCGAGCGCGTGCGTGTGTGGGAGCAACTGATGGCCAAATGGATAACACAGTCGACGATCAGCACCATGGATTACTGACCCGGATTAGAATATGAGCCGTTGATAATCCATAAGGTAGATTGATTTGATGTTTTTCGCCGCACTCAAGATTATATCACTTATGGCGTGGCCAAGGTTTATTGGGGGAGGAATGTGGGCTCTTGCCCGGAAGACAACCCCGACCTTTGACGAGCAGCTGGCAACTCTTTCACATACGGAGATCGAGGGAAAAATCCACTCAATAATGTTTCAATTTTTATTTGGTCTGAGTGGGATTTGAACCCGCGCAGCATCTGTGTCGAACTGATAATTCGTAAGGACTTACTCACATGTTCAATTATATCTCATTCTGCTTTGTCATTCTATAAAACATCGATCCAAATTAGGACTTATATCAGATGGCTTGTTGAACAAACCGCAAATTACCGGCGGAGAACAAAGCCAAGGTTTTGTGTAAATGTCTGATGTATTTATACCTGTGTAAAAATTCCCACCCATTGAGATTGTGAAACCGCAGGTAATTTCCAGAACGTCTGGCAGCAGGATTTTCTTACCTTGCTGATCTCACTGAAGACAACTGAGGTGTTTGTTTTTCATGTGAAGCTTGCGGTTGCAATGAAGGCTATCCACATAGGTTTAATTGTGACAGGTATTCGACACACCTGTTTGTGGGTTGTCCCAGTGAATGTGTCGGGTTTAGGGTTAGCACACCCTCCTGGTCGCTAAACAATCACCTGAACGCACGAGTATTAAATGGTACGGGTTAAAAACCAGCCATTTTGCTCATGAAATTCTTGATATCATAACATAATTTCATGATATTAAAGTGGCATGAACTGCCAAAATTCACACTTTTTTCAAAATTTCTGATCGTCACGACAGTATAAGGCTTTGAAGGCCATCGAAAAACTAAATGTTTGGCGCTGGAATCAGGGAAATCCATACAGTATGTGACCTGTACAAACCGAAAACGTGTTCGAAAAGTAACGAAATTTAAATAACCGGGACGACCATTCATCCATTCTAAGCCAAAGTTAGTTCAAAACAATACTTTATCGTTCATTCTCGAGACTAGAAGCACTAAAAAGCTTCTGAATTATACGTCTTGAGAAAAATAGCCAATAATTTCAACATTCTGTTTTGAAGTCAGAATATCAACATTTTGACAGCTCATGTCCCTTTAAAGTGGCATGAGCTGCCAAAATTCACACTTTTTTCATAATTTCTGATCGTCACGACAGTAAGAGGCGTTGAAGACCATCGAAAAACTAAATGATTGGCGTTGGAATGGGGAAAATCCATACAGTATGACGCCTGTACGAACCGAAAACGTGTTCGAAATGTAAACAAAATTTAAATAACCGGGACGACCATTCATTCATTCTAAGCCAAAGTTAGTTCAAAACAATACTTTATCGTACATTATCGGGACTAGAAGCAATAAAAAGCTTCTGAATTATACGTCTTGCGTAAAATAGCCGATAATTTCAACATTCTGTTTTTACATCAAAATATCAACATTTTGGCAGCTCATGCCCCTTTAATATAATAAAAAGTATATGATGATTTTATAAAATAATTCACTGGTATCTTCAAACGCTCACAATATCTGTTAGAAAATTCACATCAGTCCGTAGTCTTTATTCATTATTGATTGATTGATTTATTGGTTGATGTTTTGCGCCATTTCACTTATATGGCGGAGGAAACCGGACTCTTTGCATGGAAGAAACCCCGAGCTTCGGCGAGCACCTAGCAACTCTTCAACCTATATGGCGATCGAATGAAAAAATCCACTTAGAAAATGTTTCAGTTTTATTTGCTCAGAGTGGGATTCAAACCCGCGCGACATTGATGGAAGGCCTGCATCGGACTGAGGGAGAATTACTCTAACCGACTGAGCCACCGATCAGACCCAGATGACTTGATGAAACCGAAAGTATATATATATATATACATCGACCCGAGGTGCAAATTAAGCACACAGGCATTTGTCAAAAGAATATATAGTTGTCGTTCCCGTTGTAAAAATCATTCAAGTGTTAAAATAATTGAGATGATTTAGGTTAACAGAGGTTTACATAACAGTAAATTTAAAAAAATTCCCATCAGTGAAGGGAGATAACTTTGTTCATAATGTGAAAAACCACTGTGAAGCAATCAACGGCTGAGACATAACCAATTCTTTGGTCCTCAAACTATTCCACTCGTACATTATTGAATATGATGGTGTATATTTATGAGTTTTCGAAATATTATAATCATCACCAGATATCATAACACACCTATGTGTTTTGGCTTTGGGAAACCACTTCAAAGTAAAATTTATTTATTAGAGTTGGGTCTTCTGCCTATGGTGTATATAATATACTTTAATCATAATTTTCGATATACATTGATCTAATCCTCCATTGAATTATCTAATTCCATAAGGCAATCGTTGAGCTCAATGAACTATATTTTTTGAATGGAGGTCACGTGGTATTTGATTTGCATTGAATGCCGACATAGGAGATGGTGCAATTTCGATCCAGATCTGTTATGCACGCGCGCTTCAACTATCAATGGCGGCACATTTTACAAAGTCAGATCCAAACCAGCCAATGAGACGTGTTCTTTCCACGCATATAGTTCATTGGTTGAGCCATTCAACGTGTACCGCCACATTAGGTCAATATCAATTGTGATGACGCGACTTTTTATGCACACTTAGTATTTGTTAATACTTGGGTACACAAAAATAGGCCCGTCATCACGATTGGGTGAAAATAGTTCATATCTCACCAGGATATAGGGCCTACATGAAGTCAGTTTTATAGCGGGGTCAAATTTAGTGTATTTGTAGATAGGCACCAAATGAAAAGCCCTATCAATCGTAAAAATAGATTTATTTACTTAGACTTTGAACCTGTACTGATATTGTGTCTCACATCATGGCTCGTTTTGAATGGACGTCTGGCTTTCGTAACACAGCCACTATAGCGATTTAAACAATTTAATGATGTCCTTAAACTAATATAGCCTAGGGGTCGACAAAAAGAATAGATAAATTACTTCCAAAATATGTAATCAATTTTCCATCTGTATTCATTACTTCCTGGACACAAAAAACTTCCCTAAATCAGCCGAATATCAGTTGAATATTTCGATATAAAGGTAACTTAGAAAAATGTCGTCCCATCTTTTCAACCCGATGTTTAAGTACTTTGATAAATTTCATTCTCAGATTTTGAAACGTCGTGAGTGTTTTTTTTTTTTTAATTAACAATTTTAATTTAATGAACAGTTTGGGGAAATCTAACAAGCGGTATTCCCTCTGTTGACGGCAGCGCGGATCCCGGGGCCCATGCCATATATCCCACTATAGAATTAGAATAATGCTAAATTATAATTGCGAAAAACGTTGATTTATCCAAATTTAACTACCGAACTCAAATAATCGAGCCTAAAGGGATAAGGGGGGGGGGGGTGTATTGAGGAATAACTGGTGTACGTGTTATATTACAAAATGTAACGGATAACAGTAGGAAGGAGTGACGTCATCTTAGCCACTATATGGACCCATTGACATCAATTATATACTCTCGTGTTTAGATAGATTTAAAAGAAAGCCACTAGGCAAAAGGAGAACGTGGGTGAAATATACAACCACTGTTCAGTCGCTAATGACTTGACAAATATTTGTTAAGTCCTGTGGGCCTATTCTAAAATTAACTGCGAGCGACGGGAGTAGACGATACCAGCTGCTATGAAAGGACCAACTCGTCTGACAAGCCCCTTTAGTTTTACTAAAATCACACGATATTACGAGAGACCGAGATTACGCGTACAAATTTCAGCTTTCATTCAACTCTAGCGTTTCTGGGGATTACCGTGCTATTTTGCCTTTGGTATTTTTTGTAAATAATTTCTTTAACCCAGTTTTTTGGGGTGAAACACACTAAGACATACCAGAAGCTACGCAGCTGCGATTTTGTCAGTTGATCAAAAATACTTGGGTGAAAGTATGGATTGAAAGCTGAAAATCCCAGATAAACAACGGATTGAAAGCTGAAAATCCCAGATAAACAACAGGGTAACAGCCGATCTCCATAAACACTTATGCTAACAGGCAATCGAACAGCCAATCGGTGAATGTTATACCCCTAACCCCTAACCACTGGTCTCCCTTGATCCCGTGGCACTAGAGCGAAACTCGAAAGGAGATTATTAAAATCAATTCCGATACGCGGTATACTTAAAAAATGATTACATGCGTGACGCCCTCTTTCGTCGATATGTTATTATTATTATTTTAAGGCTTTTTGATGCTCCATTCAGGAGAATGATTCGTACCATATCTATGCTGATATCGTACTATTAAATTAAATTAGCCAATATTTATTTCTTTTTATAAAATTAAAAACGATCACTCTTCCTTCGTCATATATAGTTGTAAATGTTAAAGAAAAAAAAAAAAAAAAGAATGTTAAAAATTACCGAAATCAGATTTTCACACCACATTCATAATTTTAAGCCTGGTTAAAATTGCACAATTTCTAAAACTCAATACTTAAAATTTGTTACATTTAGTAATAAAGTTAGTGATTGCATACAAAACCTTGCTGGTTTTATTATGTTGTTCCGTTAGTTTTTTCAGTGAGGGGTTAGTTATTCCTAATGTTCTGAGACGAGAAATAAAATATATACGCTGATTGCGAAATAATGTACAATCAAATAAAAAATGTTCTATCGTATCCTCGACAAGGCAACTTTCACACAGGCCTGTTCCATGTAAATTGAAGCGCTGTAAATAGGAGTTTACAGCTATATGTCCAGACAACAGGCGATGAATGATAACTTCATCTTTCCTCGTTGACATTGTCAAGTATGGGGCAGGTAACTTCGGGAATAATGTATATAGAAATCTACCTTTATGAGAGTTATCCCATTCTTCTTGCCAAATTTTTAGAAAATGTCCCCTACAGTAGCTCATGGTTTCTTTAATGGACAATGGAATCTCCATACCTATAACAGGGAAATCGAGTGCACTCTTAGCCAACAAGTCAGCCTGCTCATTTCCTGCAACCCCAACATGACTTGGCACCCATATCAAGGAAACATTGATTCCCAAACATTTTAGATTAGTAAATAACATCATCGCTTCATGTAATAGTGGGGAAGCTTTATTACAGGTAAACTGACTGATGGCAATAAGAGAGCTTAACGAGTCACTGCAGATAATACATCTGCTCGTATAAGGTCTAAATTCCTGTAAAAATCGGAGAGCTAAAACTATAGCTGTTAGTTCAGCTGAGAAAACAGATAAGTTGTTTGATAATCTGTAACTTTTGTTGTAGCCTATTTCAGGGCAAGTGAAAGCCGCGGCTACCTTTCCACTTTCTGGACATTTGGATGCGTCAGTAAAAATTTCGAGGCAGTGTGACCACTCAGACTTAATATAGTCACTGTAACAGAGCCTGATAATTCCAGGTGGATCGGACTTTTTAATCCTTTCATGAAGCTCCAGACATACGCCCGGTTCCTCAATATACCATGGTGGAAACGCAGGTGGAGACGTAGTCTGCAAACATACAGTGGAAAGCCCAACTTCCTCAAATAGGTCCCATCCTCGAGCAAAAAAACTTTTACGTTTGTTTATATAATCAATGGGAGTTTTAATGTAGTTTGTTGCAGAATTTCCAAAAGAATATTTTAGTTTTGTGAAGAAATTCAATGTTAGAAATTGATGACGAATTCCCAGGGGCCATTCATTGCATAACACTTGCAAGGCGTTAAGAGGTGTTGTCCTTAGACAACCCGTACACAGACGCAGGGCTTTGCACTGAACAGAGTCTAATTTACCTTTGACAGAATTACTGGCTGAATCAAATGATTCGCTTCCGTAGTCTAGCCTGGATCGTATTAATGCCTTATACATCATTAACATAGACTGTTTATCTGCCCCCCCCCCCCCCCCCCCCCCGACTTTCCCGATACACATCTCATCACATTTAAAGCTTTTTGACATTTATCAATTACATAATTAATGTGTTTGGCCCACGTAAGTCTTTTGTCGAAAATCATTCCTAAATATTTAAAACAAGTGTTTACCTTAAGTAAGTTACGGTTAAGAAAAAAACATGGTGTGAATTTTGGGCGACAGTTTGTAAATATAACACATTCTGACTTTACAGGTGAAAACTTAAATCCCCACTCTCTACTCCAATTAGCAATGTCAGCTAAACCCTGCTGAACAATCCCAGCAGCTTCAAGTGAATCTGAAGAGGAATGCCATATAACGAAATCATCTGCAAACAAAGAACATTTTAAATTAGTATTAATTGCAGAGGGTAGGTCGTTTATATCTATATTGAAGAGGGTGGGGGAAACGACACTCCCCTGGGGGGTACCATTTTCGAGAAGAGTAGGATTTGAACTGTCGTTATTTATTCTGACCTGAATGTATCTGTCCGAAAGAAAGTTATTAACCCAATGTAGCATTCTACCGCCAATACCTAACTTCTGCATTTTCATTAGAAGGCCTTTTCTCCAAAGCATGTCGTACGCCTTCTCAACATCAAGGAAAACTGCCACTAAGTATTTCTTGTTATTTAGAGACTCGCGTATGTCATGCTCTAAAGTCACAATATGGTCTGCTGTACATCTTTTTTTCCTGAAGCCACTTTGGACAGGGGTAAGTAACTCTTGTTTGTCCAGGTACCAAACAAGTCGTGTGTTGATCATTTTTTCCATAGTTTTACATAAGATTAACGTTAAAGATATGGGACGATAGGAGGTAGGTAATGAAGGATTTTTACCAGGTTTGGATACAGGGATTACTATGGACTGTCTCCATGAGAGCGGTAGTTTCATTTGTGACCACATTTCATTGTACATACGTAATAGATGATTTAAACAGCTATCATGTAAGTGTTTAATCATGGAGTAAGTAATCCCGTCCTCTCCTGGTGTAGAATCTTTGCAGTTTCTTAAAGCCTGTTTAAGCTCAAACATAGAGAAATCATCATTTATTGGAGTTAAGTTGGTTTCAGTATTACTGTCAATGCTATAATTACTGTAAGTTTCAAGTCTGGGAATAAATTCGGTACTATAATTATATGAACTTGAAACTTCTGAAAAGGTACTGGCAAGAATATCACATTTTGAGGAATTTGATGAAAACGAAAGGTCATTTACAACCAGAGTGGAGACTGGGTTTCTTTTACCTTTTCCACTTATTGACTTAACTTTGGACCAAACAGATTTTACTGAAGTATTTTTGTTCATTTTTGAACAATATTCTCGCCAACTACTTTTCTGTGCATCTTTAATCACCCTCTGGGCGACTGCCTTACACCGTTTATACCTAATAATATCTTGATGAAGACAAGTTCTATGAGCTTTGTTTTTAGCTTTTTTCCGTTCTCGAATAACTCGAGAGCACTCAGCACTCCACCACGGTACTGGGGGTTTGTAACCTTTCTTGCCAGAAGAGCGGGGAATTGAAAGATAGGCTGCTTCATTTATCGCCGTGGTTATGTTCTCTGAAAAAACTTCAACATTGTCAGACATAATACAATTTTTAAACGAATTAAGACACTCTTTTTCGCATTTACACCAATCGGCTTTGTTTACATTCCAACGTCTAGACCCTCCCAGTTGATTTGTTGTGGGACTGAATTCAAACGTTACGTGAACAGGACAGTGATCACTAGCACAAGGGGAACTCTGATCAACTGTCCACATAGAGCATGGGGCAAGGTCAACGGAACATATAGTGAGGTCAATAGCAGACATATTACCCGTGCGAATATCTAATCTGGTGCCCAATCCGTTATTCAAAACCACTAGATTGAATTCATCAAGTATGTCACATATAAATCTTCCGTTAGCATCATTACGATTGCACCCCCACAAAATATTGTGAGCGTTAAAATCGCCACATAAAACAATCGAACCATTTAAAATTGATAATAGCTTTCTTAGCTCATTGGGGTCTATTTTTTTTCATGGGTTGTAAAAATTTACTATGTTAATAGGTCTTTGGGCAACACTGGAGATTTGGCAGCATTGACATTCAAATGAATTGAAAATAGGTAAAATAATCTCTGAGAATGACATGTCATTTTTAATCAGGGTGACCAACCCCCCTCCGTTACCTGTGGGCCTATCCTTTCTAACGACCGAGTAACCTGGGAAGGTAAAGCTGTACTCAGGTTTTAGAAATGTTTCCTGTAAACACAGAAAATTTGGTGAGTTATCAAGGTTAGAAATATATGCCTTAAATTCTTGGCCATGTGAGTATAAAGACTGAATATTTTGGTGGATAATGAAACATGTCATTATAATAATGACAGTTGAGACTTTATACTTAGAAAGGAATGGTAAAGAATAGTTGACATCCATTAATTACGGGTATTATTTCTAGGCATTACGATTGAATACAACTCATCTACGTCTACAGCATCATGACCTAGATCACGAGTAGCACAAGTGGAAATAAACTCCAGAATTTCTAGTTTCTTATTGACTTTAACACAACGAAATATCACTTCAGTAAACAACGCAACCAATCTAGACATAGAGGCTGGAGAATAAACATCTGTCTGAATTCCTATTTCTGGTTCAGTCAGGACAGCTACAGACTCCATTTTCGGTTTTTCATTATATTTAACATTGGCATTACTCACTGTAGGAGGTGTGGGGTCTAGGCTTTGTGAAAAAACAAAATCAGGGTTTTGGGAACAATTAAGCTGTTGGTCATCAACATTTGACAATCGAACCACTCTCAGTGCTTCTGCAAATGAAACTTTTTCAGTAACTCTGATATATTGAGCTTTCTTTGCCTCCTTTTGTGCAGGGCATCCTTGAAATGCTGAGCTATGCGGGCCAGAACAATTTAGACATTTAAATTTATCCTTGTTATGACAGTTGTCAAACCCATGATCACCTCCACAACGGGGACATCTCACGCGCCCTTTACATTGGGCAGCTACATGGTTGAGGCGTTGACATTTAAAGCACCTGACTATAGGCTTAATGTATGGTTTTACAGTGTAAATTTCAAAACCCAGATTTACCTCCCCTGGTAGGCTTTCAGTATCAAAATGTAATACTACACGTTCTGTTGGCAATTTATCTTTCCCACTCAGTACCCTTTCAGCTTTAAAGCATTTACCCTTTTTCAAAGCACCTAATATTTCTTCGTTGGATATATCACAACTTACACCAAATATGATTCCAGTTACGGATGATTTATTTTGCATTCTAACTACCACATGCCTTCCAGAAATCTGAGTCACATTCATCAGCTTTTTAACCTGTGAGGGATCAGCACACTAAATTAGCCATTCTTTACTGGATAGTTTTTTCATACATTTAACATTGCCTGCAACTTTATGGATATCTTCCCCAAATTTAAGCGAATTAATACTGGTTATTGGAGTACCACCAACACCTGACATTATAACATTTAGATTCTTAGCTTTGGACACCTGGTCATCTCCTAAACCTCTAGTCTTTTTACCTTGTTCTCTGTCTATACTTTCCGATCTATCCCTCTCTCGTTTACCACGAGCCGATCTAGGGATTTCAAACTCCATTTCCCCTTCCCCGTCTCCCTCGTCCATAGTGGACTGGGAAGGCCGAGTGGCCTAAGCTGACCAAGCCTGCTGACTGACCTACACTATAACTCCTATCGTGCAGTGGACAAGTGACCGTTATTACAGGACAGTTAGTAACATGCATAAACCCTGGGCGACTCAGGGTAAGGAAAAGACAGAAGGAGCCGTTTGATAGAAAAGAGTCACACTGTGCAAGGACAATAATAGCTCAAAAACTTTAAGCTATGGGGAGATATATGATATGCTGGTCAGGCTCCCCATAGCTCAAATAACGTGTGTGATCCAAAAGACCCACGCCAAGTCACCGTTACAAACAGACACTGTTATTCAATAAAACACGAAATTTACACAAAAGCCACGATACCTATATACAGTTGGGATATTCCTGCTACTTTCTATACCGTTGGTTAAAAAACAGGGTTTACAATCCAGATTTCCAAGCAATATGTGCCAGACTTAGACATTTTCAAGACAAGTTTTCGTGTTGACATATTGGAGTGTTTCGCTATGAGCATGCGCTAAACTGTGAACTTCCGTTTTAGCCAATGTTTATCATTTTCCGGTCGTGTTGGGAATTTTTCACGGAATGTAATCGGAATAACCCTGCAAAGCCTCTGGAATACCTATCACATGTGTTCATATCCTGAGGAGCTATATAACATTGAATTATTGACAAATATTTGCCAAGGGTGCGAGAGCAATACCAAACAAAATATGAGATACGATGAGAAACTTCCAAGAGAAACAACTTCCAACAACGAAGAATGCAGCAGAGGTATAAGTAGGGATGTCAGGTAATTTAAAATAATTACCTGTAATGGATTGGAGAGCTGTGTTGTATGTTCTCTCCACCACAGGAAAGCATCCAAACTTCTCCAAGGGTCCACCAGTGATTCCAATACAACAAGAGTTGCTTCTGTATCTCTGAAATAACAACATCAAGTTTGTCACTACAAAATGGCTACCAAGGAAGGACTAAAATAAAACTGCCCCAAAAGATATAACCTGTGCACTTATTTAGACAATCTATATGTAAATAACTGCACTATTCTTTGATAAACACAATGAACCTTTACTTAAGCTTTAACTCTCAAAATAGTTCTAATATCAGTTCTTCAAAAATAGTGTAAAATCTGAACAAACTGAACAATGGTATACCTGAAATCCAGCTATGTGTACACTTGTGTGTGACCTTTGACCCCTACATGTCTTGGACTCACCTTGACCAACATAAACAGGTCATTGAGGATCTAGATAGGAGTCTTTCACATACCTCAAATCTTTTATTCAGCTCATATGTATCTCAGCATATACAGTATTGTATATATATATATGTATATGTACACCTGTAAAATAGTAAAAGATGTTGGTTGTAACTGATGAATGTTATTGAAGTGACCTTTCCAAAAAAAGAAAAAAGTTCATCTTTATAGGGAGAAGGGATAAATTAAAAAGATGTGTCAATTGACAGGAACAGGCTGCCTACCTTATATTTACAGCCGCCACAACTTGATAGCACTTACGAAAATTTTATTTTAAGAATGAAGTAGGCTACAGTTTACACAAAAATGTCTATTTCCTTTCTATCAACTTATTTCCTTTCTATCAACTTAATTCCTAACGTTATAGTATGTATGTCTATTCACGGGGACTAGCCAATAAAGGCTAGTGGATAGTAGGAATATCTTTTCCATATCTTAATTATCTGTATCCTCATTAATCTTATGTGTTTATCATGGGCCTCCTGCTATAACTAAGGCCCATCACCTAAATATGTAAACAGGTATAACTTGTTGTAAAAACCATGCAACACGACAGATTACAAAACAATGTTAACATTCCGTTCAAGAATTATGAATAGACGAATAATTTTCATGAAACAAATTACCTAGTTTATTCTCAATTGTCTAGTTAATGATAGCATGCCACTTGTTCACCCCAGTGGAGAGCCTCACTGACCTGAAAATGAATAGAACTCAATCCATGAAAAACAATAACAATGCTAAAAATCTAATAATTCTAGATGCTCAAAGGGCAAACAAAATACAAATTAGTATCTTAAATAAGTACTTAATCTCGTTAATGAAACCCTGGGTTCCGGTGCTCTGTCAAGCATTCAGATACAAAATAATTCACTTAAATTCAGTTTTGAGCAGTTGTACATTTTGGATTCTCCCTACTTGATGTTTTGACATTTGTATACAGAGCTAGCATTGAGGGTTTACAGCCTCCCGGCGAATATTTCCAAAGCCCAGCCGAAACAGTTTCCCTTGGCTGTGGCGGTTGTGCAACACACAGATGATATAAAAAAACATGGCGATTTGCAGTGAATATCGGAAAATATGATGCATCACTTACAACCAATAATAACCGTATATAATTTAGCTGACAACACATAAAGACTTACTTTACAGCTTTTTCTGTGTTGAAAATCGAAAGATCGTGCTCTATAGTGTCTAAAGAATAATCTAAGAGCGTCGAAATCTGTTGAAAACTCTTCCGGCTTTGTCTCTGAAAATTTGGACTGACACATTGTAGCTACCGGGGGATTCTCGTCCTCTATCACGTGACCATGATTTCCGCATGGCGACCGTATGAAAGTCGGTATTTCTCAATCAATGATCTCAAATTCCCGGTGTAATTTCTCGATAATTGGCTGCTATGCGGGATAAACAGAACGGGTATTGTGTATTTTATTCATTTATAACATGTTTCGTGCATCTATGTTCTGAAATGATGTCAATTCACTAGAATTTATTTTAACATGCAGGTGAATGTACTTTTACAACAACAACACTCTTTTCTTCACTTTTGGTGACGTCATTCGACCTCCCTAGTATAAGGTCAGCGTTTGATCATTCGTTTTTTCCCGGAATAGTAGCGACTAAAACGGAATAGAGGAATCCCCATATAGACTCCGCCCAGCGGCAAACATACGTCAGAGGATTCCCCCATTTCCCGCATGGCTGCTCTGTTGACAAGTCATTTTGTTAAAGTGATCTGTAGAAATTCGGTGATTTCTCTTAAACCAGTTATCTTTCACCTCTGATATTTGGCAGAACGACAAACGGTATGTTTATTGTTATTGTTATGTGCTTAACTTTGTCCCATACTGCTTATTTTTTCATATTTAACGCCAAAAAGTTCCGCTGCAAAAATGTTTCGCGACCCGATTTCCACGTAAGGCATTTGAGCAATAGACGTTTCCATGGCGGTGTGGAAGACATCTTCAGTATAATTTTTTTTTTAATATTCCACAGCGACATGGGTTCCAGGGCTAGGACAATAAATGCTAAACCTAATCTAGGCTAACAATGTTTTTTTATTTTATTTTATTTTTAAATTAAATCAGCACACAAGGCACTCAATAGCCTTCAGCCTTCCCCCACTTCAATCACTATCACCCAGCCCAGGTCAATTAAGTCTAAAACGTGCAACTAGGCCTACTTGCCAAACAACGTTCACATTACAACAACAACAACAGTACATCAAACTTGAAATGAGTTAAAAATAAGATAAATTACAAGCAAAATGCAACATATACACACACATAGATGATAAGGGACATATACACAATGAAATCATACCCAGAGACAAGCAGATTCCATCAGATAGACATGGATTCTCAATTTTCTGGAGAGCTCAATAAAACATGTCTTCTTTGTTGGTCACCCAACCGGAAGCCATCTTTCGTCGATATGTGGGATGGTTGCCAGTTACCAACGGAAGGTCGTGGGTTTCCTTCGGGCATAGAGCCCGGTTTCTTCCCACAATAAAACTGGCAACGCCGCCATATAAGTGAAACAATCTTGAACGCGGTGTAAAACACCAAACAAACAATCAATCAATCAAGCTTTAGTCGAATCAATTTCAAATGAGTTTGGAGAGGCTAGACACCTATGAAATTTACACTGAAAAAATAAATGCAGCAAAGAAAACTATTGCTTCAACAAACATTTTTGTTTTTGTTACGAAATCTTATATATATTTTACAATCTCTCACAAACACGAACAATTTCCATTAAAGTAGCATGAGCTGCCAAAGTTCAAACTTTTTTTCATAATTTCTGATCGTTACGGCAGTTAGTGGTTTTTACGGCCATTTACGATCATCTCTAATTTCACGTCTATCATCGTCGATCAAAGACTGGTATTTATCGGTAATTCTCTAACTATATACAGCACATGTGGTCTCCTCGTCATTTTCCCCATAATCTGACACCTATATTTATTTTTTAAATAATATGAACCATTATTTCGGCAGCAGGAGCAGATCGTGGCTATCAGTGTCTATCACAGACTATTTCCCTCAGTGCCATTTCTTTCTTTTCCACTTGAACAACTTCGAAGATGTACAGGGTGATGGGTCTTTACCAGTTCAAATCAGTTACAGAGACCATTCTTCTTAATATCCGGGGGCCTCCGTGGCTCAGTAGGTAGAGCGTTGGACGCTCAATACGAACAGCCTTCCACCAATGGGTCGCGGGTTCGAATCCCACTCAGTCCAAACATTGGACAATTTTCTGACTGGGTTTTCACTCGAACGACCTATGTGGGATGGTTGCCAGTTACCAACAGAAGGTCGTGGGTTTCCTCCGGGCATAGAGCCCGGTTTCCTCCCACAATAAAACTGGCAACGCCGCCATATAAGTTAAAAAATTCTTGAGCGCGGCGTAAAACACCAAACAATCAATTAACCATTCTTAAAGGGGCATGAGCTGTCAAAATGTTGATATTTTGACGTAAAAACAGAATGTTGAAATTATCGGTTATTTTTCTCAAGACGTATAATTCAGAAGCTTTTCAGTGCTCCTAGTCTCGAGAATGTACGATAAAGTATTGTTTTGAACTAACTTTGGCTTAGAATGAATGAATGGTCGTCCCGGTTATTTAAATTCTGTTTACAATTCGAACACTATCCCGGTTCGTATAGGCCACATACTGTATGGATTTTCCTCATTCCAACGCTAATCATTTAGTTTTTCGATGGCCTTCAAAGCCTCTTACTGTCGTGACGATCAGAAATTTTGAAAAAAAGTGTGAATTTTGGCAGCTCATGCCACTTTAATATCCGGCCCTGTTCTAGTGCGACTGTATAACATATATTGCACAAATTTCAGTAAAGATTCACAGTTGGCCCACCCATACAGTTGACTCCGGTGGTTTTTACATTTCGTTCGTCTAAGTACATGTAGTATCTATAAACTAAAAGATTTTCTACCATATGATTTTATATAGAGTTAAAATTCGGAGCTGTTTGATTCGGAAAAAGAAAATCACAAATATTTCTGTTGACTGGATAGACTTCGTTATTATGTTCTTGTGGTCTCATTAGGGGCCTATATTCATTTATATTTTAACAAAAAAACATAGGGCCTATAGTTAGATATTTAGCGAATTCAGAAGACATGTCGCGTTAAAAATAACTTTGCGATAGATTCCGAGACAAACCCCTATCATTAGCGAAGGATGTCCTGGTAGTTGGGATACCTCGATGACCCAGTTCAGCTGACCAGGAAGAAAACGACACAGGCATTTATTTATCTGCTGCTTCTATCGTCTTTATACTAATGGACTGAGATCCGAGTTCTTCTTAATGTCACTGCTATTTATTATCGGATAGGAGTCTAGGCCTTCTGTGTCAGTTCTCGAAATGAACAAATTATCTTTTGCTATTTCCATTGGTTCGTCCATATATGACTGAACAGGTGTTTGGTATTGTAGCACAAATACTATATTATATTATGTAATATCTAAGATTCGCATGCTTTAACACTACGGCCTTTTCGGATATCTGTTGTTTGTGGGCTAAATTAGATTAGTTTTATGAAATATCCCCACGTCAACTCACTATAAACTGCATTGGCATATGATAGGCCCCTAACAAAACTCTTAAATCGAAATTAAAACAATGAAAACATTCAAAATGACTTTAAAAAATTAAAATGTTCAAAACGAATAGGAGGTCTTGGTTCCTCAGTCGGCAGAGCAATAGTCTCTGCCCAACACGGGCCTCCGATAGTCGATGCGCGCATTCGAATCTCGCAGAATCCAAAGAAAAAATCAAGATTTTTAAAGCTTTGTCCATTATCACAACATTAGCCCCAGTGCCCTGTCTTAAAAAGCTGACGTAAGTTACGTCGGGCGTAAATCAGTGTTAAAGCTATAGGAACTTACGCCCTGGTCACAACTGGTCCATGTTGTAGGCCTGTGTGCAACTATACGTCAGCTTCGTAAGACAGGGCTGAGCCCACTTGCACAAAAGGCGTGTAGCATATTATCTCTGCAACATGGAAAGTTTACGAGTCCTCTTAAGTTCCATGTTGTAGACATACGCTAAGAGTACTCTTAGTTAAGAGCGCTTTGTGCAAGTGGGCCGGCACAGATCGCTCCAATTTGCCTCTGTATGACGGTTCAAACGCTTAATTCTGTAGCCTTTATCAGGCCTTTCCGTAATTAAATAACATACTATATTAACCTTTGGTGTCCCGCTTGTGTTTCCATTGGCAGAAATCCACAATTTGATCCACAAATTAAGGATCGCCATATTTGTTTGATAAAACTGTTTAAACCGATATCGTAGGCCAGAATGGACGGTAGAAAAAATATTTGGACTTGTAGGCCTATATATATTTTTACCAATGGAAAGGCAAGCGGAACACCCAAACCGTCAATAAAGTAGGTTGTTATATATGAAAAGGCCTGAATAAAGCTACAAGAGTTGCAGATTATAGGCCTATGCACTTAGCTGAGACCGTAGGTACGATTTAGTTCATAGGTAGGGCCTATATATCTATTTAAGAACACCTATAACATTTAAGAAACACACGGGCACAGGGAAAATCTTCATGTCTAAATTTACACGTGATAACATACACAATATTAGAGGAGTCGCAATTAAGATCTTCTGCCATTTGACATTTGTCGCTAGATTGTTCTCCGAAAAAGGTTCCCGCATCTGGCACGTATATATCTAGTTTGCATCGCGTCATCGCGGGCATTTCATTGATGTACATGTACCTGAGATGTTGGGCGGTTATGGTACACTCGTGAAGGAGAAGCGAGCGTGTCGAGGGGTGAAGAGGGAGAAGTGATTTGTCTTAATGGGTCAGATTTGATCCTTCAGAGTAACCTAATAGAATACCCCCTAAAGAATAGAACAAGCCTGATTAAAAAAATCTAAAGAATAACAGTTTCTATAGAATCTAAAAATCTGAGACTTTATGACTCCCTTGAAAGGGTGCGCGTGCGTGTGCGTGTGTGTGTGTGGGGGGGGGGGGGTATGGTATGACTCAGTATGTAGCAGCTGATGCGTGTCAGTAGGTTTGAAGAATACTTTGTAATCAAGATACCCGGTAGTATGATATGTATGACCCTTGTAAAAAGATTAACAATATTACTTCCTAAGCCGAAAGTAGGGTGGAACTTGCCCTGTCCAAAATTTAGTTTAAAACAAGTGTCTGAAGTCAGTGGGTATATACAAGCAATTTGCTGTATCTTCGGCCCAGTGAATTTTGTCTGTGGATACTTTAAATTTTGAGATATTTTTGGTATGACCATAACTCTCTTCATCTTGGAAGCAGAATAGTTATATAGGTTCAGGTTCGAAACTTCACTGGCCGGTAATTTAGTAGATGACTGAATCTCTACAAAGTAGATGAGCGAGTTGGAAAAAGTCTTCCTAACCGCTGTCATCATATTGCGCATCTGATGTAACGAAATGTCTGGCTCAGCAGTTGTCTTGTTATTGATACCAATATTCAATATAACTTTTTCAGGTCTGAGACTTTGATACTTTTGAATTAGCGCCCGGAAGGAATTGAAGTTGGCACCAGGAAAACCTTCTACCTGCATATCAGGATGGGGGTCAAGGTTACTTCTAGACAGATTAGAATCCCCAGAATGCGGCCCGTATCCGTTTCAACAGAAGTGAAGATACGCATGAAACATTTTCAAGTTTTCACGACTCTTAAGACCAATGCAACACGACTGTTCTGCAGGTCACTCAGTTATATAGCTTTGCGAAGCCTACAGATGGAATTAACTCGTAAAAACTCTTGGTATACCAGTCCGAGAAGGACGTTTTTAGGTTTGTGCTTCGGTCTTCCTGGCGTGTGTGTGCTTGAATCAAGTATCTGAATCACTGTAGAGTAAGATAAACCATGGTTCATGAATCACTTTAGACTCGTAAAAATAAGTCTAAATTTAGTTTTAAAAAAATGTTATGGTCAATTATTGGAGGGAGTGAGGTGGAGAGGAGATAGGGGGGGGGGGGGGGGGGGGGTGGGGGGTTGTAAACATATTATTTTTTTTATATATAATTTTATTGAGAAAAACATACACGTTAAGCTTTAAGCTTATAATGTGTATACAGTAGGATATAATACAATTGACATAAACATTTACAAAGAAAACATATTTTTTGGCTTAACTTGTCTACCAGTTTTACTCCAGAAAATGACTCGGCAAAATCCTATAAATATACAATATTGCTAGAAATATCCGGTCTATTCAACGTTAAACCTATCGGAGTGTTGTAACACAGAGTATTTAAATCTTATATTGCTAATACCAGCTCGATCATAAGCGATACGTCTTGTGTCCAGATGATCTAATGTGACAATGTCTAAGACAACGCGGAAGTAAAACTCTGAGAGAATTACATGGCGTTTCTTTTCGTTAGACAGTTCTTCAGAAGAGTCTGGAGACGGCAGTAATGGTGAAATATCGAACGGTTAAGTAAACATCAGGAATTCGATAGATAAATGGAAACTAGAATACATAGCTTAGTTCTCTCGATTAGGCCCTACTGTTAAGGTTTCGCTGGGAACGTGCAGATTGTTTGGTGTTTTACACCGCGCTCAAGATTATTTCATTTCTATGGCGGCGTTGCCAGTTTTACTGTGGGAGGAAACCGGGCTATATGCCCGGAGGTAACCCCGACTTGTTTGGTGTTTTACGCCGCGCTCAAGATTATTTCATTTAGATGGCGGCGTTGCCAGTTTTACTGTGGGAGGAAACCGGGCTATATGCCCGGAGGAAACCCACGACCTTCCGGTGGTAACTGGCAACCATCCCGCAAAGAGGCACCAGTGGAGCGTATATAGTAAGGTGTGACGTCGATCCTAGATTTATGCAGTCTATATTGCCTATACGCATTGCGTTTGTTGAGAGGCACATAGGCCTGAAGTCACCCATACCGGGTATATGCTTACAACAGTGTATTGTACTTCAGCACTAGGCCTATACAACGAGCCGCTGGGTCCGGTCTTAAAAAGGTGACGTAAGCTACATCGGACGAAAATATGTGTTAAAACCAATGAACTGTATACGTGGAATGGACACTTCTCATTGGCTGGTTTGGATCTGACTTTGTATAAAGCTCCGCCAATGCTGAGTGATGGGCGCGTACACGGATCGAAATTGGACCATCTCCTAGTAATGGCGGCGTTCGATGCACATCAAATTCCTCGTGACCTCCATTGGTTAAAACCATATGTACAAAGGAACCAGCTTATATTCAATGTCTCATTAGGCCCAGCGTTTGGGGATATAGGTTTATAATTCATTAGCTGTTGTTCTCACCAGTTATACCCGCATACTACACTTTCACACATTCGAAACAAGCCACTGTTATAGGTTCCACGCGGTTTTTCCAAGAGTTTGTAGTGTTTGAAACGTTCGATGTAATTTACAATATGTAAAGCTGAGTGTAAGAGAGCAATATAAAAGCGGCTAAATGAGAGCAAACGCCAGGTTGAATTTCATGATGTTCTGTCGAATGCTTAAAAGTCACATGATCAATTGACCTCCGAGGTGAACACTCCAACCCCATTCCAATTGATTTCTGATAAAAATGGCGACTTTTGCCTTCGGGGATTTACGTACGTGAAATACCGCCGACCGGTAACGAGCGAAGAGAACCGAAATGTGTTCCCACTTCGGTTATATCTTGGGCCGGTTGCACAAAGGTGTATTAAGCTTAAGTCTGACAACTATATATGCGACGTCATAATTGAATTCCTTTGGGATTCCTTTAATTCCTTTAAGCCTGACTTAAGCTTAATACACCTTTGTGCAACCGGCCCCTGGACTTTAGCACTAGGGTAACTTCTCATTTTAGATTGGCCTCGGACACGGTTGAAACCAATGAACCATATACTTCATTGGTTGGAACTAACTTCGGCTGTCTTACTACTGTTCGGCTTTGACATGCTTAGAGCTGTCAGTCACTGTATTTTGGTTATTTCACTTATGGTGGCGTTGTCATGTTTAGTGAGGGGAGGGAGTGGACCGGGCTCTGCCCGATGGAAACCCCCTGCCCTCCGGCAACTCTTCCACATATACGGCGATAAAGTGAACAAGAGTTTTAGTAAACTCAAAATACGCCCGCCGCGGCAAAGTCGAACCGCTACGATTAACAACTTTACATTTAATATAACATTTGTTTTAATTTCATCAATTCGAATTTCTTGTTCACATAAGAAGTTTTTCTTTTTCTGAATTTGATGAAGCTGCAACTAAATACCAGTACATTATAGTACACATATATTATCTGTTCAGGTAATTTTAATGACATTTTAATTGCAAAAACTGAAATATTGTGGCTGTTTTGACATTGCTGTTATGTTCCATAACTGGGAAGGAGCAATCTCAATACAATAGCTTACAATTCTTGAATTTTAACAGTTTTGACTGGGACACTGTTCTATTGGACTTGGCAAACAATCTTCAGGCTGACCACTGATACAATGGTGTGTAAATATACAAACCTTCTGTGCCCACTTCAGTGGATGTCATTCATTGTCCCCTTATCTCTATTTAAACAGCCACTGTGATAAATACCAGATGGGTAATAAAGTGGGAAAATGATCTTTTTTTGTTATTATAGCGCACATTAAACTATCCAGGAAAACAGTCTCAGAATGTATAAATTAATTGGCTTCCAGTATAACTCTGGACCAAGTGTACTAAAAAAGGTATTGATATATATTAATATATATATATATTAAACATCAGGTACACATTTCTGATAAAAAAGCTCTTGAAAACAGACAAAAAATATGTGTACCCAAATCAAATTTGGTATGCGACACATCATCTACCTATAATATCATCATCATCTACCTACATGTATACCTGTATATATACTCTAAAAGAATTGAAGAGATTATATCAAAACGAAAGAAGTTCTGGAGCCGAAAGGGAATATAACATAATCCGATAGGGCTGCCATATTATGCAACAGGTGATGTCAGAAATGGTACGTGAAGCACCGGCTGCCCATAAGGTATATACTCTGAAAGAATCGTCAAGATCAGATCAAAACTTTAGAAGCTCTGGAGCCGAAAGGGAATATTACATAATCCGATAGGGCTGCCATATTATGCAACGGGTGAAGTCAGAAATGGTACCCGACACACCGTCTGCCCATAAGGTACATACTCTGAAAGAATTGTCAAGATCGGATCAAAACTCTTCAAGTTATGGAGTAAGATATAGACTAAGACAGAATATTACATAATCCAATGTAGAAGTCATATTATGCAATCGACAATGTCCTAAATGGTTCATGACACACCTTCTACCCCTAAACTATATGTTGTAAAAAAAATTGTAAAGATCGGATCAAAACTCTTCAAGTTATTGAGCGAAAGGGAACGAAGATAAAGACTAAGACAGAATATTACATAATCCAATGTAGAAGCCATATTATGCAATGGACAATGTTCTTAATGGTTCATGACACACCTTCTACCCCTAGAGTATATGTTGTAAAACAAATTGTCAAGATCGGATCAAAACTCTTCAAGTTATGGAGCGGAAGGGAATGAAGATATAGACTAAGAGAGAATACTACATAATCCAATGTAGAAGCCACATTATGCAATCAACGATGTCATAAATGGTTTATGACACACCTTCTACCCACAAGGTATATGTTGTGAAAGAATTGTAAAGATTAGATCAAAACTCTTCAAGTTATGGAGCGGAAGGGAATCGGGACGGACGGACGGACGGCGCTGGTGATACCATAATACGACCGACTATTTTTAAGTCGGGCGTATAAAAATCCACTCAGAAATTTGTTTCTGTTTGGAAGCGTAGGGGACACTGAAAGACATATATAATAGCTGCCACAACCGATTACTTAACGGAGATCATATTTCCAGTGGGTGAGACAGATCGACAGAGGAAATGACAGATCTGTTATTGCAAAGGAACAAACAGTTTGTTGGTTGTGAAGATGCGGTTAGATTAGACCGCAGCTGGCCGGCTGATGGGAATGATCATCTTTCCATCCAATCCAATAGACTTCCACAGTCCTAACGTTTAAATTTAGCAACTCTATTCTATACATAGTGCCAGTAGAACACAAAAGTTCCCAACATCTGTTATGCTGAGTTATTTTAGGCCAGAAATTGTGTCTTAATTTGAAATAGCTTCGATAGCTTTTAACAAAAGATTTTAGAAAGTAGGGTATAATACATAGAGACGGAGTTATTTTTTTTGTTCGATCGATTACGGCGTAACATATAGCTGGAGACCTATAACTTTCATCAGACATAGTAAATTGACAGCTACATTTAGCCCGAGGGACTAACAACATGGATATAATAATAGGCGCTTCTAAGAATTTTTATAAATTAACCGAATTTATAGAAAGTCTGTACATCTTTCACATATCTGGGGTATTTCTTAAAGTATACATATATATGTCGTTTGTTAATTGTACGTTATGAGATGGAGTTGATAACAGTTTTGTTTGTTGTATACGTTTTTTTTCCTGTAACCAGTGGTGGAGTCTACCGATGTTCTTGCCATAGTTAAAGTGGCATGAGCTGCCAAAATGTTGATATTTTGAGATTGAAACAGAATGTTGAAATTATTGGCTATTTTTCTCAAGACATACAATTCAAAGGCTTTTTAGTGCTTCTAATCCCGAAAATGTACGATAAAGTATTGTTTTGAACTAACTTTGACTTAGAATGAATGAATGGTCGTCCCGGTTATTTAAATGTTGTTTACTTTTCGAACACGTTTTCGGTTCGTACAGGCCACATACTGTATGGATTTTCCTCATTCCAACGCCAGTTTTTCGATAGAATTCAAAGCCTCTTACTGTCGTGACGATCAGAAATTATAAAAAAGTGTGAATTTCGGCAGCTCATGCCACTTTAAGATGCGTAACCATTGTCAATGTATTACATAAGGATTCCAGAAAATTCTACTGACCAAGGCTAAGCTCCTGTTAGTCGGCAACCTAATGATATACCATAGGCTTAGTTTATTACAACAATTTATGGGGTATAAAGGTCTAAATGACATACCTCTTTTTAACGCAATTAGAAACTCCAGAAACAAATTTTTTATTTGATCGGAGTGGGATTCGAACCCGCGCTGCTTCGATGGAAGAAACCAGACCATGTGACCCCGGGAAATCCTAACCTCAAGCGAAAATGTAGGTTCCACCGCAATGATTCCTTAAAGCGCATCAGTTGCCAAAAGTTGGCGGTAAAACAGAATGTTGAAATTATCGGCTATTTTTCTCAAGACGACAATTCAGAAGCTTTTTATTGGTTCTAGTCTCGATAAAGCATATTGTTTTGAACTAACTTACGGTTAGAATGAATGAACGTTCGTGCCGGTTATTTAAATTTTGGTTACTTAGAGGCCACAGGCTGTATGGATTTTCCTCATTCCAAAGTCAATCGCTTAGTCTTCCGAAGACCATCAAAGCCTATTACTGTCTGAACAATAACAATTTATATAAAAAGTGCGAATTTCGGCTGCTTATCCATTTAACCGGGCTAATCGTGTATTATGGTTTACATTTAGCATATTTTGCATATGAATATTTCTATAATTTGAAAAAATGGAAGTGATTTGAATTTTGAGGAATTGTGGCAGGTCGATTTTCAGCGAAAAATGTACAATTGACAAAAAATTAGAGGAAATTCCTCGTCACATTGTCTGATTGGCGGTTTTGTGTGGCTGTAAACAGAGGTCCTACATGGGCGAGTCGTGTACTGTTGTGAGTTTTGAAAGCGTAACTTAGGTTTATCTGATAAATTCTAAAGTGCAGAGCTTGTTTCATTTTTTTTCTACGATAGAGAATCAAGATAAAAAGTCAGAAAACGACGAAATGACCGCCAGGATGTAATCTTTCAACGGCCCGCTCTGCATGGAGCCTCTGTTAGAAAAGTATGTCCAGCTTTAACTAGAAGTAAGCAAACAAGCTGCAAAGAAATTCAAAAGGGGAAAGGACTTTACCACTGATAATCCCAACACCTTCCAAATATGTTTACGACAGTAAAAAGAGGGAATTTTTTAAATCTGCAATTTGTCTCAGACGCACGTGACCTTTTAAGAGCAAAACGGATGGATAGCTGCTGGTCTTACAGGGAAGGCGGGATGCACCATAACTTGATTGGATTGATTGCTGTTTGACGCCGCACTCAAGATTATTTCACTGATATGGCGGCGATGGAAGGTCTGTGTGGGACTGAGGGACGATCGCCCAAACCCACTCGACCACCGAAGATCCTTAAATTGATCTCCTTTATCCTAATTATCGCTAAATCTTGTAACAAGCGACGTTAAATGGGTATCTTTTTCATCAAGTTTGGCGCTTTCCATTTACATTGGTAATCAAGCTTGCATGTAAATTGCTAGAATTAAATAAAAACTTCACAAAGGCGGAAAGAGTTGCGTCCCCTATCAGAGGTTGGCGTTATTGATCGTGCAGTTGGTAAAGATCTTGGTAACGTATCAAAAGTGCATGATCTGTACATTAAATTTTCAAATAATTAATGGTAGAACAAACGTGGAACATTAAGCATATGATGCCTAATATCGGTACAGTTTTTCAACACTCACCGACCGCCTTCAACCACACAGCTCCAAGGAACGGCCGGTTTAAGAACTCTAATTTAAACAAAAAGCCGGTTACTTTAAAAGCATACACTATGAGTTGTTTATAAAACAAAAATCGTACATTTTACTCCCTAAATGACAAATAATAAGTTGTGACCACATTGTATTTACTGAGAGGAAGAAGAAATGATTGAAAAGGCTTGTGTCAGGCAGACGGACCAGTTATTAGTCTGAACCTCCAGCACAGAATAGTGAATATCCACATCAGATTAAAAAGAAACAAAACAAGCTCTTCTGTACCTGACTGGGCCTCAGTCGGCAGACTGATAGTCCCCCAGTCCGACACAGGCCTTCCAGAGATATTGCGCAGGTTCAAATTCCACTCAGACACAAAAATGAAAACATTTCTGGGTGGATTTTTCATTTGTTCTTCAGATTGTCACTCAAGTCGATGGAGTGAAAAACCCACGGATTTTTGCCATTTTTTTTGTTGTATTGACTGGGATTTTAACACATCAATCGAATGCTTGTTACCATGAATGGTGGGAGAGCGGATTGCCCAGGGGACACAACCACGGATGTGTTCGTCAACATTTACATATTTTTCTGAGGGACTGAAAGCTATAGCTTTTCGTTAACACCAGCCCATGTATGCTAATTAACTGTTAACAAAATAGATACAAATAGATACAAACTGCTATTAAGTGTATTATACATGTCAAGAATAGCAGCGTAGAGGACAGCAATTTATGGAGTACAGACCTACATATCTGGGACAGAAGCGGTGCCCTTTAGAGGGTTCTTTATGAAGGGTGACCCCTTTCCATTCAAAATTGTTGTTGTTGCACTTCGCTGAAAATATGTACAGATGAAAATGGAGAGTTCTACTATATGGAACCCCTACTATGTCTTACAACAAGTAAAGCTAAATCTTGCCACTTTCTTTATATTTTTTGTATAGAGGATCATTTTGTCTTAAAGTGAATGTCAAAGGTGTTAACTTGTAGTAGTTTGGAAGCAGTTTTATATTAGAGATGACGTCAGCCAGTAAATGAGCCCGTTCAACCCCAGATCCAGGAGCCTCAAGTTTAATGTGGTTAAAATGAACATGAAGATGGTAATAGGAAGGCTGATAGTGGAAATATATCCGAAGTTGGCTCTTGGGAACACGGTACTTGTCCAATATAGCTTTCTGTAAAATAAGAGAGAGAAAGAGTTTAATATATTCATTTGAACTACAATGTACAAGTTTTTTTTTTCCAGGAAATGATAAGCTTTTGAAAAACATAAAGATGGATAGCTTAAATGAAACGGGTTTAACATTGATTATGTTTTAAGCTAAACTCAAGATTATTTCACTTATATGGTAGCTATAGAGTGAAAAATCTATTTTTCAGTATTCATTTGGTCTGAGTGGGATCTGAACCTGCGCCATGCAGATGTTGGACTGACTGACTATCACTCCTAACCACCGAGCTACTGCCATATTATACTGTAAGTGAAATAATCTTGAGTGTGGAGTAAAACATCAAACAATCAACTCTTATTCAACGTGGCATGAGCTGCCAAAATTGAGATATTTGGCCATTATAGCAGAATGACAAAAGACCTATAATTCAGAAGCTTTTTAGTTTTAACTGGGATGAATAATAGAGAGTCAAACAACTGCCAGTCGACTGACTGCAAAAACAAAGGCGTTTCATATCCCTTTCATATTCATCCCAGGTTTTAATAGTCTCGAGAATGTACGATAAAACATTGTTTGCAACTAACTTGAATGAATGAATGGTTGTCCCGGTTATTTAAATTTTGTTTACTTTTCAAACACTATTTCTGTTTGTACAGGCCACATACTGTATGGATTTTCATCATTCCAACACCAATCATTAAGTTTTTCGATGACCTTCAAAGCGACTTACTGTTGTGATAATCTAGGAAAATAGTCCGAATTTTGGCAGCTCATGCCACTTTAGATGCATAGCTAAAGGTATCTAAAATCTTGAATTTGTTCAGTAATTCTTCAAAAAAATCTGCATGTTAAAGATAAATTTCTTACTGTTCCCTTTTCCATGATATTTTTAAGTAATGGTAGGTTTTCCGGTCCTAAATCTCGTATAGATTTCAGATTAGAGTTATGAGTTATAGCTGACAGATAAAGTCTTTCAGTGTCCTTTCCATCCCACTTCATATCTGGCAAGAGGATGAATCCATTTTCTGAATCCTCATCCTCAAACACTATCCTCTCAGCCTCTTTCTTCTTCTCCAGGATGTTCCTCACCCACTGAAAACAGAAATATACATATTGCTACATACATACTTTACCTTTCTAGGTAATATAAGATAATATGACAACCTTCGGCTGATTGATTGATTGATGTTTTACGCCACACTCAAGCTTATTTCACTAATATGGTGGCGTTGCCAGGTTTAGTGGGGGAGGAAACCAGGCCGGGCCCATTGCCCGGAGGAAACATCCGACCTTCAGAGAGTACCTGGCAGCTCTCCCACATACGGCGATAGTGAAAAATCCACTCAAGAGATTTTTGAATTTATATTTAGTTTGAGTGGGATTCGAACCCGATCAAATGATCAGCAGTTATCAGCCTTTGAGACCTAACAAAGAACATACCAAACCATTGACAACCCCACGAGTACATAAGCCATAAGGCAAGTGAACACCCCACTCAGAAATTTTTCCTTTTTTCTCTGGAGTGGGATTCAAACCCCCCTCTTCATCAATAAAAGGCCTGTTGGGCTGAGAGACTATCACTCTCCTAACTGAGCCCCCAAGCCCATATTACAGGGTCTACAGGAAAGTTTACAGGAAAGTTATCATATGAATATCTTGAATAATGCGGCTGCCTTTGTAGAAAATGAACATTTGAGGGATACCGTAGTCTTTTTCTGGTTTCACTATTTGAGTATAATGTGGATAAACTGATTATACTGTACAAGTATAACTATCACTTCTTTCATTAAGTTCTTAAACCAGATTTTGTAAAAAAAAAATCAAATGGTAAATAAATCTTTCAGCAGTAAGATGCAAGGCAGTTAACATGTTTTGCTCAACATTTGTGAAACTCACCTGAGTGCTAAATTTGGATTGTTCTATGTATGGCAGAGTTATCTTCTCATAGTCTTCAGCTGTTTCTTCCACCAGGTGGATATCTTGCATGGAATATTTCTGAATGTGTTTTTCTGTTGCTGGATATATTAATGTAGCCTTCAGAGCTGGAATGAAATTAAAAACAAAGCAGACATTATAGATCTCCAAAAGTTACCATAGACCTCTCTCATCAATAAAGATGAAAACAAAATGTTATAAATCAAAATCGTACATAGAAGTTGTCTTACGCAAGCTGTGTTACAACGATTATCACTTAACAAGTCAACAAGTTCCTGAAACTCTGACGAGTGGTTTTGGAAATGTATAATCAACAAGAGAGTGACATTCATTGTAACACTCTGGCTTGAGTTGGATAATCTTTTTCTCACACTACATAAAATAAAATACTGCATTCTATTTTAAAACACAGCTCAACTATTGAGTATTCCCAGGCAGGTAAAACAATGTTACAGATTACAGTGTATACTACTACTAGTATTGTATCAGTATCTTAATATTTACTGTTGTAGCTAAGCATGTTTCCGTATCAATCTCTATCATAAACCTTAGTAGTACCGGGAAGCCGACTAAAATAGATTATTATACAACCAGTATTCCTTAACCAATTAAAGACTAGCATTTGTACCACGTGTCGATCATATATCAGTCGATATTGGAGCCGAAATCGATATTGGATACTTGCTATTGGATTTTCATCCGGGTATCGACAGAGAGAAGAGCGACTATGTCAGTTCGATGATGTGTAACGTTTGAATCTGACGTCACCGCGGAGTCGTCTGCAAGATGTTAGATGATGCTGATATACATAAATTTCTCGAGGGTCAAATACCAGAAAACACTACCGTAATTTGAAATTTTATAAAATTTGGCTCTTGCAGGGCTTTCTTTTCTAATAATTGCGAATACGTTGAATATTGAAATAAATTATTGTGCTTGTTTAAAGTTAAACTTGAAATAATTGTTGTTGGCGTTTGATTGCATATGTATACTATAATAAAAAGAATATTATATGACTTCGTATTCAATATGGATATTGATTGTACTCGTCACCCTTCGGCGTCTCATCCAATATCGACTTTCAACCCAACGGCGACTCGTACAATAAATATCCATATTGGATGTGAAGTCATATAATAACCTTAGCCGAGAAATCTTGGCTCTGCCGAATTTTTTTTTTTCCGTGTTCGTCATAGCCAAGATCACTTCCATAGTAAAAAAACGATATATGTTAAGGAGGCCCGCCTAAAAAATCGGCGGCGCAAATTTCACAACAAATAAGCAAAGAATAAAATATTTACCACTGCATTCCGATAGTATAGATCACGAAGAAGGAGTTTGTCAAACTTACGCCGCTGTAAAGTGGTAAACTTTCCCTTATGCAGTCAATATTTGTTTCGAAGTCCACTGGCTTTCAACCTGACGTAACCGCCATTGTAAAACATTTAAACGACCAGTTAAACTGTGCGGGGCGTCGTAGAAATACTTCAATCATATATCTTTAGTCACTTTACAGCGGCGTAAGTTTGACAAACTCCTTCTTCGTGGTCTATACTATCGGAATGCAGTGGTAAATATTTTATTCTTTGCTTATTTGTTGTGAAATTTGCGCCGCCGATTTTTTAGGCGGGCCTCCTTAACATATATCGTTTTTTTACTATGGAAGTGATCTTGGCTATGACGAACACGGAAAAAAAAAATTCGGCAGAGCCAAGATTTCTCGGCTAATAATAACCTCATATTATTGTTAAGTAATGGGAGAGAACTCCGTCAGGTCTCACATTTAGTAATTTAGGCCCCCTGCATATTTTTTGACAAAACCAAACTATCAATTACCATTCAATCTTGGATCGGGATAAACATCATAAGTGTGATATATATCATTCTGTAGAGTTTCTTCTAAGCTTGTTTTCTCTGACAAGAGTTCAGAAGCCGTGTCCGGACAGAATGCCGTTTTCTCCAACAACACCACGGCTTTGTCATTCGCCTTGTCAAACCGACCCTGTACTATCAGCAACTTCCCTTGTGGATTGTGGCTCAAAACACCCTCTAAACTGAAGCCTTCAAACGATTTTCGAGATGGAAGAACTTCTGGCGCATCAACTTGACCCTCTGCAGCATCAAGTTTAGCCTTTTTAACCGCCCTTTCATTGTTGTCGCCATCCGCTTTGAATTTTCCGCGCACTTCGCCGTCAGTAGCCATCTTGAAAAATCTATCAAATTGTTGTACACAGAATTGTCCCCCCTTGACTACTCGGGCTACCACCAAATTTCAATCAACATTTTGTCTTAATTTTCCTGACAGGTAAGCAAAACACGACAGAGACACTTGCGTGCCGCTTCATTTTGTCATTGTTTTTTGATTGTTCACAACTGTAAGTTTTGCCCCCCCCCCCCCCACCCCCACCCTCCACCACCTCCAATTCCCAGAAAAGTTTACTAATCTTGAGTGTAGTGTAAGACAGCTCATTTTCATTCATTTCATTTATTCACCATAAAAATTTACATTAAATACATGGTTTCCTTTGGTGTATACATAGGCGGGAATAAAGTTCCGAGGATTTTGTTCTATCCCAAAATTTGTGAGGTTTTTAACAGTAAATTATAATATAATATGGCGGAAATTAGATGATATTGGAAGAACGTATGTACATGTACCTTTAGTATATAGTAACCGTGCTATGGTTTACGAGGAGAGTAAATATTGTTTTAATTTGGTTTTAAAGAGAGATGTTGATGTTATAGATTTCAGGTGATCAGGCAGTTTATTCCACTCTCGAGGACTTTTAATTTTTATCGTATGCAGAGATAGGTTGCTGTTGTAGAATGGTCTGTAGAGGTTGTAGCTACGTGATCTTGTAGAGTATTGATGGATATCAGATTGCCGAGAGAATAGTGTTTGCTGAGACAAGGGTAAACGGAAAGGATGATGTATGAAGTTATGAGCAATGAGTAAAGAGGATAGATCATTAAGCTGATAGATGTCTAATATTTTAAGGCGTAGGAAGATAGGATAAGTTGGGGAGAGCCTATGAGAGTAAGTAATGATACGGATAGCTTTTTTTTGGAGGACGAGGAGAGATTGTAGCTTGATTGTAGCTCGAGATTGTAGCTTGCTTTTATTTTACAGCTGATTCTTTATATTTGTAAGAGCCTTTTTTTTGACTGGTTATGGAAAAAAAATAAACAAATAACGGATGCGAAGGTCATTGCATCATGGAAACAAATCTGCACTCTTTCTCATTGAATAGACCGAAATACATGGTCCTACTGTTAAAACAAGTAGTCCTAGTTTAAAAAAGTGACATGAGCTGCCCAAATTCGCACAAAAGTAAGCCTACTAAATGATCGAACATTGGGTATTTAAATAACAGGGACGAACGTTCATCCCTTTTAGGTTTACGTTAGTCCAAAGCACCAATTTAACGTAGGCTACATGGGAACTGCCCAAAACGTCCCCAGTCCAAAACGTCCCCACCCAAAACGTCCCCAAGTAAACCCAGAACGTCCCCATATAATGCCCAGAACGTCCCCACAAAATGCCCAAAACGTACCCAGTTAAGATTTTAGTCTAATAACAAATCACATTGTCACATAAATACAACAAGAGTTTAAGAAACTCATAATACGCCCGCAAGGGTAAATTCATTGTAGCACATTATCTTGATATTCAATATTAAAGACATACTTTAAACAGAATTTTGGCTGGTAGAATCTTTCAGTCACCTAAATAAGGTGAATTTTAGTATTTGGCAGATCACATACACTGTACCTATAAGCTGCTACCTATATCTGAAAGCTGTACCAAAGCTACTTGCAAAAGTGTCTACACTAAAAAATAGGCATACAACAGCAATTTCATTTAATTACAGATTAAACAATAGAAAGAAGGTCGCAAATAATGTGGTTATCTTGGTTATCAAATAAGTTGTTTGGAAATAACTAAGCTATTCTGTGAAACCACAGACAGAATAACAGCCATTTCCTCAATTACTGAATGTCTAAAGGCTGGGTGACTGTTTTTTGTCAACACATATAGCGAGACTCCATTTTACTTTTAGTACTAGACACACCGTCTACTCATAAGATAGTTATAACTGAAAAAAAATTGATAATCCATGCAATAAGTACCGAGATACTCAATGCTAAAAGGCTGGTGACTATTCTGGTCGCCATAGATATAGAGATCCCAATTCAGTTTTGGTACAAGACACATCGTCTAATCATAAGCTTCATATATTAGAAGAAACAAAATAGTTCTGGGTTTACTGAATGTCAAAAGGCTGGTGACCGTTTTGGTCGCCGCAAATATCAAGATCCCAATTTAATTTTGGTACAGAACACACCATCTACTCATAACCTAGTTATATCTGGAAAAAAAATTAGACCCATCGTATATTTTCAGAGTTATAAGTGCCAAAAGGCTGGGTGGCTGTTTTGGTCGCCAAAAATATTGAGACTCCAATTTAATTTTGGTACGCGACACACTGTCTACCCATAAGCTACATATATCAGAAGAAAAAAAATAAATTCATACAATAGGTTTTAAGTTATGGAGCAGACACGAATCCGGGACGGACAGACGGACACCGGTATACCAATATACGCCCGCTTTAAGAGCGGGCGTATAAAAACTGAAATCATTTAACTTTTTAAAATTATTATAACCCTAGCATCATTTATTTCGCTTATTTGTATTATCATAACGCCGGCACAACATTTTATATGTAGAATAATACAAACCCTTTAAGATAAAAAAATAAGAGTACCGGTAAATAAAACATTAAATTGGGAATATACATGTACCCATAACAAATTTGAAATTTTATAGTGAAAAACAACGATGTTAATAATAAATGCATGTTTTTTTATTTCTTTATTGACCCATATTATGAAATAAAAACATCTAAAAATTTACCGGTTTTAGAACACAAATTAAACACACAAAGAGTCAGAGTGGCTAGTATGGGAGAGTGGCTTCCGGGGCCCTACAGGAGCTCTTCAGGTTAACTTTACCGAGTGGCTTGTTTTCTAATCGGATCACAAGACGATGTCAAGCTACTGATAATAGTGGGGACGTTTTGGGTTTAATAGTGGGGACGTTATGGGTTTACTTGGGGACGTTTTGGGTGGGGACGTTTTGGACTGGGGACGTTTTGGGTGGTATTCGGCTACATTACCGAGACTGACACCAAAGGAAAGCTTCAGTTTTAGCTTATTTCTTTTGAAAATGGGGCCTCGGTCGGTTATAATTCAATAATATTAAATGTCTACAGGTAGGATACCTCGTTATTTATGTTTGGATATTTATTGGTCGGTACCAGGTCGACGACCATAAGTATCAGAAATTATCAAATAACGGAGTAAGACCTTTACTTTAGTGAAGTAAGTCGGTTATAGTCCCTTAGTCCGACATGTACACAGGCTTCCATCAATTGGTGCGGCACGGGTTCGAATTTCACTCGGAAAACATACAAATTGAACAAAAAGTCCAGCTTCCTCCACCGCTAAGATACAATAATCTTGAGAGCGGCGTTACATCAATCAATCAATCTTTTGAAAATATCTGTTTTCCAATGATTTTCTAATTTTACACGATTGGCTTTCTTAACTGACATACAGATTGGATATATGTCGTTTCAAGACCAAGTTTATATTGGTGGAAAATTATAATAAATTAAGAAAAAGAAATTATTCTTGCGTTTTCGCTTGTCCAAATGAAGGCTAAATAAGAAAACGCGAAGTTTACCCCCCCCCCCCCCGTCCCTAATTTTGGCCTACCGTTTTGTGGGGGCAAAATATTTTTTGCAGCTTTCTTACATACAAATAGGAACTTGAAATAAAGTGGCCGAAATTCGATGAGTTATACGAAGTGTGGTAGGGGTGAGGTCTTTCGAATCTCCTCAATCTTTTTTAAACTACTGGTATTGCATTTTTACGCGTTTTTTAACACGTTCCAAATAAAAGCGTTAAAATTGTTTACAGAGCCAAAAATGATTTCATACGAGTGGTATTAGTTTGCCTATGTCACCCAAACAAAACGATCTTCAATCCATCTTATGAAATTTTAGTATTTTTTTTTTTCATTATATTTGCTTTCTCAAAATATCAAAAGTAAATGAAATATTGATAAGGTTCTCGAATAATTCTTCTTGTTATTTCGCGGGAAAACAAGGTTTTGGAAAGTGTTTGAGACAACAGGTGTTTGAAATATACATTTCCTGTTACCCAGCGAAAGGCTAGAATTAGTTGGTATTTTACAATGAACTTCAGAATAAAGCAGATAAGTACCCTAGCTGTTGTATTCAGTTTACATTGTCGGAGACGTGTAATCACAGTTAGGTGATTGGAAAGTAATATTCTGTGCAAATTATTTGTCACTGTGATAAACACTTGAGCTCGTTTTCAAGTTTTCAAATTTTCCGTTTGCTTCATATCAAATTGTGACATTTAAAGTTTTCTCATGGATGGCGCTGTACAATGTCAAAACGCCACAGTAGGACAATTAACGACTTGTTCCAAGCTAAGAGATCGAAAAAGTAAGTGCAAATGATGTTCTTGTGTTTATCGAGAGATTTTTTCAGTGAGGCTGTAGTGGTGGAGCTAACACAAAGTCCTAGTTTTCGAGGCTGTATCGCCAGCAAGCATGCATGGTCACTTCCTGATCGGCAAGTAAGTAACACAGGAAAGAGACACATGAGTGCGGCTAGCATGTCACTTCCTGACCGGCAAGTAAGTAAAACAGGATGAGACACATGTGTGCGGTTAGGTCACTAATCACTGAAGCAGCAAATGGGGAGGGGGGGGGGGGTGGATAAAGCAAACCATTATCAGTCCTTCCTTACCATACGTGCATCGACTCAGTGGGTTCACGACCAACGACTTTCTCCCTACACAACATTTCTCCAAGCAAGATTTTCCCGTAATGAGAATAATTCATTATTTAAAGGCCCACTTGCCGCCGTAGCCTGTTTAGATTTGCTAAGAAACCCAATTTACATGAGCTTAGTACGACTAATACCACTAAACTTAAACATAGGACACATAAAACATGTCTAGTTAGCTTTAGAATGTAGAAATGGGGTGAAAAACAAAAGAAGAATCGAAGTCTGATTACAACAACAACGATCAGTGTCGGTCAACTTTCGTGTTGGATTACCCTCATTTCAGGCCTTTTTATCTGTGGTTTACACTCAAACAATCATCAGCAGGCTTTTCCAGTCGCTGTTAACCGATCGTCAGTCTGTATTTCTCAGATAAATAGGCCTACGTAAAATTACACTGTGCCGTTAGTTCACTCACTCGACTGAACCATAAAATCGCCAATAGGGGGCAGCTTGTTTTGTTTACGTTCCGGGTACCTAACAATTCAAATTTTCCAATTCAAATTAAAAATACAAAGTGACGTCCAAACTTTTAAATTTTGGTAAAAATAGAAAGTTCCTAACTTATATTGTCTGGGAAAAATACAGAAAACTGACTTTCTTTTTGAATGTAAACAATATTCCTGATTTTCGCGGCAAGTGTGCCTTTAATGAATAACGTGGGCCTTTTTCAATTATAAATTGGACTTCTGGACCGGCTAACATAGAAATTATTCGGAAATAAGCATCATTATTTGGTTGGAGTACTAGTTTGAGATCAGTCCAAACAAATCGGTATTATGGCATTTTTGCTATTATCATTCAGGAAAATGTAATAGAATAATAATATCAGAGCCAGTACTAAACATGTTTATCGCAAATTATGATCGAAAAATATAAGCGAAAAAATATTTAATTTCCTGAATTTAGGTTTTATTTCGGAGATTTCTGGCTCAATGTACACATTGTTTACAAATGATTTGTCCGAAATTCTTAAAACAGAACACCTACAATATCCTTTCAGTAGTTAACAATCCTACAGTATCTAGCTAATTTATTCTATCAGTTGGCATTGGTTTCATTTTGAATTTTGCACACCACTGATGACACCTTACCAGACTGTATGCCGGGGAAAGTCTTTACACAGTGACCCAAACTTCCAGTGGCCAATGAATACATTACCTGATAAAACTTATCTGCATGGGGGATCCTGAACAACCTCTAGTTAAGGGTCCCCTTCTTGGAGCTATAATTCACAGTTTGTGATATATCTCGATCAGTTTTCCATTTCTCCATCAGCGCAAATTGAATAGCGATGGAGGTTGTGGTATAATTCGGAAGTGTTTTAACAGGGTGTCTACCATTTTTAGCTATCAAGCGATGGGTTTTGGGGCTGAATAAGTAATGCCAATGCCTCTGAGCTTCCGGTACCGAGGCGGTCCCCGGACCACCGCTTCTTGAACTGGGGTCGAGTGCGATATTGGACATTTCTTAACTGAATGTAATTATTAAAACAAGGAAGCAAATCATCCTTTTTATGTCCAGAAAATCCCCAGAACGCAGCTCCGGCCGTCTAGCGCCTCAGAGCTTCCGAGGCCTAAAAGAGCATGAGTGCTGTTGTGAGAAACTTTGGGGCAATTTCAAACAGTTGTAATTTCTTTCCAGGTCATAATATGTGTTATCATTTTTCCCAATTTGGAATTACGCCTCATTAAAATATCCAGGAGTCCAAATTATACACAAATTAAAAGGTTAAGCACCCCCCTGGAAAGCGTGCACCGACTGAGATAAAAGCATTGGTGTAGGGAGATTGTTGGCAAACTGATGTTGCAGAAACGATTGTGATCACAAAGGGCAACATTCTGGCGATAAGAAATCCCCATTAATGGCAATAAGTCACACAATTTATTCAGGATATCGTTTGCAAAATCAAAAGTGCATTTTAACAAAATAAAAAGGTGCTTTTTGATGAGTCCATCTGGCTTCACAAAAATGTCACTTTGAGTGTGTAGAATACATCCCTCGAGCAGAAGGTCAATAGCAAGAACAGCCTCCATTAGTCAGAATTAAGCTTCCAGCCTATGTCTCATCCCTCCAGTGAGACGTCGGATATGCTGAAGGGGTAACTAGCGCCAATACCGATGAAATGCGGCTTCCAATTCATGCAGATTTTGTACAAGAGTTTTTAGGGCTTGAATGTTTCTGCCCATCCTATCCTAAATGTGATTCAAATCCGGGCTCATGGCGGACCAAGGCAGAGTTGATACAGCTTCGTTTTGGAAGTAGGCTATTACTGCCCGGGAACAATGAGGTCTGGCGTTGTCACCCATGTACAAAGGGCTTGAGCCTAATGGGTGGTTCTCAAAATGAGGCACGACAACTGATTGCACGACCTCTCGAATGTACCTGTGAGGTTTTCTCGTATAGTGACCAAGTCAAGTTTGCAGTCGTGAGAGATACTCCCCCAAACCATTACACAGCCCCTTCCATACGGATGGATGTTCTAGGGTGTATACGCTGTGTTTTTGTGCCTCCAAAACCCTCCCCCATCCGTGACGTTGACCAAGAAACGACTTTCGTCCGACCAACCTCGCCGTGTTAAACGCCAAGCCAAACGTATTCGTTTCACATTTCATGTCGCATTCCATGCTCCTGTCTCTCTCGCCAACCAAATGAAATGTCATGGGTTTATAACAATAACATGATTGGGTATACAGGTCTATATGATATACATCTTTTTAACTCCACCATAAACTTCCCTCCCTGGTTATTTTAGACAAGAAGATTTTCGCTGTGTGTGCGCGTGTTAGCGCGTGTGTGTGCTTGTGTATTCATAAATAATATATCCAGTGTATTGTTTAAGAAGAAAACTAACGTTTTTGATAAAACAAGCTAGAACATAAGTTATTGTATTATGATACTTTATTACATCAGTGGTTGTAACACAGTTTTAATGGATAACAGTCTCATGATTCAAACGTTATTACTCACTGGTTAATAATATATATGTACAAACATTCATTGTAAGGATTTATGTGTGAAATAGATCCTGTGGTATCATGGAATTGGAGAGCGGCAGTTTCTGTCGACGGACATCTAAAAGAAAAGGATAGTTTTGTAATTTTCAATAAGTTTCGATTTAAATAAATAAATACAAATATATATGCTTCACTGGCTTAGATCTTCTATTCGTTTAGGGGGGGGGGGGGGGCTTCGGTGGCTCAGTCGGTTAGAATAATAGTCTCTCAATCCAACACAGGCCTTCCATCGATGCGGCGCGGGTTCGAATCACGCTCAGACCAAATAAAAATTGAAAAAAAATTCTGCGTGTATTTTTCTCTCGATCGTCGTATGAGGAACAGTTGACAGGTACTCACAAAAGGCACGGGGTTTCCTCCGGACAAGGAGCCCGGTTTCTTCCCCCCACTAAACCTGTCAACAATATAAGTGAGATAATCCTAAGTGGGGCGTAAAACACTAATCAATCAATCAATCTATTAGTTCAATCAGTTAAAACAAATGGTAAAGGATATGTAATAGTAAATGCCTGTCATAACACTGGGTCATGGTTTGCAATACCTCACAGGTATCATATATAGTCCACACATTTCAACGAAAATCGGACACAAAATTTAGAATAGTTGTGAGGCGCTCTAAGGCCACGCTATGCCCCTGGGGGTGGTAATAGGGGGGGGGGGGCTGTTAAAGCCGACGTGAATGGATGAAATATTTATGTTTTCTTTAACCATTCCGGATTAAAGAGAATTATCAGTCTCCAAAAAGCATCGCCCTGAAAACAAAACCGTTGTATATAATACCTACCACATCTAGATATCCCAGAAAGTTCACTTCATCATCTGCACTGGGATAACCTCCAATAACCAATGCACACGCAAATGTGGGATAACCTGTTACACAAACATTGTATTCAATTAACCAATACAGATTATTAAGAAATGTTCCTTTTATAAGGCACTTTTGACAAGTTGACAAACATTGGGGTTGCAAGGCACTTCTTGATTTTAAACGTGAGAAACATTAGGTTTGCAAGACACTTTTGAAACGTTGATTTAACAAGACACTTTTGATCCAAAACGTGACAAACATTGGGTTTATAAGATACTTTTTATCGAAAACGTGACGAACGCTGTGTTTACGAGATACTTTTGATCCTAAACGCTAGAAACGTTGATTTTACAAGACACTTGTGTCCAAAACGTGAAAAACGCTGTGTTTACGAGATACTTTTGATCCTTAACGCTAATAACGTTGATTTTAAAAACCTCTTTTGAGCCAAGCGTGACCAACATTGAGTTGGCAAAACACTCACCGACGACCTTACCTGTCTCGAAGTTACCTTTGTTCTACAGTTAGCCGAGAAATCTGGGCTCTGTCGAATTTTTTTTTCTGTCTTATGAGGGCCAGCCAAATATAAAAAAATCCCGAAATTCCGGGCTATTCTACAGTAAGCATTAATACATCAAAGATAGAAATCTTGAAAAAGATGTCCCTTTCTTGTCACTTAAAATCCATACATTAAAATGACATGAGCGGCCACAATTCGGATTTTTTTTATAAATTACGATCGTCGAGAAAATGTTAGCGTTAATAGTACCTTGTAAAATCAACGTTGAAATAAAAAGTATTGGTAAACCGAATTTGTGTAAATATCGCACAAAATTCAAACGGCTACATGAGTGCATTTCCTAGGGTTTCGTTGCTTAAAAAACTACCTAAACGTACATCTGCAAAATTGGTATCAAGGGAAAGTTAGTATAGTTTGTACCTTTTTACATAAATGACTGAGAATTAGCAAATTCGGTTTCAACGAAATTTTCCTTATTTTTGGCAGCTTATATGCCTACCGCTTTCAAGCGCGTTTTGCTAAATTGATAAACAAAAGCATTGTTGTACAAATGTGATTTAAAAACGAAATTGTCAACACGACACCTGGGGACATTTAAAATCTTAGTCAGTCAGGGAGGTACATGTATGTTATGCTTACGATGATCTTATGCCTACGTTTGAATCTGTAATATAGGCCTATACATATACCCTGTCCCACTATTATTTTAGATCCATGTTTTGCATAACACCCGGGAATCTACATGTATGTATCGGTAGATCCATGTTTTGTATAACACCCGGGAATCTATGTACAGGTAGTGGCGAGTAAAACAAGTGTTGAAACTAACCAGCCACTAGTTTTTATCAACATATTAATACTGTATATAGAGATCCTACCTGAAAAACCAAATTGAAGGCAACGTTTCCCGTTGATAGCAACCTGGACGTTGCCATTCTGATAGATGATATAGGCACTTTTCCAAGAATAAAACTTGTTCTGAAAGATCAACTTGATATTATAGCAATAAACTTATTATATATAGGCCTATAGGCCCTATCAACATGCATTGATGTCAATCACAAAAATATTTTCAAAAATATATTTGGTGATCTAGGGTAATAAACCGTGCTTGTACCATATCAATAAAGACTTAAGTAAAAATTATCCAATTTCATGATCCAGATAATCCAAATTATGTTAACAATAAATATGATAATAATAATAAGCGATTTGAAGGCGCCTTCCTGTATTTCGCTGTGTTGAAATACTTTCTGGAAAGGGCGGAGATGTATAAAATGGTGAAGGCCGACAGTGTTACTTACCCCCGCTTCGTATTGGAAATCCTTGACTAGTGGCAGGTTTTGGGAAGAGTTTTTTAGAAGCAATCTATAGGAGTAATCATATGGACGGTAGCTAAATGAGATGGTCGCACTTTGATTTTCACACTTATTGGAAAATATGACTTGGTATTTATTAATGAAGGTAAAATCCTCGCTTTCAGACAGTTTAAATCGGATGTAAATCTGAAAGGAATCCGAAAGTTCGTTGTCTAAGAAGGTAGGCAGGATGAGAGGTGCCTGTTGGATGAAGGCGGCTTGACCATTGTAGGAATCTGCCTCTTCTAATATCTGCACTTTGTCTTTGTCAGTCATTTCAATATACCACTTAGCGTTACCGTTAGCACTAAATGCGTCCTCGTCAAAACACGAATCAAACATAGTATCACAAGCGGTGCTATCTGAAAAAAAATGATCACATCGTTTATTGCCACGCACAATTTTTGAATTACGGCAAAGGAGATTTTGATGTATAAAATGTTTAATATTATTTAATAACTGAAATGAGTTATCAATATACTTCTGGAAGATGCCACATATAGACTTACTATGACCGACATTTATAACAGATGGACCCAATCTATCGTCCATTATAAACCCACCAGGATCAACATTTATAACAGATGGACCCAATCTATCGTCCATTATAAACCCACCAGGATCAACATTTATAACAGTTGGACCCAATCTATCGTCCATTATAAACCCACCAGGATCGACATTTATAACAGTTGGACCCAATCTATCGTCCATTATAAACCCACCAGGATCAACATTTATAACAGTTGGACCCAATCTATCGTCCATTATAAACCCACCTGGATCAACATTTATAACAGATGGACCCAATCTATCGTCCATTATAAACCCACCAGGATCAACATTTATAACAGATGGACCCAATCTATCGTCCATTATAAACCCACCAGGATCAACATTTATAACAGTTGGACCCAATCTATCGTCCATTATAAACCCACCAGGATCAACATTTATAACAGATGGACCCAATCTATCGTCCATTATAAACCCACCAGGATCGACATTTATAACAGTTGGACCCAATCTATCGTCCATTATAAACCCACCAGGATCGTCATTTATAACAGTTGGACCCAATCTATCGTCCATTATAAACCCACCAGGATCGTCATTTATAACAGTTGGACCCAATCTATCGTCCATTATAAACCCACCAGGATCGTCATTTATAACAGATGGACCCAATCTATCGTCCAAGATAAACTTACCAGCATCGACATTTATATCATTTTGACCCAATATATCGTTCAATATAAACTCACCAGGATCGACATTTCTATCTTTTGGACCCAATCTATCGTCCTACATAAAATTAGCAGTATCGACATTTATATCATTTGGACCCAATCTATCGTCCAATATAAACTCACCTGGGTCAACATTTATAACATTGGAGTTCCGCATAGCTTGGACACACTGGCATAGGGTTTGATTCCAGATTAACTGGGAGTCAAAGGAACGACAATCTTTTGTCAACCATTCCCCGGTACCCTGGTCTAACTGGTCATACTTAGAGGCTTGGTTAAGAACAGGTTTAAAGTTTTTGCAATGAGCCTGGAGTATTTCTTGATTGATAATTTCCTCTTGGGTAGGATCGACTGCACACGAACAATATTCACTGTCCCATATTGTTCCGCTTCGACATGTTAATTTCTTCCAATCTCCCATCTCTTTAATCTGATACAGGGTACGGTCAGACGAGTGGCTTTGGAACTCAAAACACTCTGTGAATATAACATACATAAGTTTAAAGTGGCATGAACTGCCAAAATTCACCCTTTTTTTATAATTTCGGATCGTCACAACAGTAAGAGGCTTTGAAGGCCATCGAAAAACTAAATGATTAGCGTTGGAATGAGGAAAATCCATACAGTATGTTGCCTGTACGAACCGGAATAGTGTTCGAAAAGTAAACAAAATTTAACTAACCGGGACGACCATTCATTCACTCTAAGCCAAAGTTAGTTCAAACCAATACTTTATCGTACATTCTCGAAACTAGAAGCACTAAAAAGCTTCTGAATTATACGTCTTTGGAAAAATAGCCGATAGTTTCAACCTTCTGTTTTGACGGCAAAATATCAACATTTTGGCAGCTCATGCCACTTTAATTAGTTAGTCTTTTAGAAAGTGAGTATAACAGTATTCTCGTTATTTTAGGGATTACACTATATTGAAAAATGGCAGAAATTCTTCCTCTTGATTTTGCGGTGAAGCCCGACACGGGAATCGAACCCGGGTCCCAGAGTATGTCACGTATCGCCAGAACTAAATGCTGACTGTCTTATCCATTCAGCCAAAATGCTATATATATATATGCCTAATAAAATATATGCAACTGTCCAGGACCCTTGGCAGTGATAAGAAAATTTTTTACACAATGTTTATATTGCGTTACTGTTGAGTATTGAGTATGCAATTAAGAGAAAGGTTAAAGTGGCATGAGCTGCCAAAATTCACAGTTTTTTCATAACTTCTGATCGTAACGACAGTAAGAGGCTTTGAAGGCTATCGAAAAACTAAATGATTGGCGTTGGAATGAGGAAAATCCATACAGTATGGGGCCTGTACGAACCGAAAACGTGTTCAAAAGTAAACAAAATTTAAATAACCGGGACGACCATTCATTCATTCATTCTAAGCCAAAGTTAGTTTAAAACAGTACTTTATCGTACATTTTCGAGACTTGAAGCATTAAAAAGCTTCTGAATTGTACCTCTTGAGGAAAATAGCCAATAATTTCAGCATTCTGTTTTAACGTCAAAATATCAACATTTTGGCAGCTCATGCCCCTTTAAACTATTTTTACCGTTGAGTATGGGGTACGCAATTCAGAGATGGATACAATTTTGATACTAGGCTAAATGTGTTTGAGAGGAAAATATTTGCAGCGAATTGACAAAATGTTTCCTTCTTAAATTAGATCACATGCGATACATATATGTTTTTGGAGAAGGAAACATACTCAAGAGTATCCAGGTGGAGATTGGTGTTTTCTATATTTAAATAATTGCCTTTACTCTTGTATAGAAGCTTCTCCAGCTTCTTTCAAAATGTCCTCACAGCTTTCAAAGGGGAGCGATACCAAGCAACATGTTGTGTCAAGACAACAAGATGATGATGATACAACAAGATAAACATGAAAAATATTCAATATGGTTTATTCAGTCTTCATGTGGGTGGAAAGTCATTTTGAAGATCCTGGAGGCCCCTAAGTGAAATAGTATTCATTGCGGTGTAAAACATCAATCAATCAAATCAAACATCGTGTAATATATATATTTATTTGTTTTTTTGGCTCGAAAATTAAAACATTATATTTTAAAATAATACCAGGTACGAGCGATGTTGGTATCAGTTTTGTCGTCAGAATCCCCTTCCTGGACTGTTTTTACGTACTGTTCTCACTGAAGAGATCGTACACCCAGTCTGATAACTTCGGGGATTTACGTGCGAGTAGTACCAAAGCCGACCGGTAGCTAGCGAAGATAGCCGAAGGAAGTTCCGACTGATCGTACACCATAACTGATGAACTCTTGATGGTGTCCACCAGGCGTTGAATAAAGTTGAGATCAATAAATCATGGAACAAATATTATTTGACACGTCTCTAGTCTGACAATGTCAATATATTCTAGTGAAAAGAGAAACATGATGTTAAACACTTCTAGCCTGATTAGGAAAGAGAGTGGGCCTATAACCTTACAACCAGCTATTTCTTACCGAAATCGTTTCCCCGTACGCCAGTAGCTATCAAACTTAAAACGATACCGATGATGTTCATCTTCAGGCCATATCGTGTCCCAGTTCGATAGTATCGTCCGGACACTGAGGCCCCATGTGTTCTGAAACAGGCGTAGATGTATAATGCAGGATGAGTGGAAATTCAAATTGAACCAAAAGTATAATATATGTATAGTTTTGTCGGTTTTAGCGATGGGAGAATTAGCCAACTATATACAGAACGTGTATAAAGGTTTAAATGATATATCCCTTTTTAACACAATTAGAAACTTGTCTCCATGGTTATTTTAGACAAGAGGATTTTCCCTGTGCCCGTTTGTTTTAGTGTTAATAAATGTAGAAAACGTGTTAACTGAATAGACGGATTGGATTAGAGGGAGATAACTTTTCTAGCTATGCTTAGTTCCCTCGAATACAAATCAATTGCAATTTCCAACAGGGTTATTCTGTATTATGTCATTCCCAGAAAATGTACACGAAGAGTTCAACCTCCTTTGGCAAAAGTTCTAGACGTCGGTTTATGATTACGTTTTACTTGATTGTAGGGAACCCAAAGCAGGTCTATACATCTGCCTCACTCGCTGTGGCTGTGTACTGTCAACCCAGCTAAACCGCCATTCTGGTTAATCTTTCGATAGATCCTGAGGCTTTCAGTTTCGTTAATATGGAATGCAAACTAACACCACATTTGAAGCTTAAAGTGTGTATGGTTGTTGTTTGTATGCCCCTTATGTTGAAGTAAGCAGGGGCATTAAACTGTAAGCAATTGCTTTGACTTCCAATCGTTGTTTAATCTGGGGTGATGAAAGTTTAATATGCTAACTGCGCCATTTCGTTTTAATAAGCAAGCTCTGTAACAATATAAGAGAGGCTATAGTCTTGGTGTTATTTCTGTATTCACTCACCTGGAGGGTTTCCCAACTCCAATATTCCTAGCCGGATTGTTACTTAAGACTGAAAGCCATTTTGTTTTAGTCATAGGCCTCGTTATTCAGCCGCTTCTTGTTTAACGAAGCAAGACGATCACCAACCATGCGCATCTGAACATCGGCCAGAGATACGAAGCTTAATTTACAAAAATATCTGCATAAATGGATTTAGTATAGAATTGTCTCCCTTTAATAGTCCCATAAAACCATTACAAACAGGAACAGTGAAATCCAAAAATTCGTTGTAGCTTTTTATCGTTTTCAGAGCTAACACTGAGCCACAACAAGGCAGTTTAGCTTATCGAATAAAGAACAGCTGATTTTACTCAGTTTAAAGTAAACAAACTGCTCTGGATGATGATCAATTCGTTATATGACGCCATTGCGTGGGTATACGGGTAGATATTTGGTGTCTGACAGATATTAGACTGTTAAATTGCCATTAGACTGATGCTTTAGGAGATTCATTAGTCTGTTTTGTGGTGCATTCTCGGCTGTTTGTTTACTGACTGTCAGACAGAAAGCAAAGCAGCAGGGAATTCCCTAAATAATTCTTTAAGTATAAATGTTTGCTGGAAAACCGCAGCCTTTTATCCGGGATAGATCACTTCTTAATGGTCTACGAATCCGACGGCTCGATGCAATCATCATCAGGGAAATTAGTAATTTAACCGACAATGATTGACTCTGAAAAAATGCCGGGCCAGGATGAGAATCGAACTCACGACTTAGGGTTACCGGGTCAATCAGTGTGGGTTATTTACTATTTCACGAATCCGACGGCCAATGAGAAAATCACAGCAAACTTAAGAGGCGTGTCCTTTCAAAGTGTTCTTTCCTCAGACAGTGTCTTCTCTTGTGCAATAAGACGACAATAATCCGTTCGGAAACTAATGGAGACACTGACCTGAACAAAAGTTCGGGTTTCCCAGAATGATATCAATGGTAATTTACTCAAAGGATAAATGCCAAGTTCTTTCTGAATACCTAACGGTGCTTTGTTAGTGTAAATTGAGTAAATATGTATCTAAAAACAGAATGTTAAAGCAAAACGAACTTCCTGTAAGGCTCCAAGGGCTGGTTGTTCTAAAGTGCATTAAGTTAATACCGGTATAACTTTGTCACACATAGACCGGTGTTAGGCTAATACACTTTGAACAACTCAGCCCAGGGTTTCAATTTAGTGATTGAAAATATGCATATCTTCAGTCATTAATCGGAAATATTTTCGTATTTGACGTCATAGTTGACATTTGAACGGTTTCGGTCTCATTTCAACCAATCATGAAGACGCCCTGGCTCAACGTTGTTTGTGTATGACGTCACAACAAAAGCAATGCATCACGTCGCTTAAGCTAATTAATTTCCGTATCTATGCTGTGGAGAGAAAAAAGAATGCCTTGAATTTTGAAGGTTTTGTGCCTGAAATCTCATTTTGCTTTTGGCGGATTTCGTATGTCTCTACGGTACAATTAAGTTTTTAAACAAATTGATAAACCAAATAGGATACATTGACTTAAACTTGTCATTTATACTTTAAGATTAACAGTTTTAGAAACTCCCTGAAATAGTTGTAGAGTGAACTGATAGCAGACATAGTGCACGTTTTTGTTCTTTTGTTTTTGTTTTGATCAGTTGGTTTAATCTTCAAAATGTTTTATAATCATCACGGTTTTCACGCCCGAAAGTGTAACGTTGGGAAATCAATTTGAATCGATCTATTTGAAATCTATTTGTAATTTCGTCGGTCATCCTGATACATTTTTATCGGGATTTAACAGAGCTAAAAGTCTATGCTAAAGGTCATACCGTCGGATGTGGCCTTAGTGATAGTGCTATTAATCCAAAGACAAAAACAAACGTTTAACATCCCACCCACAAGTGCAAGCCAAAAGCTAAATATATTTGCGGTACAATTTTTTTTTATGACGATGCATCCTTTATCCTGTTTCCCAATTGTTTATACCCAACAATCTACGGAAATCCATTGGCCGGTTGAAAGAATGTCAAAATGATCTTCCCAAACCATCTGACTCGGTAATGCACGTTTTCTTAAACCGCAAATAAATCGGGATCTGTTTGTTTTGAATTTACTCACAACGATTTCCGTTTCACAAAAAAAGCACCAATGGTCTAATTTTTTTTTTTTTTTATAAATTGTAATGTTCGATCTATGCAGCAGTCAAATTTGGAAGAAGGCATTGCACAATTATTGTCAGATTCATTCAATAACCGGCAACTTTCGAGGCTGATTTGAAATCTGGTTCTAAGCGAAATATATTTTTCGTATGTTTATTTGACAGAGCTTTTAGTGTTTCCCATGCTATATAGCTATATTCCGCTAACATGTCCACTAACTTGATTGACGTCACAATTAATTTCAATCCGAGATGTCGAATGGCATTGTGAAGGGCCAGGACCAATGAACTATATGAGTAGAATGGGGGTCACGTGATATTTGATTTGCATCGAATGCCGCCATTACTAAGAGATGGTGCAACAGTGATCCAGATCTGTCATGCACGCGCGCTTCAACTATCAATGGCGGCACATTTTACAAAGTCCAAACCAACCAATGAGACGTGTCCATTCCACACATATTGTTCATTGGCCAGGACGACATCTTTTTTCGACCCTTGTCACCACGACCAAACCCTATAAATTATAATCATTGGCCAAATGCAACCTGTCTTTGCCGATTATTACTTTTCCACGCCCACTGACGTTAGAGCTCACGGATTTGAATAAATCTGTCAAATGTCATCCTATACATGTAATTTGGTTATGTTGATGGAAAAAGGTCTTATAGCAATTAAAGCAAAAAGGTTTGTAAAATTATTTATGTTCATTGTAACAACTTGAAAATTGAAACCTTATTTTAAAATAGGTTGTTTTACACTAACAAAAAATATATCAGCTTCCAAACTTACGAACACTTAAAAATAAACGGACTAACGTTTATATATATTTTATTTTCTTAGCTTAATATTAATTCCATTTCAAACTGATATCTGATAATTATGTTATATAATCTTAAGGCGATATAACTTAATAAAAAAGGCCATAATCCATTGAGCTCCTCTTTCTTGACTGTTCGTGTATTCAGATCTAAAAATAGAATGTCTTAGGAAATTATATAGCGCAGGGCTTAAAAAGACACAAACTTTAGCAATTCAAGGGACATAACCCATAGGGTTCGTCTACTACCTTGATTGGTTTATTTTTATTGTGAAATATAAATATATATTTGACGGAGAGGGGTTATATATAACCCATTCCGGAATAAAGAACTTGAACTTGAATAACAGAAGATACGTGTTAATAACGGAAGATATGTGTTAATAACGGAAAATACATGTGAATAACGAAATACATGTTTTGATAACGGAATATATGTGTTGAAAGCGGAAGATATGTGTTAATAGCGGAAGATATATGTTAATAGCGGAAGATATTTGTTAATAGCTGAAGATATGTGTTAATAACGGCAGATATGTGTTAATAACGGAAGATATGTGTTAATAACGGAACATGTGTATTAGTAACGGAAAAAATCACAGAGCCAGGATGAATATGTGTAATTTAAGGGTTTTGTTGCTTATAAAACTACCGTAACGTAAATTCTAATATAGAGTGGTTTTACTAAAGCCAAAAAGACATAGGACAACTCATACTATAGATTGTACATTATGGTGTATATTTATGAGCTTTTCAGAGTAACTACTCTCATCATCAGTTATGACAACACACAATAGAAAAAAAGATAACACAGTTAATATTAAAAACTGTTAAGTACGTATGATAAACAAAATAGGCTACCAAAGTACAAATAGCGGAAGATATGTGGTAATAAGAGGAGATATGTGTTAATAACGGAAGTTATGTGTTTTTAACAGAAGATATGTGTTACTAACGAAAGATATATGTTAAGAACAGAAGATATTTGTTAATAACGGAAGATATGTGTTAATAACGGAAGATTTGTGTTATCAACAGAATATGTGTGTTGATAACAGAAGATATGTGTTCATAGCGGAAGATATGTGTTAATAACGGAAGATATGTGCTAATAACGGAAGACATGTGTTAATAACGGAAGAAATGTGCTAATAACGGAGGATATGTGTTAATAACGGAGGACATGTGTTAATAACGGAAGAAATGTGCTAATAACGGAGGATATATGTTAATAACGGAAGACATGTGCTAATAACGGAAGACATGTGTTAATAACGGAAGATATGTGTTAATAACGGAAGATATGTGCTAATAACGGAAGACATGTGTTAATAACGGAAGAAATGTGCTAATAACGGAGGATATGTGTTAACCACTGAATATATGGGTTAATAACGGAGGATATGTGTTAATTATGGAATTTATGAGTTAATAGCGGAAAATATGCGTTAAAGTGGCATGAGCTGCCAAAATTGATAGTTGCTGATCGTCACGACATTAAGAGGCTTGGAAGGCTATCGAAAAACTAAATGATTGGCGTTGGAATGAGGAAAATCCATACAGTATGTGGCCTGTACGAACCGAAAACGTGTTCGAAAAGTAAACAAAATTTAAATAACCGGGACGACCATTCATTCATTCTAAACCAAAGTTAGTTCAAAACAATACTTTATCGTACATTCTCGAGACAAGAAGCACTAAAAAGCTTCTGAATTATATGTCTTGAGAAAAATAGCCAATAATTTCAACATTCTGTTTTAACGTCAAAATATCAACATTGTGGCAGTTCATGCCCCCTTAATAACGGAATATACGTGTTTATAACAGAGGGTATGTATTAATAACGCAAGATACGGAAGATGTGTATTAATAACGGAAGATATGTGTTAAGAACATAAGATCTTTGTTCATAACGGACGATATGAGCTGATAACGGAATATATGTGTAAATAGAGGAAGATATGTGTTGATAACGGAAGATGTTTGTTACCATCGGAATATATGTGTTAATAACGGAAGATATAAGCTATTGTAGCGAAAATAGGTTTTGTACACGTCTTTCCTATGTGTCATTTGCGGTCAAATATGTTATGTTCCGCAACTTATTTATAAGAGAACGTGTGCTTTGAAATGTACACATGTTCAAAATAACATGTCGTTGTTGTTGTTTAAGAGATCGTTTTTGGTGCACAATATGGCTTGAAATACACAGTTATTGTTACGTTAAAATGCTTATGCACGATATGTTTCAAGAGACCATAAACTTAACTTTCGAGAATTCATGTCTTACCAGGAGATGGTGGTTTAATGCACTTGAAATACGATAGTTTGTTTCCTAACAGATCGGTTACAAATCACGATACTCGCCATGTTCGGCGCACAGTGATTTTTCACAGACTTCGCAGTGAGTTCGCGACGATTACGGACATATTTCAAGTACTATGATTAATATTTCGATCGGTTTGTGTTTATCCGATTCTTCCTTTGAAAAGAATATCGTTATTTGGGAGTGTAAATGGACAAATGTCACTCGTTGAATTGTTTTAAATAACAACTTTTGGATCGATGTTGACAAACTGTCAGACAGCGGAGCGTCAGCCAATCAGCGAGTCGGATTTCGACACGTGACACAGCGTTCTATGCTGGACGCCTATAAAAGGCCAGAATTTCTTCGTCCAAGGTTAGATGGCCTCGGCACGTTGAAGCGAACACTTCGTCAATACTTGTACATATATGATTTAATAATGAAACGAACTGATTAACTTTTGTAGAAGGAAATATAACTAAACAAAGAAGCACCAAAATACAGCATGCAAATGAATAATTCCCAAGTTTACCAGTGGGAATGATCGGTACCTAATCCACAAGTGGGACTGGCTGGTACTAAGTTCACAAGTGGGAATGATCGGTACCTAATTCACAAGTGGGAATGATCGGTACTAAGTTTACAAGTGGGAATGATCGGTACCTATTTCACAAGTGGGACTGACTGGTACTAAATATAAGACTAAAAGTAATTTGAATCCACAATCACAGATTTTTATTGAATGAACTGTGGGAATATGTGACTCTAGTATAAAGACAATAATAGTAAAATTTAATCTCCATTTCATTGTTTTAATTGGTGTTAAATAAATATTTAATGTTATTATTTCAAGTTGAAATATTCGACTGGACATTTTGATTTATATTGGATAGATAAAATATCAGTCTTAGCACTACGAATCCCAAATAGTAGCGGTGTCTCCGGAACATTCATCATCTTGAGATACAAGATGTTATCTTAATTAGGCTTCGCTCGGCCCATTATTTTTAAGATTAAGACATCGAAGTTGTTGGTCAAAGTATAACATCATTTCGCATTGACCAATTAAATTAGGAAAAGTAAATTCCGCTACAACTGGTGGCAGCGTTGGGATTAACTGTGCTAACAAAACTGTGAACTGTAAGACTTGGACAATTTTAATCATACCCATAAACTTGGCATAATTATGTCCCTTGATCAGCAACAAGAATTCGAAGAAAATTCAGACAGTGAACATGAAGTTTCATTTCGCCATAACACTGGAGATACGGTTAATAGTATTGCCAAAAATGAAAGAAAATAATTTTAAGAAATCTTAAACTCATTAGGCTACAGGATGTATTTTATTTTGACAGTGAACTTTGTGATAATGAACTTATTTGATTCATAAATTTGGAGAAAACATTTCAGTTTGAACTTTGTAAAATGTTGACTAACCAAGTCTCGGTGAGTAGATTGGTTGTAAAAGTTATGCAGTCCCAAATATTAGACATTAAACCACAAGACATTGCTTATTTGAATATGAGCGTGAGGGGAAGTATATCATATAGTGGAATGAATTGACCGGATAAATCAATTCCTACAAACTGAAGGTTTGTTACTGAAATTGGTACTAGTGACAGTGGGATGCACATAAGAAAGAGACTTTTTCAACTTACCTTTCAAGCCATAATGTGAGCCCACTAATCTGAAATTATTTGGTGTTGAGAATTCACCTCTTTGGGTCTTTGACACTTGTCAAGTTGACCTGAAAGTTTGTCCAAACATGTTTTATATATGTTATTGTGGCAAATGCTAAAATGTGATAAAATTCGTGGAATTAACTTCTTGACTCAATTCAATTGCGTAACTCATTCTCTCCATGGATGTGTTATTTGTGAAGGGCAACAATTATCTGCGAGAGACTGTCAGATGTTGAGAATTGGTGTCGTCTGATGTACAATCAAGTAGTAACTACATGTTGTTCACTTGATTTAGTTAACATATATTTCTGTTGGGCTTTGAACTAACTGAATATTTGGAAAATGGGACTTATGCAAACTTTCAAGTAAACATTTTGGAAAAACAGACTGTTTGTTCATAGTGAATTATTTGGTGCTATATCAAGTGTGGTGTGAATTGATAAATCTGAAGAAATCTAAAGAGGTAACACTTAAGCAATGTTGAGTCTGGTGCTGGAAACAGCAAAAATTTATTTCCCAAAGACAGGAGAGTCTTTGGGGTGCTAGTGGTCAAGACGGGATAGTCTTGCCGGATACTAGGGATCAAGGCAAGGATCGAAGCCTTGGGGCATGTGTTGGGATTTGACACATGGAACACAGTTTATTGTGTTGTTTTCTGTTTACAACAGAATTTATAGTGACACTTGGTGTTTTCATTTGGAAGTACCAAGGGAGCAGACTCGGGAAAACAAAGCTAAGTGTGACTGTCTTAGCAGTTAGATTTTATTGCAGATAGGTTTGTCAAGCCAGTTATTGATTTCAGTTGGTGAAACTGAGTGGAGTATATAGCACAGCCGGAAAAAGTGTTATGTGAGGATTCACAAATGGTGAAATTTCAAAACGGATATACATCAAGAATAAGCTTACATGTCGAATGTTCTTTAAGTCATTTACATGTCGACTGACAATCAAAATAAGAATCAATTTTCGTGACAAAATGCTACACAGAATGTGTCACAGTAATTTGTAATTTTAACATTTGTTCGAGGACGAACAAAACTAAGGAGGGGGTAGTGTAGCGAAAATAGGTTTTGTACACGTCTTTCCTGTGTGTCATTTGCGGTCAAATATGTTATGTTCCGCAACTTATTTATAAGAGAACGTGTGCTTTGAAATGTACACATGTTCAAAATAACATGTCGTTGTTGTTGTTTAAGAGATCGTTTTTGGTGCACAATATGGCTTGAAATACACAGTTATTGTTACGTTAAAATGCTTATGCACGATATGTTTCAAGAGACCATAAACTTAACTTTCGAGAATTCATGTCTTACCAGGAGATGGTGGTTTAATGCACTTGAAATACGATAGTTTGTTTCCTAACAGATCGGTTACAAATCACGATACTCGCCATGTTCGGCGCACAGTGATTTTTCACAGACTTCGCAGTGAGTTCGCGACGATTACGGACATATTTCAAGTACTATGATTAATATTTCGATCGGTTTGTGTTTATCCGATTCTTCCTTTGAAAAGAATATCGTTATTTGGGAGTGTAAATGGACAAATGTCACTCGTTGAATTGTTTTAAATAACAACTTTTGGATCGATGTTGACAAACTGTCAGACAGCGGAGCGTCAGCCAATCAGCGAGTCGGATTTCGACACGTGACACAGCGTTCTATGCTGGACGCCTATAAAAGGCCAGAATTTCTTCGTCCAAGGTTAGATGGCCTCGGCACGTTGAAGCGAACACTTCGTCAATACTTGTACATATATGATTTAATAATGAAACGAACTGATTAACTTTTGTAGAAGGAAATATAACTAAACAAAGAAGCACCAAAATACAGCATGCAAATGAATAATTCCCAAGTTTACCAGTGGGAATGATCGGTACCTAATCCACAAGTGGGACTGGCTGGTACTAAGTTCACAAGTGGGAATGATCGGTACCTAATTCACAAGTGGGAATGATCGGTACTAAGTTTACAAGTGGGAATGATCGGTACCTATTTCACAAGTGGGACTGACTGGTACTAAATATAAGACTAAAAGTAATTTGAATCCACAATCACAGATTTTTATTGAATGAACTGTGGGAATATGTGACTCTAGTATAAAGACAATAATAGTAAAATTTAATCTCCATTTCATTGTTTTAATTGGTGTTAAATAAATATTTAATGTTATTATTTCAAGTTGAAATATTCGACTGGACATTTTGATTTATATTGGATAGATAAAATATCAGTCTTAGCACTACGAATCCCAAATAGTAGCGGTGTCTCCGGAACATTCATCATCTTGAGATACAAGATGTTATCTTAATTAGGCTTCGCTCGGCCCATTATTTTTAAGATTAAGACATCGAAGTTGTTGGTCAAAGTATAACATCATTTCGCATTGACCAATTAAATTAGGAAAAGTAAATTCCGCTACACTATTGACGAAAGATATGTGCTAATAACGAACGATATGTGTAAATAACAGAAGATATGTGTTAATAACGTAAGATATGTGTTAATAACGAAAGATATGTGTTAAGATCAGAAGATATTTATTAAAAACGGAAAATATATGTTAATAACGAAATGCATGTTTTGATAACGGAATATATGTGTTGATAGCGGAAGATATGTGTTAATAGCGGAAGATATGTGGTAATAAGGAGAGATATGTATTAATAACGGCAGATACATGTATGTGTTAATATTGGAAGATATGTGTTAATAACGGAAGATGTGTGCTAGTAACGGAAAATATATGTTAATAACGAAATGCATGTTTTGATAACGGAATATATGTGTTGATAGCGGAAGATATGTGTTGATAGCGGAAGATATGTGGTAATAAGGAGAGATATGTATTAATAACGGCAGATACATGTATGTGTTAATATTGGAAGATATGTGGTAATAAGGGGAGATATGTGTTAATAACGGCAGATATGTGTTAATATTGGAAGATATGTGTTAATAACGGAAGATGTGTGTTAGTAACGGAAAAAATCAAAGAGCCAGGATGAATATGTGTAATTTAAGGGTTTTGTTGCTTATAAAACTACCGTAACGTAAATTATACTATTGAGTGGTTTTACTAAAGCCAAAAAGACATAGGACAACTCATACTATATATTATACATTATGGTTTATATTTATGAGCTTTTCAGAGTAACTACTCTCATCATCAGTTATAACAACACACAATAGAAAAAAATATACAACACAGTTAATATTTTAAACTGATAGAGTACGTATGATAAGCAAAATAGGCTACCAAAGTACAAATGAATGGGACCTGTACAGATTAAAACCATTGGCGGGGAGGGGGGTCGTAACATTGATACAAACACAGACTTATAATTCTTAATGGAGACATACAGTTATACATTAAGTAAACGGAGAGGAATTGATGAAATTGGTAGATTTATATCATTGTTTAAAGGGGCATGAGCTGCCAAAATGTTGATATTTTGACGTAAACACAGAACGTTGAAATTATCGGCTATTTTTGTCAAGACGTATAATTCAGAAGCTTTTTAGTGCTTCTAGTCTCGAAAATGTACGATAAAGTATTGTTTGAACTAACTGTGGCTTAGAATGAATGAATGGTCGTCCCGGTTATTTAAATTTTGCTACTTTTCGAACACGTTTTTGGTTCGTACAGGGCACATACTGTATGGATTTTCCTCATTCCAACGCCAATCATTTAGTTTTTCGATGGCCTTCAAAGCCTCTTACTGTCGTGACCATCATAAATTATGAAAAAAGTGGGAATTTCGGCAGCTCATGCCACTTTAAGTTAGAGATTGGAAGTGACTCATTGAAAGCTAGGATAAGTATGTTATAGGCTTGATCAATTATTTCATAAGTCAGTTTGTTATAGGGTTATGGCTTTTGCTGAGACAGTGGTCAGCTACTGCAGAAGAGTTGCTGTTAGAGTTGATGATGTTATGTTCAGAGAACCATTGTCCTACAGGTCTGAATGTAAGGCAATGCATGCAATGCCTAAATTTTTAGTGGCTCTATATAGACATGTCTTAAAGAATTGGTTTGTTTTATTAAACTAAAAATCTTATTCCTATAAAATAGCTTTTAATTAGTTACCAAACTTGCGCACAAATCATAGAAAATAATTGATAGTAAATAAATATTCCATATATATATGCTATAAATAGAATGATACCATGTATATATGTCACATGTCTCAGCTTTGATCGAACTGTGCCATGGAATTAATTTACGTCAATTCACCCAGATATAGGTCATATATACTATTTAAATTGCCCGATTGTATCAAATCTCGCGAGAATCCATGCGTAACGAGATCCTTAGTTATACTATATTCAGTAAGATAAACAATGGTTTATCAGTTCGGATTTTTGCAGATAAAGTTAAAAAAAAGCCGTTTGCCGATCGAAAGTCGACCGTCTGATGTGATATGTGACAGGGAGACAATTATATACAGTTAAATCCGGCAAACATGGATTCGGAAATATGACAAACTAAAAAGTATTCCGAGAAACCATGCTGATTGTCTATATTCACTTACGTTCAGTCACGTCTGATAATTATTGTTAGAAAAAAACGATAACATTTAATGTATTCTTCGCACGTTTCTTCCTAATGTGATGATCATCTAATGACGTCATTATATTTCCGGGAAGCTTATCAACCAATCAGATTTACTCATAGTTTTGCTGCAATTTGTATGTTTTTCTTTGTTGCTATTTTGTTTGATGTATAATTTTGATGTTTATGAGTAGGTCGGTTTTCCACAAAGAACACAGGCAGTCTACATGGTATCCTTGAACTATTCGCCCTTAAGTTGGGGAGTTGCCGTTGGTTAACCCTGTCCAACAAGACTCAACCACAACTTGCACAATAAATACTATTTACTGAGAAAAAAAATGGCCACATAAGACAGTTTTCGCCGCAAGCCCAAAACACAATCCTCTGATTTTATACAAAAGCAAGTATGAAACCCTCATGTGTACAAGCCGTTTTTCCATTCAAATATTTTCCATGAAAGCAACAAAAAAAAAATGAAGTTTGATGTATGTTCAGCTGAAGTGTTCACTTTAAGTCTGTACCAGGTCAATTTGCATTTGGTTTATTTCATTTCTGTGATGAATATTAGGACGTTTACCCAATAAAAATTGAATGACACAGATGGAATGCAGCGAGCTTCATGACACTGACAATTTCCTTCTGATTTGAAAACATTTTTTGACATTTTTGTGTTGTGATTGTTGCCCAGTAGCTAATGATTAAAAACGTGTAGGTGTTATTAGAGCATAGACTTTATTTCGTCACTTTGAAATGAACTGCCAACATTCGGATTGTTTTCATAAACTTCCTATCGCCAAGAAATGTATGAGTTCATATTTGACAGACAATCGTATTCTCGCGAGATCACATGATCAGTCTACAACCCCATTCCAATGGATTTTCCGATAAAAATGGCGAGTGCAAGGCTTGGAGGTGACATCTGGACTAGGGTGACTTCTAATGTTATAGTTTGTGTGTTTCATGCCTATAAAACTACTTTACCAATAAATTGAACAAATCTAAGACTCTATGACGTTCCATGAAACTAACGCTTTGCATTGTTGAAAACTTCGAGGGGTGGATGTCTGCCATGTTCTTTAATTTGTGTGGCAATATAGCGCCATCTCTTTCTTGGTCATGTAAAATACTATGCTAACCGCTATCTTGTCAACAAGTTACACTCTATCTTCCCCCATAACACAGCAGGCTATCTGGATGACGTCATGAGGCAATCGGTTTATTTCATGTAAAAGCGATAGGATATTAACTCCTTTTGCCTCAGCTCTACAGAATACCGTTAAGTAGCCAGACGTTCTTATTTTAACCACAGGAAAATCATAATATTGCATAGGTCCCAGTAGAAAAACGACGAAAAATATTCAAACCCATTTTTGTAGTCAGATAAAGTATTCTTTTAAAATGAACTCGAATGTATTTGACATATAATGTGTTAACGTTAGTTCCAAAACATCTAGACATAGCGTATGCATAAACTTTAAACGATCCTCTAGAAAGTTCTAAAATTCATTTAATTAAGGAAAATTTACTTCTATTAAATTCAAATCTCTAATTATACGGTCTGCCGATTTTCTAAGCAAATGATTCTATAATATGTTATGAGGCGGGGGCGAGGTATATCAGTAGTTATAACAATGACCCGTGTCTCTTCTACATTACACTTGATTGTATGTAAGCATTCAGACGTGATATTTTAAAACATATTCAATTGTCTAGTGCTTTATGGTTCGTGCAAATTGAATAATAATTGTATTTGAAATTAAAGTGTTTGACGTGTCATCGTATGTTTCACCTTTGATGTGTCCCCTTCAAAACTGGGAAGAAAAAAGACAAAAACAGAAATGAAAATTATTCTGACGTTTTTTTCATTTAACAGCGATAAGAGATTCAAGTGTATAATTAGCCCGAGGCAGAGATAGTTATTTCGTTGATCTTCCTATAAACCCTTTGATCCCTTCCACAAATCCACCAAGTTATGATTTTATCGGATAAGGCCTTCTACTATGTCCCCCTCTTATCGATGGCCCTCTGTGTTAAGAACTTAAACTTTTATTTGCCCTTCCGAGTGGTTATTATTGGAAAGATATATTTAAACAGTATTCCCCAAGGCAATCCTCACGTTATTTTCGAATTATACCTTTTTCGGACGATTTTAAATCATTGAATGATATTTCTGAAGGTCATTTCAAGGTCACATTAAAACGTCTATCACCAAGAGAAATTATTAGCGTGAGTGAAAACTGAGGAAATCGTGTTTGATTGAAACGCCAGTGAGATATGTGTAGGCGTTAGATAGATGTCAATTCATTTCTCCTAGACTAATTAGGCAAGCTTGACCTCTTACTTATGTACAGTATTATTAGCACATATATAAAGGCATAAAGACCACTCATATATTTACCAGAAGCACTACTGGTGCGGAACCCGGAAATAACACCTTTGGACAGGTAAGCAGATTTTGAAAACAATTTTTAATTATAGATATAGCGTAGTTACAATAGTGACAGACCATCTGTCAAATGAATTTCTTAATAAGTTGTCGAATAACTCTGAAGTAGAGCTCTTTACAAAGGTCCAAGGTCAGACTATATTCAAAAATGACAAAACATAACTCGCAAAAATTCATAACTCTCCTTATAGCTAACAAATAGATTACTATATTTGGCGCTATGGTAACATTTACTTTTTAAGTAATATATATTTTCGACGTGCACCTAACTTTTGAAATATTCAACCGTATATGGTCGCAGACAATAATCCATATCTGGAGCATTGAGCATTGGTCAATGGGCTAGGAAGAGACCGCGGCGTTATCGGTCACTACCCGAAGCCATTAATACTATGTTTGGGGTTACCTAAGAAGAGGGGGAGTATTCATTTCTCACATATGACGTTAAATATTTGAGGCCATAAACTTATATGGTATTTATTTGGTAGTTAATCAACACTGTTCGTGGGATTCCGTGCAACGAAACCCACGGCAGAGTACGCCCACAACGCGAGTATTTGTGGATAGATGCATCGGGTTGATGGTGGGATGTATCTAGTGACAGAATATACCAATTGCACCAAAAATCCGTTCGGCAGAAGACTCCCAAGTGATTTGCAGATTCGCCCCCTCCATACACACAATCTGTGAAAATAACGTGGTAGATATAGGCCAATGCATGGGTCCAGACAAACACAGTCTGTGGAAATAACGTGCTAGATATAGGCCTATGCATGGGTCCAGACAAACACAGTCTGTGAAAATAACGTGCTAGATATAGACCTATGCATGGGTTCAGACAAACACAATCTGTGAAAATAACGTGGTAGATATAGGCTTATGCATGGGTCCAGACAAACACAGTCTGTGAAAATAACGTGCTAGATATAGGCCTATGGATGGGTCCAGACAAACACAGTCTGTGAAAATAGCGTGCTAGATATAGACCTATGCATGGGTTCAGACAAACACAATCTGTGAAAATAGCGTGATAGGGAGAGGCCTATGCATGGGTTCAGACAAACACAGTCTGTGAAAATAGCGTGATAGATATATGCCTATGCATGGGTCCAGACAAACACAGTCTGTGAAAATAACGTGCTAGATATAGGCCTATGCATGGGTTCAGACAAACACAATCTGTGAAAATAGCCTGATAGGGAGAGGCCTATGCATGGGTTCAGACAAACACAATCTGTGAAAATAGCGTGATAGGGAGAGGCCTATGCATGGGTCCAGACAAACACAATCTGTGAAAATAGCGTGATAGGGAGAGGCCTATGCATGGGTTCAGACAAACACAATCTGTGAAAATAGCGTGATAGGGAGAGGCCTATGCATGGGTTCAGACAAACACAATCTGTGAAAATAGCGTGATAGGGAGAGGCCTATGCATGGGTCCAGACAAACACAATCTGTGAAAATAGCGTGATAGGCCTATGCATGGGTCAAGACAAACACAGTCTGTGAAAATAGCGTGATAGGGAGAGGCCTATACAAGGGTCCAGACAAACACAGTCTGTGAAAATAGCGTGATAGATATAGGCCTATGCATGGGTCCAGACAAACACAGTCTGTGAAAATAACGTGCTAGATATAGACCTATGCATGGGTTCAGACAAACACAATCTTTGAAAATAGTGTGATAGGGAGAGGCCTATGCATGGGTTCAGACAAACACAGTCTGTGAAAATAGCGTGATAGATATAGGCCTATGCATGGGTCCAGACAAACACAGTCTGTAAAAATAACGTGCTAGATATAGGCCTATGCATGGGTTCAGACAAACACAATCTGTGAAAATAGCCTGATAGGGAGAGGCCTATGCATGGGTTCAGACAAACACAATCTGTGAAAATAGCGTGATAGGGAGAGGCCTATGCATAGGTCCAGACAAACACAATCTGTGAAAATAGCGTGATAGGGAGAGGCCTATGCATGGGTTCAGACAAACACAATCTGTGAAAATTGCGTGATAGGGAGAGGCCTATGCATGGGTTCAGACAAACACAATCTGTGAAAATAGCGTGATAGGGAGAGGCCTATGCATGGGTCCAGACAAACACAATCTGTGAAAATAGCGTGATAGGCCTATGCATGGGTCCAGACAAACACAGTCTGTGAAAATAGCGTGATAGGGAGAGGCCTATGCATGGGTCCAGACAAACACAGTCTGTGAAAATAGCGTGATAGGGAGAGGCCTATGCATGGGTCCAGACAAACACAGTCTGTGAAAATAGCGTGATAGGGAGAGGCCTATGCATGGGTTCAGACAAACGTAACTGATATATTGATTCTGGCTTATAAAATGGTGGATTACCATCAGAATCGGTCGGCGTTTAGGTTCTGTATTTATGAGGGGCCTCGGTGGTCCAGTGGGTTAGAGTGATCGTCCCTCCACCCCACACATACCTTCCATCGATTGGACGCGGGTTCGAATCACACTCAGACCAAATAAAAATTGAAACATTTCTGAGTGGATGTTTTCACTCGGTCGCCGTATGTGGAAGAGTTGCCTGGTACTCGCCGAATGTCGGGGGTTTCCTCCGGCAATGAGCCAGGTTTTCTCCCCACTAAACCTGGCAACGCCGCCATATAAGTAAAATAATCTTGAGTGCGACGGAAAACATCAATCAATCCATCTTAAGACGTGCAATTCAGAAGCCTTGTAGTGCTTCTAATCCCGAGAATATACGCTTAAGTTCTGGTTTGAACTCAATTATAGGCTTTAAATCAATAGACGTTCGTCCAGGTTATTTAATTTTATGTACATTTCTGACATAACTTCGATTCGTACAATCTACGTACTGTATCCATTTTTCACATTACAACGTCAATCGTTTAGTTCAAAAGTCTCTTACTGTTGTGACCATCAGAATTCATGAAAAAGAAGACAAATTTTGGCAGTTAATGCCACTCTCAAGTTTGGGGTTGTTTAGTATCCCCCATACCAAAACCTCTATCGAAAGTCAGCCAAGTTAACCGTTACGATGACTGCGTACTATAAAAACGCAGCTATATAAATTGGCAAAACACCAACTACATGTTCCGATTTAAATGTCTATACTACTACGAAATCATTTTATATTTTAGGAGGAGTGCAGCTATATCGACATGCGGTACTGGGCAATTACTATAAGCATACTATTAATTCTTCTCAAACGATCCAGCACTCAAAGCTCGAACATTTTACCCGGAGAGAGCAAATGGGGTAAGGTAAATAATTAAGTTATGACCGGGTTATCTGCTAACAACACTGAACAGGGAAATAAAATGGTTGTTATCGTCCAGTACATGTCTATCACACTTACGTCAGACAGGATAAGAAATTCAAAAAAAATTGATTTTTCACTAGATCGCGGTATGTGGAAGAGTTCCGGGTAATGCGCCCGGTTTCCCTCCCTATTCAATCTCGCAACGCCGCCATATAAGTGAAATACTCTTGAATGCAGCGTAAAACATCAATTAATCAATCAACCAATCACATATACGATAAACAGTTTCTGACTTTCATAGGCATGAACTGTACTCATCAAAGAAATTGCTATTTGACAATGCAAAGAGAGTTTCCGTCTATCAACAGTTGGTGCGTACTAGCTCATCATTCAAAATGACGATTTTACCAACAAAGATTATGCGTCTAGAGTTAAAATGTTATTACAAATAAAACCATAACTTAAGCTCAATTTGGTTCAACGTACATCTATGTACAAATTTTATAACCTTTAGCGTACAGCAAATTCTAGCGCTTGTTATATTTCATTTCCTTAGATTGCAGCCAGGACCACGCCCGCCATCCATCGGATCCTGGAAAGTTCCTGCAGTCCAGCGGGGGTTTTGGGAATGCTGCATTTGTTATAGAACGAACTTGTCCGACTAAATTCCAAGAATTTGCTTTTATTGACGGAACGTGTCGATGCGTCTATACTCCCGAGTTGAGAGCCCTGCTTCAGCAGCCGTGTCAGGTCCGGTTAGTGCCCGGTAACAGTCCGCAGGAATATGAAATACTCGTGCCCAGTCTAGATCGCGGAACTATAGATGAACTTTATGTAAGACGGTCATGTTACAGTCTGCTTACAGATAATGTGGTCGATTTCTTCCTAAAAAAGGGTGTCAATCCCTTGTTTTTTAACCTGACGGGTTGTCGATGTGATTGGACACCAGAGAGTAACTCCGTACAGGGTCGACCCGTCCCAGCCGGTAAGTTTTGTTTCTAAGATACGCCGTCATTTAGAAATATTGATGTAGTATCATCAGATATTGTTATTAATGTAATCTGTCTGCATTCAAGCAACTGATAAGGATCACTAACATTAGAATATTAGGACTCGTCATAACATATATGGAGACAACTTTTTCTATGGCTGAACTGAGTTTGAACTGTTGTTTTGCGAAAAGCCAACCTTAACACACCCTTTCTTCTCATTTTGATTGGCTGTCTGATGTATTACGCAGTCCTTGAGATTATTTCACTCATTATATTGTGGCGTTATCAAGTTTATATGAGAAGGAAACCGGGGTTGTTGCGACCGATACTGTAGTGATTTGCAATTATGTATCACTTAACCGATAATGTATCAACGCTTTCCCGATAACGTTACAAACATAGATATCTTATAGATTGTCTAACGATAAGTGACTTCTGGCAACTAAGTCGCCATCTTGCTTGGTGATTTTTGACTTGGGTCACCAAACTGGTTGTTTTCTAGTCTTATGTGAACTTTTCTGCCATTTTTTCGAAAATGGAATAAATTTCAAGCGGTAGGTGCTGTATGAAATTCTTCGCCCATTCTGACAAACGTGTAAAAAATCGCACAACAACAACGACAAGAAATGTTTTTCAAGCATTAACCTCGTTCTGGATTGTAACGTTAATGTTATAGTCCGCCATCTTGCTGGGTGACGGACTGTTGTGCCGTTTTCTACTGTGCAGCGAATAGCACTTAACCAATCTAGGTTAGGTGATACGTTATTCGAAATTACTACGGTCGCAAAAGAATCCTTCACAATAAGTCGATTGAGTTAAAAACGACTCATGTTGAAGAGATCCCTGTGATGGAACGAAGCTAAAAAACATCTTCCGGGTAGATGACTCGGTTTCCTCGGCCAAGTCAATTGGAGAAACCGTTATAGCCCAATGATATCATTGTGGTGAGTTTCATTCGCCAACTCATTTCTCCAAGATGTTGCCTGCCTTGGCTTGTGGCATAACTATATTTTACTTCGGAGATTGTATTTAAAACCCTTGTCTGAATTAAAGAAATATGATGGGGTATAAAGGTCCAAATGGCATACCCTCTTTAACACAATAAAAACCTTTCTCCATGGTTATTTTATTCAAGCAGATTTTTCACCATGCTCGTGTGTTTTAGTATTCATAAATACATATGCAATTGCGATGGTAGGGAATGATGTTCTTGCTGTTATAGAACCTGTTACTTTTCACATTATCTAACGTTAAGCAGTAGCTATGATAAACGTTTCTGATCTATGTTGCACAGGAGAAATATGCGAACGTCTGGTCGACCAAAATTTTACATCCAGAGAAGTCAGTTCAGATGAGGTTGGGAACTGGATCTCGATTTTCCCTTACGAGAAACAGCGTGATTTGACGATAATTGACGATGGAACGTTGTTCGGCAGTGACGTCTTTGCTAGTGTGGGATGGGGATTGATGGGGGCGGATTTCAAGGAAATCAACATTGTGGCCCAGTTTAAAGCTAATCAGGATTCCATTGGAAAACAGACGATTTACAGTAATGTATGTGAACGGAATGGTGGAATGGGTGGATTCCTAGAACTCTCGTACAGTCCCGTACAACAAGAGTACACGTTGTTGTTTATAACAGGACAGGAAGTGACATGTACGCCATCAACATCATTGGTAATCAGCAATTTCTAAAATAACATCTTAATAAAAATGCATGGAGTGCTTTTGATGATTTCCTGACCAATTTATTTTATACGCCGCATACAACTCAGATCGTACCATTAAAGAAAAACCAGATCATCCCAGATCATACCTCTTAGATAAGGAATGATCTGGTAAACAACCATCGCATAAAGGATCAAATAATATGCTTAAAACGGCTTAACCATGTCGTTGATAAGTGGGAAAATTAAAATTTGTTATAGTAAGAAGATATCAGCCAATCCCAATTTTGAGGTAACTAATGATAGTGCATGTATATAACTGCAATTCAAACAGCTGTACAATATTCTTTTTGCTATTTATACTATCAAGTTTCAGATTTGTTGGCATTTGAATGGGTATTTTCATCCTGAATTTTCCCCCGTTATTTAATGTAAAACAAATTAAATCGATCTCCATTGATTTTAAGCGGTTGTGCACCAGTCACCAGAGTAAAAAAACTGATGTAAGAAATTACTTTTAACTGCTTTACCGGGTCACTGAGTGACAATACAGTTAGTGGTTACACTCCGATTTTTCGAAGCCAGCAATCGACACACCACCGTGACTTTGGCAGCGTACTATTAAATAACAGAAAAGTTATTGCACTGCAGTGAATAATGAAATTTCTATGTGAAGGAAATTTCTATTTTTCACATATGCTTAATGACAAAGAAATTATTTTTCTTTTTAGGGCAGTTACGTTGAGCAAAACGTCCAAGTGATGTACAGTCGAGGTTATGTTAAAATGATGGTGAACGGCTTTCCCTGTGATGTCGATGTACTCAATCCGATAAAAACACTATCCGATAGTAAGTTAGGAACTTTATTGCATATCGCCACAAAAATTAGCCGATAACGACTACGTTTGACTTCCTAAATATCGTTAAGTCCAATTATCCTCCAAAGAAAATACATTCTTGGCTACTGTATATTTAGACACTTCAGATATGTTCCTATCGTCTCCATGAATCTTGTGATTGATTCATTGAATGATTGATGTTTTACGCCGCACTCAGGATTATTTCACTTATGAGTAGTGTGTGGGGGGGGGGGGGGGGGGGCGGCTCATTGAGCGGAGGAAACCCCCGACCTTCGGTGAAAACTTGGCAACTCCTCCACATACGGCGACCGAGTGATAAATCCATTCAGAAATTTTACAATGTATATTTGGTCTGAGTGTGATTTGAACCCGCGTCACTACGATGGAAGGTCTGTATGGGGGTGAGGGACGATCACTTTAACCCACTGGACCACCGAGGCCCCCGCCTGTGTGAAGAAAGAAGAAGAATACATAGAGATAAATTGCAGCATTCGATTTTTTCTCATGGAAGTTGTGTTTGTAGGGCGTGTCCAATTAAGTACCCAGTGTCCGTTCCAGCTCGGGGGTTCTGTCGTCACGGATGTTGCAAATCCTAGAAATTATGGAAGACCAGTAAGAGCAAAGACTCCCCTCGACGGAATTTTTAAACGAGTAAGTCATTCGTTTTCGATTCAGTGTTTTCTATGGTTAAACAGTTAACTTTTTAAACTGCATTAAGATTTGATGTATTAAGACATTTTCATATAATAACATAGCATCGATGATAGATGTAGAGTGCCTGTGGGCTTCTTGACTACACAAGCAGGTCCCTCATTTTTGGCTTAGCGTTATTTGAGACAGCACAATTGGGTTTATGGTTTTCCGTTCAGCGTTTTTTTTTTTTTTGCTGCAACCAAATGGGTCTATGGTTTTCTGTTCAGAAGTTAGAATAGCGCTTCAAGGTTACAAGAACGAACATTTCATCAATGGGCATCAGCAAAAGTCTAGAATGGGAATCAACAGAAGTCTAGAATGGGAATCAACAGAAGTCTAGAATGGGAATCAACAGAAGTCTAGAATGGGAATCAACAGAAGTCTAGAATGGGAATCAACAGAAGTCTAGAATGGGAATCAACAGAAGTCTAGAATGGGAATCAACAGAAGTCTAGAATGGGAATCAACAGAAGTCTAGAATGTGAATCAACAGAAGTCTAGAATGGGAATCAACAGAAGTCTAGAATGGGAATCAACAGAAGTCTAGAATGGGAATCAACAGAAGTCTAGAATGGGAATGAACAGAAGTCTATGAATGGGAAATTGCGAAACATCCCATTACATCATGTGCAGGGCACTGACACTTTTTGACCTAGGCCTCACTCTAAACGTGGCCTTTCTTCTCTTCCTCGTATGATCTATTAAGGGGTACTTAAGAAAAGAAAGATGCCGAACGTTTTAGATACGACAACACTACTTGGTGGATCAAAAGTTTACAAAGAACTTCATATAGTTGAAGCCTTTTTTGTAACGATTTCAGTTCAAATGGAGATATCGCATGCTCGGTAAATCTTTTATACGAACTAATGCATTCTCCGAACTGTGGTTTCTGGGGGTGTCGATAGATATGATAGTCCAGTAAGTGGAGAGTGGACCTTTTTTCTGATTTGAAATTGCGCAACCGTTGATAGTTTCAAAATCTACCGCGCAAAAACGTCACATAATGTAGTATGAACATACTGACGGTGGCCAGTGCCCTGAATATGGGAAAATGGGACGTATTACACTTCCACACTCATAGATTTCTGGCATCACGTATTGTGAATGTTGTTAAGTGGTAATGCATGTTTGGCTTGCAAAAAGGATATCTATAAAGTCGGAAATCACGAAAGGGTAAATTTTTACCAGCTCCATATATATCTTTTTTAAAGAATAAATGTTAGTATCTAAAATTTATAATCGATTAATTTCGAAATGTTATACATTTTGTTTTACTGAAGTTATTTTGGGGCGCTTTAGATAACCCATTAGTTGCCGATCCGACGTAATTTGTAATATAATTTTTGCATTTTTATCTTTTGCAGTTTATGGCTTTGAGGAACTGCCCGGCTCCACCTAAAGCCATTCTAGACAAAATCCAAGCCGTTCAGTGACCAGAACTTCGTTGAAAAAAATGTGTGATTTCAAACCAAACTAACTATATAGACGAGGTGTAATTTATTCTCAATTAAACCTGTTACTTATACGTGTTACATGTACAGATATCGCAGATTGCTGATTCATTTATATGTATATTTTACCTTAAATTTGATATATAACAACAATCAAAGTACTTAAAACGTCCCACGATAATTTCCGAATACGAATTTGTAGATTTAAATATGATTTGGGTCAAACTATTAGACAATCCACGTACATTAATGTGCACAGTATACCGTCCGCCAAATACAAGTGTAGCTAAATGGGCAACACTCTCCGAAAATATTCAGAACGTCAGAGATCCGAATCCTAGAAAACACGTTCTTATTCTCGGTGATTTAAATGATGACCTTCTAAATCCTGCCAAATTTCTCAAGGCTTCGATCGGGTAATAAATGAGCCAACTCGACCGGTCTTAGACTGGCTGTTAGATCCCACCATCACCAATGTCTCAATTAGTTTCAGATAGCGGTATCTTCGCACCTTTTTGTAGCGATCACTCACCAACATTCGTCTCATATACCTCATCAAAAATCATACTAAAGAACAATTTAGGATTATAACAATGCCGACAGGGATAGGTTCAGACAATCCTTACCGGACAGTTACTGGGACAATTTCTAAGAATTTTACAGTGTAGATACGTGGTGCGAACTACGTCTAACATTATAACTAATTCCAAATAAATACGTCCATATTCACCCAAGCAGCAAGGCATGGATATATGCGCCCATATTCACCCAAGCAGCAAGGCATGGATATCAAACAAAAAAAGTACAAAATGAGAATTACAGAGGAAAACAGCAGAAAAAAATGAGACTTTACGAATTGGTTCAATGGCCTGGCGGAAGCTGTTCACGTCTTTTCTAAAAACAAGTAACTCAAATTTAAGCTGTATATATATTGATACTGTGGACAAAGCAAATATGTTAAATGAATTAACATTTTCAACCTTAAAGTGGCATGAGCTGCCAAATTTCACACTTTTTTCATACCTTCTGATCGTCATCTAAAAACTAGATGATAGGCGTTGGAATGAGGAAAATCCATACAGTAAGTGGCCTGTACGAACCGAAAAAGTGTTCGAAAAGTACACAAAATTAAAAAAAAACCGGGACGACCATTCATTCATTCTAAGGCAAAGTTAGTTCAAAACAATACTTTATCGTACATTTTCGAAACTAAAAGCACTAAAAAGCCTCTGAATTGTATGTCTAGAGAAAAATAGCCAATAATTTCAACATTCTGTTTTAACGTCCAAATATGAACATTTTGGCAGCTCATGCCCCTTTAACGATAACAATGCCAAACTACCCCAACTTACACCTTACACTGCTAATACATAAGCCGATATAAATATAACCGTAGAAGACGTTCTCAATGCTTTCTGATCTTGATGCCCATAAATCTCTTGGAACTGACAACGTGAGTCCAGGGTTCGGATCTAGAGCCTTCTACCCAACATAAACATCTTGGAAGTAATATTGAAATCATGTATACAAGTTTCATCCAACCTAGTCTAGAATATGCTAATATTGTGTAGGATAACCGCGATCAATTATCTATAAACAGGATGGACAATTTCAGAGTTATTGCAGGTTTGACATGTAGTGAATCATTGGAAAACTTGTATTCCGAATCCGGTTTCGTTAAATTGTCTACGAGACGTAAAACACTTATGTTAAAAAAAAAAATGACTTATCGCCCCATATTCTATAACGTATAAAGAACGTAACCCATATAGCGTCAGAAACACAGTTAATAAGTCGTTCAAACGAGATAAAAAGTCGTTCAAGCAAGATAACAAGTCGTTCAAAGGAGATAGTGAGAAGCCCAAATGTCACTTCTACGGCTCCGTATTTCATGAATGTATACACAAAGAAAAAAGTTAATCACCCCCTGGAAAGTCTGCACCGACCGATAAAATCATTGGTGCAGGGACATTGTTGGCAAACTGATGTTGCAAAAACGATTGTGATCATAAAGGGCAACATTCTGGCGATAAGAAATCACCATTAATGGCAATAAGCTATACAATTTATTCATGCAGGATATCGTTAGTCAAATCAAAAGTGTATTTAACGAAATGAAAAGATGCTTTGAGTACACGTATGTCCATCTGGCTTCACAGGGCGAACATATTGAAGTAAAAATGTCACTTTGAGTGTGTGGAACACATCCCTATAGAGCAGAAGGCCAATAGCACGTATAGCCTCCATTAGCTTCAAACCTGCGTTTCATCCGTCATGAGACGTCGGATCTGTTGAAGGGGTATCTGTGCGGATTTGAATCCTTTAGAGCACATTTGGGATAGGATGGGCAGAAACATTCAAGCCCTAGAGCCTCCTGTACAAAAATCTGCAGGAATTGGAAGTCGCATTACATCGGTATTGGTGGCAGTAAGCCCTTCAACAGATCCGACGTTTCACTGGAGAGATGAGACGCAGGTTGGAAGCTGTAATTCGAACTAATGGAGGCTATACGCGCTATTGACCTTCTGCTCTAGGGATGTGTTCTACACACTCAAAGTGACATTTTTACTTCAATATGTTCGCCCTGTGAAGCCAGATGAACTCTGAAATTTCATACTTACAAGCATCTTTTTATTTTGTACAAATACACTTTTGATTTGGCTAACGATATCCTGAATAACTTGTATAGCTTATTGCCATTAATGGTGAATTCTTATCGCCAGAATGTTGTCGATCACAATCGATTCTGCAATATCAGTTTGCCAGCAATCTCCTAAACACCAATGATTTTATCGGTCGGTGCAGACTTTCCAGGGAAGGGGGAGTGGGGGGGGGGGGGGGAGGGTGGAGTGCTTCACTTTTCTTTCTGTATATTTTAAATTATCAGCTTTGACCGTTTCAAATTTACGGTATTTGAAATTTGACATTTCACTGGAGAAAATAACAGAAATGTGACAAAATAATGCATCATTGAGGCTGGAAGAAAGCTCCATGGAGCTTGTTATATCCATATATAAAACAGCATTATCATGGCGCTTTACACTTGGGTGAAGGTTTTATATGGTATATATAAATTACGATAGTGCAGTTGACATCAAAGGTTTCCAATCTAAGCAATAGATTTGAGCGATGACAAAGAAACAATATGTTTAATAGCATTGGGCAGTTTGTTCCACGCTCACGATTATTTCACTTATATGGCGGCGTTGCAAGTTTTATTGTAGGAGGAAATCGGACTCTATGCCCGGAGGAAACGCACGAGCTTCCGGTGGTAACTTGCAACCTTCCCACATAGTGAATTTTTCAAATTGTTTTTTGGACTAAGTGGGGTTCGAACCCGCGACCGACTGATTAAAGAAAGGACGTTAGTTTAAGTTTCCAATATTTCAAGGTTTTTCACCAACAAATATGTCCGACAAATTGGTAGGAACCTAGCTATGATGTATTTGAAACATGGCTGATTTGAGGACTCGTTTATAGGTTCATGTGAGGTCATTAAAGGGACACTTGCCGCGAAAATCAGGAATATTGTTTACATTAAAAAAGAAAGTCTGTTTTCTGTATTTTTCCCAGACAATACAAGTTAGGAACTTTCTATTTTTACCAAAATTTAAAAGTTTGGACGTCACTTTGTATTCTTAATTTGAATTTGAAAATCTGAATTGTTAGGTGCCCGTAACGTAAACAAACCAAACTGCCCCCTATTGGCGATTTTATGTTTCAGTCGATTGAGTGAACTTACGGCACAGTGTTATTTTAAGTAGGCCTATTTATCTGAGAAATACAGACTGACGATCGGTTAACAGCGACTGAAAAAGCCTGCTGATAATTGTTTGAGTGTAAACCACAGATAAAAAGGCCTGCAATGAGGGTAATCCAACATCGATTCTTCGTTTGTTTTTCACCCCATTTCTACACTCTAAAGCTAACTAGACATGTTTTATGTGTCCTATGTTTAAGTTAAGTTGTATTAGTCGTAGTAAGCTCATGTAAATTGGTTTTCTTAGCAAATTTAAACAGGCTACGGCGGCAAGTGGGCCTTTAAGCATTAGGCTTTTTTGGGTAAAATGCCTGGTATTCGACCATGACACTATTGATCACGTAGGCCACGTTTAATGTCACCTAGTTATCTGCTTCTGGAACTTGAAGCTCAATCCGAACAGCTTTTCACCAATGGGTTGCGGGTTCAAATCCCATTCAGTCCCCCCTCAAAAATTGGAACATTTTCTGACTGAGTTTTCACTCGAACGACCTATGTGGGAACCTATGTGGGATGGTTACCAGTTACCAGCAGAAGATCGTGGGTTTCCTCCGGGCATAGAGCCCGGTTTCCTCCCAAAATAAAACTGGCAACGCCGCCATATAAGTGAAATAATCTTGAGCGCGGCGTAAAACACCAAACAATCAACCTATACGGGATGGTTGCTAGTTATCACCGGAAGGTCGTGGGTTTCCTCCGGGCATAGAGCCCGGTTTCCTCCCAAAATAAAACTGGCAACGCCGCCATATAAGTGAAATAATCTTGAGAGCGACGTAAAACACCAAACAATCAATCAATCAATCCGGAAGCTAAGTAGTCTGAGTAGGCCGTAGTATTTTTGACATTATTATTTTTCATTAAAATTATTGGATCCTTAGTTAGCACGTTAATACAAACATCTCAGGGTCACAAACCAAACACGATATGTGCAGGGTTTTAAAAGCTGTGTACCCCGCTTCTCGTAGCCAAATGGTTACCAGCGAAAATTTAGTCTTGAAATACCAATGCTATAAGAGGCCTCGGTGGTCGAATGAGTTAGAGTGATCGTCCCTCAGCCCCACACAGAGCTTCCATCGATGCGCGGGTTCGAATACCACTCAGACCAAATAAAAATGACTGAGGTAATTTTTCACTACGTCGCAGTATGAAGAGTTGCCAGATACTCGGCGAAGGTCGGGGATTTCCTCCCCCACTAAACCTGGGAAAGCCGCCATATAGGTGAAAACATCTTGAGTGCGGCTTAAAACATCAATCAATTTACATGTATCTCAAAAATAAAATATAGTATATTTTATCTAAAATGTTCCCTTTAATAGTCCAGTTAATAACCATGGTTTCCCATTCAACTTTTATTGATCAGCAAGATTGATTCTACAGCTGCATTAAGTTGTAGTTTGATTTAATAGATGTGACTGGACGTGATATCGCTCGAATTTTAATAGATAGCTGAATTGGAGGTATTCCAAGTAAATATTTTGAGTATTGTCCAGTAAAGTTCAGCAGTTGTCTCCCATCGTATATTGTTTTTCATAGATATCCATTATAATAACTAGGTAGGCTAAGCGCTGTGCGCTGCGCAGTTGAAAACGGCACAATAGTTTGTTAACTAGCAAGATGGCGGACTATCACCTTAACGTTACATTCCAGAACGAGGTTAACGCTTAACTGAAAAACATTTCTTGTGGTTGTTGGTGCACGATAGTCTAGTCATAGGCCCTGCTAAAGTCAGTTTCAAACATTTGTCTTGATGGGCGAGGAATTTCATACAGCTGCTTGAAATGTATTCCTTTCCAGAAAAAAATGGCGGAAAAGTTCATACTAAAGAAAACAACGTTTTAACTGAAAAACCAACTAGCAAGATGGCGACTTACTTGCCGAAAGTCGCTTGTCATTAGCAAATCTAGTTAATATAAGATATCTATGTTGTTTGCACTACCCAAAGACATTCTTACGACACATTCTATTTATAACCATACCTTTATTGAACTACATAGATCATTGTCTATCGTTTCAAGCTGTTTGAAGCGCAATTACAGTCAGATACCGTTTAAACTTGATCAAACATTTTGACAGTTATATTTTTTGGTAGAAGCAGCTCATAAAAAGAACATTTATAGAGAGTCTTTTTGTGTCTATTCTGAGGATGTGACACCGTTCATTCTGTCTTGAATCTCCTTGGGAATCGAGTCACAATTTCGTAGAGCCATAAACTGAAAATAAAAAAAATAATATGAGCTATACATGCAGTATCTGATATTGCTGTAAATGGGGTTCCGTTATTCTTCATTCAACACCAAATAGCCTTTCACTAAGGGCTACATATGAATTAGTGTGCTGTAAACAAACAGTCTACCACAAAATGAAAGGGTATATATCACGCAAAATATATGTATTTTTATATCCTACTTTTTGGTTTATCTCGGTTACATGATGTGATTTAGAACCATGTTTGTATTAATAACGACATACATTCAGTTTGTCTTTCGCTCCAATAATAATTACTCACTAGTATGGCGTACATCATTCATACGAATGGACGCGCCAATAAGCTAAAACAACCAACCAACCACATTCAGTTTGTCTTTTGTCAAGACCAGACAAGAGTGTATATCCTTAATCAAATTAACGAGGGACCGATCTATAAGTTTGGCCAATTATTTGAATGCGTGAGTAAAACCGATCGAAAACTTTTGCAATAAAATCTGATAACCAAACCTCAATTGCTGATGATAAGTATATTTTAATTATACTGTAGATTAGGAATGACCTTGTTGATCCTTTATTAGGGACTATGATATATGCGATATGATGACAGCCATTGCTATCAATGAGTGACTGTCATCACTAAATGTTTCCATTTCCTGAAATCTATGGAATGGCGGGTAATCCAGATTTATGACTATTTCTTTTATACTGACGGGCTTCCTTTTTTTCAAAATACCTTTGGAAAATACGCCCGTCAGAATAAAAAAATAGCCATTTTGGATTCAGAAATCTGGACTAAATGGAGGGACGAAATCTAATTACGTTTTGGAACACTCCACGGAAGCCTTTTTCTGGTCGGTTCATTGGTTTTCCAAAATCAATGTTATCAAAATCCAAAACGACGGCACCCCCAATCTGCATAGGGCAATCCGGGTTGAATACAAGGCGGCCTGCAACAGAAAAGAGCAATAAATTGCTGACAATATTGACCTGAGAACACACTGGAATTAGTTAATGTCCAGTGTGTATCAAATTATTTCTTTCTTTTCTCAAATAAATTGAACTGTGTGGCAGTATATAACATAGATATTTAAAAAATAACGTTCACCAAGTTCACGTGGATGAGGGTTCGAATCCAACTCCGATCAAATAATACTGAAATGAATCCTTCAGGGGATTTTGTTCACTCGATTGCCGTATGTGGAAGATTTGCCAGGTACCCGGCGATGGTCGATGGCTTCCTCCTGGCTTCCTCTTCCACTTAACGCCACCATATGAGTGAACTTATATCGAGCGCGGCGTTAAACGTCAATCAATCGATCAATCATGTGTAACTCAGTACCATACTCTGACCATAAGCTGTATTTGATCTTGCTTACACTGCCCGTTTAAATTGCTGCCAAGGGTTAGGAATATATTTTTTTGTTGATAGAAATAACAAAATGTGTATTCATAAATCGGATTTGTGACTTTGATATATGCATGTAATAGTTTATATATATCCTAAATTATGGTATCTCGTAATTTATAAAATCACTCACTGTTAGATACTGCCGTCACTGGGTTCAAAAATCCCATATCGCATTCAAAATCATTTACGACTAATCTGACCACGCCATGTCTGTAGATAACTTGAACCATTTGTTCGGCAAAGCCATTCTGAAAAAAAAGGGAGAATGTTTCAGAACAGTTATAAAATTATAATTAATTACGCCTTTTTTCATATTTTGTGGCTTATAAAACACTTAAAAACTAAATTGCTGTTACGTGGAAATGACAAAGTCAGCCTGCTACTTACTGATGATGTTGGTGGAATGCACGTGGCCACTTGATCTCCAAAAAATCGCAGCGAAAACTGTCTACTTGATGGATTGAAGAGTAGTTCCGTAAGCTCTTCAGTCACACTGTTGCCACACAGATTGGTAAATATGATCTGATCTTCATTTCCTGACTCGGCTTGGAATTTGGCCACAATAGTGAGTTCTCTAAAGTCAGTACCTGTTAAGCGTCTATGGACTGTGCTATAGACGCCCTCACCGAACACAGCGCCACCATTTCTAAGGGTCATGTTCACCTGGTAGTTACTGGGAAAAACTTCCACCCAATTTCCTACCACATCGGACTCCACTATAACAGTCCTAAAGGTTTGGTCCACCAAAGTCTCGCAGCGTCTACCTGAAAAGGGTATTTGATAACATTCAATTTAATTTTAAAGGTAAGTTAAATGTACGTGAAATTTAGGGTAAGTTACATCTATGGTAGCCATCACCGTAGATATATTTATGAACACTAAAACACATGGGCACAGGGAAAATCTTCTTGTCTAAAATAACCATGGAGACACGTTTCTAACTGTGTCAAAAAAAGGAATATCATTTAGACATTTGTACCCCATCATAAATTGTTGTAATAAACTAAACCTATGATGTTTTATTAGGATGACAACTGACAGGAGAATTTTCTGGAACGCTGTGATACATTGACAATGCTTACGCCTCTTAAGCTATGGCAATAATATCGGCAGACTGAGATTGAACCCTATAAGATCATGGGAAAAGAAAGCACCCCCCCCCCCCCCCCCGCACCTTCTTATCATATGTCGACGAATAGGTAGAATAGAATTGTTGATTCAAGCTTTGCGTATTTAATTTAAATCTAGTCATTGTCTGAACTTTTTTTCTGGATCAAACTTCTTCTAAAGCATGCGTAGTAACTAACCTCTGGCAATAGGTCGTTCCTGGACCTCTTCAGCTTCAGGGGTGGATTCACAACGACAGGAAGTCTCGTTGAAAAATAACGGATTGATACCTAGATCTGAGAAAAATGACACGACATTCTGTGGCATTAAATCATAGCATGTCCTCTCAACGTAAAGATCTTCTATCGTGTCCCCGCCCAGAGCAGGAATTAATTGATAATACACCTGTGGCGGGGATTCGGCCCTGACTTTAAACTGACATGGTTCTGCCAAAAGTAGACGAAGCTCTTCCATATAAACGCATCGACACAGACCTCTCTCCTGAGAAAACACTTGAAATTTGGCTGGACATTGGGAAGTAACTATATCAGAATCGTTGTTAAATCCATTGGGAGATTGAAGAAACTTTCTCTGGTCAGTAGGGTGAGGTAGATGATCGTCAGTACAATCTGAAGAAATTAGGCAATTTAATTTTTGTATTATTGAAAAGTAAAACATAGTGTACCATCATTATGCTACACACTTTACTGATACATTTTTAATTTCTCTTAATTTATTTTGAAAATATTTATTCTATTCATTTTTGCTTTTCTTTGTTAAATCTAAAGCATGTTTTGAGTTAAGACATCCCTACAGCATTTCGCGTAATTCAAATCACCCAAGGGGAGACAATTTGTTTATTTTTTACTTAAGATCACACAAAGGGGGGTAATTTTTTAAGGAATATATATATTGCATTTGATTCAATTGGAGTCTCGATTTCTAAAATTAGTTGCAAACTTTTAATCAGTCAAGTTCTAGAATGGTTCGTTTTTTTTCTGAATAAAACTTACCCCACTCAAGCTCCCCTGGGAAGTTGTCCGGGAAGAAGAAAGGAGAAAAAGTTGTCTGAGACCGGGTCAGTCCGACAAGTGTAACCAGCAGCACTGTTTGAAGAAACATCTTTGTCTACAAATATATCGAATGAAACAGGCATGAGAATTAACTGCTGGTTATTTGTACCAAAAAGTACACAATAAGAATTTTCGTCTAATACTGGTTCTGGAGACACAAAACCAAAACGTTCTCATACATCCCGGCTATTTGTGTTGTACACGTACATCTTCAATTCGATAGGGTTAATTTCTGGCTTTATCGATATGTTATATTTCAACGTCCATCCCTCAGTTCCTCTAGGCACTTCAAACGATCAGTTAACTTCAATGCCCGTATTCTGACAGTTTAACCCACTTTAAATAGCTGTATGTCTCAACCAGTGATTTAGACATCCATAAATTTTGCTATGTTCAGTTTTTTACACAAAGGCAATAATATAAGTCAATTTGTGACATATATGGTCTATTTGTGTATGCAAGTAATTTCTCATAATTTATCAATTAAAGTTTCCTAAAATTTATTCAATATAAATTTGTTTTTCTTCCAACTAGCCTAGATTATATGAACGGGCTACCGCGTAACATTCATTATTTTTATTCCTAACTTACATGATGATGTATCCATAAAGACCATCGATTCACAGAATACAACAACAGCAAAAATAAGTTTAGGGGAGGTACACATTTCGTGTCAGTGGGTTATTGTTTGTCAATTTCGTGGGATTCTAGTAATTAAAGTATACACAAAGAAAAAAGTTGAGCACCCCCCCCCCCCCCTGGAAGGTCCGCACCGACCGATAAAACCATTGGTGTAGGGAGATGGTTTCCCAACTGATATTGGAGAAACGATTGTGATCATAAAGGGCTACATTCTGGCGATAAGAAATCACCATTAATCACCAATAACCTTTTCAGGATATCGTTAGCCAAATCAAAAGTGTGTTTTAGCAATATAAAAAGATGCTTGTAAGTATGAACCTTTGAGTATGTAGATAGCGCATATAGCCTGCATTAGCTTCCAACCCGCGTCTCACCCCTCCAGTGAGACGTCGGATCTGTTGAAGGGGTAACTGCCGGCAATACCGATGTAATGCGGCTTCCAATTCCTGCAGATTGTGTACAGGAGGTTCTAGGGCTTGAATGTTTCTGCCTATCCTATCCCAAATGTGCTCTAAGGGATTCAAATCCGCGCAGTTACCCCTTCAACAGATCCGACGTCTCACTGGAGGCATGAGACGCAGGTTGGAAACTAATGGAGGCTATACGTGCTATTGACTTTCTGCTCTAGGGATGTGTTCTACACACTCAAAGTGACATTTTTACTTCTATATGTTCGCCCTGTGAAGCCAGATGAACTCTGAAGTTTCATACTTACAAACATCTTTTTGTTTAGTTAAAATAACTAAAATTGGCTAACGATATCCTGAATAAATTGTATAGTTTATTGCTATTAATGGTGATTTCTTATCGCCAGAATGTCGCCCTTTATGATCACAATCGTTTCTGCAACATCAGTTTGCCAACAATCTTCCTGCACCAATGATTTTATCGTCGGTCGGTGACGACTTTCCAGGGGGGTGCTTAACTTTTTTCTTTGTCTATAGTTTATAAAAATTTATATGCAGTAGGCCTATTCAATATTTAAATGAAATGTATTTATAGCTTGAAATAAGAGATAGACAACACTACCCCACGGGTGCAGGCACAAAACCTCACTGCACAACCTTGGAGGTGTCGGGTTCAGTTCGGTGTGCCTTATATTCATGTCACGTCACATCAAATCAAAAAAGTTAAAAGTAATTAACGAACAGGGCGTAGTTGTCTGTCCCCGGGCTAGGGAGGCATTTAATAATATAGATTAATGAGGAGGATCTTTTAGCTTTAGAAAAAAAACCGCTGACAAATGGGCTATCTAATATAAACCCTGTGTTGGTCCACCGTAAAGTAGATGCTATAGGATTGACAAGTTAATCATTGATGCATGCATTTGTTTTTTCTCCATAACTTACAAGAGTAATTTGCTTATTGCAAATTTTAAGACAAGCATAAAACTCGATCGTGAAAAAAGGAAAGCGACAGGAAAATTATGATTTCTCGTGCTGAGGCGAACAAGAGGATTGATATGGAAAGCCGTGTCCTATGACAACCGTAAGGAATTCGATGGAGTAAGTTAAAGAGAAATTCAACCTACCCGATTTTGAAAGATCCCGTCCCCTTTTCTTGAAATAAAGATCGACCTGAACGAGGGTTACTTTTATACGACGGAGTTAAATGCCTAGTTCTATATCTTGGCAAAACTCCCGGGGGCTGAATTAGAAAGGCGAAGAAAAGTTGTCTGTCAGATTGATATGCTCATCTTTAGGTCCGCCTCCATATAAACTGTGTACAAAAAACTTAAAATATTTGTTGCTTTAAAAAAAAACAGCTAAAAATCTGATAAGGACTCGTGAGCATTTTTTGCTTGTACATCTAAAATGAAGGTTTTGATCTGTCGAAAGATAAACGAAAATATATTCTTCCTTTAAAAAGAGAAAGCAAATCTAAATCCATCTTTAGTGACGTGATCTCCCCAGTGACGTTAAATGGGCTGAGACTATCGTTATCTATTCGTTGCCCTTAAACTGCCAATGACCCGATCAACATCTACAGCCTTTTTTACACATCATCCCATTCCAAAACACGTGAATGTCATGACCTGCTTTTGGCCTAAATGGTTATGATTCCGCGCACAAATTAGCCATTTCATTTGTCGTCGACGTAATCTGACTAACGTCTCCATGTTCATTGACTTATAAGTCAGATTGCCGTCGTCGTTGCATTGTAACTGGTCTGCGTTTATTTTTTTTTTTCGTTTTTTTTTTCATTCTAAACGTCCACTTTGATTCAATTCTCCCAGTCTTAAGGTAAAAAGGTTACATAAAACATCTTCAAACAGTTGGACATCCGACAGACTGGACTGGTAAAGATTGACAGGAGTTCCATGTTAACTTTGCGAATGTATTGAAATGATGAAATCCTCATCAGAGATACAGTATAACTGAATTAGAATTACAATATACATATTCTAATGGACTTGATTTAAACTGTGTGTGTATAAGAGAATCTAACAAGCGAGCCGTTGCCATCAGGGTCGGGTAGCTCAGTTGGTAGAGCGTTGGAATAAATAAAAGAGGGAACAATTCATTTTGGGTCAGGTGCTCAATAGATGGCCAGTTTTGGCGGAGGCATGCATAGAGAGGGCACTCTAAGAGAAAGTGCCACTCACTTTCTATCCTCCCATCTTGGCACTGGCGACATAATCTTTTATCTAAAGAGCATTTGGTGTAGCGCCCGGTTTCAATAGCTAGAGATGGGTGCTTAATCTAAGAGAGGTTAAAGCTTTCCTGTTGTTAAGGTTTTTATGAATTTGAGGTAGTTAGCAAGTTTATCTTGTTGCAGTGGACAAAGCTGTGCGGTGTCGATAGAATTTTGTCCTCTATATATAGCACAATGTCATCTTCGTACTATGATGATCGGTGGGTGAACTGATTAGCTTGTTATGTTCTCCGGTATATATATACACTAATCCACTAATTATCTACAATTAATGAACCCCATTATTAGATAATCGTTGGTTAAAGTGAATATGGGTGTAAAAATGATGGTTGGTTGTTTTAGTTTATTGGCGCGTCCATTCGTATGAATGATGTACGCCATAGTGTAAAAATGAGAAAACAAGAAGATGACGCATTGCGAATTAGACATGAACACAAAGATGACATTTTACTGCTACACATTGTATACGTTTCTCTTCTTCGGTAACTTTTATTAACCGCAACGACTAGATACCAAAACCTTGTGCATATGCAGCTTGTAAAATAACTTCATCTATGTAAGGAGACGCACTTACAAGCTTCGGCTTATAGAGCTCCTATTGAAATAAATGTATTTTAAGTTTAGATTCAAAATGGACTAAAGAATTCAGACGACGGAACAGATTTAACGAGGCTGGCCAATCAAAAACGTCAAAATCATGCGACTCGTAACTTTTGAAATAATGTAGTTTTCACCCCCTCCCCCAGCCCATCCTTAAACAGGCTTATCTGGTTATTTGCGTTCACCCTTTTTCATTTATATTTTTTTTTTTCGGAGAGAGGAGAGTTGTCCTGTGTATTTTATCTTCAACATATTCTGTTATTGCGTCCGCTTGAGTGCCTTCGACCTCCAGGCGATAAAACCATTGACTGTTTAAACTAAAAAGATACACTTTTTCATTAAAATATGATACGACGACGTTAAACGAGATGCTGCTTCGGGGGGATAGGTTAACAAATATACACTGTCTAAACCCAGACGACTTAGCCTCTTAAGATTACAGTTTGCATATAGCTCGCTTGTAGCCATTTACGGTAAACCAATGATGCTTCAAATAATTTGCAGCTGATAAGTTAAATACGTCCTTTCTAAAACAGTGACTGTTATATTTATAGAATACGCGTCCAACTGTTAAGCAAATTCAGTACAATAATGGGATCTACGAACCCCCAAAAATACAAAATAGTTTGAGCCAAATCACCTTCGTTCAAATCGATTAATGTTTTCCGCCGCATTCAAAATTATTTCAGTTACATGACGGCTTTGCCAGGCTTAGTGGGGGGAGAAAACCGATCTCTTTGCTAGGAGGAAACACTCGACCGTCGGCAAATATATGGCAAGTGTTCCACATAAAGCTCCGTGGCTCAGTAGGTAGAGCGTTGCACGCTCAATCCGAACAGCCTTTCACCAATGGATTGCGGGTTCGAATCCCACTCAGTTAAAAAAAATAAATTGGAAAATTTTCTGACTGGGTTTTTACTCAACCGATGTGGGATGGTTGCCAGTTACCACCGGAAGGGTTTACGTTTACTTTACTACAATTGTTTGCTGGCAAACAGTGCACTCTTGGTTTTACACATGAATTTGTTTCTCTCTAACAACTAATGTGCACAGGTTTATTGGAATTTTTGTCGGAGGCCATGTATCATTTATGATTAGTTGTACGGAGAGGGACTTTGTAAGTTGTTATAACTTCCCAATCCTTTTGACTGTCTTCTGTCAATAAAATAAGTTCAATTCAATTCAACAACTAATGATATTCAATTTATATTTAATACATTTGTATGTCTTAATATGAGAGATCAGTGACCCTCTTTTAAGTGTTGCAATTAAACTGACGGAAGTAATTCATTAGGGATACATGGCTTAAGGCGATTTTCATTATAACTCTACATTACATTTGTGCAAAGTTCACCAACTTGAAAATCTAAGTATTCGAGAGAGAAAACGTTATAAATTTGTGTTTGTTCTAATGATCTAAAATTTAAAAAAGAATTCCTTTTAGATAATAGAATTTTACAACAAAATTATATTTAAAATGTTAAATAACCACAGCTGGAGGCGTACTTGTCAGCAATAGCATTTTAGAACTAACCAAGGTATCTTATCTTTAAAGGCACACTCGCAGCGAAAATCCAAAATACTGTAATGAGTGATTTTCTGTATTTTTCCCGGACAGAAGAGGTTATGAACTTTCTATTTTTACCACAAATTTTAGCATCATTTACTATTTTTAATGTGAAATTGAAAATTAAATTTATCAGGTACCGGCAATGTAACCAAAATCCGAACCTGTGCATGCGCACAAAGGCCCTAATGTTTTGAGTCGTGTGAGCTATCTAACAGCATGGCATAATTTTACACACTATATCTGAGAAATACAGACTGACAGTCGACTATGGGAGACTCGAAAAGCCTGCCGATAAATTAAAAAAGTGTAAAGCTCATGCAGACAAAAGGTCTGAAATGAGGGTAATCCATCGCTAAAGTTTACCGACACTGATCGTTGTTGTAGTAGTAGGTCTTTCATTGTTCGTGTGTTTTTCACCCCCATTTATAAATTCGAAACCTAACCGGACATTTTTAATGTGTCCTATGTTTAATTTTAGGGGTTATAGTTGAAGTAAGCTCGTTTAAATTGGGTTTCTTAACAAATGTCAAAAAGGCGGCATGTGGGCCTTTAGGTATCTGTTTATTGTTTGTCTTAAGATACATTGAAAATGCAATATTTCACTATTAAAATATTGCGTTTCCGAAGCAATTCGACGTTGAGCCTTTGAGATCTTTTCGTACACTTCCCCAGGCAAAGGTCGTCTTAAGACTTCTGGTACATGTATTTAGCGATGAATTAATAGAGATGAAATACCCGGTTGGAATGAAGTGAGCTCAACTGATCCCCATGGCGGTGAAGTATTGAAACCCATTTCACATCTACACAACTCAACCTGGTGTCCTCGACAAACCAGCATTCCAGAGAATAAAACTGAATGGCTGATATCTAAGGCTGTTTTGTCGTTATGGTTACTTTATATAGGAATTTGGGATATACCTCACGAGGTTTTGTCTTTTATCTGGTTCTTACATGCAATGCTATGGGATCGAGGCTGTTTAACAGCGGTTCTTTGTGGGACGTGACGATGGTTCATAATTATTATAGCGTTAACACTTTGTTGTCGGCATATCTAACAATGATATACCCGTTAAAGAGTCGTTCACCAACATTCTTTCACACCAGGTATAGAATTTTGGAGCAAAAAGTTCCACCTTAATCTTCAATTTAAGTAAATTATCTGTTTCTTTGTAATACAAATACAATGTTAACAAGAAATGATTAAGACATCACCACGAAATATTTTTTTCTCTTCTGAATAACACGAGCTTGTGCCAAAAGACCGTTTGCCAGTTTTTCGCGCAACAAAGCTTTTATTTAAACTTCAGCCATATTCAATTGAGCTCCCGTTTAATGTAAGATTTTTTCGCATCGTTTGATTCCTTAAGACATAAACTGTCGCAATTTCGGTTTACTTTCTTGTTTTTGTTGTAACAAAGTAGAAATTTTTAAGCTAAAAACAGACGATGCTTGGTCCAGTCTACCAGTTAGGATCGTAATTGTGACGTCGCCTTTGACCGGTATATTAGAATGGGAATCATTCGTACGGCATTTTACCATCCCATCCCATCGTATTCTTTTTTAAGGAAATGATTCAAAATTTGGCAGCTCACACCAGTTTATAAAATATAGTTTTAAAAATTACGGTAAATGAAAACAACACATAGAAATCCAATTCAACATGTCGCTGATAAAACAAGAAGTTATAGATTTTCATTGATGTGTATTTTACCATAGAACATAGTGACCACAAAGGAAACGTGCATATATGCAGTCAAACTATTACACGAATGGACGCGCCAATAAGCTAACACAGCCAACCACGCATTCAAACTATAAGCTTAATGTTGGTTGTTCCAAGAGTAACACAGACCATCAACTTAATGTTGGTTGTTCCAAGAGTAACACAGGCCATCAGGTTGATGTGGGTTGTTCCAAGAGTAACAGAGGCCATCAGGTTGATGTGGGTTGTTCCAAGAGTAACACAGACCATCAGGTTGATGTGGGTTGTTCCAAGAGTAACACAGGCCATCAGGTTGATGTGGGTTGTTCCAAGAGTAACAGAGGCCATCGGCTTGATGTTGGTTGTCCCAAGAGTAACAGAGGCCATCAGCTTGATGTAGGTTGTTCCAAGAGTAGCACAGACCATCAGCTTGATGTAGGTTGTCCCTAGAGTAGCACAGACCATCTGCTTGATGTAGGTTGTTCCAAGAGTAGCACAGACCATCTGCTTGATGTGGGTGGTTCCAAGAGTAGCACAGACCATCTGCTTGATGTGGGTGGTTCCAAGAGTAGCACAGACCATTTGCTTGATGTGGGTTGTTCCAAGAGTAGCACAGACCATCTGCTTGATGTGGTTTGTTCCAAGAGTAACACAGGCCATCGGCTTGATGTTGGTTGTTCCAAGAGTAACACAGGCCATCAGCTTGATGTTGGTTGTCCCAAGAGTAGCGCAGGCCATCGGCTTAATGTTGGTTGTTCCAAGAGTAGCACAGGCCATCGGCTTAATGTTGGTTGTACCGAGTAGCACAGGGCATCAGCTTGATGTGGGTTGTTCCAAGAGCAGCACAGACCATCAGCTTGATGTTGGTTGTTCCAAGAGCAGCACAGACCATCAGCTTGATGTGGGTTGTTCCAAGAGCAGCACAGACCATCACCTTGATGTGGGTTGTTCCAAGAGCAGCACAGACCATCGGCTTAATGTTGGTTTTTCCAAGAGTAGCACAGACCATCGGCTTAATGTTGGTTGTTCCGAGTAGCACAGGCCATCGGCTTGATGTTGGTTGTCCCAAGAATAGTACAGGCCATTAGCTTGATGTTGGTTGTTTCAAGAGTAGCACAGGCCATCAGCTTGATGTTGGTTGTTCCAAGAGTAGCACAGATCATCGGCTTGATGTTGCTAGTTCCAAGAGTAGCATAGGCCACCAGCTTGATGTTGGTTGTTCCAAGAGTAGCGCAGATCGTTAGTTTGATGTAAGTTGTCCCAAGAGAAGCACAGATCATCGGCTTGATGTTGGTTGTTCCAAGAGTAGCACAGACCATCGGCTTCATGTTGGTTTTTCCAAGAGTAGCACAGGCCATCAGCTTGATGTTGGTTGCTCCAAGAGTAGCACAGACCGCCAGTTTCGTGTTGGTTGTTCCAAGAGTAACAAAGATCATTAGTTTGATGCTGTCACTATAGAATGCCGTCGAACAGACCATCGTCTTGATGTTAGTGGTCCCTACTATATCGCTTAGCATAGACCATCGACTTGATGTTAGTTGTCGCTATTCGATCGCTAAGCACAGGACATCGACTGGATGGTAATTGTTGCTACTTTATCGCCTAGCACAGGCCATCGACTTGATGTTAATTGTCCCTTCTTTATCGCCAAGCACAGACTATCGAATTGTTTATCGAATTGATGTTAATTGTTGCTACTTTATCGCCTAGCACAGACCATCGACTTGATGTTAGTGGTCCCTACTATATCGCTAAGCACAGGCCATCGAATTGATGTTTATTGTTCCTACTTTATCGCTTAGCACAGACCATCGACTTGATGTTAGTGGTCGCTACTATATCACTAAGCACAGGCCATGGACTTGTTATTTATTTTTTGTATGAAGAAGAATTCAGTTTTTCACTAAATTTTAATCGTTCGAAAGTGGGATTCATGAACAATGTCATAATTTTTTTGTAGTTTATTTCATTGCAAAAATTGATTCATATTTTTAAAGCTGGTGGTTGTTGCATTTTCAATACAGGCTTCTTATTAAAACACACGACGTTCATTACCTTAATTTCATTCTGGTTAGTTTGTTTTCGAATCGAGCTATGTTCTATTAGGGCGACATAAACTGTCGCAATTTCGGTTTACTTTCTTGTTTTTGTTGTAACAAAGTAGAAATTTTTAAGCTAAAAACAGACGATGCTTGGTCCAGTCTACCAGTTAGGATCGTAATTGTGACGTCGCCTTTGACCGGTATATTAGAATGGGAATCATTCGTACGGCATTTTACCATCCCATCCCATCGTATTCTTTTTTAAGGAAATGATTCAAAATTTGGCAGCTCACACCAGTTTATAAAATATAGTTTTAAAAATTACGGTAAATGAAAACAACACATAGAAATCCAATTCAACATGTCGCTGATAAAACAAGAAGTTATAGATTTTCATTGATGTGTATTTTACCATAGAACATAGTGACCACAAAGGAAACGTGCATATATGCAGTCAAACTATTACACGAATGGACGCGCCAATAAGCTAACACAGCCAACCACGCATTCAAACTATAAGCTTAATGTTGGTTGTTCCAAGAGTAACACAGACCATCAACTTAATGTTGGTTGTTCCAAGAGTAACACATGCCATCAGGTTGATGTGGGTTGTTCCAAGAGTAACAGAGGCCATCAGGTTGATGTGGGTTGTTCCAAGAGTAACACAGACCATCAGGTTGATGTGGGTTGTTCCAAGAGTAACACAGGCCATCAGGTTGATGTGGGTTGTTCCAAGAGTAACAGAGGCCATCGGCTTGATGTTGGTTGTCCCAAGAGTAACAGAGGCCATCAGCTTGATGTAGGTTGTTCCAAGAGTAGCACAGACCATCAGCTTGATGTAGGTTGTCCCTAGAGTAGCACAGACCATCTGCTTGATGTAGGTTGTTCCAAGAGTAGCACAGACCATCTGCTTGATGTGGGTGGTTCCAAGAGTAGCACAGACCATCTGCTTGATGTGGGTGGTTCCAAGAGTAGCACAGACCATTTGCTTGATGTGGGTTGTTCCAAGAGTAGCACAGACCATCTGCTTGATGTGGTTTGTTCCAAGAGTAACACAGGCCATCGGCTTGATGTTGGTTGTTCCAAGAGTAACACAGGCCATCAGCTTGATGTTGGTTGTCCCAAGAGTAGCGCAGGCCATCGGCTTAATGTTGGTTGTTCCAAGAGTAGCACAGGCCATCGGCTTAATGTTGGTTGTACCGAGTAGCACAGGGCATCAGCTTGATGTGGGTTGTTCCAAGAGCAGCACAGACCATCAGCTTGATGTTGGTTGTTCCAAGAGCAGCACAGACCATCAGCTTGATGTGGGTTGTTCCAAGAGCAGCACAGACCATCACCTTGATGTGGGTTGTTCCAAGAGCAGCACAGACCATCGGCTTAATGTTGGTTTTTCCAAGAGTAGCACAGACCATCGGCTTAATGTTGGTTGTTCCGAGTAGCACAGGCCATCGGCTTGATGTTGGTTGTCCCAAGAATAGTACAGGCCATTAGCTTGATGTTGGTTGTTTCAAGAGTAGCACAGGCCATCAGCTTGATGTTGGTTGTTCCAAGAGTAGCACAGATCATCGGCTTGATGTTGCTAGTTCCAAGAGTAGCATAGGCCACCAGCTTGATGTTGGTTGTTCCAAGAGTAGCGCAGATCGTTAGTTTGATGTAAGTTGTCCCAAGAGAAGCACAGATCATCGGCTTGATGTTGGTTGTTCCAAGAGTAGCACAGACCATCGGCTTCATGTTGGTTTTTCCAAGAGTAGCACAGGCCATCAGCTTGATGTTGGTTGCTCCAAGAGTAGCACAGACCGCCAGTTTCGTGTTGGTTGTTCCAAGAGTAACAAAGATCATTAGTTTGATGCTGTCACTATAGAATGCCGTCGAACAGACCATCGTCTTGATGTTAGTGGTCCCTACTATATCGCTTAGCATAGACCATCGACTTGATGTTAGTTGTCGCTATTCGATCGCTAAGCACAGGACATCGACTGGATGGTAATTGTTGCTACTTTATCGCCTAGCACAGGCCATCGACTTGATGTTAATTGTCCCTTCTTTATCGCCAAGCACAGACTATCGAATTGTTTATCGAATTGATGTTAATTGTTGCTACTTTATCGCCTAGCACAGACCATCGACTTGATGTTAGTGGTCCCTACTATATCGCTAAGCACAGGCCATCGAATTGATGTTTATTGTTCCTACTTTATCGCTTAGCACAGACCATCGACTTGATGTTAGTGGTCGCTACTATATCACTAAGCACAGGCCATGGACTTGTTATTTATTTTTTGTATGAAGAAGAATTCAGTTTTTCACTAAATTTTAATCGTTCGAAAGTGGGATTCATGAACAATGTCATAATTTTTTTGTAGTTTATTTCATTGCAAAAATTGATTCATATTTTTAAAGCTGGTGGTTGTTGCATTTTCAATACAGGCTTCTTATTAAAACACACGACGTTCATTACCTTAATTTCATTCTGGTTAGTTTGTTTTCGAATCGAGCTATGTTCTATTAGGGTGTTGGTAATTCTAATAACCTCGCCATGTACTGTTATATAACATCAGTTACATAACAACCTCAATCCCTCTGCGATGAAGTGTTTTCGCCTGATGATTATTAGTATCGTTTGCCCTTATAGTTATAATGTATCAATAGCAAAGATTAGTTGAATTCATTAGAACACAAACAAAAATCGATCCCGATGTATCTGTTGCTTTATTTATCCATAAATGATATCCAGAAAGCTCTGTAATAATTTACTAAGGCCCGTTTATTTCAACCGGCCACACTTATGAACACACTAGATGTATCCCAGTATAACATATTTCAAAATTTACCAAGACGAACACGTAGATTTGTTGGTATGGGAATTATTACGTAAAGCACAGAGTTGCATAGTTGTTGTTCTACCAATTTGATTTTCATAGCATTTTCTCGTAATTGGAATTAAATTAGGGATATACACAATCGAATGTGTTATGGTGGATTTTGGGATTGATCACTGCAACTCTGTTGTCCTTATGTCTTCGTGGATTAGGACACTAGTCCGGCTATTCGGTCTAATACCATTTGCGGGGGGTCGCCGCAGTCTCTAAGAGCCATGAACTGAAAAGAATGAAAATAAAAACGTTAGAACCACAGAATACTCTCCTGGAAACGCCGATTTTAAATGCCCTGGGTAAATATCATTTTAAGTTCCCCAAAAAACGACGCCTAACTCGAATGTTTTTATTGATTGATTGATTGATTGATGTTTTACGCCGCACATATTTCACTTATATGGCGGCGTTGCCAGGTTTAGTTGGGAAGCAAATCGGGCTCATTGCCCGGAGGAAACCCCCGACCTTCGGAGAGTACCTGGTAACTCTTCCACGTACGGCGACCGAGTGAAAAATCCACTCATAAATTTTTCAATTCTTATTTGGTCTGAGTGTGATTCGAACCCGCGCCGCATCGATGGAAGGATGGAAGGATCACTCTAACTATCTGGACCACCGAGGCCCATTTATTGATAGAATTCAACGCTATAGCTTAACTATGCCGACACAAGAGGCCCACAAGACTAAAATGCTCACCCTGTAGAAAACCCCCTGTAATCCAGGCACACCCGGAATAGCATCACCAAAGTTGAGTTCACCTGGGTTAGTGTATACAGAACCACCAAGCATCACCGGGCAAAATTGGTTCAGTTGAAGACGTTCTGAAAGAATTCAAAGTTAAAAGAGTTATATAAGGCGTATAAGTTAACGAAATAAATTGAACTAACAAAACTGTTTGATGCATTCAGACACATTGGAGATTATCGTCATTTAGTTTACGCCAATTCTTGCTCTAAATGTCTGATGGTTTGGTGGTGGAAACGTATTTTGGACAACCAATAGCATGTTGATATTTCCTTGTTTAAGGACATTTAAACTTACATCAATAACAGCCTCAAGGTTTTGACAGCGACATTGTATTCTACTTTGCAGAGTGAATTCAGGAATGGCATTTCCTGTAATAATCAGGACAGCTTGTCAGCTTGTCACCTAATTCAGCTGTTTGCTACACTAAGAAACTTTTATTAAAGCAATATTTTATCAACAATGGAAAATCCCTTTTTTGTATTTCAAATGGCCAATTAAAATTGTGTAAATGTATGCCTTACCATCATCGTTTGTTACTGGATTACGTGCACTGATATCACAGTCAATACCATTCACCAGGAGACTCACGGATCCATCCCGGTATATTAACTGGATTGTTTGGGTTCCCTGAAAAACATGAATGCATAAACTGAAGTCAGTAATATTTCAAGGTGACATGTTTTTTTAATTGGAAAATAGACTTGTAAAAATTGACGACTATATTCGAATCTAAAATGGAAACAAAGATGTTGTAAAGTGTTAATTCAGGTCAGACAGGATTCCACAGCAGAAATAAACACCACAGAACATTTCATATCACGCGGCTAAGGCGAAATCTCGAGTGAGAAACGGGATCTACGGCATGTTTTTGCTTGAAATTATATTATTAAAATAAGCATATCCTGCAGTGTAGCTTTGTAACTAAATGTGCATTACCAGTGCTATTTAGAGTTTTGTGACCATCAATCCACAGCGTCGTGGCTTCTCTTCGGCCATAAAAAGCCGTTTCTATGGCGACACTTGCACTATGCACTATCGCATGAAATAAAAATGAGAAAACCGTAACCACATGTTGATTGTGTTTATCCAGGGTATTAGATGGGGTACTTACGGCTCCTACTCGTGCAGTGCAGGTGACAGGGGAATCACTGAAGAAGCGCAGTGTGTAAACTCGTGATCCTGGGTTATACAGCAGTTCCACGATTCCATCCATGTTCGGGGACTCCTGACAGAGATTGGTGAAGATCAACTGATTACCAGACGTCGAATCGGAGTCAAATCTGGCAACCAAGTTGAGATCGGTGAAGTCAAATCCGGCAAGTCGCCATACGGCATTTGCTCGAACACCTTCTCCAAAAGCGGCGCCTCCTCGACGGAGAGTCATATTGTTTTGAAAAACATTTGGGAAAACATCGAACCAGTTGCCAACTTCATCCGAGCTAACTCTGGGGTTGGTAAAATTCTGATCAACGATCCGTTCACATGAGCTTCCTATCAAATAATAAAAACCCAGTTGATCAAAGAATACTCTCGCTGATATAGTCTCAACATGTACGTCAGAAAAGTCAGAAGTCAGAAAAATTGCTACACGCCATCGGATGGCAACATGAATTTAAGCAGTAGATTTATAGGTAAAAGGTCTACTGTGTACGGATATCTGCCAATTAAGTTGAAATGATAGAGACTAAACCGTATCCAAAATGATTTGAAACCTGCTTTCTTAAATTGACTTCCGCCAAACCATGCATGTTACCATAACTAATGTAACATACCTGCCGGTGGTACAGCATTTGCCTCTATAGATCGGTCTACTCCTGGGACCCAATCGCATCGACAGCCCGTCTGATTGAAGAATAGAGGAATGACCCCAGCGGCTCTATAAACCTGGGCGATAAACTCAGGAAGCAGACTAAAGCAGGACTTTCTAATGTACAGCTCTTCTACGGTGTCCCTCGGTATACTTGGATCGAACTGTTCATAAACATCTTCGCTGACACCGGGCGGCACACGGACATTGCAGGATTGGCTAAGCAATTGTTGAACCTGTTCGTTATACACGCATTGGCATAGCTCTAAAGAGAAGACCTGGAGTTGAGACGGACAGATGGCCTCAAAGACAGGTATCCCTTCAGCGAACCCTCCTGGTGACTGTAGAAATCTCCGTGGGTCGGTTTCATGGAGACGATGGTCTCGGGTACAATCTAAAACAGAATAAAAAATTATGCTCTATCAACATAATTGTTTAAGAAAAGCATGCAATGACAAATATGCCAATAACAGAATGTAGTTGACACCTATAATACAACGAAAATCGCTTACATGGTTTTGAATTATTCTTGGAAAATATTTTTACAATTGGCATTTCAACTTTTGCTACCAAGAAACAGAATACGGATATATGTGCAGGTTTTTATAGGCTGTTTTTTTATTGTATGCTGAGATTTGCGAGTATATGTGATCATAGACAGTGGATTGCATTATGACCAATAATGCGCTTTAAGTTATCTGAAAAACGATGGTAATTGTTCTGTTTTGTTTTATTTTTTTTTTTTTGCATGATAAAACATACCCCATTCTTGAACTGATGGTGTGTCTGTTGTCAATGACTGGGCCAAGCCAAAGAGTGCCACAAGAACGAATGTCGCCAACATCTTGAACCGACTGCCTTGAAAAAAGTAAATGTAACCAATCAAAAGTTGTATACATTGTTTCACGGAGTTCCATATGTAACCTTTGTTCAAGACCCCCGTTGATACAGATTGCCTGAACCATAGATGGAAACATGTAACCTTTATAAAAGTTCGGCTCATCCAAATGCCGATTCCGTATCTGATTTACCATATACATGCATGTATAACCAAAGAGAGTATATTCACAAGAGTGGTCACTTCGTCCAATCAGAATTGCCGGTATGTTCTTCTGGCCCCCTAGTGGAAGGGTGTTCCGACTGTTCACGATTCGACTGTAGGGCGCCCCCTACAGAAAGGAGGTTCCTAATAATCGAATCGTGTCAGTTCAAATTCAACATGGCGCGGACGAAGTGACCACTAATGTCAATCTACTCTCTTTGGTATAACGCCACAGACGAGTTAATCTAACTCAGTGCCACATAACACAAAAACTATTTAATAATTTGCGCGAATTCATTGTACAATTTAGCCTGCGAAACAAACTACCAACAAATAGTTGCATAATATATGGACGTTTCGATATAATTAAGAACCAAGAATTACTGATTTTAACCAAAATAATACGTTAAGTTAAATTACAGAAATTAATTATAAATACTACAAAAATGTTTGTGATAAATAAATTGTCTTAAGAAATTTAGTAATAGTGCGTTTTGAAGAGGACCTTTGAAATAGGGTGGATAAGGTTGCCGTCAACTTTGTGTTATAACTTTTGTAAGTTATTGAATGTTGCAAAAATAATCACAGAACATAACTATAGAATTCCAATTTCGGAACAAGAACCGAACACAACTATAATACAACGGCCGTAAAACCTTCATTAGGTATCTAGTAAACATTTCGCAGTCATCTGACAACTACCTTCACCTCGATTGACTAAAAGCATAACTACGGAATATATTAACTAAAACCAATAATACTCAATTCTTGATTATTAATACCCGTCTCTGAGCAAAGGCAATTAGGAAATGGCGAAATGCTTTGAATAAACAGATGCGTGGGATTTTATATATTTTCCATCTGTTACTTATTATTATTTTGGGCTCATTGTTTGACCTTATGAACAGACATTGCAGATAACACATTTTTCGCGACCGTCAAATTATATCTAATAAACTTTAGAAATATTTAAAAAATAAAAGGCAAAAATTGTGGACTAAACGAATCATCTGTGTCGAAAATATTGACATTGGTTATTGTATTTATAAATCTTAAACATCTATCTTACTCACCTTAACCAAAAATCAACCGCAATGCAAAATTAAGTGCAACGCAAGGGTCTTTATATAGCATTAGCCACAAGCATAGATCTGTCGAAGGAACCCCCAGCGTGGAAGGGTTGTCCAATATAGATTTTGATGTCACATATCATATTTTTTTACTGTTTTAATTAGCATTTTATGATGTCTTTAGGATGTTAATAGAAGATGTTAAACTTGGAGAAAAAAGGTTACAGGGTAATTCATATGCAGCCGTTTAATATCTTAGTTAATATGATTTTTTTTCTTTATTAATTCAATGTGTCTAAATGAAAGCTGTGATCAAAATAAAACAGCCTTTAGCGTATAAGATATTAACCCTGTCAAATCTTTTTCTTTTTTTGCAAAATTTTCAAGTCTTCATTTTCATTTTTTGTCTCGGAGGCATGCATTTAATTTGCAAAAGCATCATATTAAGTTGAAAATGTCATTATTCAATGGTATTTCCTGGCTGTAATGCTTCTGTCAAAATTTAATAGCACTTTATTTTATTTTGTATATATTTTTCTTAAAAGTGGTAAAACACTGAGAAAATTGGACATATTTTCATTAACATTGAAAACAGTAATTGGAAAGTCTTCATTGTTAGTCCTCAGGAGCCGAATGTTTAGCAAGATTTAAATAACCAAATAAACTGGACAACTTTTCAATTATCAAACAAAAATCTGGGTATTTTTTCTCTTAGCAGTTTAGCCCGACATGAAGTACAACCTGACCTCCAACATTGCGCTACAACCGGGAGCAAAGTTATGTGAGATGTGAAGCTCCATGGGGTATCCCCTTTTATTATAGTTCTGGCTACTGGCGTGTTTTGATTTCTTTTCGCAATAACAATATACATAAGGGCATTTCTATGCCATAATCGACATAAGCTCATTTTTTCTTCATACGCGTGTATGTCTATGTGAAACAGGGACGTCGCCCAGTAACATGGAAATGGTTGGGGTCCTGCAGTCTGAACACCCTTTAGTTCCACCGATTCCATTGATGCTTGACTAGTTCAGCAAATCTGCTTTTCTTACTTAATAGAGAAGAATACATGTTTAAGTGGAAGCCACTTGAGCTTACCATTCCAACGCTACTAAGCAAATATTTATGTTTTTCATCCATTCCCCGTGATGAAATCCATGAAATACCGTATTAATCTAAATACAATGCAACAAAAACCTAGGCTTAAATGTTGACCAATTTGTTTTGCTTCTTGTGATCTTTACTTAATTTCACTGTATGGCGTATATGTTTGGAACCGTTGGAAAAGGGGAATTAGAATGCTTCTTGTCCTTTAAAATCTAGCACTGACGACTCTAACATTCGAGGGGAGGTATCAATGTAATCTAACATGGTTAACGTTTTATCTTTTATGGATTTCGATCCTTGGAGTAAATATGAAAAGGAGAAAAAATAAATCAGCATATGTTTTTTTTTCCATAAATTATAGAAGTATGCAAATTGAAAACATTTTTATGAATCTCGATCATTGGAGTAAATGTATCTAAAATTAGAAAAATTATGCAAATTGAGAACACGATAATACTGTGTCATGAGGTTACATGTGACAGGTATTTAGTGAAGCGTTTTTGCAGTTTACATTAGCATGGAAGCTCAGGATATTCTGACGCGGCATTGGCACCGAATTCAATAGGCAATGATAGCATGATCATATGCATCTAAAACATTACAACGGTTTTGTGCTAATCTTCAGAAGAAAAATATTATTAAACCAAGGCAACTAAGAATACCAATGAAATTGAATGCATACCTTGGCCACTGAAACCAGGCTTTTGGACAGAATACAACGTCATATGCATATGCAAAAGGGAACACCGCCTAAGTTTGTTGTGATTCTCCATAGCCCTTCGGATTTGTAGGAAAAAAAGGTAAATCTGGGATGAACGGCTGCAAGCCAACCTTTCCCCAAACATGTACATTTAACGAGTTATTTAGGGAATTCTTTTCTCCTATTGTTTTCTGTCGACAACACACCACACGTGCCGCCACAAAGGACCTTACCGCGCAGTCGAGTGTTTTACCACAACAAAGAAGACAAAGAAAACCCCAAATAAAACTCCCAATCCAGTGATCCGTGAGATCTGTGATGTTACAAATGGCCATCTGGAAATGTCGTCCTCGTTTCACTAGTTCTCGGAATGTTCATTTAAGTTATATCTGATAAAAACGCCGTGTTCTATGTCTGTGAGAAATGGTTGTACCGTACATGCTACAAAGAAAAACATCAACCTGCATTGATTGGATCGGTACTAGGTCTGACTATACGTCAACAGGGTTGCCCTCCTGCACAGGGCCTTGCTTTTTAAACAGCATTTGTTGGCAACAATTTAATCGTTTCTCGCTGTATGGAGGATTACCAGCCACGGTCGACAGAATAACACAACTTAACTACAGCAATACACAAGGTAGAGGTAACAATGATCAAATACGTCAAATGCGTAACAGGTGTGTTATTTGCTACGTTGTCGTCACAGGAAACGCAAGACATACATAGGCATTCCGCATTGAGAGGAGTTTCTAACATGCAAGAAAGTGGGTTACTTGTTAATGGCTAAAAAACAGAGTAACAGAAATACCCGAACAAAACTTACCTTCGCTAAAAATTGTAGCCTTTATCTCAACATAAATTGCATGTAGAGTGTGTTTACTTCATATATTAAAAGATCAATGTCAAGTTCTTTTTTCGCCCCTCACGGTGCTTTGTAACTGTAAACTTAATATTAAAATGCGTGTTAAAAAAACATAATGTTGAAACAAAACGAGCTTCCTATAAGGTTTTAAGGTGTCAAAGGAAAGGCGATTGAAAATAGGCATAGAACCCGGTTTCCTCCCACAATAAAACTGGCATCGCCGCCATATAAGTGAAATAATCTTGAGCGCGGCGTAAAACACCAAACAATAAATCAATCAATCAATCATCTTGTGTACATGTGCATCACCGACAGATAGGAGTTGTTTTGTACAAGAGTACAGATGCCTACAGATGCAATCTGCTTAATTAATGTACCTCTCTATCTCTACACGTATCTCGTATTAGAAAAGGATAAATGAATAAATCCATAAATTCAACCGTACTCTGAATAAATTCAACAAGCGCTTATTCAGTGGCAGTATCAGCCATTGTATTTTTTTCAGAAAACTGAACTTCAATCCCATGCGTTCTTAAAGAGGGGAGAAAACATCATACAATTGTATCGCGAGGGCTCCCATAGGCCATCGTACCCATATGTGTGAATCTTGCACGTGGTTTTATTACCGTGTGAAAATACACTGAAAATGATTCTGCCAGACGGTCCGTGTAGCGTTCGTTAATTCAACTTTCAATTTTTGATATCGCAAAATGAAATTTGGAAATGACCCTTTATAAGTTAAATTTTTCATTTTCATTTTCTACTCTTTGAAAAAAAGAAATGAAAATTGAAATTTGACGTTCAATTTCAATTTTTGTTTTCTCTCTTTTCAACACGCAAATTTAAAAAAAATGTCGGTCATTTTCCAATTTTCGATTTGCCTTTTCACTCTTCATGAAACGAATATTGAAAGTTGTAACCTTCCTCAATGCCTTGTGAAGCAAGCCTGGTAGAGCAAAACTTACAGCCCTTGTGGAGCACAAAATAACACGTGACTTTCTCTAAAGCAACGACTCTTAAAACAAGGACTGCTTTACTAAAATCACAGGAGTAAGATTTCCAAGACCTAAAACATCCGAGTAAGACAGGTAAGTCACATATTAGCATTAAAATTGGCCCTGAAACCACGCTATTGGTGATGTGCCCCACAAGGAATGTTGGAGGTTTTAGGCTATTCAAAATTCAAATTCACGATTTCTTCATCAGAATTAGCCGCACACATGTGTCTCATCCTTTTTTACTTACTTTGCCGGTCAGGAAGATACATCAGAATGTGTTTATTAGACTGTATTAAGGAGACAGAAACCATCAAAGGTTTTGTTAAAATCGCTTAATGTGCCTCGCTATTGGCCTCTTCACACCCAGAAAGTGCATTTTTCTAAATTCAGCTTGTTCATTGTTAGAGCCATGTAACACGGACTATGGCGCAAAACTAATTAAAAAGAAACATACATGCATCACCATGGTTACCGTCAAACTAAAGACGGCAGGAAACCGCATGACATGAAACTACATTTAATAGATTGCATATATAATGGTACATTTTGATTCTGTGTTAATTCCTTTCTCCGCTCTCCGTTTATTTTTTTTTCTCTAATTTTATTTTATTTTGCTCAAGAAAAAAAAAGGAGGGGGGATGGACTGCCCCTCTGGACACCCCATTGATTCGCCCATACTATAGGCGATATGCTTCAAAAGGGATGTTAGTGTTGAAGACTAATTAAAAGGTCAAATTCACGATTTCTTTATCAGAATTGATTATTAAACTCTAGAAAGACAGAAACAATCAAAGGTTTTATTAAAATCGCCCAAAGTGCCTCGCTATTTGCGATGTGCTCCACAAGGGATGTTGTTGTTGATTAAAGGTTAATTAAAGGTCAAATTCACAATTACTGCATCAGAATGTGTTTCTGTCAAATTTCACAAGAAATCGTGAGTTTGACCTTTGATTAGCTTTAAAACACCAACATCCCTTGTGGAGCACATCGCCAATAGCGAGGCAAGTTAGGCGATTTTAATAAAAGTTTTGATTGTTTCTAACTTCTCTTAGTCTAATGAACACATTCCGATTAAGAAATTGTGAAATTGACGTTTAATTAGCCTTAAAACACCAACATTCTTTGAGGGGCACATCACCAATAGTGTGGTCCCAGAGCCAATTGTAATGATAATCTGTGGCGTACCTGCCTTACTCGGATGTTTTATATCCTGGAAATCTTACTCCTATGATTTTTATAAAGCAGTTCTTGTTTTAGGTTGATTGATTGATTGTTTGGTGTTTTACGCCGCGCTCAAGATTATTTCACTTATATGGCGGCGTTGCCAGTTTTATTGTGGAAGGAAACCGGGCTCTGTGCCCGGAGGAAACCCACGACCTTCCGCTGGTAACTGGCAACCATCCCACACCTTGTTTTAGGAGTCTTTGCTTTAAAGAAAGTGCTATTTGGTGCCCCACAAGGGCCGTAAATTTTGCTCTAGCCGGCTTGTTTCACAAGGGCTGTTCGCTTTGGTGGTTTGTGACTTGCGCAGTTGTGTTTGGGGACTGACTTCGACCAATTGAAAATTGAAACATTGACGAAGGTTACAATTTTCAATATTCGTTTCGTGTAAAGCGAAAAGGCAAAATGAAAATTGAAAAATGACCGTCATTTTTCAATTTTTGATTTCTGTGTTGAAAACATAGAAAACAAAAATTGAAAATTAAACGTCAAATTTCAATTTTCATTTCTTCTTTTCAAAATGTAGAAAATGAAAAAGAGGAATTTAGGTAATTAACAACCAAGCTCGAGAATATTTAAAATGTGTGTTAGAGGAGATAGCTTAAAGGCAGGGGAGATTAATGGATATTTAAGACTTGGATTGATAGAGATCAGTATAACTGCTATACTAAACTTTTTAAAAACTGTAGGCCCTGCCTTATATATTTGTACGGAATTTGGTACAGGCGTTTTAGTCCGCAATATGTTGAGTGGATTGAAGTTATTTTGATACGCCAGCACAGACTGCTTCAATATCACGTCAGCATAGGGTGCATTTGAAAAATCTGAGAGTTGCTCTTAATTCGCAATTTGTTTGCACTACTCACCTAAAATTGTATCATGAAACTTCTTTGATAATCCCTTCGTACATACACATCGCCAAAAACGAAATTCGCTAAGTTTAAATTCCCTTTGCGTTAACACCGAGTTTCCCCGACCGCCGTTACCGATTGTAGTGGCAAGCATAATTGGAAACTCCCCGGTAGATGGCGGTGTCACCATCTGATAAATATTGTTTTTAACGCAGAGGGAATTTAAACGGCGAAAATCGTTGCTAACAGATTTTAAGACCACAGATGATGGTTTAGCTCTAAGAAGGGATTATCAAAGAAGCTTCCTGGCATCGTTTCAGGTGAGTAGCGCTTAAAACTTTTGAGTTATCATTCGATATCATCTTCGATTTTTCAAATGTACCCTATGTTGATGTGGTATTGAAGAAGGCCGTGCGACCTTTTCAGAATAACTTCAATCTACTCAACATATCGCGGACTAAGGCTTTATACGATGCGACAGATCTCGGAGGCTATCTGGAGGAATCTGTAACCCCCCCCCCCCCCCCAATAACCAAAGTAGGGGGACCAGACCTATCTTTGGCCTCCCCAATAATTGGCCTATTAAAATAATTATGGAGTTTTCAAACGCGATAGCTAAGGGCAGTTAAGTGATTAAACGGCAGAAACAGTTGAAAACTGGGGTTTAGAAACACGGAATTTTTTCTAGCAATTCTTAGATTAATACAATAAATATTCAGTTTCTGAGGGTTTAAAGAACAAAACCTCGCCCCACCATTCGATCTGTCTTGATGTTGGGTTGTTTTGTGATACTAAGTCCATCGTCTGATCGCAATGTTTGCTACTCTCCGTTTTAGTAAAAATTTCTGAGAAAAATCTACATCTTATATGCCAGAAATGGCTTAGACAGATGTCGGCGATTTAGTACCCTCGAGCTTTCCAGGCTTAGGCAGCCCCTGGTCCTTCGCGTGATTGTGCTGTGATTTTGTCTCCCATGTAATCAAACTTTTTCCCCAACTACGCCCAACAGCTCAAAGTGTCTTGCTGTAAGATTATTTTGTTAGTCGATCGCCTTATCACAAAACTTTTCGATGCCAGAAATGGTCTGGAATGCATCGCTGGCAATCTCGAAGTTTGCAGTTGTCGGGGACTGCAGGCCCCTGGACTTTCGCGTGATAGTGCTCTCATAGTGGCCCACCTGTCGGCAGATTCCTGGCTACGATACTGAGTAAGAGTATACCTATTATCTGAAAGCCTTTAAAGTTTTTTAGGTGCGTACATTATCTACTACGTCAGTTGTTACAGATCCCTAACATATCCAGCGCAATGGCCTATAACAGATTTTTTTTTGACCCCCCCCCCCCCAATATGAAAAACGTTCCGCCGCCCCGGAACACCCTGTAGCACGTTTGATGATGTCATGAATATATAAAATCGGACTACCTAATTTCGTGAGCGTGTTACTACCGGTATAATTGATGCATTGCTCCTCACTTGAATTTGAAAGAAAATATAATACTAGAATAAATGGTTTATTTCAAATATTTACACTCGTGCTGTTTATTCTTATGTTACTTCTTTTTTAAAATTGTAGGCTATTGAAATGAAATAAGTCATAACGGATTTCTTCTGTGACCGCACATTCAAAGCCTTTTGTCGATATAGGAAAACACGATGGTGCTTGATAAGTTCTGCAACCATAACTCTCTCCTATGCGACAATGCCCTCTCAACGGAAATCTCTGTATTTGAGTACTGTTTTACAAGTTTTATGTTTTCGGCCTACACAGAGAGTAATGTTTTAAGTATGCGCATTAAGTGTGCTCATTGGTGCTAAAATCGAAGAGCAGGGCCCTGTTTCACAAAGCAGCGTAGCGTAAGTTTTTACATAAATGCCTTAGCAACCCATACTGTAGAGATACGTTAGTATGAAAGTTACGCAAAAATACATCTACTCCACTTTGTGAAACAGGCCCCAGGACACTAACGGAAGTAAGCAAACATCTCACGGTTGCTTGTTTACTTCCTTTCGAATAACATGCGCACAATCTTCTGGCTTCTTAGGGATAACGTGAATTGGTCATGTGATACATATATCCACGTGCTCGGCTACACTCCCACAAGCAGCGGGTATTTCTCCCTTGGCACAACACATCCACTACTTCATATTTACGCCAGAATTGTCGCCGACCAATTAAGACATCAGCCAATAATAGGTAAGAATGACGAGTTTCCACTCTAAAAGTGAGGTAGAGAGACTGTGGGATTTCCCACCGGATATCTTAATAGACCAACGGCAAATCTAACCAAGAAGTAAAGCAGCTGGCGTGTTATACAGTGTACGTAATATTCGCTGCTTGTTGGAGTGGCGTGCTCGGTGTACGCCGATTGCATAATCAAACTCGATCAAAGTTAGACCGACGTAAACAAATAGCTCCGGAATTGATTTGTCCATAAACCATATCTTACATCTCTTTATTGTGTTGAAGTGGTTGGCAGGCATATTAGCTGGGGTTGCGCTTTTACTACACCATGCACTAGGCCTGGCAAATAATATTTCATGTAGCCCTATATTTCAAAAGATGAATGGATTCTTCTTGTATTTATTAATGGTCAGAATAATGCGATTGTAACTATGGAAAAGTTCGGGATGAAAAGGGATTGGTGTCCGGCGATGAATTTTTATCTCGGGGTGCTTGGAGCGATGGGATTGATGTCCGGCGGTGAAGGTTTATCTCGGGGGGCTTGGAGCGATGGGATTCATACCCATAATCCTGTCTTGAATAAATTGTGGGGGATTTTCACAGTTGGAAAGAACCATAAACTGAAACAAAAAAACGAAATTTAAACATTTATAACCCTGATAAATACATGTAGTTTGTTTGAAAGTTTTATTTGCTGTAAGTTTGGGCTTCACAGGTCCAAATTTAGATCACATTTGATATAAAATGATATGATGGAAATCGTTTTGGCTTAAAACGGGAAGTCACCGGGCGCATGACTTTAGGCGGAATTGTTTGCTGCGGCACGCTGACCTGATGTTATTAGTTACAGCAATATATATCAAATTATAGCATCCCTAAACACTAAATAAAAGGTGATTATCACAATGGACAAGTCAGAATACTCGTGCAAACAATCTAAACTAACCTGATATAATCATACTAACCCTGTTGTAAACCCCGCGAAATCCTTGAGATATTTGTGCGTCACGGCCAAAATCAGCAACACGTGCCACGTTGGTAAAAACATTTCCTCCTTGCTGAAAGGGGCACCTACTGTTAAATGTCAAACGTTCTGAAACAAGGAAATCAACCGGCATTATATTTTTTTTATGTAACTATGTTTCTTGTTTTTTTCCCTTACCCCCAACCAGAATTCACCCTATTATGCATTCAAAACTCCCGTGCTTCTAGGCAAATTGTGCAACCAATTACAACATAAATCTAGATTCAGCCCTTTTTTGTAATCTTTTGCAATATGCGGTGTGAACATAACACTTAATCATCCGTTCGTAAAAAAATATCACCTAGAGCTTAAAAAGCTGTCTAAAACTTCGAATTAATTTAATGCTTGACTTCTTACCTTCGGGATTTGCTATAGGGTTAATAGAACTAATATCACAGTCCATGTTATTTACCACCAAACTCAAAGACCCTTCTCGGTAAATCAGTTGAACGGTTTGCTGGCCCTGTTAAAAAAGCATACGGCATCATATAGTGACATTTACGGTTTACTGGTATTATCTATTCTACAATTCAAAGCTGTCATTTTTTCTCCTCACCTAACGTATTGATAACAAAGGTAAAGATAAATCTTTTCTTAAAGGGACATGAGCTAGCAAAATTCCAACTTCGAAAATTCTGTTTGTCACGACATTATTTAAAGAGGCTTTAAAAGTCATCGAAAAACTAAATGATTAGCGTGAGAATGAGGGAAATCCACACAGTCTTCGTACTTTACGAGTCGAAATAGGGCCGGAAAAGTAAACACAATTTAAATAACCTGGACGAACATCCATCCATCCGCAGCCTATTACGTGTAGTTCAAAACACGACATAAACGTACGTTATCGAGACTATAGCCCTAAACAGCTTCTGAATTGTACGTCTTGAGAAAAATAGGCAATGATTTCCACGTCCTGTTTTAACAGAAAAATATCAATATTTTGGCAGCTCATGCCACTTTAAAGAAAAGTCAACTTGTGTGGATAACTAAAACGTATGCGATAGAAATCAAATTCCACGGTCCCACTTTATTGTAGACAAGTTTGCGTTTGTGCAGAATAACCTACATAATTTCCTGAGATAGAGTCGTATGATACCATTAACATTGTGGCATAAGTTAGAGTTATTGAATGGCTTCCCGAGGGTATGGGAGATATTCTGAGAGGTGTGGCGAAGTGCGAAGCACGAGGACACACCTCTCAGAATTTCTTCCATTCTCGAGGGAGCCATTCAATAACGTGCTTGTATCATGGTATTAGTGATTGACTTTGTCAATCAACTAGCACGTGTTTACTCTCTGCTACCCAGTCAAGAGAGCCATACAACAACTTCCAAAATCGGGAAGTTATTCAACGCTTAAGCCCCGCCCACTCTCTGTCCACTGGGTATCGGATTTGTCGAGGACTGCTCATCAAAAGGAAAACGCCGCAACCATGATACAACATGACTTAACCTCTACCCACTCTCTTTCTGGACAATCAACATAAAACAATTAAACTATGCCAGCTATATCGCCAGTGTGCCACATCTAGTGGACTTATCTAGGAATATGTTAATACGACTACCATTTTAGCTAAATGAAGACAACACGGATGTGAAGAGAGTGATCGGATTATTATTATGGGCTCTAATAAACGGTTAATTGCCCGGCAGAAATCGCCGAACTTCGGCGAGTACCTGGCAACTTCCAATTAACGAAACTAGGCTAGTATTTGAATTCTGTACTTTTAGTAATGGAAGTTAAAATAAAGCAATGAATCAGTGTCTGTGCTTTTAAATTGACCACTCTCCTAGGCCCACGTGTTAAAGCGAAACGTTCCTAATAAAGTTAGACAAACCAAGAGTGTTGGCTTTGTGACGTTTCAAAGGTCATGACGTCACAGAGCTATTTTGCCGAGTGTGTCTAGCAGTTTCGAACGTTTGGACTGAACACGTGGCATCGTTACCATTGCTGTCATTTAGTACTCGCAAATATTAAAGTGCATATAAAAACAAACGATATGCCCCGTTACTTACTGGTGGTGCAACGGCAGTACACGTGGCTTGTTGGTTAAAGAATTGGACATTATATCGACGAGCGGATGGACTGTATGTTAGGACGACGATTCCTCCTATTCCGTCTTCTCGATCTTGACACATGTTTGAAAATATCAATTGGTCGTTCACATTTGATGAGGAATCAAACGTGGCTACCAGGTTGATATCGACGAAATCTACCCCCATTAATGCCCAGGACACTGTGGCAATGAGTCCACCGTCGTCAAAGAAAGCCCCACCATCTCTGACAGTCAAATTAGTTTGCATGGAGCTTGGGAAGACTTGAATGAAGTTCCCTACTTCATCTGAAGACACCTGTTCACCGGAGTAACTTTGGTCAACTAAACGTACACATTGGGATTCTGAAACAATAAAACTCAAGCATCATGCAATGTCTACATGAAATTGGAAGAAGGTAACAATGAATATTTATAAACGTGAAATTGCCAAAATGGTAAGAATCCTGTCTATCAAAGAGGACCTGGGTTATACCATTTGTTCGTTATATTTACCTGGAGGTCGGACGGCGGATGCTTCAATTGAACGATCAACACCAGGAACCCAGTCGCATCGGCATCCCGTCTCGTTAAAGAACAGAGGGATTACACCAGCAGCTCGGTATGCGTCAGCAATATAGTTTGGCAATACGCTGAAACAAGATCGCGTCACGTACAACTCATCGATGGTTTCACGTACTAAGTTCGGAACAATCAGTTGAAACTCATCAGTCGGTGCTCCAGAAGGAACTCGAATTTGACATTCTTGGTCGAGAAGGTCTTGAAGTTCCTGGATATATTCACATCGACATACCCCACCGTTCTGAGTGAATCGGAGGAGGGGCGTTGCACATGTAGCTACAACGACTGGTGCGTCCTCACCAAATCCACCAGCGGAAAGGAGATAGTTTAGGAGATATAGATTAGCATTAAAATTGGCCCTGAAACCACGCTATTGGTGATGTGCCCCACAAGGAATGTTGGAGGTTTTAGGCTATTCAAAATTCAAATTCACGATTTCTTCATCAGTATTAGCCGCACACATGTGTCTCATCCTTTTTTACTTACTTTGCGTTAACACCGAGTTTCCCCGACCGCCGTTCCCGATTGTAGTGGCAAGCATAATTGGAAACTCCCCGGTAGATGGCGGTGTTACCATCTGATAAATATTGTTTTTAACGCAGAGGGAATTTAAACGGCGAAAATCGTTGCTAATAGATTTTAAGACCACAGATGATGGTTTAGCTCTAAGAAGGGATTATCAAAGAAGCTTCCTGGCATCGTTTCAGGTGAGTAGCGCTTAAAACTTTTGAGTTATCATTCGATATCATCTTCGATTTTTCAAATGTACCCTATGTTGATGTGGTATTGAAGAAGGCCGTGCGACCTTTTCAGAATAACTTCACTCTACTCAACATATCGCGGACTAAGGCTTTATACGATGCGACAGATCTCGGAGGCTATCTGGAGGAATCTGTTACACCCCCCCCCCCCCACCCCAATAACCAAAGTAGGGGGACCAGACCTATCTTTGGCCTCCCCAATAATTGGCCTATTAAAATAATTATGGAGTTTTTAAACGCGATAGCTAAGGGCAGTTAAGTGATTAAACGGCAGAAACAGTTGAAAACTGGGGTTTAGAAACACGGAATTTTTTCTAGCAATTCTTAGATTAATACAATAAATATACAGTTTCTGAGGGTTTAAAGAACAAAACCTCGCCCCACAAATTCAATCTGTCTTGATGTTGGGTTGTTTTGTGATACTAAGTCCATCGTCTGATCGCAATGTTTGCTACTCTCCGTTTTAGTAAAAATTTCTGAGAAAAATCTACATCTTATATGCCAGAAATGGCTTAGACAGTTGTCGGCGATTTAGTTTTCTCGAGCTCTCCGGGCTTAGGCAGCCCCTTGTCCTTGGCGTGATCGTGCTGTGATTTTGTCTCCCACGTAATCAAACTTTTTCCCCAACTACGCCCAACAGCTCAAAGTGTCTTGCTGTAAGATTATTTTGTTAGTCGATCGCCTTATCACAAAACTTTTCGATGCCAGAAATGGTCTGGAATGCATCGCTGGCAATCTCGAACTTTGCAGTTGTCGGGGACTGCAGGCCCCTGGACTTTCGCGTGATAGTGCTGTCATAGTGGCCCACCTGTCGGCAGATTCCTGGCTACGATACTGAGTAAGAGTATACCTATTATCTGAAAGCCTTTAAAGTTTTTTGGGTGCGTACGTTATCTACTACGTCAGTTGTTACAGATCCCTAAAATATCCAGCGCAATGGCCTATAACAGATTTTTTTTCTTCCAAAGTGAGTAGATTTCAAACTTTACAAGTCAAACATCAAATTTCACCTGTTGGGCCCTGAAAATGGCCCAGAACGCATGCCCGGGGCATAGGCGGCCCCTGGACCCTCGCCTGTTAGGCTGGGATAGTTGACCCCCCCCCCCCCCCCCCCCTCAATATGAAAAACGTTCCCACCCTGTAGCACGTTTGATGATGTCATGAATATATAAACTCGGACTACCTAATTTCGTGAGCGTGTTACTACCGGTATAATTGATGCATTGCTCCTCACTTGAATTTGAAAGAAAATATAATACGAGAATAAATGGTTTATTTCAAATATTTACACTCGTGCTGTTTATTCTTATGTTACTTCTTTTTTAAAATTGTAGGCTATTGAAATTAAATAAGTCATAACGGATTTCTTCTGTGACCGCACATTCAAAGCCTTTTGTCGATATAGGAAAACACGATGGAGCTTGATAAGTTCTGCAACCATAACTCTCTCCTATGCGAGAATGTCCTCTCAACGGAAATCTCTGTATTTGAGTACTGTTTTACAAGTTTTATGTTTTCGGCCCACACAGAGAGTAATATTTAATGTATGCGCATTAAGTGTGCTCATTGGTGCTAAAATCGAAGAGCAGGGCCCTGTTTCTCAAAGCAGCGTAGCCTAAGTTTTTACATAAATGCCTTAGCAACCCATACTGTAGAGATACGTTAGTATGAAAGTTACGCAAAAATACATCTACTCCACTTTGTGAAACAGGCCCCAGGACACTAACGGAAGTAAGCAAACATCTCACGGTTGCTTGTTTACTTCCTTTCGAATAACATGCGCACAATCTTCTGGCTTCTTAGGGATAACGTGAATTGGTCATGTGATACATATATCCACGTTCTCGGCTACACTCCCACAAGCAGCGGGTATTTCTCCCTTGGCACAACATATCCACTGCTTCACATTTACGCCAGAATTGTCGCCGACCAATTAAGACATCAGCCAATAATAGGTAAGAATGACGAGTTTCCACTCTAAAAGTGAGGTAGAGAGACTGTGGGATTTCCCACCGGATATCTTAATAGACCAACGGCAAATCTAACCAAGAAGTAAAGCAGGTGGCGTGTTATACAGTGTACGTAATACTCGCTGCTTGTTGGAGTGGCGTGCTCTGTGTACGCCGATTGCATAATCAAACTCGATCAAAGTTAGACCGACGTAAATCTTTTGAAAAAAAAATAGCTCCGAAATTGATTTGTCCATAAACCATATCTTACATCTCTTTATTGTGTTGAAGTGGTTGGCAGGCATATTAGCTGGGGTTGCGCTTTTACTACACCATGCACTAGGCCTGGCAAATAATATTTCATGTAGCCCTATATTTCAAAAGATGAATGGATTCTTCTTGTATTTATTAATGGACAGAATAATGCGATTGTAACTATGGAAAAGTTCGGGATGAAAAGGGATTGGTGTCCGGCGATGAATTTTTATCTCGGGGTGCTTGGAGCGATGGGATTGATGTCCGGCGGTGAAGGTTTATCTCGGGGGGCTTGGAGCAATGGGATTCATACCCATAATCCTGTCTTGAATAAATTGTGGGGGATTTTCACAGTTGGAAAGAACCATAAACTGAAACAAAAAAAAGAAATTTAAACATTTATAACCCTGGTAAATACATATAATTTGTTTGAAAGTTTTATTTACTGTAAGTTTTAGCTTCACAGGTAAAAATTTAGATCACATTTGATATAAAATGATATGATGGAAATCTGTTTGGCTTAAAACGTAACGTCACAGGGCGCATGACTAGACAGAAGTGTTTGCTGCGGCACGCTGACCTGATGTTATTAGTTACAGCAACATATATCAAATTATAGCATCCCTATACACTAAAGAAAAGGTGACTATCACAATGGACAAGTCAGAATACTCGTGCGAACAATCTAAACTAACCAGATACAATCATACTAACCCTGTTGTAAACCCCGCGAAATCCTTGAGATATTTGTGCGTCACGGCCAAAAGCAGCAACACGTGTCACGTTGGTAAAAACATTTCCTCCTTGCTGAAAGGGGCACCTACTGTTAAATGTCAAACGTTCTGAAACAAGGAAATCAACCGGCATATTATATTTTTTTATGTAACCGTGTTTCTTGTTTTTTTCCCTTACCCCCAACCAGAATTCACCCTATTATGCATTCAAAACTCCCGTGCTTCTAGGCAAATTGTGCAACCAATTACAACATAAATCTAGATTCAGCCCTTTTTTGTAATCTTTTGCAATATGCGGTGTGAACATAACACTTAATCACCCGTTCGTAAAAAAATATCACCTAGAGCTTAAAAGGCTGTCTAAAACTTCGAATTAATTTAATGCTTGACTTCTTACCTTCGGGATTTGCTATAGGGTTAATAGAACTAATATCACAGTCCATGTTATTTACCACCAAACTCAAAGACCCTTCTCGGTAAATCAGTTGAACGGTTTGCTGGCCCTGTTAAAAAAGCATATGACATCATATAGTGACATTTACGGTTTTCTGGTATTATCTATTCTACAATTCAAAGCTGTCATTTTTTCTCCTCACCTAACGTATTGATAACAAAGGTAAAGATAAATCTTTTCTTAAAGGGGCATGAGCTAGCAAAATTCGAACTTCGAAAATTCTGTTTGTCACGACATTATTTAAAGAGGCTTTAAAAGTCATCGAAAAACTAAATGATTAGCGTGGGAATGAGGGAAATCCACACAGTCTTCGTACTTTACGAGTCGAAATAGGGCCTGAAAAGTAAACACAATTTAAATAACCTGGACGAACATCCATCCATCCGCAGCCTATTACGTGTAGTTCAAAACACGACATAAACGTACGTTATCGAGACTATAGCCCTAAACAGCTTCTGAATTGTACGTCTTGAGAAAAATAGCCAATGATTTCCACGTCCTGTTTTTACAGAAAAATATCAATATTTTGGCAGCTCATACCACTTTAAAGAAGAGTCAACTTGTGTGGATAACTAAAACGTATGCGATAGAAATCAAATTCCACGGTCCCACTTTATTGTAGACAACTTGGCGTTTGTGAAGAATAACCTACATTATTGCCTGAGATAGAGTCGTATGATACCATTAACATTGTGGCATAAGTTAGAGTTATTGAATGGCTTCCCGAGGGTATTGGAGATATTATGAGAGGTGTGGCGAAGTGCGAAGCACGAGGACACACCTCTCAGAATTTCTTCCATTCTCGAGGGAGCCATTCAATAACGTGCTTGTATCATGGTATTAGTGATTGACTTTGTCAATCAACTAGCACGTGTTTACTCTCTGCTACCCAGTCAAGAGAGCCATACAACAACTTCCAAAATCGGGAAGTTATTCAACGCTTAAGCCCCGCCCACTCTCTGTCCACTGGGTATCGGATTTGTCGAGGACTGCTCGTCAAAAGGAAAACGCCGCAACCATGATACAACATGACTTAACCTCTACCCACTCTCTTTCTGGACAATCAACATAAAACAATTAAACTATGCCAGCTATATCGCCAGTGTGCCACATCTAGTGGACTTATCTAGGAATATGTTAATACGGCTACCATTTTAGCTAAATGAAGACAACACGGATGTGAAGAGAGTGATCAGATTATTATTATGGGCTCCAATAAACGGTTAATTGCCCGCAGAAATCGCCGAACTTCGGCGAGTACCTGGCAACTTCCAATTAACGAAACTAGGCTAGTATTTGAATTCTGTACTTTTAGTCATGGAAGTTAAAATAAAGCAGTGAATCAGTGTCTGTGCTTTTAAATTGACCACTCTCCTAGGACCACGTGTTAAAGCGAAACGTTCCTTAAAGTTAGACAAACCAAGAGTGTTGGCTTTGTGACGTTTCAAAGGTCATGACGTCACAGAGCTATTTTGCCGAGTGTGTCCAGCAGTTTCGAACGTTTGGACTGAACACGTGACATTGTTACCATTGCTGTCATTTAGTACTCGCAAATATTAAAGTGCATATAAAAAACAAACGATATGCCCCGTTACTTACTGGTGGTGCAACGGCAGTACACGTGGCTTGTTGGTTAAAGAATTGGACATTATATCGACGAGCGGATGGACTGTATGTTAGGACGACGATTCCTCCTATTCCGTCTGCTCGATCTTCACACATGTTTGAAAATATCAATTGGTCGTTCACATTTGATGAGGAATCAAACGTGGCTACCAGGTTGATATCGACGAAATCTACCCCCATTAATGCCCAGGACACTGTGGCAATGAGTCCACCGTCGTCAAAGAAAGCCCCACCATCTCTGACAGTCAAATTAGTTTGCATGGAGCTTGGGAAGACTTGAATGAAGTTCCCTACTTCATCTGAAGACACCTGTTCACCGGAGTAACTTTGGTCAACTAAACGTACACATTGGGATTCTGAAACAATAAAACTCGAGCATCATGCAATATCTAAATGGAATTGGAAGAAGGTAACAATGAATATTTATACACGTGAAATTGCCAAAATGGGATGAATCCTGTCTATCAAAGAGGACCCGGGTTATATCAATTGTCCGTTATATTTACCTGGAGGTCGGACGGCGGATGCTTCAATTGAACGATCAACACCAGGAACCCAGTCGCATCGGCATCCAGTCTCGTTAAAGAACAGAGGGATCACACCAGCAGCCCGGTATGCGTCAGCAATATAGTTTGGCAATACGCTGAAACAAGATCGCGTCACGTACAACTCATCGATGGTTTCTCGCACTAAGTTTGGAACAATCAGTTGAAACTCATCAGTCGGTGCTCCAGAAGGTACTCGAATTTGACATTCTTGGTCGAGAAGATCTTGAAGTTCCTGGATATATTCACATCGACATACTCCACCGTTCTGAGTGAATCGGAGGAGGGGGGTTGCACAGGTAGCTACAACGACAGGTGCGTCCTCGCCAAATCCACCAGCGGAAAGGAGATAGTTTCTAGGATTGTCTGGATCAGGACGATGATCAACACTGCAATCTAAAAGAAAAAAGACCCCAAAAAAGTACTTTGAATGCTGCCTGTGTTCTAAACCTAGATTATCTTATATTGATTGTTCTCTAGAGTTGTGCATGAACTATAAAAAAGAACTGACCTAACTTTAAGTAGAATAAGCTGCCGAAATGTTTACCCCCCCCCCCCACCCACCTCCACCACCACCACCACCATAAATTTCGATTGTAAAGAGTCCTGCGTTTGAAGTACCGTTAAAAACTAGAGGACTTTCTTTGAAATAAAAAAAATTCGATTAAGCCAGTGCAAGAACAAAACTTAAATTGCTGTGATGTATGAGTATAATTTAGGGTTCTTGTTGCTTATAAGAACTATCTTAACGTACATCTCCAAGCTTGCTACCAGTATCGTGAATATCGAATCTAGGCTCTAGTTCAGTTTTAATGGCGATTGAGAATCTGCACCAATGAACTATATGCGTTGAATGGACAGTATCATTGGCTGCTTTGGATGTGACTTTGTAAAATGTGCCGCCATTGATAGTTGAAGCGCGCATTCGATGCATTCAATGCAAATCAAATACCACGTGACCTCCATTCCACGCATATAGTTCGCTGATCTGCACAACTTACCGAAGTACATCTCTATCGTTACAACAATTTATGGGGTATAAAGGTCTAAATGATATACCTCTTTTTAACACAATTAGAAACTTGTCTCCGTGGTTATTTTCGACAAGAAGATTTTGCCTGGGTCGGTAAGTTTTAGTGATCATAAATATTTAAATATAGCTATATAATTAAGTTTTTTTAATTGTATAAACATTAGTCCCAAAAACTACACGGAACCACACAAAAAATACTAAATCAAAACGAAATGGAGATTTGGTACGGTTTTTGTCTCTATGCAATGTCATATGAATAGGTCGTCAGAACTAAGATGGCGGACAGTGACATAATCACTTGGCCTTTTTGTTCACAGATTGCTTTCTGAAAGAGTCATCAAAAAAACTCCACGATAAAACGGCAGATAGCATGCAGATTTACCCCACTCTGTCGGATCAGCGCCTTGCTCCGACGGTAAGGGAGTGGTGTTACACTGAGCCGCTCCCAGACAGCTTAGAACCAAAATCAGGCGTAGCATCTTGGATCTGAAAGAACATATTAAATTCATTTATGCATCACTTTACGTATGGTTCTCTTTAATCCTGCATCTGACAGTGGACAATGCGACATGTAGGTCTGACAACGGTGTGTGGAATCGGACTGCTACCGTTTAGTTGATATTCACAGTATGAGATGCCAAATAATGTCTAGTAGGAGCATATGGAAGAATAAATAAAGTGTGTAGAATATAGACATGAAGATTAAACGAAATCTCAGTAGACTGAAGTTTTAAATTTACCAGTTGCCGGTCAGTGGGACAAGGGCCGGTTGCACAAAGCTGTATTAAGCTTAAGTCAGGCTTAAATATATCTTTTGTCAAAACAAAAACATATTAGACAACTGCCCAACTCTATTTCATCATGACATATCACTTGATTAATTAAAACTCTTAATACATGTTGTCCCGCCCTACAATATATTTTCTAATGCCCAATTATTCGGTTAAAATCAAGAGCATGAAGATCATTAATCCTATAACTCCGGTGATAATTACAAAAACCAAAAGCTATGGACATCACCTTTAAAATGACACGAGCTGCCAAAATTCACAATTTCTGATCGTCACGACAGTAACAGGCTTTGAAGGCCATCGAATAAAACTAAATAATTTGCGTTGGAATGAGAGAAATCCATAAAGACTACGGCCTATACGAACAAAACTGGTGCCCGAAAAGTAAACAAAATTTAAATAACCGGGACGACCATTCATTTATTCAAAGTTGGCTCAAAACAATACTTTATCGTTCATTCTCGAGACTAGAAGCGCTAAAAAGCTTCTGAATTATACGTCTTGAGAAAAAAAGCCTATATTTTCAACATTCTGTTTCAACGTCAAAATATCAAAATTTTGGCAGTTCATGCCACTTTAAACTTGGGTCTTGTTCTTACCATGTAATGGTCTGGGTCCTGTTTCACAAAGCGGTGTAAATGCATTTTTGGCGTAACTTTCATACTAACGTATTTCTACAGTATGGGTTGCAATGACAGTTACGGGAAAACTTACGCTACGCCGCTTTGTGAAACAGGCTCCAGATCTTTGCTCTTAAAATATACCAAAGATAACCGTATTACTTTACAATTAACTCCAATTTTACAGATAAAGAATAATCTAATATTATCAGAAATGTGTTTACCTTTATGTATTCCCTGATGAAGTTTGTTCGAAACGCCTGTTCGTTTGAAGCTTCCTGGTGTATATCCCTTACTGGTTACCTGCCTTTCGTTATCACTTGATGTGGTGGATACAGGGGATGCTAATGAGGAAATTACTTTCTTTTTCATGCCGGTGTTTTAGGGACAGTGCCCCAAGGCACTAGATCAGTTAAGGGCTCATAATGGTAGACAGAATACATGTCCTTCTCCATAAAAACTCACACGTGCTAAAAATCGTTCACTGAAAGAATATTGGGACATGGGAAAATAATTAATCTGTTTTGTTATCAGACGTTGTGGTAGTTACAGCACGTACTGTGCGAAGATTGCGAGTAGTTTCGGGTCATAAAGCCCGATTAATTAAACTACTTTCCATTTAATTAATTAATCAGTTGATTAATATCAATAAGATTAAAAATGTGTTATACCTAACTTAATAGAACCGCTGGTGTAAACCTTTTCAAACGAAATCTTAAGTTCGTAATTTGACAACTTGCGTCATGACTTTCACAATTTTGGAATAATTTTAAGTAAATATAAAAAACGATATGGACAGAAAAATTTACACTTAAATTAATACACCATCTAGGGAGGTGAACTAGACCGTTAAAATGTGTGCTATTCGACAGTAAACTGTTGTTTATATAAAGGTAAGGTTTAACTTTCCAGGTAACTTCTCTAGCCCCCACTGACCGATGGATAGGGTGTTTTATGTAGGAATTCTCTTGTCTGATTTATTGTGGTTAGTTGCGCCGTATGGACCCATAGTTTTGTAATTGGAATTTATAAAAATTGAACATTTGGAAGCTTTATACAAATATGTCAACCAAGGCCATGCAGTTCAACCCACCATGTGACTTGACAAAACAACAGCATCATGAAATTCAACCTGGCGTTTGCTCACATTTACCCGATTTTTTATTTCTCTCATGCACGTAACTAGAAATGTCGTTAGTAACATCCAACATCGCCGTTATTGGAGTGGGTGAGTGATTTGGGTTTTACGTCCTGCTCAACAGTATTTCAGTTATATGAAGACGTTATCTCCTTGTTGCAGGGCGGATTTCCACCGCTCTTTTAGGTGCTGGCTCACCGAGACGACTTGCCGAAGACAACTAGCAAGCCCCCTCACCCAGTCATAGTATACTGACACGGGGCCAACAAGTTGCTGCTCTAGCTCCTATTTCTGAGCGCCAATTCAAGCAGCAGCAGCTACCACTGTTAAAGTCGTAGGTCTGACTCGACCCAGACTTGAACCCGGATCTCCCAGGCCTGAAGCGGAAGCTCTACCGACTGAGCTATCGGGGCTGGTCCGCCGTTATTGGAAACGCTTCACTGGGCTGTTATCAGAAACTACAGTGACCAGTTCAAGGCGAATTGAGACGACAGGGAGCGTTGCAATCCTGTCGAATTTCGTCAAAATGGAACTTCTTCGAGAACCTTACTCTCCTTTTTCTCGGTACTTGTTAAACGCTTCTTTTTAAAGGAGGGGAAATCTCTACAAATACATAGGAACTATCGTGGATAACAACCTTCAAAGTGCTTAAAACATTTCACGTCAATTACCTCCAGTGACCCTCAAGCTAATGAAAACAGACAGAAGTATGTCCTTTCAGTGGCTTATCTGTGTAGCCATTTTTCCGTTTTAGGATGACGTGATGTTGGTGTAGCTATTTTTAGAACAATAATGACGTATTTTTACCGCTCTCTAATGTATAATGGTAGATTTAGGTCCCAAAAAACATGGCCACAAACTTGAAGTGGGAAGATTGTCCCCGAATATATAGGTCAGTATGCAACCGCACGCCATTACTTAGCCAGCCATTGGCTAAATTGCATCACATGACTACTCTATAACGCACTTAAATTTTTATTCAACAATAATTGGATAAAACTAATGAAAAAATGGTGGCGGCCTTGTGAATGGCCTATGGAGCGTATTCTCTATTGTAACGCCACCTTCAAATTTCAATTCTTCGCTTATGAGGGGATAAAACATACATTGGACAGTTGTTTTGGACTAAATCAACTCTACTATTTCCATCTAAACTAGTCTAAAGCTTAGATTTTCTTTCCCTTTAATGAAAATTAACGTACAGTGCAATGCCAGGAAGGTTATATTTCTCTTAATGTTTTTAAACATGTTACCAAAAAAGCTGATGTGATAATTCTTGCGATATTCCATGTGGGCTAAAGGAGTACAAAGTCCACTGCTAAATGAGATCCCACGATGATACGATATTGAGGGTATGGTGGCAAACACGACTGTTTTCTGTTTCGCTGCTGTTCAGGCGGATCCAGTTTTTTACGAAAGAGGGGGCCCCAGGCCCTTCGATTACAGAAACATAACAAATTTAGGCGAGGGTTCAGGAAGCTCTGGAGTTCTTGATTGCCCGAGAAGCGTTCTGAGGGTGTTCTGCAACTAAAAATGCTAATAATTTCCGGATTTTGCTCTCCTTAATTCTTGAAAAATAGCAGTAAAATTGTTATGTTCCAAAGTTATAGATGAAGCGTTGTAACGTTTTTGAAGCATGGGGGGATGACTATCACATCGGATCAGGTGTGGGCCCAGGGACCTCTTAGGCCCCGGAAACTCAGGGGTTCTAGATTGCCTGAGAAACGTTCTGAGGCTGTTCTGCACGAAAATAATTTTTGGATTTTGCTTTCCCTAATTATTAAAAATAACAAAATAAGACAAGCAGGAGAAGCGCCCGCGGTTTGTTTTATATTGATTTGGGCGATTATATGGGGAAAACTACATACTTGTGGTATATAAAAGGCCCGTGGATAGTTTTCTTTATTGAAAGTGCCAAAGTGGCAGACTATAGTAGGCCTATATACAGGCGTGGGTCCACGGGCCAACTAGGCTCTTAAATCATCAAGCAAAACACTGTCCATGACTTTCGTTAGACTTTCTTGAAAGTTGCAGTACTGAGGACACTTTCTCAGAGAAATCTTGTATATAAATTTTCGACGATCCGCCATATTTGATGAAGCTCTAAGGCTCTTCATGGCCGAAGATATGTCTAAACAAAGAACGGTGTATATAGTTTGTTCTCTATTCTTGAGTGCCATATTCCTGTCAGATAAGGCCATCATTTCAGTGTTTATAATCGAATATAGTTTTATTTGGAATGAAACGCGTTAGTGGGACGAGATGATCACTGAATTTTGTGTGATTCTTTACATCCAGAAATTGTATTTTTCAAAATTCAGCTTGTTCATTGCTAGAACCATGAAACACGTTGCTTAACATTGCAACACGGACTATGGTGTGCAAAATATTAAAAAAGAAACATATCATCTTAGTTACCGTGGTTAGTGGTTACCGTCAAACTGAAGATGACATGGAACTGGCAGACCTTGCATTAGATTGCATATATAATGGTATGTTTTGATCTGTGTTAATTCCTTTCTCCTCTCCCTACCTTTTTTCTCTCTTCTTGTTTTTTTTTTCTCTTCTTTTTTTTTTTGCTCAGAAAAAAAGGAAGGGGGGGGGGGGCTCCTGACCCCCTGTGTCCACCATTAGTTCTCTACCATGTACGTTTAAGTTTACCCTGGTAAAAAGGGGTATAAGCTGCCAGAATTCGGAATTCCGATTTCCAAGTGTTAAAGTACCTTAAAAAGACTGACGTTGAAACAAAAATTATCAGTAAAGACCCTAAGATATAAAGTCTTTGTCATTCCTCGGAGTGCTTACGTTGCTCTATTACGCCATAGACTGATCAGTGGGAATTCGAACATTCGGAATGTATGAGTTTATTTGATGGTGTTTGTTTCTACCTTAATATACATTCACGATAACAGAAAGCTCATATTTTTTGTACTTCATGATAAAAATGATGAAGAATTAGATACTTCTGTTTCAACGAAGTTTTCTCAATGTTTGGCAGGTCATGCCACTGTAATAACAAAACTACAAGCTTTACAGATACCCGTATTTGCGATAGGCTAAAAACAATTAGCCTGAGAATTTCTCAGCAATGGATTCAAAGAGAAACCCCATTGCAACGTCTTGCCAGACAGCATTGTGAAATGTAAATCTCCATCGTACTGATCATCGGCGTGCAATCTTGTAGATAACTAATGGTGGGTGGATGGGTTCAAGGCAAGTCACCCGGTTTCCTCTCCCACTAAACCTGCCAACGTTGCCTTATAAGTAAAATTATCCAGAAGTATCCAACTCCAATCAATCAATCAATCCACTGGTGCTTGGAAAGGGGACGGGGACACAGTGTTAAAACATCGCATATATGTGTGTGTGTTGTCTGTAGAGCCTTCGGGACCTTGTTGGATAAGTCGGTTGGAGTGATAGTCCCTCAGTCCCACACAGGCTTCCGATCGATGAAGCGCGGGTTCAAATACAACTCAGACCAATTATTTGGGAAATTTGCCAGGTACTCGCCGAAGGTCGGAGGTTTCTTCCGAGCAAAGAGCCCTATGTGGCCTATACGAACCGGAATAGTGTTCGAAAAGTAGGCAAAATTTAAATAACCGGGACGACCATTCATTCATTCTAAGTCAAAGTTAGTTCAAAGCAATACTTTGTCGTACATTCTCGAGACTTGAAGCACTAAAAAGCTTCTGAATTATACGTCTTGAGAAAAATAGCCGATAATTTCAACAGAGTTTTTTGTCGCTCGGGGATTTGATCAGTGCAAAGAGCCTGGTTTCCTCTCCCACTAAACCTGGCAACGCCGTAAAATAAGTGAAATAATCTTGAATACGGCGTAAAACATCAATCTCAATTACCTTTGGGCTATATTTCTCGGTAATTTGTGTTCATTTAAGTACATTTCTACTGACATGTTTAAATTGCCTTGGGCTTGTAATAAATCATATTTTTCCGTTGAAACGATAGTTGGAAATTATCCGATTTTTTCCCAAGAATTACAAATTAGCAGCTTTTTTATGGCAACATGCTGTAAAATGTACCACAAAGTTCAAACCAATTACTTAATTTTCTTATAATTTTAGAATATTAATTTTCTATACCGTTACAGAATAATAATTCGGTTGTTAAGGGTCACAGACTGAATGGACTGTCATTAATTCAACGTCAATCATTTCGTTTCTCGACAATCATAATTTTGCAAAAAAAAAGTGCGCTTTGAAATCCTACCATTACCCTAGCTTATACTATCAGAAGTTCTGTTACCGCTTACTCCCGAAACGTTTTGATGTTAAGGCTGTCGGAAAGGTATTGGCTTTTCTTTTGCAGTTCTATATTTACGTCCAACGATTTGCCGATCAATTCCGTCAATCTGGGGTCTGCTTCTCAACACCGACGTAACTTTGCGCCTGTTCGTTACGTAATGCTGAAGGTATATGTTGCCATGACAGTTAGGTCTTGCATTGGACTTACGTCCGGCGTAAGTGTATTGAGAAACAGCCACCTGTTCATATATTTATGACTACACCGTGGAAATGGTTAAAAGGGGTACCACACCCCCTTGCATTGACCATACTCCGCCCGTGAACCCCATGGTAGTGTATATGCTAAAAAGATCGAAGACGGTATTTTATAACAAGTAGAATTTATTTGGAATCGGGCGCTGTTACAATCGCCTTCAATAAAATGTGACATACAAAATCCAAACACGTGTTGTAAAGTAAATCTACATAGATGACCTCAGTAAAACGATTCGCAGCTCACGGTGAAATAGCTTAGTTAGCTGGGGAGAAGGGACTTGAGCCTTGTACTCTGTTCTGGATGGATGCTGGAGGATTTTCACAGTTACCTAGAGCCAAGAACTGCAAAAAAGGAAAATATTTATATTAAAGAAAAATCCAAGCCCTTCTACTCATATAACAAGCATCCAATTCACGTACTGAGAGAACGTATTGGAGGTCATAGTAGAAATAAGTATGCCTATAATTGATATAGTCTTTTCAATAAAGGCATTGTTTACAAACGTAGTGCTTTGTTAATTAGAACTATACTGGACGAAACATATTTCTATGAATTTATCATTTTAAATAACAAAAAAATACATTGGATTTGATATTGCATACACTGGGCACGAGCCCTTCCTACGAGAAGTTGGTGTGAATTTAACATTTCAGAGTATAAGAAAAGTGAGAGATGGTAATAAATAACCTATCTAACATTAACTAAGAGTATCTGACTTATCTAATTGCTGATATTGCTGAATCATTTATGCCCTCAGAAGCATATGAATAGGCTTCTGGTAGCGTACATTCATTTGGGTGTTTGGGTGGCAAATCTAACAGTTTGAAGCAATTAAGCTTTCAATAATATACAGGAACTCTTGTTCAATTTTCAGCAATTACCGCCGAGCCTGATGACGTCACATAGAATTACGCAAAGCTTTCTGGGTAAAATATACCTCAGTTCGCCATTTTGTTTATTGGTACTTAGCAAGATGTCTCCTTTATGGGAAAACATTGATGACATAACCTGTATTTATCCACACATTTTTTCGGTAACTTTACGCCTCGTACGTCTTCTGTTCGATACAGTATTATTTCTTCCGCCATATTTTTAAATTATTTTAACATCCCTCAATCCCCCGAAATGCTTTGCCCGTAATTTCTAAGTGACGTCATCAAGCAATCGGTCAATTCTGCATCGACATTTGTAAACCCACATGTCCATTAAAAGCTCATTTTCGTCGTCGGCCGTTATACCTTCAGAATTTAAGAATAAATTAGTTAAATATTGCTACAATCGACTCACCCCTTGGTAAAATCCTCTGAATGCGTTTGAAATGGGATTGGCAAATCCGAAGTTTTCTGGGAGAGTTGGGTTGGTAAAAACATTACCACCAAGTTGGAATGGGCAGGCGGCGTTTAATAGCAGACGTACTGAAATAAGGAAACGAACAATCGGTAACAATCTCGTGCAAACAACAATCTAGTAAAAGTCGTAATCCCGTGTAAACAGCGGGCAAAATCTTACAAAACATAGTTCAATATCCGCTCAATACATTTGTTCGTGTCGTTATACACTGATCCGGTGTGATACTATGGCATTTTAAACTGGATTGCTTCCCCTTTTTTAAATCTGAACAAATCAAGAACAAATTCAAAACGAATCAAACATGCCACAACAATACGATGGCACCGTGTTCGTGGATGTTATTATAAAACATTAAATCAACCTGCCACTGCTAAAAGAAATGTAAAGCTCTTATGATTAATGCAAAAGTTATTTACCTTCGGAGTCATCAATTGGGTTAATTGAGCTGATGTCACAATCTACGTTATTGACTAGGAGACTCAGTGTACCAGCTCTGTAGATAAGCTGAGTTGTTTGTGCACCCTGAAATGTAAAAACAAACAAAAAAATTGAAGTTGCAGCTCGTCTAAAAGATACCACTTATAGAGATATATATATATATATATATGAACAACGATGTACAGACAAACATTATGAACAAAATTCAATGACGTTCAAATCTTGTTTGAATTTTCACTGAATTCGAGGGTGGAACCAATGAACTATATGCGTGGAATGGTCACGTCTCATTGACTGGTTTGGATCTGACTTTGTAAAATGTGCCGCCATTGATAGATGAAGAGCGCGTGCATAACTGATCTGGATCACTATTGCATCATCTCATAGTAATGGCGCCATTCGAAGCAAATCAATTACCACGTGACCTCCATTCCACGCATATAGTTCATTGGGTGGAACATCGAATGAACAGTTTGAAAATCCAGTAAGTTATATAAATAATAAACGTGTCCATACATTCTTTGCTAAAATTGCTCATCATAACAGTTTACGCTATTGTATATTGCCTACAAAGTGAATACTACACCGAGAGTGTTGATTTCATATTTTAGTGTACATGATTTGAAGCTTACTAGTGACAGCTACCGATGCTCGTCAAGCTGTGAAAATGGTAGAAAACGTGCAGGACGTTCAGAGCAAACCGTATATTATTTTGTCAGTAGAAAAACGTGAATTCCACTTTCAATTGTCTGAATGCAGTAAAATTTCTCTTTTTGGTGAAACAAGAACACAGTGGATATAACTTACAGCTGGCGTGGCTGCTACACAGGACGCAGACCTTCCGAAAAATTCTACGCTGTATCTTCGGCCACTGGGGCTGTATCTAAGCTCAACATTGCCACCAGCACTGTTTTGGAATTCATCACAGATATTAGAATAGATCAGCTGATCACCGGCGTTGGAGTTGGAATCAAATCGAGCCACCAGATTAAGGTCAGTAAAGTCTAAGGCAGCTAACCTCCAAACGACGGCGGCACGGATACCATCATCTTCAAAGAAGGCGGCTTGTTGACGGATGGTGAAGTTGGTCTGCATGGCACTGGGGAAGATTTGAATGTAGTTACCCACAGCATCGGATGATACCTGTTCACTATTGAAGGTTTGATCAACCAGAACATCACATTGGGCACCTGCAAGGTAATCAAACTTTGGTTGAAAACAGTAGAACTAGAAAGTGACTTAAAACTAATACAACCACAATTGAAAAATTCAGTTCGGATACTTTTTAATAAGCAAAACTACATATGTGTGATTTGCAGTATGTTACAAGAAGGCAGTAATAGGGTGTTGGGACTTACCTGGAGGTGGGACGGCGGATGCTTCAAGTGAACGATCAACACCAGGAACCCAGTCGCATCGGCATCCAGTCTGGTTAAAGAACAGAGGGACCACACCAGCAGCTTGGTATGCGGCAGCAACATAGCTTGGCAATACGCTGAAACAGGTTTGGTCGACATACAAATCATTGATGTTATCTCGTACAAGATTGGGTACAAGAATTTGGAAGGCATCAGGGGGTGATCCAGAAGGTACTCGAATTTGACATTCTTGGTCGAGAAGATCTTGAAGTTCCTGGATATATTCACATCGACATACTCCACCGTTCTGAGTGAATCGGAGGAGGGGGGTTGCACAGGTAGCTACAAAAACTGGTGCGTCGCCATCAAATCCACCAGCGGAAAGGAGATAGTTTCTAGGATTATCTGGATCAGGACGATGATCGTTGCTGCAATCTAATAAAAAGTGAGATTATAATCGAAATGTCAATTTGGTAACATAGAAACTCCTTTATATTTTGGTGAGGTTAATCGAAATGTGAATTCGGTAACATACATGTAAGGACTATTTTATGTTTTTGCGAATGATAATGGATAACTGCTTCGTTAACAGGCGTATATGGTCTGGACTGGTTTGATCAACAGGTGAAAAAACACGTATGGTCTGATCTCAATTACATGTACCGCTCAACCCTAACCCACCAAAGCTACATTTCCAATCCGATAGATGAATCGATATCGAGAGTTTGTTATAAAAATATCTTAATTGATTGTTCTAGAAATAAACTCAGATGTTCGTCTCGGGTCCAACTACTTAGTTTCAGATTTTATAAGCAAGTTATCCAATACGTCAAAACTTTTATGCAAAAATTCAATTACTTCTTGTGTTCAAGGGGATAAAAGAAATAATATATTTTTTTCACTCACCCCACTCCGTAGGGTCAACCTCGATATTTGCTTCTCCCCCTTCGGATTGTGCCTGAATTAAAGGCATTCCAAAAAGGGCAACAACCAGGATAAGGTACTTCATGATGCGAGGTAAGCTACCAGTCTGAAAAAAGAGAAAATAAAGTCATTTTGTTTTTTTAAAACCTTGGTATATTTCCTAGTTTCTGTATATGTACAGTTGTTATTTGTCACAAACAAGCTGCTTTTCAAGTCGTATTGTGGGAAATGTCTCCAACTGTTTTCAGCTGCGAGACTGAGCCCCAGACACATCTTACTTATACAACTGATACCTACAGAATGAACATAAACATCCGTATATAACTACAAGAATGGCTTGTAGAATGAACTACAAGAGCAGGGCTTGAAACATCGCAAAACAAGAGCAAACAATGTATACCCAGATCGAATTCAATTGATTTTAAAATGAATATCAGTTACAAGTCATGTAATATCTGTCTTCAATCCTGTTATTTATTTCAGTAAGCCTGTGTAGTTTTACAGAGAGGAGTGTTTACAATTGACAGAATATAGAAAAGACTGCTCTTCGAGTTCAGGGCCCAGTTTCACAAAGCGATCTTAGCTTAAGATGATCTATATTACCAATGGCAACATATGCCTTTAGCATTGGTTGCATGGTAGTTAAGATCACACTTAGCTAAGATCGCTTTGTGAAACTAGGCCCTGGCCTACAACTTGAAGTGTTAATTGGAGTCGCACAATTAAGAAACAATTTACTCTCACGGAGTAACAATGAAAAATAATATCAATCTTCACCTGCGCTACATTCGCAAACTTAGACAAACATAATTCCCACACAGGCGTGGACTGGAGCCTGTTTCACAGAGCTGCGTGGCTGAAGTTTTTACATAACTGTCATGGCAACCATAACTGTAGAGATATGTTGCCAGGAAAGTTACGCAAAAATACATCTACTCCTTTTTGTGAATCAGGCTTCAAGTGTGTGGTAAAACCGTGTATGTTGAGCAGAAAAGATGACATAGGAATTAGAAACAGCTTTAGAAATTATGAACAATCCGATAGTCACTGAAAATTATTATAGATATATTACCTTAGAAAATACCGCTGTCGATGTTCTGAGGATGTGACTGAGAGATCTTCTCCACTCGTCTTTTATAAAGAAACCACCAGACAAAAACACCACATCAGTCTCAACCAAATCAAATTTCGATTAATCATATCCTATGCTAATGAGATAGCGAAATTAATTCTTATTTACATGGGCGTGTTTAACGCTGTAGGGCCAAAACTGTAACTAACCGTGCGATAATAAGCACCGCCCACTTTACATAGCTTCCGGCCAAGTATATAGTTAAACTACAATACTTATAATGAAACTAAAAAATTATTACGAGGGCGCCATTTTCTGTAGATCGACAACAAGCTATTTTTTATTTACCCATCCTTCATTTTATCGTGTAAACCCCTGCTGGACCTAGAATATATTTCAACCACAATAAAAACTGTTGTATCCGTGAACAAACCCTGATATAGTTTACACGGTTCATTGACCCGTAACTAAAAGTTTTCTTTTGAAAAAGAATACAGTATGATGGTAAATTTCTACATTAAATGTTTTATTTGGTTGAGGTATATTGTAAATTAAGTACTATTTCAAGATCGCAAGAAAGTGCTTTTTAGAATTGCTGTACGTTTTACTATATATTGAAACTTGCATATTTAACACGGCTAATAATTTATATGAATTCATTCGCTAAGCATGACAAACTATACCTAAAAGGAAAGATGTTTAGAAAACAACAGACCTGTATTGAGAAAAAGCAATGTTGTTTTAAAACTCATTTAAGGTACAGTCTTGTTTACTTGGCGAGGGCAGGGGTTAAATACTGAGTATTAGGCTTTACAAAGACGAGCTAGTTTCCATGTTGAACACACTCTTTATAAATGATAGATGGAATTATTTATATTCAGGTGAACGTAAAGTAGAAGGGGTCATATTAATTAATGTTGCCAAGAGCGCCTTATATGGAAGGATGGCCAAAGAACCCCCACCCCCCCCCCCCCCCCTTAACGTCGCCATATGAGTGAAATAATCTCGAGTATGGCGTAAAACATTCAACATATTGCACAGAGCCTTAATTGGTGTTGAAACAAACGGGATTGAGATAAAGATTGTGCATTGCCTTTAATGTTTCTACAAACCAAGATTGTGCTAAGCAGCATAAACGCAATTTAAATGGCCTTGATCGTAGGTCTTATAGGTATTTCTGTACACTGCTTTAACATACATTCCGTACAGTTGAAGTCACATTCTTTATTGTACTTCTTGGGAATAATATCAAATATTTCTATTTCTGTTGAGAAAACAATGAGTATGACACTTTATGTGAAGCAAATATTATGGCCGAGAAGGGACATCGCGTTATATATACTCAACCAGGCTAAATTGAAATCTAAGACGCGATGAAAAATACAGCAAGATTTATTTTCGTGTTTTACTTTTTGAAATTGTCGTTTTGGGGGTCATTTGTTATGTAAAACACGATGGAAACGCGATGAAACGACAAATCTGACTATTGTTAACATTTTATTCAATAGACATATCCGTCTTTGAAAATGATGTCGATGGGAGATGAGGTCCCTATTTCTGTCTTGTTTGAGGTTAACCACCTGTCAAAAATTATGCAGTTTCTTTTTGGTTCTGTCAGATGCATGTCGATTGAAGAAAATCATTGCCCCGGGGGAGCGTATTTTGAGAGAAATCACTGACATGGCAAGTCTAATCTATCTGGAACATAAAAACAGAAGTAAAACTTTAATCGCTTCAGCGGACTAATTACATGTAGTCTACACTATTTTTTTGTATTCCTAAAACCTGTCTGTAAACGCTTGTGTAATTTTGAAACGCACCCAGTTACATTTTCTTCTTCCACGTATCTAGAAAATGTGACTTAATAGTTATAGATATAAAATAATTATTCTATATGTGTACCTATATCTATATAACGATTTTGATCTTGATTGCTTGATGTTTTACGCCGCACTCAAGGTTATTTCACTTATATGGCGGCGTTGCCAGGTTTAGCGGGGGAGGAAACCGGGCCTATTGGCCGCATGAAACACTCGACATTTGGGGAGTACCTGACAACTCTTCTACATACGGCGACCGAGTGAAAAATCCACTCAAAAATGCTTCGCCTTGCCAATATGCATTTGTCAAATTTATTTTTCTTTGGAATTATGCAGTACACCAACAAGTTATTACGATACCACATATGCATGTCTACACATTTCTTCACATAAATAATAATCGAGATTTAAACTCAAAGGAGAGTCGCTTTCATCTAAACTGTAACCTTAAAGTGGCATGAGCTGCCAAAATGTTGATATTTTAAGGTTAAAACAGAATGTTGAAATTATTGGCTATTTTTCTCAAGACGTATAATTCAGAAGCTTTTTAGTGCTTCTAGTCTCGCAAGTGTACGATAAAGTATTGTTTTGAACTAACTTTGGCTTAGAATGAATGAATGGTCGTCCCGGTAATTTAAATTTTGTTTACTTTTCGAACACGCTTTCGGGTCGTACAGGCCATATACAGTATGGATTTTCCTCATTCCAACGCCAATCATTTAGTTTTTCGATGGCCTTCAAAGCCTCTTATTGTCGTGACGATCAGAAATTATGAAAAAGTGTGAATTTTGGCAACTCATGTCACTTTAAACATGTTTCATCAAAGTATATATTTAAGAACACTAAACACACTTTCGCAGAGGGAAAATTGTCCTGTCTATAATAACCTTAGGCATTCATATTGTTTAAAGTGAGCTGCCAAAAAATCTAACACTTTTCATGAATTCTGATCGTCGCCACAGTGTGATGCTTTGAAAGCCATCGAAAAACTAAATGGTCGACATTTGAATCAAGAAAATTCATACAGTATTTGACCTGTATGTGCCGAAAAGTGTTCGAATAGTATGCACAAATTATAAATACCGGGAACGAACGTTTATTCATTCTAAGCCTAAGTTAGTAAATTTAACCTACGTGCAGATTATAGAGACTAGTATTCCTATAAAAAGCTTCTGAATTGCACATCCTGAGAAAAATAGCCGATAATTTCCCATTTTGTTTGCACGGAAGAATAGCAACAGTTTGGCAGCTCATGCCAATTTAAGGCGAGTTACATAGTCGGGCAATAAACTTCAAAAGAACCATTTTTACTTCATACCCCAAAACGCCCGAAATTTGGCCAATCGTCCGTTTATGGTCTACCAGCTATTCCAAACTGTAATTTCATTTATCAAAAAAGGCCAGTTTCAAATAAAAATCTCACCGAAAACAAAAATAGTCAATTAACAATGTTGTGTGTGTTTTTGGTGTCATTACTGGACCCATCCTACAGTTTAACATAGAACACTGAGATCCGGCAGACGGAACACAACAACATGCATTCACTCCAAATAAACTTAATACGCAAACCACAGTTAAAACAATAGCTGCAAAAGTGGCGTGATAAACTTTATTTATGCAATCATTGTATACGCCTTTGAACTGTATGGTACCCGGATGCTACAGTCTGAGTTTCTGTAAAAAAAACAAAAACAATTAGCGGTTTCAGTTGGGAGATACTTAATTTTTTATTGAGCAATTTACTGACAAAAATAAAAACTCTACGGTTAAACAGTCTCTACACAACATTATTGAAGATTCTATGTATTGCTAGATTTGCCCTGTGTTTTAGTGTTCATAAATATATATATCTTTGAAAATAAAGTCACACTGGGACAAGGACATCAACACGAATGACATTTTTGTTTTGCTAGAAGAGCTATATAGAGACATGAGTTGGTACATGTACGTCATAATTTACCTTTAGTGAACTATTGGTAATAACTTCTATTAATCTGTTTACTATGTCTGTATCATATTCACGAGGCCATTACTCAATCGAAGCGATATAGGACCTACTGTATCTTTAGGTTAATAATGAACTGATGACGCTATACTATATATACCATAAATAGTTTATTTGTTGACGATTTCTTGATGTCATATAAAATGATAGCTTCTCCTAGAGATGTTCGTTGAAATATTATTTTTTAACATATACACACAGGCGTTTATTCATTAATTGTCACGATTTTATAAGCTTGTGTTATCATTCAGGTGGTTGTTTGATTGTTTGGTGATTTACGCCTCCGTCAAGATTATTTCACTTATAAGGCGGCGTTGCCGGTTTTATTGTGGGAGGAAACCAGGCCCTATGCCCGGATGAAACCCACGACCTTCCGCTGGTTACTGGCGACCATCCCACATAGGTCGTTCGAGTAAAAACCCAGTAAGACAATTTTCCAATTTTTGGGGACTGGGTGGGATTCGAACCCGCGACCCATTGGTGGAAGGCTGTTCGGACTGACCGTCCAACGCTCTCCCTTCTGAGCCACGGAGGCCCCTCATTCACGTGGGCCGGTCGTTAAAATAGTTGTAGAAGCAGCAAAGCCCCCAAAATGCACAAATATTGGTTTTGTATGGCTAACTGGCTTTACTAATAGTTTTCATTTCTACCCCAATCCTTGCCGATCGGAATTTATGAAAAACAATTGTAGAATTTTGGCAGCCCATGCCGCTTTGAGTTACTTTGAGGAATTGAATAACATGAACTTCTCTGCACGTCCATCTCACTATTATTTCCCTCACTTTTCCCCATTGTGTTGTTGTCAGGCTTTGTTGGGAAGAGGTTGAACACTTCAGTTTTTCAATATTTTTGTTTTGGATTAAGTTGAATTCGAATCCGCGATCCATCGATGATCCACGGAGGCATCTTTCATTTCGACGGAGGCTAATTCATCGTTGAGCCTACTGTGTCCTAACCGATTAGTCTCCGATGCGATCAGTTATTCGGAAGGAAACTTTGTCATCACATTGCTCGTCTGTGAGAGAAAGTAATATTCTTAAGCCCTGCTCATGTCGAGTTTAGATCGGATCAGATCGTCGTAAGGTCCAGTCGGATCGACTTCATCACGTGATCATTTTTACTCTGCGTTTCGGTGACCTCTTGTTACGTCATTCCTAATCGTGTGCCAGTCTGCATAATGTGATGACGAAGTTCCCTTCCGATCAACTGATGGCATCGACCTGAGGGTTTTTAAACTGACATAGCAGCCCATAATGTAGAGATGCGTTACTGTGAAACAGGCTCCAGGTCTAAAAAAAATCTCCGACTGATTGGTCTCCGATTTACTGACGACAAAGCCTAATGTGACGATCGTATCGGATCATTAACTCAACCCAATCGTCTCAATCTTAAGATGTAGACGTTTACAGCTACGGTTAATTTTCTAAATGTGATTTTGAGATCATACGTTTGAGGAATGTGCAATCAATACATTTTTATAGAATATGTTAAAACAGTTGTTGTATAATGGCCCATCTCGTTCCCTTACACACGAGAGGAAACGTTGAGGAAAGATAAAACAACAACATCAAAGTATATCATGCACAATTCACTATTTAATAAAACGGCATAACCAGTATATCATATTAAAGAAAATCCTTTAATGTCTCAGGAACGACAACGTTCTTTTCCCAAAACCGTCGACCTATTGAGATAACAGCTAACCATTCTCACTCCCGGCAGTCATTTGCCACATCCAGTACCACTTAACTGTACCATTAAATAACAATCAAACGAATGTGACGTGCTTTGGAGTATATTGCTGTGTGCCTCGAGGACCCCGGCTGAACTTAGTGGTTATTTTGACAAGTAAATGTATCCGTCCAATTACGAGTGTTAATTAAGGGCTTCTAGTGAGATAGCAACGCCCGGCTGTCGTATATGAAAAAGACGAACTTTTAAAGATGGAAAAATTAACGACCCTTTAAAAGTGTGTTTTAAACTTTATTTGAACTTAAGTAGATTTACCCCCTACGGGATTTAACTTGTTCCAACCCAAATCAATATGATAGATTTATGTCGATGAGAAAAAACAACACCCTGAGAGTTTGTGTGCGCAGTGCAATAGCAGAGTTGAATCAAACATATCAGACGACTTATAAAGTTGCATCATTTAAAAGAGGCAAAACAAAATGTAAACACTTATTTATTACCTGATATGCTTCATCGGGTTACAACAAAGGGTATATTGTTTTACACTGTTCCAATGAACTTACTTTCACTACCAGAACATTTTGTTGGACTTCCAAGGTCGACAGCGACTGTACACTCAGCGACTTGGGTAACACGTTAAAGGATTTATGAAGAACTTTGGTTAATATATCATATTTTACGGTAAATTTGCTTGTAAATGTGTACTTTTGAAGTCAGACAGAAAAGAAAATCAAATTTTGAGAGTAAAACATGCAAAATTGAATGCATTCTTTGCCGCTTTAAAGTTACGGAAATTAATAAGCTCGATAAAACTCGTCAAAAGTGACGTCATACGCGACCTGTGCCAGTGCTTATACTCAGCGGAGGTCGTGAATGACGTCATATTTGGCGGGTTTTACCAAGTGTTACGGAAAATAAGCATATTGCACCCAAGTCTACATAAACGATAAAAAAGAGTACACTGAACTGATTTTATTTCATCTTTCCTTTTAATAAGGTATATATTTAGCCAATAAACCCTTAGAAACAAGATATATGACCTGTTCATAAATCCTTTAAAATGAGACACTGCCTAATGTTTTCTGTCGACCTTCAGATTAGTAGAAAAATAAGAAGTGATAAATTTCGGATGAAAGATTGTAAGCCGAGTTTCCGCCAACATAATCCATTTAAAGAGTTATATTTATGTATATTTATCCCAGGCACTGGGCCAAACGTTTTAGACACATATGTATGGTATCCTACTATCCAAACGTTTTGGACATATATGTATGGTATTCTACAACCAAACGTTTTGGGCAAATGTGTATGGTATCCTATAATACAATCGTTTCGGGGCAAATATTTATGATATCCTATAATGCAACCGTTTTGGGCCAAATAGTTTGGATTATAGGATACCATAAATATTTGTCTAAAATGTTTGGATGATTGGATATCATACGTATTTGTCCAAAACGTTTGGATTATATGAAAACATACGTATTTGTCTAAAACGTTTGGATTATATGAAAACATACGTATTTGTCCAAAACGTTTGGATTATATAAAAACATACGTATTTGTCCAAAACGTTTGGATTATAGGATACCATAAATATGTGTCCAAAACGTTTGGATTGTAGGGTACCATACATATTTGTCCAAAACGTTTGGATTATAGGATATCATACGTATTTGTCCAAAACGTTTGGATGATTGGATATCATAAATATGTGTCCAAAACGTTTGGATTATAGGGTACCATACATATTTGTCCAAAACGTTTGGATTATAGGATATCATACGTATTTGTCCAAAACGTTTGGATTATATGAAAACATACGTATTTGTCTAAAACGTTTGGATTATATGAAAACATACGTATTTGTCCAAAACGTTTGGATTATATAAAAACATACGTATTTGTCCAAAACGTTTGGATTATATGAAAACATACGTATTTGTCCAAAACGTTTGGATTATAGGATACCATAAATATGTGTCCAAAACGTTTGGATTGTAGGGTACCATACATATTTGTCCAAAACGTTTGGATTATAGGATATCATACGTATTTGTCCAAAACGTTTGGATTATATGAAAACATACATATTTGTCCGAAACGTTTGGATTATAGGATACCATACATATGTGTCCAAAACGTTTGGATTATAGGATATCATACGTATGTGTCCAAAACTTTTTCATTATAGGATACCATACATATTTGTCCAAAACGTTTGGAGTATAGGATACCATACATATTTGTCCAAAACTTTTGGATTATAGAATACCATACGTATTTGTCCAAACCCATTTGATTGTAGGATACCATACATATTTGTCCAAAACGTTTGGATTATAGGATACCATACATAAGTGTCCAAACCCATTTGATTGTAGGATACCATACATATTTGTCCAAAACGTTTGGATTATAGGATACCATACGTATTTGTCCAAAACGTTTGGAGTATAGGATACCGTGCATATGCAGATCTGCAGTTAACACTTTAGATTTTCTACCAATGCCTGCTTGGTGATCTTCGTGCTTTCTAATTCTGAAAATACCATATTTTGACTGAGCCTACGTAAGTTTCGACGAGTCCAAATGGCGGTAGGCCTACTCGTGATGAATTGACTGTAGTGTGAAACCGACATGCATTATGTCAACTATATTTTTGATTTTCAAGGATATCACATACATGTGTTGATTGTTTAGGGCAAGGGAGATTCTTCTCAATATTTCTTTGAGTAGTTTTCGAACCCCGGATCCATTGATGGAAGGCACTAAAGCCCTCTTAGGCTTTGAAAGATATGAGATAAAGGTGATAACGTGTGAGGGTATTTTAATAACACAAATTAAAAGATGAACCTACTACGTATACTACGAGACACTCTTCTCGCACATATATTATTCTTCCTAAAGTAAATTATACTTACTTAAATGTTTTAAGGAAAGATAATCATGTATAAAGTTAGACAAATAAAATGGTTGATCATTAAGTTTGTATAATGTATTAACCAGTTATCATCAAAGTATTCAATTTAACCTAGTGCCCTACATGTGCAGGTAAATTTATTCTGACTTCGACCCGAAATTCGTCACCCCATATCTCTCCCCCCTGAGGAGACGAATATCTCATTTAAATATTGAAATCAAGGATACAGATAGGTCTCGCGAGATACTAGATAAGCACATTAATATAAATATCATGGTGGTGTATATTTGTCTCGCCAAAAGTAACATGGGGTTTTCTGCAGATCAATTTATCGTTGTTTTTTTTTTGTTTTTTTTTTGGTCGAGATTTCTTGTGTCTCTACTGCAGCAAATTTTCTGTCTCTGATTTTTCACGATAGAGCCACAAAACTGCTGACTTCTTCAATTTTTATTAAACAGGCCTGTCATATAACATGATCTTTTATATTTATACCACCTTTTATATTGGTTCCGTTGATTATATAAAAAGCTATCATTTTTGTTTCCACCATCAAATGTTTTTAATTGTCAATATTTAATAGGTTATGTTTATCACACAATAATTTACCCATGGCTTTGTCCTGGTGCAAGTGAAGCTTGTCTAACCATGAATACAGGCTTTACAACTCTTTTACTTAAATAATACCCCAGGTACATAATGTGCTTTATTGGGCTATCACGTCTAAAACATATCATAGGGTATCATATTCTCACACCAAAATAAGTCATTTGTTTCAGCCAATAAATGTTGATAACACCCCCCCCCCCTCAAAAAAGGGGGCGCATGTTAATAACCTGCTATAAAGGTTTAGCGATACTTTTTTCACTTTCTCTCAATGATAAAGTAAACCATAGACGAGGCGAGTATCAGTATGCCACTTAATTACGAGAGGCGCCTTTTTAGTAATTACTCTGTGAGAAATGTATACGTGTTCTGGCTGATAAACTTTTTTTTAAAGAATATAGCATAAAAAAGCAAATAATAATTGGTACTGTCAAAAGTACATATGAACTAATATAAGACGAATAGCATTATATTAACTTCACGTTTAACTAACCTATGCCTACATGGTTTGTACAGCGTGACGCAGACATAAATTAAAACTAAAGATGCGAGATCTTTGATGACCAGGTTTTCTACCTGTTGTTGTTTTGATTTTAAGGGAATCAACCTTTAGTTAGTAAATTAAAATGAAAATTCATATTTTTAACGTGTTATAGTAAAAGCTAATGTGTTTTTAGTTGTAGATTTCCAAGGTCTCATCATGCAAACTTTAAAGTGACATGATCTGCCAACGTTGGAATATTTCTCCCCAAAGCACATTTTGAAATTATCCGCAATTTTTCTCAATAAGTGCAAATTTGAATTTTGTTTGTACTACTGGTCCTGGGCGTGTAATGGAAACATGAGCTGCAACATTTGGGCAAACAGAATTAGCTAATTGTTCATAATTGTTATTGAAAAGTACAAAGAGCTTTCCGTTAATACCAGTCTGGGAGATTTAATTTAAAGTGGTATGAGCTGCCAAAATTCACACGTTTTTAAAAATTTCTGATCGTCACAACAAGAGGCTTTGAAGGCCATCGAAAAACTAAATGATTGGACTTGGAATGAGAAAAATCAATACAGTATGTGGCCTGTACGAACCGAAATAGTGTTCGAAATGTAAACAAAATTTAAATAACCGGGACGACCATTCATTCATTCTACGCCTAAGTTGGTTCAAAACAATACTTTATCGTACATACTCGAGGCTAGAAGCACTAAAAAGCTTCTAAATTTTACGTCTTGAGAAAAATAGCCAATATTTTCAACGTTCTGTTTTAATGTCAAAATATCAACATTTTGACAGCTCATGCCACTTTAAAGGATAAATGTCAAGTTCTTTCTGAACACCTATTGGTGATTTGTTATTGCATATTGACTAAATATGTACCTAAAACAAAATGCTGAAACAAAACTTCCTATAAGACCCCATGGTGTCAAAGAAAAGGCGATTGAAAGTATGCGTATCTTCCGTAACATGCAATCGGAAATATCTTCGTATCTGACGTCATAGTTGATTTCCCATGTAATTTCAACCAACCATGAAGACGCCCTGGTTGAATAGTAATGTACATATCAAATGTTAACTATGATGTCAAGGCGCTAAAGCTATTTAATTTTCGTATCTAGGCTGTACAGAGAAAAAGAATGGCTTGACTTTTGTAGGTTTTGTGCCTGAAATCTCATTTTTCTTTTGGCTGAGTTCGTAGGCATATATACACGGTGTAAGATTTTAAGCACATTGATTACCAAATAGGCATTGACCTACACTTGTCCTTTATCCTTTAAGGTATATAAACAATACAACCTCTAAATTGTACTCATACGTCCCGGCTATTTGAATTTTGTCAGCTTTTAGTATATATCTTCGGTGCGTACAGGTATCGGACTTTATCAGTAATTGTTATTTCAGCGTCCATCCTTTAGTTTTTGAAGAGACTATAAATACTCAACATGTTTTGACAATAAGAGTTTATGAAAAAAATCTGAATTTTGGCAGCTCATGCCACTTTTAAGACGTGTATTGAACTAATAAAGGACTAAAGTAAATTAAATCTTACAGTGGCATTTAGAAGTGGAATGGTTACAATAAGGGGAAGAATTAGCTATGGATAACAATTTTGGAGTGTCTTTGGCGAGAACATTTCAGTGAATCATTCGCCACCTTATCCTTAAATGAAAAACTAAAAGATCTGAAATGAACGTAATTCAATATAAAAGTTACGCCATTTCTGTATCAATGGTTGACGTGCGGACTTCAGTTCTTGGCATTTCTAGTTTACACCATTTATAAACACAAAGGGGTCTACTGCGTAGTCGATTATTTTTACCATAACAATGCAGGCAATGGAACCCCCAAATAAGATTTTCCATCCAGCGGTCTGTGACAGCTAGGGAAGTTACCAATAGCCATCTGGAAACCTAATCTTTCTAAAAACATCAGTAGAATAGTAGGGCCTACACATTTTAACGATCTTCGTTCCGGGCATGTCCATTTAATGTGTACATATTGAATCTCTAGCCTACATGACTGTTAGATGATCTTAATACATTTCCCATTATGTTATATCATATTATTTTTTTCTTATTTATTTTCTCGTTGTATAGAGCGTTCATTTTCAAGATTTAAAACACACGATATTCTAGATCCTTTGCAGCTGTAATACAATACAATGCATTCAATGGGGGAAAAATATGTATAGTTGCACTAAAGTAGTTTCTTTACCCTGAGAATGATTTGATAGTATTTTTTTTTCGTAAGCACAGACAGCCCCGAGGCGAAACTTTTTTAGTCTTGTAAGACCGGTATATACTGTATTCAACAAAGTCCTTATAGAAAGCTATATCTTGACCGCATGGAGACGTCCATGAATAATTTAAAAAATCTGCTTTGAGATTTACATCAATTCTGTACGTTTTTATTTCTCCTGCGTCAATCCAGATAAAGTAAGAAATGGAAATCTATATCTGTACATTTTCCGAAAGCTGACCGCAAAATAACTAGGTTTGTACTTTAAATAATCCACTGTTGTTAAATATACCACTGGGAACTGGTCCCAATCCCACTAAATCCTGAGTGAGATCTTCCTGAATGCGGCGAAAAACGTTTTCGTTTAATAATAAAATGTAGATCTAATAAGACGCCAAGATGATTAAAGATTTCACAAGCAATGCAGACGCCAAGAGTGTCGTTGAATCCTTTATTCAGTTTATAATTCGTTGTATGATTATAAAGCATAGAAATTAAACCAGAGTACTACTTAACCCAGATACAAGCTTACAGAGAATCCATTTTAATATTAAATATATTTAAATTATGTGATTTTGCATTATATGTATGTACTGTTGAATACAATCGAGTGCAGACGCGACTCTAATTAGTGTGTTTTAATTAGATCGAACCGGATGTGTTGTTTAAATACAAAGATTAATGAAGCCTCCAGTGTTAGCCTTGTACTTTATTGACTAGGTCTGTAAGTAAAGTGTCAATTATCAATGGCAATAAATCAAGAGAAAGATAATGAGTGGTGTGAGTTTAAAGATGCTACAAATGAATGATCTGAATAGTTTAATTAAAAGTTCTTATGTTGATACATGTGCACTCAGAGTTTTTAATTATTATCATCTACCAATATCACGTCTTAGGGGACGAGTGTATTATCTAAAAAAACAAGGTACGCCTTTTAGTTTATCTCCATAGCTGTATGTTAAGCCAGCCGTCAGTTTAGGTGATACATAACCGAACAGTCTATTCGGTTTTATTTGTCAGAAAATGATTTCGATAGTAACATTTTATGTTGGGGGGGGGGGGGGGGGGGGGTATCTGTAACGAGGAGGTGCACTTTTAAAAAAAATAAACAAATTATTTTACTAACTGTATTAGTGAATTGAAAAGATTGCTTCGAAACCGGGAATAAGGCACGTATCTTATTGTCAGGTCTGGATGTGGACGGCCTTGTTCACTTGGCAAACTGGACTTAGGTCTGGCCTCAATAATATTGCTCTAGTAGTTCAATTTCCAATTTGGAAATTCGTTAGAATTCGTTATTCGTTAGAAGAATGTCTACCACTTTCTTGAAAAAATCTTCTACCGATTTTGGGTAAAATTTGATATGGCAGTCGTCATTTAGTGCTGGCACTATGGGTTACTATCAACGCTTCGTCGGGTTTGAATACATGCATGTACATTACGTGGCATGATGTTTTCTAACTGGGTTGCTTTTAAGTATGACGTCTTCTATAGACAATGTACGAATGCCATATGCAATGCATAAACGCAATGGTCTTCCATGGAAAAAAATACTTTATCTCGAGAAGATGGCCGAAGGTGACCCAAAGGCCGTTTGGGTTTGCTTTCTTCTGTACCTCCTTTTTGATTCCGGAAAATACAGACTTGTAGGCCTATTCGAAAATATATTCTCAAAAAAGCTTTATTGTATTCTCGTTATTTTTCGGGATTACACTTTCTTGAAAAATGGCAGGAATTCTTCTACTAAAGTGTTATATATAAATCTGAACCGTCTTGGGTTTCACACACTGAACCGTTTTGGGTTTCACACACTCAACCGTCTTGGGTTTCACACTCTGAACCGTCTTGGGTTTCACACTCTGAACCGTCTAGGGTTTCACACTCTGAACCGTCTTGGGTTTCACACACTGAACCGTCTTGGGTTTCACACACTGAACCGTCTTGGGTTTCACACACTGAACCGTCTTGGGTTTCACACTCCGAACCGTCTTGAGTTTCACACACTGAACCGTCCTGGGTTTCACACACTGAACCGTCTTGGGTTTCACACACTGAACCGTCTTGGGTTTCACACACTGAACCGTCTAGGGTTTCACACTCTGAACCGTCTTGGGTTTCACACACTGAACCGTCTAGGGTTTCACACTCTGAACCGTCTTGGGTTTCACACACTGAACCGTCTTGGGTTTCACACACTGAACCGTCTTGGGTTTCACACTCCGAACCGTCTTGAGTTTCACACACTGAACCGTCCTGGGTTTCACACACTGAACCGTCTTGGGTTTCACACTTTGGACCGTCTTGGGTTTCACACTCTGAACCGTCTTGGGTTTCACACACTGAACCGTCTTGGGTTTCACACACTGAACCGTCTTGGATTTCACACACTGAACCGTCTTGGGTTTCACACTTTGAACCGTCTTGGGTTTCACACTCTGAACCGTCTTGGATTTCACACACTGAACCGGATTGGATTTCGCACACTGAACCGGATTGGATTTCACACACTGAACCGGATTGGATTTCACACACTGAACCGGATTGGATTTCACACACTGAACCGGATTGGATTTTGCACGCTGAAGCAGCTTGGAATTTACACGCTGAGCCAATGTAGGCCTGATAGAGAAGAAAGTTTTGAAATTAGAAACCCAGAAATCAACAATGGGTTTTAATCACCTTTGTATATACAACACACAAAACAAGAATATAAAACACCTTCAAAATTCGTTGATAAATTGCTACTATTACATTTACTTTTGATAATGGTAAAATCGCCATCCGTTATAGTCGATCGAAGCTATTCAGGAAACACATTTGACTATCAGCTATGAGGTAGAATTTGTCAGTATTATCTTCGTTCATCTTCGTTCCTTTTTTAAAACAATTAGAAACTTGTCTCCATGGTTATCTGAGTCTCGAAGATTTTCTCGGTGTCTGTGTGTTTTAGTGTTCATAAATAAATATACCTCTGTGATTCAAAGCCCATATACGGCTAGTTTTTCATCACGTGTTGGAACGGTACATAAACAGTTCCACACTATCTTCCCAAACCAAAACGTTTTCTTAAGCCTTTATGGTTTCAAAATTAGTTTGTGCCTTTCTTAGTGTCACGAAAGTTTAAATAACAAAAGATATTTATTTGGAGAAAACAATAAAAAATATACAAAAAGCTGTCCCTTCGAATGTATTTGAAATACAAATAGTTGGTCATTCGAATGTATTTGAAATATACAAATACTTGGTCATTCGAGTGTATTTGAAATACAAATACTTGGTCATTCGAGTGTATTTGAAATACAAATAGTTGGTCATTCCGGTGTATTTGAAATACAAATAGTTGGTCATTCCAATGTATTTGTCATTCCAGTGTATTTAATAAATGGATAAACCGTGAGTGAAAGTGAGACAAAAGGGGTGATTGGGGGGGGGGGGGGGGGGTGCACTTTATGGTTTAGAAGAAGAGCGCTAATGTATCCATACCAACGGTATCAAACACATATTTTTGCGATATTTTACGCCTGAGAGTGAAGTTAATAAAATATCACACAATGTAAAACAAATTATTCAACTTTCAAAATCTCCCAATTTAAGCCTAGGTTAAATTCATCCTCCTCAAGTCCTTCGTAACTCACCAATATGGTACGCAGGCTAGTTTTTTGCTAGCCACGTTTTCCTCAAAGCTTCCTTTGTAATTCAATGTAAGTTTTGAGAAACAAAAAGCATTTTCTGGAGATAGGAATTCTTTGGAAAGAATGAAATTGACCTGGGTTTAAATGGGAGATTCTGTATGCTACTTCATCATTGCCCATGTAAAAATCGCTCGAAAAATCACCCAACCATATATACCCCATTGGAAAACAGTTAATACACAGAGTGAGATATACAACCCATTGGGAAAAACAACTCAGTGTTCATTTTTAACTTATTAAAACAAACAATTAACCCACGCATTAACTGTGATATAACTCAGGAATAGATATTTGATTTTGCTTCATGAGAACATAAAAAAATCGGTTAAATTGAGGCTATAAATCCCAATTGAGGGGAGAAATTCCCTCGAGCTAAATTCTGGATAAAAACAAGCGTCTTGTACATGCGAGGAGGGAATGACTTGAAAGGTGTATTTTCTTTAAATGTTCCCGATGCAATGAACTCTCGCAGTTTTATATGGTTCTATTTTTACCAGCAGCCTCTGGCCCCTAAATCAGCCATCCTTAAACAAACTATAGATGACACTCTCTTGTGTTAACAAGTTTCACCTGACCTCACGTTTGCCGGGCATCTATAGTACGTCCTTCATATCAAAATAATTGTAGGCACGGCTATTATCTGTCAAATTAATGCAATGATATGTGCAACAAAGATTCAATCTATCGTTAATTAGCTGAGGTAATATCATGAACTAAACTCATTGTTTGATTGCGAGAACACACGTTTTTTTTACATAAAATTGTCGCTTTTTAAAGAAAAGCCCAATAGGCCAATGTTCTTAGATGAATAGAATTCAATTTCACAGCCAGATGAACGTAAAAATAAATTTGGCATCTGTCTTCCATAGATAATTATACGTAGCATTGGTTCTATTTGTTTTAATTGCAATGTGCTTATTCTAGCTTGAAAACAAATGAAATTCGAACAAAAGGTACTTGTTTCATTTTAAATTCAAAAGATAACGCGTTGTTGCATTCTTGTGTGGTTATTTTGAATTGCACAGACATTTAGGGTTTCATTAGCAATGGATTTGACGTGAAATGTCATCAACATACCGAGGAAGTTGAATGAAAAAATGTGCCACGTAATATGAAAGACTTTTTTGCTTAATATCAAGACATTCAATCTTGTAAATTTATGACCACTAAAACACACGGGCACAGGGAAAATATTCTTGTCTAAAATAACCATGGAGACTGTGTTTCTAATTGTTTAATAAAAAGAGGTATATCATTTAGACCTTTATACCCCATAAATTGTTGAAACAAACCAAACCTATGATATTTCATTCGGTTGACGACTGACAGGAGCTTAGCCTTGGTCTGGTCTGGAATCGTTTTGTAACACATTGACAATGGTTACGCATCTTAACTATGGCAAGAACATCGGTAGACTGATTTCTCACAACCTACAACCAACAAACAACATGGTTATAAAACTACATCTCATAACCTACAATTAACAATCAACAAGGTTATAAACTCCATCTCGCAACCTACAATAAACAAACAACACGGTTATAAACTCCATCTCACAACCTACAATTAACAAACAATACGGTTATAAACTCCATCTCACAGCCTACAGTTAAGAGGACAAAAACAATAAAACATATAAAAGAAAGTAATAAAAATACAACGTTTTACAGTAAGCAAAGAATACATAGCAATAAACGGAATCGCACACGGTTGGCTAGAAACTTTTCGGATATATTTCTTTTCTCAATAGCCTTAGAAACAAGTCTAAAGATATGTTGAATTTCTTGAGTTTATATGGGAGAGTGACAGGAAATAAAAAGGGCTTGGGTTATTAAAGGGTAGTTTTTTGTAAACAAGGGGAGATTAAAATATCAAACGGACATATTGTTAGAGAGAGCTGGGGTAATAATATCCTATGGTTTTGGAATAAAGGAGCTTAAAGCAAAAGGAAATTACAGTAACTGAAGAGTAACATTATAAGGTAATCTAGGGTAGAAACACATAGTCTATTCTTTATTGAATGAGATAAAACTGTTCAAATGTTAAAAGACAACAAGGTTATAAACTCCATCTCATAAACTACAACTATTCAAATGAAAGAAATAATTTTTATACGAAAACTAGTCAAGTGTTTAAAGATAAACGGTAATAGTAGATTATATAAGTAAATTGTGGATCAAGAAAGTTCAACAATGCTGAAGACTGTTTCCAACCGTGTGAAAATGTGTGGGTAATTTTTGTTTAAAAACAATGGTTATTTTGAACCGCTGGCACAGGCAAATATATATATTTATGATCACTAAAACATGTATAAATGAGCATAACGAAAATGTTACAGATTGGCGATAAACTTCATACACTCAGGCTTATAGCTGTATAATTTAGCAATGTCATTTGTTACATGTATATATTAATTCCGTGGTGTTTTCTATCATACTCAAGCCATTTATGCGTATATCGTGATGTTGTTCAGTTTGTTTAGGCTAGAAATTGGAACTTTATCCTGAGGATCCCATCGGCTTCCAGGGGATAATTGTCTCATAACGCAGCAACTCAAGTGGCACAAGCTGCCAAAATTTGGTCGATTGATGTTTTACGCCGCACTCAAGATTATTTCACTTATATGGCGGAGTTGCCAGGTTTATTGGGGGAGGAAATCGGCTCATTCCCCGGAGGAAATCTCGACCTTCGGCGAGTACCTGGCAACTCTTCCACATACGGCGACTCAGAAATTTGTCAATCTTTTTATTTGGTCTGAGTGTGATTCGAACCCACACCGCATCGATGGAAGGTCTTTGTGACGATCACTCTAACCCATCGGACCAAAATTTAGACTTTTTTTTCGTAAAATCCGATTGTTAAGAATAGTTGAGCATTTGAAGTACATTAATAACAGTAAAGAATTGACTTTTAAACATAAAAACATATGGAGCGTCGAACCAAAGACGGTTCGAATTTACGTTTTAGAAGCTTTTGTTGCTTTTCGAAAATACTTAAACGCACATCTCCAAGATTGATTTCAGCTGAAAGCTTTAATTCTTATTATTTCTTGTTTCTGCTTATAATTGGCAGAACATTCCACTTTAAATAGCTTCTCTCATAATGATCTTAGTCGAAAATGTTTCAAATGGGTATATATTTCTAATGGTACGGACAACATTTTCTCTGACACATATCTGCTAATAGCTATTTTATATAGCCTACTGTATATAGTCACGATAGTTTTGTTTATTTTGGATATTTTCTATAAATAATTTATTCTTTGATTTACTGTAAAATTAAAATTAAATTATATTATATTATATTAACAGCGAAAGTTATGCCGAGCGTGGTAATATTAACACCGGTAGCGAGCGAAGATAGCCGAAGGGAGTTCCGACTGATCTCAAACCTCTCTGCAGCGGACGAATGTTGTAAGGGAGATAATCATGTAAAGCACGATGCAGAAATTGCGCGGTAGTTTGTAACGAGTTATTTAGAATGAGTAAACATGCGCAGTGGTTTGTCCATGGTAAAAAAAACTTCATGGCTGCTATTTTCTCAAATGCGACACTGAATAGGTTTTAGGAATGGGTTTAGTGTGCCTCGACAGCTGATATTACACCTTTAAACCTAGGTTGGAGCAAATTGAACCACAGGTTTCGAAGACAAATAATGCAAAATTTCTCCAAGAATATTTACTCACTCTAAATTACGTGGAAAAAAAATAACTTCTTGACAGGAAATAATGGAAATGAATCGTGATAACAAAGAAGGTACCGGTTCATGACGGGGGTGGGGGGGGGGGGGGGCGTGAATGTACATTAAGGGGTAATATGAAGCATTGTTCAATATGCCCATAAAATCTACCACATACAATTTTAACAGCTTTGTCAACGAATTTACAGGTCTTGTATCAAGTCCATTAGATAAATGCAACATCTTTTTTAAAATGATATTTTCTAATAATATTATAACGTTGTTTTGAAGCACTTTTGGTGAGAGGTACTATTTAGATACAGAATTGAATTTCAATGCAAATGTTACTTTTCGGTCTTTTCTAAACAGCTAAAAACTGAAAACATGCTTAAGGATCCTCAACTGATTTAACTACATGGACTGTGTTGATACCCTTCCAAAGAAACATCTGGGGGCTGTTTCTCAAATGGACGTAAGCCCAACGCCAGGCCTAACTGCCATACCAACATTTATCTTCAACATTACGTTACGACCAGAGACAAAGTTACGTCGGGTGTACATGTGTTGAGAAATAAACAGCCCTCAGGAGTCTCTGATATGTACAAGGAAAATAAGATGAGGGGTTTAAAGCACCAATATGTCCAATAAGACCCTGTCAACTGCTATACTCTCATTTTTTATCAAAAAGCACGGGGGCGTTCGTGGCTCAGTATGTAGAGCGTTGGACGCTCAATCCGAACGTAACCTTCCACCAATGGGTCGCGGGTTGGAATCCCACTCAGTCCAAAAAAAAATTGGAAAATTTTCTGACTGGGTTTTCACTCGAACGACCTATGTGGGATGGTTGCCAGTTACCACCGGAAAGTCGTGGGTTTCCTCCGGGCATAGAGCCCGGTCCCCTCCCACAATAAAACTGGTAACGCCGCCATATAAGTTAGAGTTATTGAATGGCTTCCCGAGGGTATGGAAGATATTCTGAGAGGTGTGGCAGAGTGCGAAGCACGAGGCCAAATTTCTCAGAATTTCTTCCATACTCGAGGGAGCCATTCAATAACGTGCTTGTATCATGGTAATAGTTATTGACGTTGTCAATCAACTAGCAATTGTTTACTCTACGATACCCAGTCAAGAGAGCCATACAACAACTTCCAAAATCAGGAAGTTATTCAACGCTTAAGCCCCGCCCACTCTCTGTCCACTGGGTATCGGATTTGTCGAAGACTGCTCATCAAAAGAAAAACGTCGCAACCATGATACAAATGAAATGCGTTCGCACTCGGTCACACCTCTCAGAATATCTTCCATACCCTCGGGAAGCCATTCAATAACTTTAACTAATCTTGAACGCGGCGTAAAACGATCAATCAATCAATTAATAAAAAAGCACTAATATGAAAACGAACGTGTTTTCTTTCCATGAGCAGTCGAAAAACGTTTCTTCGAAATAACATAAAACTAACTGGGTTAAATGTCGGTGGACGCCACTGCAATGGTCCAGTCGGCGAGTCATGTGACGTAGGCAACTGTGGAAAATGTGTCATTAACCAATTGCGCAGTAAACAAGCGTAAATTAACACTTAAGACTAATTTTATCGAAAAATCGATCCACTGATCAAACACAGCCTTGTGAAAAAATAAAGGGCATAAAGATCTGGAAACTTCGACCCTTAAACCACTACACGTAATACGCTCCCTTTGGGAAAAGAATGTTTTAAAGGGGCATGAGCTGCCAAAATTCACAGTTTTTTCATAACTTCTGATCGTCACGACAGTAAGAGGCTTTGACGGCTATCGAAAAACTAAATGATTGGCGTTGGAATGAGAAAAATTCATACAGTATGTGGCCTGTATAAACCGAAAACGTGTTCAAAAAATTTAAATAACTGGGACGACCATTCATTCATTCTAAGCCAAAGTTAGTTTAAAACAGTACTTTATCGTACATTTTCGAGAATTCTACCTCTTGAGAAAAATAGCCAATAATTTCAGCATTCTCTTTTAACGTCAAAATATCAACATTTTGGCAGCTCATGCCCCTTTAAACAAAATTTTAACACAAATAAAATATACTGATAGCATTATTAACATTGGGCTATTTACCCTCGTGATAAACTATCAACAATAACATTATTTTTCACTCGGTCACCGTATGTGTGACAGTTACAAGGAACTCGCCGAAGGTCGTGGGTTTCTAAATCTGGCAATGCCTCCATATAAGTGAAATAATAGTGATTGTGGCTTAAAACATGAATCAATCAATTAACAACACAAGGAGTTTGGGATCACTAAAACAACAGCAGGTTGATTTGTTATATACACTTCAAAAATATTATAACGCCATAATCAAAGATAAACCTTCTTTCTCAATAGCTGAGTATAAGATTGTTGGCCTTTATCAAATTCAAGTGAAAATTAACATATCTGACTATTTATTCCAGATATATATTCTTGTAACAAAACTGACGTGAACATTTCATTTGACAATACACTGTAGATGTTTTGAATAGAAAATACACAGGGGAATTATTAGTTAAATTATAAATGATCTTCAACACAGCATAGCTAATTTTATATCGAGTCTCAACGTTTATGGGTAAATTTGTATTATGGAAATGTTCTCTGGAAAATGCTTCTTCATTCTCCTTATCTTTCGATGCACGCACATGTATTTTTTGTATTTAAAAATTGCTAAAACTATATTTAAATGTGGGTGTCATTCGCCGAAGGTCATTAGTTTCCTCCAGGCAATGCGTCCGGTTTCCTATCCCCCTAAACATGGCAACACCGCCATATAAGCGAAAAAAAGTGCGGCGTAAAACATCAATCAACCAATTATTCCGATGAAATAATTATTATATAAGGTAGAAACTAAACAACACGAGCTTTCGACACCGCTACAACTTCTTGGTGATACTTCCTCCGCCCGGCAGAGACCTTCCATCGAACCGACCCGGGTTCGAATCTCTGAGTGGATTTTTCACTCGATTGACGTATGTGGAAGAGTTGCCATGTACGGGTGTTTCCTCGCGTCACTTAACTTGGCAAGGAAGCCATATAAGTGAAATAATCTTGAGTGCCACATCAATCAATCAGCCAATACATATTGCATGTGACAAAGACGTCGGTCCACCTGTCAAAACTTCTGTAGAAATAATATTCAAATATAATTCAATTTGAGAACATTAATATTAGACAAATTTGATAATAAATGTTTAAGGTCTATATAAAATAAGCAATGCTATGTTTGTTAAGATTATTTCTCATGTAAGTTATAATGAATAATTCCATTCGAGTCTTTGGTTGGTTGGTTTAGTCGCCATATGGCCTTAGCTGATGGTTGATTGATTGGTAGATTGATCGATCGATCAGCTAATCAATTAATCAACCAATCAATCAGCCTCAGTCCTAATAAAATGGGTTTTCTAGCTTCAAAACCCTTACAAAATGCATATTAATCACATCTGACTTGCCAGTTTGGAGGTACAGTTCGACGTTTAAAAAGCTGATATTTGCTTGGCAGGTCAGTTGAGGGCCGAAAGGTGTGTGCCGGTGCGCGTGGGTGGTGGGGGGTCACACATACTTGGAGCCCCCCCCCCCCCCCCCCCTCATATTTAAAAATTGGGCAAGTTTCTGTTTTTAGCTTGTCTCAAAAATTAGTCATGGAATGGAACTATATGAAAGAACTCCAAAATGACAACCCCCGACCTTCCTACCGGGTTTTCATTGGCTACAAATGCCAATAATTTTTTTGGGTTGTTTCTATACTAACGGTCCTAACTGAAACAAGCACCAGTATGGGATCATATATACTCAGGGTCACCTGAATCGCTGGACTTCATCAGCGGAAGGGCCCAATTCAATTTCAATTCAATTCAATTTTATTCACTACAGGCCAAACTGGGTGGCACGGGAGGTAACCATACATCATACATTAAACATTAAACATTAAACATGACGGACTTGTACAGCAATGAATTAGCATATCGAAATATACATAAACAATGTTAGGAACCAACTATATCTAGAGATTTTTGTATATATCTAGTGAGGTTTTTGAGAATCAAAGATTCGGTACACTGAAAAAGTTCCCTACAATTAGCTGCACTATCTCTTACATAGCAAAATCGCGGCAAAAGTGAATGTCTTAGAAGCTTTAGAGTTTTACATTTGAATATAAGATGATATTCATCACAAACATCGGATGAGTTACAAGCAGTACAAATTCGTTCGTTTTTGTGGATGTTATACCATCCCAAAGGTTACTGAGCCAAAGTAAGTTTACGGGTGTCAGATATTTAAATATATAAAGGCGACGTAGTTAAGAAGATACCAAATGACATGTATAACATAATAAAAAACTTGTCTCCACGGTTATTTTAGACAAGAAAATTTTCCCTGTGCCCGTGTGGTATAGTGTTAAAAAATTTAATATAGTGTTAGAAAATTTCCGTTTTAGTTCTCTTGCACCGTAAGTAAAAGATTCCTCGATATTTTTGCGTGTTCTGAGTTTTATAAATTCCTGTTACCACCATTATCTCTACAAATACTCAAAAAAGGTTGCTTCCATTGATCTTTTTTTTACTTTATAAAGGCATGAGTTTGCTAAATATAGCTAATTGTTTGTATTTTGTTTCAAAATGAACAAAATGAGACCTTTCCAGTGATGTTATTTTGAAGAATGTGCGTTAAGGAAGTTTTTATTAGCAACGAAATCCGTAAAATGTATACTCTTACTTTGTAAATTTTGTCCATTATACGCACACATTTTCAGTTCATACGGGTTACTGGCTTTACCGTTATTCTTCTTACTTTTCAAGCTAATCCTTTCTTTTTCGAGGTGTTTTAAACTATTAACTTTCCTTGACAAATATTCCGAATTTTGGCAGACATGCCACTTTCAGCTAACTTGGGTATCGTCCTACAGGAAAGTCATCTCCAACTTTTGTCCTTTTGTGCACCTTGAATGAATTTCCAATGTAATATAGGTCTTCTCTTGTTATAAATTGACTGCTGTGTTTTTGGCAAAACAGTTGCACGTATGAGGTGAACGTTTACATGTTTTTTCTAGAAAAAGATATTATCACGGGCAAGTAAAACTGAGACAGAGAGGGTGAACTCTTTATGTTGAAGCATACATGGCCGTACACAGCGTTATAAAGCTGCTGACGGAATGCCCAAGGTTAATTCTTTATGTAAACATTTGCGAGTTTTGCAACAAGGGCTTTCCGTAATCTAACATCCTCAAACAAACGTTAAAACAATGGGGTTTGTTGACGCTTTCGCGGACGTGACCTTGCTTCTTTGTCGGAAGTCCTTGAAGGGAGTTGCCAAGTTCAGGCCAACAAATAGCGATTTCGTTCTTTGTTTGGTCCACATCGATTCCTGCATCATTTCTGTGCGCCGAGACATAACATCATCTGTAAGCTGAAGCTGTAAGACGCGAAGAGTTTGTGGAAGATACAGAGATAAGTTTTAACATAGGAGGAACCTTTTATCGATACATTTGCCTGAATCAATCCAGAAATAATACACACGTGAGTACAATTCATTGTTTGATTCACATTTGGAAATAGAATTCCCTCCCAATGTAAATATGGTTATATTAAGGTGTTGGGGATTTCAACTGGTATAAACGGGAGGGAGGGAGGTGGGGTGGTGGTCCAGTGGGTAAGTGACCGTCCCTCAGTCCCACACAGACCTTCCGTCGATGCGGCGCGGGTTCGAATCGCCACAGACCAAATAAAAATTGAACAATTTCTCAGTGGATTTTTTGGAAGAGTTGCCAGGTACTCGCCGAAGTTCGGGGGTTTTCTCCGAGCAATGAGCCCGGTGTCAACTGTGTAAGTAACCCAGGCCGAACAGTTGGATGTTCTTTCTCCTTATTCGGATTTCGTCGCTTAACGGAACGGCTCTCTGCTCGTACGGTCCATATATATTTATGAACACTATACAATGATTCTATTTTATTTGACTCGGAATCTGTTGCTCGAGAGGATGGACTCAACGGGACCAATCACGACAACAAGTTGGGACAATACAACAAAGAAGAAATCCAAATAACGTGTATATTATAGATAAAAGTCTTGTCTGCATGATTGTTTTAGACAAGAATATTTTCCCTGTGCCCGTGTGTTTTAGTGTTCATAAAAAGATAAAAGTTAAGCAAACATAACAGAACGTGTTTAAGTATTGACTTCGATAGGATAAAAAAGGGTGAATTTTTAGCGGACATATATACTCGAATGAGAACTAAATTCCAAATACATTTTTCAGGGTACCAAAATGAAGAGGGAAGTATTACTGATGATGCTGGTGGCGATGTGCTATGAGTGCCAGGCAGTCAAAAACAGGGATGATGCCGTTAGGACAATTGTGTCCAAAGAGATGAAACCAAAGGATTCTCAGATTGTTATATCTTCAGATGTCACCAACAATACCTTGTCTCAAGAGGTCACAGAAGATGTCGACAAGAACGTGATACCGGAAAATGACAGTAGGTGGATTTCAGTTTGTCAATTTCGGGGCCATGCACGTTCTTTCTGGAATAGTTACAGAACCTACTGGAACTTTTGACATTCTAAATCTACGAATAAATCATTTTTTCGAGAATGCACACTCATTCTGGAATACTTACAGAATCAACTAGAATTTTTTAATGTAGGCCTACATTTGTAGACATTCTAAATCTACAAATCGATCATTCTTTGTTGAGATGTTGATTCCAAAAAAAAAATGCGTGCCGTGTTCAGGACCGTGTTGTTTAGAGTTAAGTCTGTATTGTCAATGTAGAATCCCGATGGCCCTCCATGTTTCAAGAGCTAAATTAATCATATAGGCGTATTTTACTCGCGCCTTCGGCAAATCTTGATCACGGAGGCGGGAGAGTCTCGCATAAAATTCCAAGTTAAACCCGGAAACCATGTTTAAAGTTTCTTTGTATATTTTTTACGAACCAGTCCCGATTCATATGTATGGCAACAACATGTGACTGGGTATAAAGGTATAAAAAACATCACCACGCACACATATTTATTTGACACAACTCGAAGCTTGGTCAAGGAGAGTTTCCCTCTGCCTGTGTGTTTTAGTATTCATAAATACATGCTGACGATAAACAAATATTTACTCTTTGCCCACTCAGATATTTTTCAATTTTTATTTGGTCTGAGTGGGAATCGAACCCGTGCCGCATCGATGTAAGGTCTGTGTGGGACTGAGGGACGATCGCTCTAACACACTGGACCAGTAAGAGGGCTGAATGCTGGACGTGTATTAAATCCGATTCTCGTCGCAAACAGCAACGCTTCAACCCTGGCCCTTCGTCCATCCTGAAGCCTGGCAACGGTAAAAAATATCCTAATACCGGAACGAAAAACAAGCGGACATCACTGAGTTAAAAGGATATGTATCTTTATTTTTCAGACTGTACTGGTAAACATCGGCCTCACCATACAGATGCCACCAAATTCGAGACATATTTCACTGGGATGTGGATAGAACAGCCGTGCCCAGGTCTGAATCTTGTTTGGGATCAGACTTTATGTCGATGTGATTATCCACCTAAACACTTCCCTGGCGAACCATGCGAAGACAGACGGACTATCGATGCAGACAAGGGCAAATATGAACAGTTTCTTAACGGTAAATGGTACGCTCGGGACTGCAATGTCGGCAAAGTTGGAATGACGTGGAACCAAACCCAATGCGAGTGTATAGCCAATGTTACCAATCAGAAGATGGGTGAGTAGGTGTTATCCAATAAGAAAACGTTTCTCTCAGCTTTTCTGTTTGATTTACATGGCATTTATAATTCTGTATAAAAATCCATTGTTTATAGACATTATGTTTATCGTTGAAAAGTGTGGTTTGTCTAAATATGTGTCATTAAAAATCTTAGATACATCTGAAATTTCTGCTTTTTACACTAAATAAGTGACAAGTATATACATTTTACGAGTTTGAATAATCATATTGTAAAACAGCAGTTACGTAGCTTTCTGATTATTTCTATTTATTAGTCACAAGTTTGAAAGCTGATTAAATTTTTTTTTTCTTCTGAAATCCATGCCGTGAAACAAAGCCAGTTTATCATGGGGTACAAATTTTAAGCTGGTACCATCAACATTTAAAGAGTTTTGTGTCTTCCATGTTAATTGTCATAAGGGCCGTTTTCCATCAACATGGCCGATATATCGAGTGGCATCAAAATTGATCGAAATCCGTGAGGCCAAATTTCAGTGGCCGTAGAAAATTATAATTTTGCAATGATAGACGAAATTTGGCCAATGCTGGTAGGCTGTGATCGTGGTGACAAAGAGAGATACAAAAATATGTCGTATACAAGTAGCAATCTAAACAGAGAAGTTAATCGTCGACTAAGTTCTGAAGCGAAGGGAGGTAAGCATGTGGGCACGAGTCGCTAACAATGGCAAATGACCGCTCTGATCAATCGTGCTCACATGCTTACCTCCCCTTCGCTTCAGATTAACTTTTTTTAGATTGTGCTCCAATTGAACTAAATAGTGACGTCACTAGATATATTTGTTTAATTGATTGAAAACAGTGTATCTTATCATATTTCAAGGGGCATGAGCTGGCAAAATGTTTATATTTTTCATATTAAACTGAATGTGGAAATTATTGGCTATTTTCCATAGACGTGCAATTCAGAGTTTTTTTTAGTGCAATTGTCTCGAGAACGAACGTTAAGTTGTGCTTTTATCGAACCTACGAACTTAATAAAGGTTCGTCTCGGTTATTTCAATTTTGTTTACTCTTGGGACTCAATTTCGGCTCGTACAGTATCAATACTGTATTGATTTTCCTCATTCCAACGTCGATAATTGAGCTCGTCGGTGACTTCCAAAGCCTCTTGCTGTCGTGACAATCAGAATTTAAGAAAAAAGTTTGAATTCGACAGCTTATGCCAGTTAAAGTGGCATGAGCTGCCAAAATGTTGATATTTTGGCGTCAAAACAGATTGTTTAAATTATTAGCCATTTATATTTTGTGGGATAACCTCCTTTACTAATCTACTGTAACTACTAAATGCAATTTCTGTATTTATATGGACTCTTGTCTGGAATAAAATTATTATTATATTATTATTATTATCTCAAGACGTATAATTCAGAAGCTTTTTAGTGCTTCTAGTCTCGAAAATGTACGATAAAGTATTGTTTGGAACTAACTATGTCTTAGAATGAATGAATAATCGTCCCGGTTATTTAAATTTTGTTTACTTTTCGAACACGTTTTCGGTTCGTACAGGCCACATACTGTATGGATTTTCCTCATTCCAACGCCAATCATTTAGTTTTTTGATGGCCTTAAAACCCTGTTACTGTCGTGACGATCAGAAATTATTGGCATCTCATGCCACTTTAAGCATCGGAATAGAATGATATCAACTTAAAATTTGAAACACATGCCAAATTTAGTTTATTACACTGTGTGAATTAAAGGAAAAGTCGTTTCACTCACAAACAAAATTTATTCAGCTTCCAAACTTGCCCCTCAGTAAGCCTAATCTGCCTAATCTGCCAGCGTACCGATAGTTCTCTTGTTATGTTTATTATAGCTGGTTCTCCGTGTGACGTCATGTTGAATGTGACCTTCAATAACGAGGTAGTAATGGACCATGCAAAGGGAGCCTGGATACAACGACCATGGGATTCTCGGATTGTCATCCGGAAAGTGTCGGGGGCTATCGGCAACTGGGCTGCCCATATTCAAGACTCTGCCATGAGGGTATTTTACTTCGCCGGTAATGCATGGAGTGATATGATGCAGGTGTTCGTCAGTTTCCGTGCGGATAAAGACCAAAGAGTGGAGGACAAATTCCAAATGTTGCTGTCAAATGGCTGTAATTATACCTGGATTGGATATTTCGAACCTTCTGTTGCTCTCAGCTATCGACCTAAAGACGGGACTCTCAAGTTACAATTCCAGACTTATGAACCGAAGACCCTCAGTTGTAATATAATTTCAGTAAGTGAAAGAGTGAGTGATTGATTGGTTGATGCTTTACGGCGCACTAAATATTATTTCACATTTATTGGGGCGTTGCCAGATAGTGAGAGAGGAAACCGTGTTCTTTGCACGGAGAAAACCCCCATCTTCTATGAATATCTGACAACTCTTCCAAGAGAAAAATCCATACATTTTTTTTTGTCTGCTTGGGATTGATCCCGAGCCGAATCAATGAAAGGCCTGCGTCTGGGGGACTATCATTCCATATTGACTGAGCCATCGAGGCCCCGAGTGAGTGACAGAAGATTTAACATCGCATTTCAGCATTATTTCGAGCGCGGCGTAAAACTCCAATCAGCATTATTTCAGTCTTAGTGGGACGAGGATGATCACAATCATACTGATTAATTAGGTATACAAATCAAAGTTTTTACTTTCTTTTTTGTATTAGTGGAGCTCTACGAGCTGGAAGTGCATTTGATGATGTGTGCGAGACGGCCTCGTTATCGTTGTAATGCATATGAATACAAACAATGAAAGAGATCTATTTAAATACAATCTGGTTGTGCTTTTAATGCATTCATTTACCACATTTATTGCTGTTTTTATTACCTGGTGTGAAATCCAAAAAAAAAAATATCTTGACCTAACGGCCTGTCTATAGTTTTCTGTACAATTTCCCATTCATTAAAATTACGCCTGTCCCAGAAATCTTGCGAGAGTGAGGTAATTTTTCCTTCTTTCAGTGGATAGCACAATAAGGGGGGTAACTTTTCCTTGATAGAAATAAAACCCATCCGAGGTGGTGACGCTATTCTCTTTCGAAGCTACATGTATATAGATTAAAGCCAAAGCCAAAACGCTTCGACAACCTCAATACCCAAGGATGTGCTTGAAACCCGCGATACGTACATACCCAAGGCCTATAATGTAGGTCTCTTGTCAAAAGCATATCGGTACCAACACATTTTAAGAATTATGCGTTGCTTCATAAAGTAATGAAATTTTGTTAATATGGTTTGTCAAGAGAATTTATTTAACGGCAATACAAAACGCAGCGATAAAACAATGCTTTGCTTTTTGTTACTATTATACAGGACTTTCATGGATGGCATTCTGTGGCTCTCCTCTACCAAGACGGCATGCTTCAACTTGTCGTAGATGGCTACCTCTGTTTAGCTTCAAGAGACTTTTCAGGTAAGTTAACTTGCAATCGAATATTGTCAGGGCGGAATTAATTCTTCACATTGTATTTTAACGGGTGATAAAACGTGCATTCTCTATTACCTGGATTCCCCGTTAGTACCTGACGGTCGTCTTCATATCGTAATAATCGCACAAAACGCTGTTTTGTTTCATTGTCTCCTTTTTTGTGACTGCTCTGAACAGACATATTATAACGAAGGTACAGTTATAGATATGCTAACCACAGTTTGGCCTCCGTTGCCCATTAGGTAGAGCGTTGAACGCTCAATCCGAACAGCCTTCCACCAATGTGTCACGGGTTCGAATCCCACTCAGTCCAAAAAAATTGGAAAAATGTTTGACAGGGTTCTCACTGACCCTATGTGGGATGGCTGTCAGTTACCGACGGAAGATCGTGGGCTTCCTCTGGGCATTGAGCCCGGTTTTCTCCCACAATAAAATGACAACGCCACCATATAAGTGAAATAATCTTGAGCACGGCGTGAAACACCAAACAATAGTGATAGTCTCATAGTTCGTCAAATACCTTCTATATCGATGTTCCGAATCCCAAATCAGTCCAAATAAAATTGAGTATGATTTTCACTTAGTGGCCGAATCAGTATATGTGTGTCATGTGCTCGCCGAAAAGTTCTAAGGGAAATGTAACGCCTACATTTACATACATCGATTTGATTGTTTCAGGCCCAGTCAAAGTGAACCAATGTCCGTTAACCATCGCTGCTGACCCCCTTGAGAAAGTGTCTCACTTCAGAGGTTTCCTGGATGAGGTTGGTTATCCTTAGGCCAAAAGTTTACTATTTCAAATACAAATACATAAACAAAAAAGTTTTAATTTGATTTAGCGTTTTCCTCGTATGATTTTCTGTCTAATTTTTTGAGTGGATTTTTCTCTCGATCAGCATGCGGAAGAGTTGCCAGGTACTCGCCGAAGGTCGGGGGTTTCCTCAGGGCAATGAGCCCGGTTTTTACTCTTCCCCTTAACCTGGCAACGCCGCCATATAAGTGAAATAATCTTGAGTACGATGTGAAACATAAATCAATCAATTAATTAATCAATCAATCCATGAAGCCTTGTTTAAATCCTAAATATATGCATTGGTTTGTCCGTTTGCGTTTAACTGAGTTTATATTTAAATTAATGAGACCTTTCTTAATTTACCAATGCCTTAATTTCAGTTGAAGAAAATTCCCACAGTTTGATGTGGCCTATTCTGGTTTTCATATAGGTCTAACCTTCGTTAATTTGCCATATCGCAGACCTTAAATACCCGCGTCACGAGCTATTTCATTCAGAAACCCTGCTAAAATAGGCCATTGCTACATAATTTGACGTGTTTTTTTCATATTGTTAATAGCCGTTTGTTTCATCTTTTCCAGTTGTTGATTACCCGGTACTGCAAGGTGTGAAAATAACAGGAATTCTTTTTGATACAGAAAATCAAGGTGTGACATTGGAAACAATGTAAATGTCTAGTGATGCTGTGTGCATGGACTTTTATAAAAAAAATACCAATAAAACTAAACTTTTGTGAGAAGAGACACACTACAGACCCGGCCGTGTGACGTTTGATATAATTTGACGGACCCTAGGTTTTGTGCTCATTCTTTTCGTCAATACATACAAACATACAAACTATTAAGAATATTGTTTAAAATCTCTTTGTCAGCACGAGTTCTTGTATAATGGGATAGGATAAAGACGTCATATAAGTTAATGTGTGGAAATAGTCTGTCAATAACCGAAAATAAAATGTATGTACATGTATATAAATATGTTCGCCGATTGCGGCATCATAAAAATTAATGGCGTTTGATGTTTAGCAAATGGTAATGAACACGAAATAATATTTTCGTATTTAAGGTCATCACAGTAAGCGGATGGCTCGAGTCTAGATCAGTTCCATTGTGGAACCCGCTTGGTGTTGAGATCAATTCCATTGTGGAACCCGCTTGGTGTTGAGATCAATTCCATTGTGGAACCTCCTTGGTGTTGAGATCAATTCCATTGTGGAACCTCCTTGGTGTTGTGATCAATTCCATTGTGGAACCCGCTTGGTGTTGATATCAGTTCCATTGTGGAACCCGCTTGGTGTTGTGATCAATTCCATTGTGGAACCCGCTTGGTGTTGATATCAGTTCCATTGTGGAACCCGCTTGGTGTTGAGATCAATTCCATTGTGGAACCTCCTTGGTGTTGAGATCAGTTCCATTGTGGAACCCGCTTGGTGTTGAGATCAATTCCATTGTGGAACCTCCTTGGTGTTGAGATCAATTCCATTGTGGAACCCGCTTGGTGTTGATATCAGTTCCATTGTGGAACCTCCTTGGTGTTGAGATCAATTCCATTGTGGAACCTCCTTGGTGTTGAGATCAGTTCCATCGTGGAACCCGCTTGGTGTTGAGATCAGTTCCATTGTGGAACCCGCTTGGTGTTGAGATCAATTCCATTGTGGAACCTCCTAGGTGTTGAGATCAATTCCATTGTGGAACCTCCTTGGTGTTGAGATCAATTCCATTGTGGAACCTCCTTGGTGTTGAGATCAATTCCATTGTGGAACCCGCTTGGTGTTGATATCAGTTCCATTGTGGAACCCGCTTGGTGTTGTGATCAATTCCATTGTGGAACCCGCTTGGTGTTGAGATCAGTTCCATTGTGGAACCCGCTTGGTGTTGAGATCAATTCCATTGTGGAACCTCCTTGGTGTTGAGATCAGTTCCATTGTGGAACCCGCTTGGTGTTGAGATCAATTCCATTGTGGAACCTCCTTGGTGTTGAGATCAATTCCATTGTGGAACCTCCTTGGTGTTGAGATCAATTCCATTGTGGAACCTCCTTGGTGTTGAGATCAGTTCCATTGTGGAACCCGCTTGGTGTTGAGTTCAGTTCCATTGTGGAACCCGCTTGGTGTTGAGTTCAGTTCCATTGTGGAACCCGCTTGGTGTTGAGATCAATTCCATTGTGGAACCTCCTTGGTGTTGAGATCAATTCCATTGTGGAACCTCCTTGGTGTTGAGATCAGTTCCAATGTGGAACCCGCTTGGTGTTGAGATCAATTCCATTGTGGAACCTCCTTGGTGTTGAGATCAGTTCCAATGTGGAACCCGCTTGGTGTTGAGATCAATTCCATTGTGGAACCCGCTTGGTGTTGATATCAGTTCCATTGTGGAACCCGCTTGGTGTTGATATCAGTTCCATTGTGGAACCCGCTTGGTGTTGAGATCAGTTCCATTGTGGAACCCGCTTGGTGTTGATATCAGTTCCATTTGGGGAATCCGCTTAGCGTTGAAATCAGTTCCATTGTGTTGGGGTGGTAATTTGGGACCGGATGAAACCACCGATAATCTCATCTGCACAGTGCTTCCAAATCCGGATGGTGTATAATGAGGGATTTATAAGAACAGAGTAAAATTGGAAATTAGCAAACCAAACCAAGATATGTTAGTCTATATAGAAGACATCTAAATTAATGTTCGAATGGGAAAGAGACTCGGATTCGTTTTCTGTCAATCACCCTTTACGTCTTGTGGGTAACCAAATTCAAAACAAGGAAATATTTCTAAAATACTCAGTTTTATAAGCCGTATTGAGACGGTGACGTCAGTGATAACAGTAATTTAATCTATAGACAAAGACAAAAGTTAAGCACCCCCTGGAAAGTCTGCACCGACCGATAAAATCATTGGTACAGGGAGATTGTTGGCAAACTGATGTTGCAGAAACGATTGTGGTCATAAAGGGTAACATTCTGGCGATAAGAAATTACTATTAATGGCAATAAGCTATACAATTTATTCAGGATATCGTTAGCGAAATCAAAAGTGTGTTTTAACAAAATAAAAAGATGTTTGTCGGTATGAAACTTCAGAGTCCATATGGCTTCACAGGGCGAACATATTGAAGTAATAATGTCACTTAGAGTGTGTAGAACGCACCCCTAGAGCAGAAGGTCAATAGCCCGTATCCAATACAGTTGCCATATTATGTAATCAGTGATGTCTAAAATAGTTCGCTACACACCGACAACCCAAAAAGGTATATACTCAGAAAAACATTGCCAAGATGAAATCAAAACTTTGGAAATTATGGAACGGAAGGGAAAGTGGTCGCCTGACAACCGGACCGCTGGACTTACAGAGATGATACCATAACATTGCCGGCTTTTCAAACCGGGTGTATAAAGACTGTCCATGAATATTATTTATGAACACTAAAACACACGTGCATATTATTCTTACCCTTTCTTGAAATTTGCTGAATCCCGAACCCTAGATGACTGATGAGACGTTCTCAGATTCGACGATTCGCCAAATTCGATGAAGTTGAGAGGTCCATAAGAAGTATTGAATGTTATATATGAAAAAAGAAAAATACAATCACAGTAGTTTTGTTTTTAAAAGCACACTTGCCGCGAAAATCCAGAATACTGTTTACATTAAAACAGTGGACGGGTTTTGTGTATTTTTCTCAGACAGAAGAAGTTAGGAACTTTCTATTTTTACCAGAAATTGAAAGTTTTGGCATCATTTAGTATTTTTAATTCGAAATTGAAAAACAGATTTTTGAAGTACCCGCAATGTAAACAAACTTCGAATCTGAGCATGCGCACAAGTGCCCTAATGTTTTGAGTCCTGGTGGCGATCTAACAGTATAATTTTACGAACTTTAAGAAATACATACTAATTATCCAGTAAGAGGGACTATAAAAGCCTGCAGAGTGCAAACCACAGACAAAAACGCCTGAATGAGGGTAATCCAACACTTAAAGGCACACTTGCCGCGAAAATCAGGAATATTGTTTACATTAAAAAAGAAAGACCGTTTTCTGTATTTTTCCAAGACAATATAAGTTAGGAACTTTCTATTTTTACCAAAATTTAAAAGTTTGGACGTCACTTTGTATTTTTAATTTGAATTTGAAAATTTGAATTGTTACGTACCCGGAACATAAACAAACCACACTGCCCCCTATTGGCGATTTTATGTTTCAGTCGAGTGAGTGAACTAACGGCACAATGTTATTTTACGTAGGCCTATTTATCTGAGAAATACAGACTGACGATCGGTTAACAGCGACTGGAAAAGCCTGTTTGAGTGTAAACCACAGATTCAAAGGCCTGAAAGGAGGGTAATCCAACACGAAAGTTGACCGACACTGATCGTTGTTGTTGTAATCAGGCTTCGGTTCTTCGTTTGTTTTTCACCCCATTTCTACATTCTAAAGCTAACTAGACATGTTTTATGTGTCCTATGTTTAAGTTTAGTGGTATTAGTCGTAGTAAGCTCATGTAAATTGGTTTTCTTAGCAAATTTAAACAGGCTACGGCGGCAAGTGGGCTTTTAAGTTAACCAACACTGATAGTGGTTTTAGCTGTAGTACATTGGTGTAAATTGGTTTTCTAAACAAATGTCAAACAGGCTACGGCGGCAAATGGGCCTTTAACATATACGTTAAAATCCATTGATTTTGTTTAACTTTTGTCAACTACAACATCCATTAGATTATAGCCTTCTTATAAATAAGCTATAATCTAATGGATGTTGTAGTTGACAAAAGTTAAACAAAATCAATGGATTTTAACAACGTTAAAACTTCCCGTTGAGAAATTGACAAGGAAGCCTTTGGAGTCAAAACCTCAACAAAGAATGATGTGGATCATAACAGTTTTGATCTTTATTTTGAAATGCTCCATTTCTGTGCAATAACAATTATTCTTGTCCGGGTTTATAACTTGAAAAGATTAAAGGGCATAGAACGTGTTTGTGTGACGAGGTGGTCGTTGTGGTGGTAAAAAACGTAACAGCACAACTGGCATAAGTTAAGAAACTAGTATCATATTTCCGCATCTTGACCGTATTAAATCGGTGATTGGTGATGGTTAACGGTGGATAGACGGTAAATTCCTGACAATGTTGTTATAATTCCCAGTAGAACTTTGATTAACTGAAATAAACATAAAATAATACGCTTTTACTTTACTATGAAAATAAATATGTTTACCATGGTCTGATAACAGAAGGCAACGGGCGAAGAGGTGAGAAAATTTAAAATCCAGATATATACATTAATGTCCAAAACTGCATAAAACAATTGGAGTTGTAAGTTGAAAATGTAGACAGATTGGTGATTAGTGCCGCAATCAAGAATTTCTTCACTTATAACTTAAAAGGCAGTAATACTTGATCCAGTGACGGAGGAAACCGGGCTATGCGCTGAAGGAAATACCGGGCATAATTAAAGCCCCCCCCCCCCCCCCACACACACACACACAATAGGGCAATTTAGTGAGAGCAAAACAGTAGACATATGCTATTGTAAAATAGGGCCATGTAAGGTTTGATACCTGGTAGCCTACACATATGGTCTTAATAATTTAGACATATGGGAACGAAACACCCAGGCTCACACGGTCTCGATAAACAAAGAAATGTTTACACACTTTAATCCCTATTAAAATATTATTCTAAAATTGCAGCAGGTAGTTATAACCTATCAACATTATCATATCCAGTATCTTGGCTGCAAAACCAAACAATAAACGTGCCGTTTTGTACGCCTTCGTCGGTCACGACTAGGTCCAGCTGCCGGTTGAGCTGCCGGTCCGTGAATGACAACCTTACAGATAAAAAACCGAAAGTTACCTCCCCTTGACCGAAAACAGACTGACAACCACAATGTGGTGAGCAAACATTGCTCACTGGCTTAATGAGGGCATACAGTATTCGGTTTTGGTCGTAACAGTCGTTGAATATTTCTAGGATTCTTCACTTCATTGCACTACTTGGCGTATAAATCTAAACTCAGTATGTAAAATGGGTTATGAATAGTAAAATCAATTTAAAAACACTGGAACGGTGGGATATGGCCAATTTTCATTTAGCGTTAATGTGTTAATGACAAACCCCAGTTCATCCCAAAATATTCAGGCTGGGTGTTAAACTGTTTGAAGACTTGGCTTTTGTATCAGTCTGCTCCAAAGTCTTTTTAGAATATCGAGGGAGGGGGTAGAGGTGTGCTTTAACAACCAATATAAACGTAACGGGCAGTCTCTAAAACTATTCCAGGGCCCAGAATTTCCTTATTACCCCTGGGCAATCTGAATGTAATGGCATCGATTAACCAGGAGCGCCCATTCACTGACAAACCAATTAGACGCTTTAGTATACATGTAGTTTAACGATAAGGTAACCTTGCCACTAACGCGACTCGTCAAAAATCGACAGTCCGTAATGTTTGCCCGTTCATTGCCGGCATCTTTAAGTTAAGGCCCGTTCTCACGGTGCGATTTGTCGTACTGACTCGTAGCATGCGATTCAAATGATTGCATTTGATTGGTTGACAAATCCGTGAGAACTGCCTTAACGTGAATTGTGAGTGGTCGAATTTTCCCCACAATGCTATGCCTGAAGCAATAAAAGTTCACATGCATGTGAAATTCTAAACGACGTTTTTTCCTCTAGTATATCCATGAGTAAAAGTGTGGCTTTTAATCGTGGGTTCCGACGATAGTCCCAAGATACTGGACAGCGAAGCACTGGGGCTTATAGAGAGCTAAACTTGCTAAGTCGACTAAAATTGGTACATATCTATCTGCTGTTGGTTTGCTAAACGATCCCCCCCCCCCCCCCACCTCCCCACTCCATAGACCTTCGTGAAGTTACAAGAAGGCTAAATAATTTTACGAGACCTGTTCGCCCGTTCCTTTGGAACTTTAGTAAGTTTAATGAAAACACTAGTTGTATCACTTTTCAGAAATACACTAAAACTAAAAAGGTTGCTTGTTTTCTACAGTTTAACCCTCTATTTGATTGTCCTGTTCCATGAACCTTCAGTGGCCATATTTAGTTTGTTTGATTTATGAAAGGCGGTGAAGAGTATAGGTCTGTTGCTTTTTGGTCAAAGCTTCATATTATGGAGGCCGATGAATGTCCCTGCGGTCCATGCACTCCAATAGAAAACAGGAACGATTATGCCTCTAGGAAATTTTTGAAACACACTTTCAGCATGAGTTACATACTAATGAGAAATAGTTGAGGCATCACCACGAAGTAAGGTTTTTTTTTAGCAAAACGAGTTTTTAACACGTATGCCGGTGTCTTTATTCACTAAAACCCAAGTGCGATGCCTTAATTATTTCTTATTAGTTATGCTTGTGTTGGTGGCAAATCAAATAGCCCACGTTTAAAAAATAAGTAAATATCAGACGTTATTAAAAAAATAAAAAATAGGCTCTCAAGTGGCATTAGCTGTTAAAAAATTCCAATGTCCAAGATAATGAAAAGGCATTCATCTTGGACCTACTTAGAGGAACTTGGCAATAAAACATCCTTTTCATTACAAAGAAGTATATGTATGGCTAAATGAACTATTTTGACAAAGCCTGTATGTATTATACTATATTCAAACTGACCACAACGCCTGCATAGAAATGTGAATTTATACATGTTTTTCCAATAGACCATTGGCCAGTTTTTCGCGTAGCAAAGACATGACGTCGTAGCACCAATCTAAGACTGGACAAGCCCAGCTTCCAATTAGACTTCAGCTATAACCTCTGGTTTCAAGCAAGATTTGCCTTACTTGATTATTTCAGACATAAACTGTCACAATATCAAGTTTCTTGTCTAAAATATGTTGTAAAAACGCTGAAAATGTTTAGCTAAAGACAGATGTATGCTTATCCGGTCAACCACTTCGGGCTGTAATTGTGACGTCGCTAAATTACGTCATCTATTACTACGCCAAAAAGGTAAAAACTCGGTGGCGACTTATGGTGACGCCGAAGACGACGTCACTCACAAAGCTTACAGGCAATAAGCACATCATACCGCCGGTTGCTTGGATACGGCGTTTTCCTTGGTAAGAGACGTCATTGACTGCAGTTCTCGGAGATAAAAAAACAGCAACAATTAGATTGCGTAAATACAAGATCAACTGCAGTAGCCTATTATAGATCGAGTTCCAATGTAAGTATTTAACTACGCTGTTATTCTAGTGGTAAAAACTTCTATAATTCAATGCTGTTTGTTATGAATTCAGCTTGTCAAATTGTCTGACAACCGCAGAGAGGGTCATTTTGAATGACGTCGAAACAAACCTTGCTTTTTATCCGTATCATTATGTAGTGCGCCAGAACCAGTATTTTACGTTGTCTACTGTGTTGTAACTGTGTTGGCGTTATGTGTCATTGATACATGTTGCTTATATTAATTTAGGGGCCTCCGTGGCTCAGTAGGTATAGCGTTGGACGCTCAATCCAAACAGCCTTCCACCAATGGGTCGCGGGTTCGAATCCCACTCAGTCCAAAAATTGGAAAATTTTCTGACTGGGTTTTCACTCGAACGACCTATGTGGGATGGTTGCCAGTTACCAGCGGAAGGTCGTGGGTTTCCTCCGGGCACAGAGCCCGGTTTCCTCCCACAATAAAACTGGCAACGCCGCCATATAAGTGAAATAATCTTGAGCGCGGCGTAAAACATCAAAAACAAAAACAATATATTAATTTACTTTGTTGTGACGTGTTTTGATGGGCTACATGTACGTACACGCATACCTTATACGATTGTGTTTACTGTCTGAGTCAGTCATCTTGGATACCATCTTCTCTAGCCAAGTTAAAATCTTCATGTAACCCATTCCGTGTTTTACCTTGGCGGACTTCTCCACTCCAACCCTTAAATCGAACAGCACCCACTGGTGGGAATGTAAGAGTTGTCTTTCCTAGACTTACAGAGTCTTGGCCAATCAGCACTCGTGAAACAAAAGTTCAAGGTGTACACAGCCACCATTGCGTTATTTTCAGTGTAAGTGCCCGAGGATTTGGTTAGCTGCGAGAAGTTTTACTCGCATCCAATCAAAACGAGCTGTTCGATTTACGGGTTTGAGTGGAATAGTCCGCCAAGGTAAAACACGGAATGGGGACATGAAGATTTTAACTTGGCTTGCGAAGATGCTTGGATACAGGAGAACCTAAAGCAAGTTCTCTCTATAGAAGTTTCATATTTTGTAATCTATCCTGTACGTACTATAGTCTCAAAGTAAATATCAGTACCAATCTAGATCTCGTGCCATTCTACGAGATCTTCAAACGAGACATGGTATCTCAACGAATGGCAGTAGGATCATTATGAATAGTAAAATCAATTTAAAAACACTGGAACGGTGGGATATGGCCAATTTTCATTTAGCGTTAATGTGTTAATGACAAACCCCAGTTCATCCCAAAATATTCAGGCTGGGTGGAAAAATTACCGCAAGAAATTAATCCATGTAACGATTGGCCGGGGCATCGTAAGGGCGTGGCAAGGTTCTCGCACGTTTAATCCACAAATCTCTTGCGGCGAACCGCGCGGAGTGACGCAAGCAGCGCACGTCTAGCGCACGTGATCCGTGAGACAGTTGCGCGGAGGTGCTACGTGATTGGTTGGAACGTGCGGCGTGCCGCAAGATGCATCGTGCGTCATTGTTTTTCGCCTCGCACCAATGAGCGGGCGCCTTACGGCGTTTTGTCAAATCATGCGGTGATTTTGGGCTCCGCAGATGTGATTGCAGTATAAAAAGGCACATAGATCCAAAAAACCGTTAGAAAAAGAACGTCAATCCATTGAGGAAGATCACCACGATGCCCGCCAAGAAGCAGACCAACGCAAAAGCTTCAACTGTTGTGAGATAAAATGAAGCACCCAAAAATATATACCTGTAGGACACCTGAGGGTATTTATCGCACGGTGAACGCAAGGCGGTGCAAGACCGAGACGGCGAATCGTTCAACGGTTTACGACTGCCGCAAGGTTGGCGGAACAAGAAATTTCACCGTACGGAGCATCTTACGACACAAAACAATCGTGCAACAACCGCGCGTCAAGATACAACGGTTTACGGCGAATGTACTGGCGCCCGCACGGATCAAAGGTAATAAAAAAATTCGCACGGCCGAAAATTGGATTCCATGTGCACACCAAACTTTTCTGCGGCTCTTGCGGCACAAAAATTCCGCGCGGTAAGGTGCGGTTGCCCGCAAGGAAGGCTGCGGCCCATCGTACGGAAGGCCAAAATTCATGACCGCAAGAGCCGTAAACCCGCCGTATCTCAATTGTGAAAGGGGCTTAAGGTAATGGTACGAATAATCTTTCGTCTTGAATGAACGCCCGGGTGCGGCCGCTTAACGCGCGTCGCCCGCTTAACGCCCGCCGGGCGTCTGTTTTATGCGCCCACAACGCCATCTGGGGGGGGGATTATATGCTATATAGAAGTACATCTCACTATACCAATATTATTAGTCAGTCGAGTGCCGTACATTAGACATGGGACTGTTTACATGCACCGAGTGTGGTCAAACTTTTACTCGGGATCATGATATGCGACGTCATCAGGATAGGTATAACCATCATACAACATCACTTCAAAGTCACAATGAAGATCAAAACACTTCCTCAGAATATGGGAACCATCACTTCAACGACAATGTAGCGAAAATCACAGAGTCAGAAAACAATGATTCTACGGATAGTTGTGCAAGTCAAGAGACCCTAGACGAAAACACTCTGTCGTCGGCGGAGGCAGAATCACAGGAAGGTGAAAGCTTTTCCTCGGCTGAGGAAGAGTCGCAGGAAAACGGTAAGGCATCCTCAACGATGTGGGATAATCTTGTAACAAAGGCGATCGAACAGCACATCCCTGAAAATGGTGACTACGAAACTTTGAGGCCAAAACTAAGAAATTCTCTTATGTTTTTATACAACGAAGAGAGTTTGCTTTTAGAGTCTATGAAAAAAGATCCAATCCATACAAAAATTATGGCCACGAAACATTCACTTCAAGACAATTTTGACTTATCACCGAGAGAGGCCCTGTATAATGCTATAAAAATGAGGAAACCCTTATTTAACGATCTTTTACCAACCACATATTCGGACACTCAAGTAAATGAGGAAAGTCACCAAATCTAACCTTAACATACAATTTATATATATATATGTTTTAAATTTGTTAATATACTTTTGACTTTACATAACCTAACTCAATAAAGATGTCGAACTATAAATAGAATGTCAAGTTAGTCATGTCTTTGGTCATTTACATACTGCCTTTCGTCTTGAATGAACGTCCGGGCACGGCTGCTTAACGCCCGGCACCCGCTTAACGCCCGCCGGGCGTCTGTTTTATGCGCCCACAACGCCATCTGGGGGGGGGGGGATTATATGCTATATAGAAGTACATCTCACTATACCAATATTATTAGTCAGTCGAGTGCCGTACATTAGACATGGGACTGTTTACATGCTCCGCGTGTGGTCAAACTTTTACTCGGGATCATGATATGCGACGTCATCAGGATAGGTATAACCATCATACAACATCACTTCAAAGTCACAATGAAGATCAAAACACTTCCTCAGAATATGGGAACCATCACTTCAACGACAATGTAGCGAAAATCACAGAGTCAGAAAACAATGATTCTACGGATAGTTGTGCAAGTCAAGAGACCCTAGATGAAAACACTCTGTCGTCGGCGGAGGCAGAATCACAGGAAGGTGAAAGCTTTTCCTCGGCTGAGGAAGAGTCGCAGGAAAACGGTAAGGCATCCTCAACGATGTGGGATAATCTTGTAACAAAGGCGATCGAACAGCACATCCCTGAAAATGGTGACTACGAAACTTTGAGGCCAAAACTAAGAAATTCTCTTATGTTTTTATACAACGAAGAGAGTTTGCTTTTAGAGTCTATGAAAAAAGATCCAATCCATACAAATATTATGGCCACGAAACATTCACTTCAAGACAATTTTGACTTATCACCGAGAGAGGCCCTGTATAATGCTATAAAAATGAGGAAACCCTTATTTAATGATCTTTTACCAACCACATATTCGGACACTCAAGTAAATGAGGAAAGTCACCAAATCTAACCTTAACATACAATTTATATATATATATGTTTTAAATTTGTTAATATACTTTTGACTTTACATAACCTAACTCAATAAAGATGTCGAACTATAAATAGAATGTCAAGTTAGTCATGTCTTTGGTCATTTACATACTGCCTTTCGTCTTGAATGAACGTCCGGGCACGGCTGCTTAACGCCCGGCACCCGCTTAACGCCCGCCGGGCGTCTGTTAATGGTAGTAAGGTTACATACCTATCAAGACGAGGATTACTTATGGATAAACAACTCCTACATCGAAACGTCGTCACCCAATAAACTAAGAAGTTGTTTATCCATAAGTAATCCTTGTCTTGATTTGTACTTCCAACTTCTAAATGCCACTGAATGATTTAAGGTTACATACTTTAAGAACATTTCACAGGTCATTTTCTATCCGAGCTGCGAATGAACACTGACAGTTGTCATCTCAGATGTTTCGTTTCTTTACTTTCTAAATCTGGAATAATCATTCCCCTGTCTGACTATGTTTCTATATGTTTTTCTGTTTGGCTCATGCATATTTTAACCTACACAATTTTCCCTATTGGTTAGTGAGAGCATTTTTAAAAGTCTGCTCTTTGTTCATAGCATATAAAGCTTAATCGTGATGTTTAATTTTCTACATTCTAAACCATTATGCCGGCTGTAATAACTGTAATCACCCTCCCAGACTTGTCGGGGTGCTAGGCAATTAGAACGATAAACATGCTGGTTACAGTTACTGTATAAATATCATTCTTCGTATTTTATTAGTGTTACTAGCTAACTGATTATAATATATCTTTATTTTAACACAATCTCTCTATTGACGCATGTAGAGTATAGTTTATAGATTTAATAATAGAAACACTATCAACACTCATAATTATCACTCACTGTCCTAAGCGATGGCCGTAACTGTTCTCCTGACGTCATGGGAAATCCCCATTTCATAGCGGTGGTGCAATAAGACCTGCCTGGGTTTAACGTGGGGAATCCCCGTTTAAAGACGAATCGCCGCGTTATTCAGTACCCAAGGGAGGTAACTCTTCCAATACCTCAAAGTATTCTCCTTTTGACCGTTTCTATACCCCTCAACACTATTTTGCAGATTAACACAGACTGTCATTTTTACAAAACCTATCCATACTGTCCTAAAGTGACGGCCGAAAGTGACGGTCGAAACTGCCGTAAAGTGACCGGCGAAACTGCCCTAAAGTGACCGGCGAAACTGTCCTAAAGTGACCACTGAAATGGTGCCACATGATGCCACTGTTTTCAAACTGTCAAATTTGTATCTACTCCTAGTTCCCATCCTTTTGGTGAAAATCACATCCGTCAACGCACGCGTTAACACACCATGAGGCAAAAAGTAAACAATTAAGGTGTTCCAAGGACTCTTGTGGGACTTCCAGGAGGATATGGACAGTGCTCGTTTTGCGGTTACTTTTTTGGTCGCCACAATCAAAAGTGCCTGGGCTGAGTTGTTTAAAAATGCATTAGGCTTAGTACAGGTCAATCGTATTCTCGCGAGATCTCCTTTAAACGTGTCTATAAGATAGACCTGGTGCGCCTTTACCGGACATAGCGCAGATATTTTCACATGGCAGCTAGGGTAACATTTTTAAAAGCTATCAGCTAAATCTAAAAATCCTGACTTCACGCTGTATGTGAATATATACTTTGAATGTAAGAAAACATTTAACTAGTAACGAAAACGTCGATTTAATTTCACAAAATATTCCCATATTGACGAAAACAGGCAACGTAGTGACGCTCCCTGTCGGCGCGATTTACCTATAGGACTGGCCACTTTTGTATACCAGACCTTTCCATTAGTTGCTATAGTATCATAAATGTTCGATGAAATTAAGATAGCTCTAGCCGAGTGTAAGAGAGTTACAGAAAAGCGAGTAAATATGAGCAAATGCCAGGTAAAATTCCATGATGTTTTGCCGAATACCTAAAAGTGTATGACCAATTGACCTCCTAGGTGAACTCTTCAACTCCATTCCAGTGGATTTTTTTTGCGATAAAAATGGCGACTATTTGCCTTAGAGGTTAAATCTGGACTTTAGGACTAGGGTAACTTTTAATTTTAGATTGAATACAGGCCTAAATGTCGCGTAACAAAGAAATTCATTTGTGACGTTACAAATTTAAACCGGTATTAAAGGTTTTATGAACAACCTGTGAAAATGTTTTCTAATTTGCTTTAAGTGTGTTGTAGGACATGTACTTTAAAAGTCTGACCAAAAAGAACATTAAATTTCGGTCGCAGCACATACAAAATTCAAGCTACATTTGTCGATCTACAATGCTTACGAAACTTATCTCAGGGACTTATGACATCAGACACGACCTCCGTTGAGTACGTACACGAGCTAACAGCGGTACGTGACGTAATAAACGTGGCAGTTTGTACACATCGAAGGTCGTGTATGACGTCATTTTTCCGAGCAGTTACGGAAAATATGCATATTTCCTCCCCGTTTTTTTTTTGATTACCATGGGAACTAACGTGAAAGTTGTTTCGTTTCAACTTATGTTTTTCAAATATACAAACACACACAAACCAGCTTTAAATCCTGTTCATAAATCCTTTAAACCTATATAATACACTTTTGAACAACCGGCTACTGTTAGCCCGTCCGGGGGGTATTTGACGTACGTAAATCCCCGAAGTTATCCCTGTCGCTGCTTTACGTGTTATAGGGCCTGGGAGTCTACCGAGAGATTTCGCGATATCCGGTGACAGGTGACGTTTTTTTATGACGTTTTCAGTTCGATTGGCGTTTTTTGTTCCAAAACGTCAGAAATGAGCGTCATATTCGAACGACAAAAGGCTTCCCACATGCGTAATGACAACGCCGGTGACAGGAAATTTATGGAATTGTCACGTGACTCCCGCTCCCTATTGTGACGCCGAATACAACGTCATACACAAAACACACAGACAATAGTCGGTTTCTTGGACACAGCGTTTTGCTATATGTAAGAGACGTCATTTTGACTGCAGCTCTCAGAGAGAAAACAGCAACTGTACGTTCTATCGCATACATAGGCTACAACCATAACTGCAATATTATAGAGAGGCTTACTATTGTAAGTATTGGACTAGACTGTTATTCTAATTGAAAAACTCAATGTTTTTGCTATGAATCCCGCTTGTCATTGTCAAACAACCGTGGAGAATTTCTTCGCCAAAGTTAGCATTGAATCTCGTCGTTCTTATATATAGACTATATAGCCTACTGATTGTAATCCTCGGCACTTCAATTCTAACCCTTCATCGAAATATGTATCACCCAAAGCAAATGGCCCTGAATGTTGAGAATAATGTCGTTAATACAACTGAACGAGCGTGCATCTTTGTTATTTCCTTTTTATTTTGTTTCGCAGTCCACTGAATCATTGGACGTTTGTATACATACATAATTTGATTATTTGGCGGCTCCATTCTGTTGAATGATGTGCGCCACAACAATTCAGTGTTAGTTGTTTCTGGTTGGTTTAAGAACTAAATCTATCGAAGGCCTTGATATGCCTGTGGCAATAAGATCTGTGTACAAAATTTCTCTATTTGCCTCATATTTCCTACAGCTAAACAAAACATGAGAGATAGTTTCAGAAACTTTACAGTATTCACACAGGCCATTTTCATGCAGATTAAACCTATAAAGGTATGAGTTAACAGGAAGGTGTCCAGAAAGAAGCCTGTAGAATAGGGATTCTAAGTGTCTAGATGGAAATGATATATCAGGGGAGATAACTGTTGGATTAAATTTGTAGTAAAAACGACCCTTTTCAGAGTTTTCCCAATCAGCTTGCCATAAAGTAGTAAAATATGATTTAAGATGACTCATAGCCTCTGGTAGTGATAGGGGGACATTAGTAAATATAGTTGAGAGTGAAAGAGCATTTTTAGCATTGTTATCAGCCATCTCATTTCCAGGGACACCAACATGGCCTGGAATCCATTTAAAACACGTATCTATGCCTTGCAAGATTAAGGTGGAGCAAATATGCACAATTTCATGAACAATAGGGGGAGAAATTTCCCATGAATAATTACATATAGCCTGAAGGGCACTTAATGAGTCTGAGAAAATGACTACTTTGGTAGGTTTCAGATCTACAAGAAAATATAAACAGAGTAGGATAGCTGTAAGTTCAGATGTAAAAACTGACACATAATTAGACAATCTATATCCTTTCTGGACATAAAGATCTGGAACACAATATGAAGCTCCAACTTTACCAGTTTCTGGGCATTTAGACCCATCAGTATATATTTGTAAATACCCGTATCAGTTTGAAGAGATATGATCCATGACACACAATCTACTTATATCATTTGGGTCAGATTTTCTAATTTTATGGTGTAGCTCTACAGAAACCTTAGGTTGAAACAATGTCCATGGGGGGATGTGGGGAATGACATATTCCTGTAGAGTAATGTGATCTGCACCTGACTTGACTGACAACTGCTCTGCCCTTAGTTTAAATGGTATTGAATGTTTGCTCTCAGAATTGTAGATCTTCTTATTAAAAGAAGCATCAAAGACACATTTTGCAGAATTTCTGGGCATTGATTTTAGCTTAAGGGAATATTTTAGAGTTCGAAATTGACGCCTTAAGTATAAAGGCCATTCATTACACATAACTTGCAAAACATTTAAAGGAGTAGTTCTCAGAGTTCCAGTTGCTAGTCTTAGTGCAGAGCATTGAATAGAATCAAGCTTAGCTTTAGTACTATTACTAGCGGATGAAAAAGCCTCACTCCCATAGTCCAGCCTAGAACGAATCAAAGCCCTATATAATAATAGCATGCAAGTTTTATCTGCACCCCATGCCTTGCCTGAAATTGATCGCATGAGATTAAGTACCTTCTGGCATTTGGAAATAATGTTATTAATGTGCTCAGTCCATGTCAATCTTTTATCAAATACAATACCTAAGTATTTAAAAGAGGGAGAAATCTTAATCTTTTGTTTGTCCAAGGTTAATGATAGTAGTAACTGGGATATGTGTAATCTTTTTCTTGAGAATAGAACTGCCTCAGATTTACTGGGTGAGAATTTAAATCCCCACAACTTACTCCATTTCACAATATCATCCAATCCCTGTTGAATAAATTTCTTAGCCACATTTAGATTTTTCCCTTTAAAACCATATAACTACATCATCAGCAAATAATGCACAATTCAATCTTGGGTTAAGGACTAGAGGCAAATCATTTACAGCAATATTGAAGAGAGATGGAGAAATAATACTACCCTGGGGACATCCATTTTCTAAAATAACAGGGTAAGACAAATCTCTACCTATACGAACCTTGATAAAGGGTTTGACAAAAAACCTTTAACCCACCCTAACAATTTACCACATATGCCTAAAGATCTCATTTTTTGTAGAAGTCCATCTTTCCACAACATATCATAGGCTTTTTCTATATCTAATATCTGGACGTTTGTATTATTTCAGCGTTAGTCTGTGAATTCTTTGACGAGCTTCAAACGCTCGAATTATTGTGTCAATCGGAATATACGAAAATCAAGAATTTTGTTACACTTCTCTAAGAAGCGGTCGTTATCTCTCCTTTTACTGCCACACACGAAACAAAATATGAGATTTGCATTGATATAAATCCTGCAGATGTACCGTTATATATTTTTTAAACCTAAAAATGATGTACTCGTACGCCCAAGATATTTGAATTGTGTCCGTTATTTGCTCACGAGACAGAACTTAAATTTATTGAATGAAATCAAACAACGTGGTTTGTTAACGCGATAAAACTTTTGTTCAATGTTTTAATTCAACCGGAAGCTAACGGCTTGAGAAATACTGGTAGAAAAGCTTCGTTGTACATAGCACTATATACCGACAAGTAAAAAAACAGCTAAAATCAACAAAAGTTTCATCGTGCGAACAGAGCTTAATTTGTCTTACCACTTCTCATTGTTTTACTTTCAGAATTTTGGGAAATGTCTGAAACGGAAGGTGATAAGGGCCAAGCACTGGCTTCGGAATCAGACAAGGAAATGGATAAGGCCCAAATACTGGGCTCGGAAACGAATACGGTCCAAATACTGGCATTGGAAACGGATAAGTCCCAAACATTGGCCGTGGAATCAGACAAGCCCCAAACATTGGCCGTGGAATCAGATAAGCCCCAAACATTGGCCTTGGAATCAGACAAGCCCCAAACATTGGCCATGGAATCAGACAAGCCCCAAACATTGGCCATGGAATCAGACAAGCCCCAAACATTGGCATCGCCAGAGCAAGCCAGTAACCTTGATGTTAACATGAAAGGTATAGTATAAGTTATTAAACTTCGGAAATTATTAAAATAGAAGTGTCTAAGCCTAATTCTTGACACCCATCTCACTGCATGGAACAAATAGTAATAAGCATCACAAAATATTAGGCCTGTTGTGTCAATCACATGTTTTTTTTCTGTTTATCTTTGAAAGTTTTTGTTCCTTTGGTTCTGAAAACTAGTGCTTATCGACCCTGTCTGTTTTTACAATTTATAAAGGTGTTTTAGGGTCAGCTCTGATTGTGTCACAAAAACGCTTGGCGTCGACTGTGTTTTCACAACAAGCGTTTTTGTTATAGCACAAGACCCTTTGGCACCAATCTTCATTTTATCGGGCTGTCCTTGTTTAAAGGTGTTTGAGGGTGTAGGCATTTTGTTGTCGCCAAAAGAGTGACGCTCAAGAGTGACGCTCTTTCTTTCAATTATTTGTAAATCCATCCAGTTTGTCCGCAACAAATATGTTTAAGAATCCATGTATCTCATTCTTACAACAGGGATATGTTAACCAGTGGTTTAATAGAAAACTAGAAATGAATTGTATCGTAATCAGTTGAAACATTTCGATATAACGGTATGTCAATCCTTTATATAAATTTTAAACAGAAAAACTCACAATCCAATGTTATAACCATTTGATCTATGTACTTAATAATATTTGTCTTTGTAAAAATGTCTGTATTTATGTATATGTTCACTGTGTATATGTAAACCATTGTTATGTCATGATGCTTACAGTTTTGAGGGCCTCAAGGTAGAACAGCTATTCAGCTGATTAAGTGTATTTCATATATGTAACCCTCTTGAAATAAAGAATATTATTATTATTATTATTATTATTATTATAGAAGCCTCTATTGATTATTGTTTGTTTGTTTTTTTTTTCCAGAAATTATTCGCAGCATCGTGGATGGTGTTATAGAACGGATTGAATGTAGATGTATACAGATGAAAGGTTGGTTGTTCTTTCAATGGGGTTTATTTACAATTTATATGAATGGATGAACATTTTAGATATTTTGTTTTCCGATTAATTTGTTTAGATGATCATTGACTCACGCGAGGCGAAGATATGTGTTAATAACGGACAACATCCAAATAGTCGGGAATATGTGCTAATAACGGACAACATTCAAACAGCCGGGATGATTGAGTACATTTAGGGGGTTTTGTTGCTTATAAAAACTACCTTAACGTACATCCCCGACTTTGGTATCAGCAAAATGCTTTTGTTTTGAACCTCTTGATACAAATGACGAACAATTAGCTAATTCTGTTTCAATGAAAGTTTTCCTAATTTTCGTAGCTCATGCTACATTACCCTGGACATTTCTCTATCACTACGATATTCACATTTGACTAATTTTTATTAATGTTTGTTTCGGTGATGAAGATCTGACTCAAAGTCAGCTTTCCGGAGATAGCAACCCAGCTATCAGTAGTTCTGAAACCCTAGAAACATTGAGCTCTGTGATCGCTGATGGGTGCCCTTTGACAGGGGACGTAAAGCAACCCAATGTCCCCACCCATGTTACCCAGGGATCAGATGAAAGTGGTTCTCTTACAGCCAAACAACCAGATAAGAAGACAAATAAGAAAACCAAGGTATGTTCAATTCTGGGAAAAACTGCCAACACAAAACCTAAACTAGCAGTCATAAGACTGTTTGAATGAGGTTATGTTTGACTTCTATATGCTATACGTACAATGGTGCTACCATATATCGGCCAATTAATCGCTTTATTAGCAAATTATCCTTAGTTAATCCGAATATTCTTTGATTTTGTAGAGTCGAATGTATAAATTTCTATCCTTTATGGCTTGTGCGGATAAAGAGGACCAAGAAAAGGTGCGTATTGTATTTGGATAGTTTACAGAAGTTATGAGGTATTGTACTTGGATAGTTTACAGAAGTTATGAGGTATTGTACTTGGATAGTTTACAGAAGTTATGAGGTACTGTATTTGGATAGTTTACAGAAGTTATGAGGTATTGTATTTGGATAGTTTACAGAAGTTATGAGGTATTGTACTTGGATAGTTTACAGAAGTTATGAGGTACTGTATTTGGATAGTTTACAGAAGTTATGAGGTATTGTATTTGGATAGTTTACAGAAGTTATGAGGTATTGTATTTGGATAGTTTACAGAAGTTATGAGGTATTGTATTTGGATAGTTTACAGAAGTTATGAGGTATTGTATTTGGATAGTTTACAGAAGTTATGAGGTATTGTACTTGGATAGTTTACAGAAGTTATGAGGTATTGTATTGGATAGTTTACAGAGGTTATGAGGTATTGTATTTGGATAGTTTACAGAAGTTATGAGGTATTGTATTTGGATAGTTTACAGAAGTTATGAGGTATTGTATTTGGATAGTTTACAGAAGTTATGAGGTATTGACTATTTGAAGGGAGGATATCTGAAGCTTTAATCTCGCCTCTGCCACTAATTGTTTGTACTCTGTGCCTTAATATGTATGAGGTGAATAAACAAATAAACGATATGCTCAGTGTTTGGGGCTTCAGTTGGTTAGTCGGTTAGAGTGATGATCTCTCAGTCCAACACAGGCCTTCCATCAATGCGGCGCACTATCGAATCCCACTCAGACAAAATAATAATGCCCCCTGTCTCCACAAATACAATTTTTATCAATTATAACATGGCAAAGGAGATGTCTTCAGATGTCCATTGTTTCTTGGCATGATGATGATCATTTTAACATAGTTTCATTTTTCTTCTTTTTTTCTTTGTCCAGAAATTGAAGAAATGTAAAGGTGAGACCACATTGAAAGCTGCAGGTAAATCATTTTGTCAACAACTTCTCGAAATCAAACTTGAATAATGGTAACTTCTGAAAATTGATAAACCCAAAATATAGGGGTGTGGAAAAGATAGTGAAACGTGGTGTATAGATTTGAACTCACTCTATTCACAGCCACCCCTCCCCCTGTCATACCTTTAGGCCCCTAAACACGCCATGACATAGGCCCTATGAGTAGGTTTAAATGGGATGCTGGTGACAAACATACGCCTTAACCAATGGGACCTGACCCAGCATGTACAACGTAGGAGATTTGTTCTGTATTTCATTTGGCTGGATACAGTATCAAGGCATGGGTATTGCCAACATCGATAACATTTGCCGACAAGCCACAAGTTACAGGCCCTTCCATATTACAAGTTATGCAAACGTACTGTAGATAATGACATAGTGACAATACTTGACCTTCAAGTTATATATATTTTGTTTTGTTTTTAGGGTTGATTGAGGAAATTGAAAAAGCCTCTTCAGTCCAAGCTGAAAATAAGAAAGAATCTGTAGACTCCGACAAAGACGGTATTTCGGAGTTAAAGTGCTCCAAGCCCAAAGGAAAGGGCAAATTTAAGTCTAAGGTTAGTTTTATTATTTGTTTTATTGCTTATGTTTGTAAAGGGATTATTGTTATGTTTATAGAAAATACAAGATGGAATAATAGAACTACAATCTTTTTTGTTCTTCCTCGTATCGATTTTATCAATTTTGATGAATTTGTGAATTATTTTCTTTTACCTCAGCTTCAGAGTTTCTTCCGAAGAATGTTTAAAAAAAGCAGTCCTGCTAAAGAGATCCCAAGTGAGGTAAAAATCTTTTTAGTGTTCAGTGTATTGGTTCCATAATTCAAACTTTTGACTGGAGTCACTATAGGTTGATTGATGTTTTACACCACGCTGGAAATTATGTAACTTATATGGCAGCGTTGCTAGGTTTAGTGGGGGAGGAAACCGGACTCTGCCCGGAAGAAGCCTCCGACCTTCGGCGAGTTCCTTGGAATTTCCACTTTCAGCGATCGAGAGAAAAATCCACTAAGTATTTTTTTTTTCAATTTTTATGCGGTTTGAGGTGAGATTTGATCCCGCGCCACATCGATGTAAGGCCGGTGTCGGTCTGAGGAACTCACTCAAACCGACTGAACCACCGAGGCCCCCAGCAGTCGCCAGGGAATACCATATTTTGAATAACATTCGGCAAACAATTGTTCATTCTAATTGTAATTCGTAACTTGGAAATTTGTTTGCTTGATGATAAGATTAATGTGTTTATAATGGCATATGTACAGCTGGTCCAATCTTGTTACATTAACAAGCTATCTTTCATATTTTCATCCGACCTTTAAATTTCTTTTGATGTTACGTATAGATCTATTATATCTTTGTTAGAAAGTAAGTTAGCAGTTTGTTGTTTTTTTTATTTACAGGCAAATGTTGCATCGCAACAGGGAAAGACATCGGGCTGTTCCGTTCAAATGATGTCTTCAGGTAAAACCTATTTCATATAATTGGGCTGTCATCTCCAAGGCGAGAAGCAGGGTATTTCATATAATTGGGCTGGCATCTCCAAGGCGAGAAGCAGGGTATTTCATATAATTGGGCTGTCATCTCCAAGGCGAGAAGCAGGGTATTTCATATAATTGGACTGGCATCTCCAAGGCGAGAAGCAGGGTATTTCATATAAATGGGCTGGCATCTCCAAGGCGAGAAGCAGGGTATTTCATATAATTGGGCTGTCATCTCCAAGGCGAGAAGCAGGGTATTTCATATAATTGGGCTGGCATCTCCAAGGCGAGAAGCAGGGTATTTCATATAATTGGGCTGTCATCTCCAAGGCGAGAAGCAGGGTATTTCATATAATTGGGCTGTCATCTCCAAGGCGAGAAGCAGGGTATTTCATATAATTGGGCTGTCATCTCCAAGGCGAGAAGCAGGGTATTTCATATAATTGGGCTGTCGTCTCCAAGGCGAGAAGCAGGGTATTTCATATAATTGGGCTGTCATCTCCAAGGCGAGAAGCAGGGTATTTCATATAATTGGGCTGTCATCTTCAGGGCGAGAAGCAGGGTATTTCATATAATTGGGCTGGCATCTCCAAGGCGAGAAGCAGGGTATTTCATATAATTGTGCTGTCATCTTCAGGGCGAGAAGCAGGGTATTTCATATAATTGGGCTGTCATCTTCAGGGCGAGAAGCAGGGTATTTCATATAATTGGGCTGTCATCTCCAAGGCGAGAAGCAGGGTATTTCATATAATTGGGCTGTCATCTCCAAGGCGAGAAGCAGGGTATTTCATATAATTGGGCTGTCATCTTCAGGGCGAGAAGCAGGGTATTTCATATAATTGGGCTGGCATCTCCAAGGCGAGAAGCAGGGTATTTCATATAATTGTGCTGTCATCTTCAGGGCGAGAAGCAGGGTATTTCATATAATTGGGCTGGCATCTCCAAGGCGAGAAGCAGGGTATTTCATATAATTGGCCTGGCATCTCCAAGGCGAGAAGCAGGGTATTTCATATAATTGGGCTGTCATCTCCAAGGCGAGAAGCAGGGTATTTCATATAATTGGGCTGTCATCTCCAAGGCGAGAAGCAGGGTATTTCATATAATTGGGCTGGCATCTCCAAGGCGAGAAGCAGGGTATTTCATATAATTGGGCTGGCATCTCCAAGGCGAGAAGCAGGGTATTTCATATAATTGGGCTGTCATCTCCAAGGCGAGAAGCAGGGTATTTCATATAATTGGGCTGGCATCTCCAAGGCGAGAAGCAGGGTATTTCATATAATTGGGCTGGCATCTCCAAGGCGAGAAGCAGGGTATTTCATATAATTGGGCTGTCATCTCCAAGGCGAGAAGCAGGGTATTTCATATAATTGGGCTGGCATCTCCAAGGCGAGAAGCAGGGTATTTCATATAATTGGGCTGTCATCTCCAAGGCGAGAAGCAGGGTATTTCATATAATTGGGCTGGCATCTCCAAGGCGAGAAGCAGGGTATTTCATATAATTGGGCTGGCATCTCCAAGGCGAGAAGCAGGGTATTTCATATAATTGGGCTGTCATCTCCAAGGCGAGAAGCAGTGTATTTCATATAATTGGGCTGGCATCTCCAAGGCGAGAAGCAGGGTATTTCATATAATTGGGCTGGCATCTCCAAGGCGAGAAGCAGGGTATTTCATATAATTGGGCTGTCATCTCCAAGGCGAGAAGCAGGGTATTTCATATAATTGGGCTGTCATCTCCAAGGCGAGAAGCAGGGTATTTCATATAATTGGGCTGGCATCTCCAAGGCGAGAAGCAGGGTATTTCATATAATTGGGCTGGCATCTCCAAGGCGAGAAGCAGGGTATTTCATATAATTGGGCTGGCATCTCCAAGGCGAGAAGCAGGGTATTTCATATAATTGGGCTGTCATCTCCAAGGCGAGAAGCAGGGTATTTCATATAATTGGGCTGGCATCTCCAAGGCGAGAAGCAGGGTATTTCATATAATTGGGCTGTCATCTCCAAGGCGAGAAGCAGGGTATTTCATATAATTGGGCTGTCATCTCCAAGGCGAGAAGCAGGGTATTTCATATAATTGGGCTGGCATCTCCAAGGCGAGAAGCAGGGTATTTCATATAATTGGGCTGTCATCTCCAAGGCGAGAAGCAGGGTATTTCATATAATTGGGCTGGCATCTCCAAGGCGAGAAGCAGGGTATTTCATATAATTGGGCTGGCATCTCCAAGGCGAGAAGCAGGGTATTTCATATAATTGGGCTGTCATCTCCAAGGCGAGAAGCAGGGTATTTCATATAATTGGGCTGTCATCTTCAGGGCGAGAAGCAGGGTATTTCATATAATTGGGCTGGCATCTCCAAGGCGAGAAGCAGGGTATTTCATATAATTGGGCTGTCATCTTCAGGGCGAGAAGCAGGGTATTTCATATAATTGGGCTGGCATCTCCAAGGCGAGAAGCAGGGTATTTCATATAATTGGCCTGGCATCTCCAAGGCGAGAAGCAGGGTATTTCATATAATTGGGCTGGCATCTCCAAGGCGAGAAGCAGGGTATTTCATATAATTGGGCTGTCATCTCCAAGGCGAGAAGCAGGGTATTTCATATAATTGGGCTGGCATCTCCAAGGCGAGAAGCAGGGTATTTCATATAATTGGGCTGTCATCTCCAAGGCGAGAAGCAGGGTATTTCATATAATTGGGCTGGCATCTCCAAGGCGAGAAGCAGGGTATTTCATATAATTGGGCTGGCATCTCCAAGGCGAGAAGCAGGGTATTTCATATAATTGGGCTGTCATCTCCAAGGCGAGAAGCAGGGTATTTCATATAATTGGGCTGGCATCTCCAAGGCGAGAAGCAGGGTATTTCATATAATTGGGCTGGCATCTCCAAGGCGAGAAGCAGGGTATTTCATATAATTGGGCTGGCATCTCCAAGGCGAGAAGCAGGGTATTTCATATAATTGGGCTGGCATCTCCAAGGCGAGAAGCAGGGTATTTCATATAATTGGGCTGTCATCTCCAAGGCGAGAAGCAGGGTATTTCATATAATTGGGCTGGCATCTCCAAGGCGAGAAGCAGGGTATAGGGTTGTGGCAGCTGAATGTGAACATAATTCATTGTATTGCGGTGGATGGTGAAGGGAAAGGCGGTAGGGCGGATAATGTGAAAGACAAAATAGTCATTTTGAAGTCTAGAACTTCAAGTGCATAGACCATGAACGTGTTCCGGAAAATTCTGCTGACTAAGGCCAAGCTCCTGTCAGTCGTCAACCTAATGAAATATCATAGGTTTAGATTATTACAACAATTTATAAAGGTCTAAATTATATACTTTTTTAACACAATAAGAAACTTGTCCCCATGGTTATTTTTGACGAGAAGATATTCCGTGTGTTTTATTGTTCATAAGTATGTACTTCACTGCGTCGTGTCGCCTGGATGTTATTGATTGTGCTAGAAGAATAGTTGAATTGAAGCCCAGTTAATACAACAACAACGATCGGCAACCTTTACACTTCAGGTCCTTTCGTCTGTAGTTTATTCTTAAATTTCTCGGCAAGGCCTTTTGTCTCCTTCAAACCGGATCCTTTTCTATATTACTCCAGAAAATTCGGTAATCGTTATTATGTACAGTCCAATCACTGTTCATTAGCTAAGGCGCGGGTGCGCATGCCCTGGCTCAAGGTTCGTTTTATTGTGGATACGAAACAAATCACATTTTCAATTTCAAATTGAAAAAACAAAATTATATCAAAACTTTAAAATGGCATAGTTGAAAGTTAATGACTTCTTCTGGAAAACTGTTGACTATTTTTAAAGTAAACAGTAATTTGGATACTAACAGCGAGTGTGCATTGAAACGTTTAAGTAATGATGACATGCTTTTTTTCAGATTCCACTGTTGGAAAAGTTGTCCACAAGTTTGTGCTGTGCGGATGTTTGGGAAAATCTAGCGAGTGTCACGTGATCGACACGGACTCCTATCAAAGTACCGAAGCTAATTAATATAGTTTTTCTACTTGATGAAAGGTTTAATTTGAAAATTGTTGTATTATGTTCTTTTTTTTATATGTTTAGATTTCTATTTCCTTTTATTTTTAATTTAACCTAAAATTTTGCGAATGAACAAAGGGTATTTTTTTCATTTTAATAACACACATTAAAATAATAATAAATATAATCAAATGACAGAGTATAGGGTCGGCAGTCTCGGGGGCTTTGTGGCACTCACACATAAGCAATACAAATATACAATGACACGGGGAAAACATAACAAAATAATAGTCTAAAAAACAACGGACATCTTTTGACAATTTCAATAGGTAAATGCTTAGGGATTATTTGAAGAAATCGTCAGCTAATTTTTAATGTTTCTTTTTTATTAAGATAAGCCGAAGTTTAGAGAGATAAGCTGAATGAATATGTTTACAGAGATAAGCTGAATGAGTTTAGAGTGATAAGCTGAATGAATGAGTTTAAAGAGACATGTTGAATGAATATGTTTAGAGATATAAACTGAATGAATGAGTTTAGAGAGATAAGCTGAATGAATCAGTTTAGAGAGAAAATCGGAATGAATATGTTTAGTGAGATAAGCTGAATGAATATGTTTAGAGAGATAAGCTGAATGAATGAGTTAAGAGAGATAAGCTGAATGATTGAGTTTAGAGAGATAAGCTGAATGAATCAGTTTAGAGAGATAAGCTGAATGAATGGGTTTAGAGAGAAAAGCTGAATGAATGAGTTTAGAGAGATAAACTGAATAAATCAGTTTAGAGATCAGTTTAGAGAGAAAAGCTGAATGAATGAGTTTAGAGAGATAAACTGAATGAATGAGTTTAGAGAGATAAGCTGAATGAATGAGTTTAGAATGATAAGCTGAATGAATGAGTTTAGAGAGATAAACTGAATGAATGAGTTAAGAGAGATAAGCTGAATGAATGAGTTTAGAGAGATAAGCTGAATGAATGAGTTTAGAGAGAAAAGCTGAATGAGTTTAGAGAGATAAGCTGAATGAGTTTAGAGAGATAAGCTGAATGAATGAGTTTAGAGAGATAAGTTGAATGAACAAGTTTAGAGAGATAAGCTGAATGAACGAGTTTAGAGAGATAAGTTGAATGAATGAGTTTAGAGAGATATACTGAACGAGTTTAGAGAGATAAACTGAATGAATGAGTTTAGAGAGATAAACTGAATGAATGAGTTTAGAGAGATAAGTTGAATGAACAAGTTTAGAGAGATAAGCTGAATGAACGAGTTTAGAGAGATAAGTTGAATGAGCAAGTTTAGAGAGATAAACTGAATGAATGAGTTTAGAGAGATAAACTGAATGAATGAGTTTAGAGAGATAAGTTGAATGAACAAGTTTAGAGAGATAAGCTGAATGAATGAGTTTAGAGAGATAAGCTGAATGAATGAGCTTAAAGAGATAAACTGAATGAATGAGTTTAAAGAGATAAACTGAATGAATGAGTTTAGAGAGATAAGCTGAATGAATGAGTTTAGAGAGATAAGTTGAATGAGCAAGTTTAGAGAGATAAGCTGAATGAATCAGTTTAGAGAGAAAATCGGAATGAATATGTTTAGTGAGATAAGCTGAATGAATATGTTTAGAGAGATAAGCTGAATGAATGAGTTAAGAGAGATAAGCTGAATGATTGAGTTTAGAGAGATAAGCTGAATGAATCAGTTTAGAGAGATAAGCTGAATGAATGGGTTTAGAGAGAAAAGCTGAATGAATGAGTTTAGAGAGATAAACTGAATGAATCAGTTTAGAGATCAGTTTAGAGAGATAAGCTGAATGAATGGGTTAAGAGAGATAAACTGAATGAATCAGTTTAGAGATCAGTTTAGAGAGAAAAGCTGAATGAATGAGTTTAGAGAGATAAACTGAATGAATGAGTTTAGAGAGATAAGCTGAATGAATGAGTTTAGAATGATAAGCTGAATGAATGAGTTTAGAGAGATAAGCTGAATGAATGAGGTTAGAGAGAAAAGCTGAATGAGTTTAGAGAGATAAGCTAAATGAGTTTAGAGAGATAAGCTGAATGAATGAGTTTAGAGAGATAAGTTGAATGAACAAGTTTAGAGAGATAAGCTGAATGAACGAGTTTAGAGAGATAAGTTGAATGAATGAGTTTAGAGAGATATACTGAACGAGTTTAGAGAGATAAACTGAATGAATGAGTTTAGAGAGATAAACTGAATGAATGAGTTTAGAGAGATAAGTTGAATGAACATGTTTAGAGAGATAAGCTGAATGAACGAGTTTAGAGAGATAAGTTGAATGAGCAAGTTTAGAGAGATAAACTGAATGAATGAGTTTAGAGAGATAAACTGAATGAATGAGTTTAGAGAGATAAGTTGAATGAACAAGTTTAGAGAGATAAGCTGAATGAATGAGTTTAGAGAGATAAGCTGAATGAATGAGCTTAAAGAGATAAACTGAATGAATGAGTTTAAAGAGATAAACTGAATGAATGAGTTTAGAGAGATAAGCTGAATGAATGAGTTTAGAGAGATAAGTTGAATGAGCAAGTTTAGAGAGATAAGCTGAATGAATCAGTTTAGAGAGAAAAGCTGAATGAATATGTTTAGAGAGATAAGCCGAACAGGTTTAGAGAGATAAGCTGAATGAATCAGTTTAGAGAGAAAAGCTGAATGAACATGTTTAGAGAGATAAGCTGAATGAGTTTAGAGAGATAAGCTGAATGAATATGTTTAGAGAGATAAACTGAATGAATGAGTTTAGAGAGATATACCGAACGAGTTTAGAGAGATAAACTGAATGAATGAGTTTAGAGAGATAAACCAGACGAGTTTAGAGAGATAAGCTGAATGAACGAGTTTAGAGAGATAAGCTGAATGAATGAGTTTAGAGAGATAAGCTGAATGATTGAGTTTAGAGACATAAACTGAATGAATGAGTTTAGAGAGATAAGCTGAATGAACGAGTTTAGAGAGATAAGCTGAATGAATGAGTTTAGAGAGATAAGCTGAATGATTGAGTTTAGAGAGATAAACTGAATGAATGAGTTTAGAGAGATAAGTTGAATGAACGAGTTTAGAGAGATAAGCTGAATGAACGAGTTTAGAGAGAAAAGCTGAATGAACGAGTTTAGAGAGATAAGCTGAATGAATGAGTTTAGAGAGATAAGCTAAATGAATGAGCTTAAAGAGATAAACTGAATGAATGAGTTTAAAGAGATAAGCTGAATGAATGAGTTTAGAGAGATAAGCTGAATGAATGAGTTTATCGAGATAAGCTGAATGAATGAGTTTAGAGAGATAAGCTGAATGAATGAGCTTAAAGAGATAAACTGAATGAATGAGTTTGGAGAGATAAGTCAAACGAGTTTAGAGAGATAAGCTGAATGAATGAGTTTAGAGAGATAAGTTGAATGAACGAGTTTAGAGAGATAAGCTGAATGAACGAGTTAAGAGAGATAAGCTGAATGAGCAAGTTTAGAGAGATAAGCTGAATGAATCAGTTTAGAGAGAAAAGCTGAATGAATATGTTTAGAGAGATAAGCCGAACAGGTTTAGAGAGATAAGCTGAATGAATCAGTTTAGAGAGAAAAGCTGAATGAACATGTTTAGAGAGATAAGCTGAATGAGTTTAGAGAGATAAGCTGAATGAATATGTTTAGAGAGATAAACTGAATGAATGAGTTTAGAGAGATATACCGAACGAGTTTAGAGAGATAAACTGAATGAATGAGTTTAGAGAGATAAACCAGACGAGTTTAGAGAGATAAGCTGAATGAACGAGTTTAGAGAGATAAGCTGAATGAATGAGTTTAGAGAGATAAGCTGAATGATTGAGTTTAGAGACATAAACTGAATGAATGAGTTTAGAGAGATAAGCTGAATGAACGAGTTTAGAGAGATAAGCTGAATGAATGAGTTTAGAGAGATAAGCTGAATGATTGAGTTTAGAGAGATAAACTGAATGAATGAGTTTAGAGAGATAAGTTGAATGAACGAGTTTAGAGAGATAAGCTGAATGAACGAGTTTAGAGAGAAAAGCTGAATGAACGAGTTTAGAGAGATAAGCTGAATGAATGAGTTTAGAGAGATAAGCTAAATGAATGAGCTTAAAGAGATAAACTGAATGAATGAGTTTAAAGAGATAAGCTGAATGAATGAGTTTAGAGAGATAAGCTGAATGAATGAGTTTATCGAGATAAGCTGAATGAATGAGTTTAGAGAGATAAGCTGAATGAATGAGCTTAAAGAGATAAACTGAATGAATGAGTTTGGAGAGATAAGTCAAACGAGTTTAGAGAGATAAGCTGAATGAATGAGTTTAGAGAGATAAGTTGAATGAACGAGTTTAGAGAGATAAGCTGAATGAACGAGTTAAGAGAGATAAGCTGAATGAACAAATTTAGAGAGATAAGCTGAATGAACAAGTTTAGAGAGATAAACTGAATAAATGAGTTTAGAGAGATAAGCTGAATGAATATGTTTAGAGAGATAAACTGAATGATTGAGTTTAGAGAGATCAGCTGAATGAACGAGTTTGGAGAGATAAGCTGAATGAACGAGTTAAGAGAGATAGGCTGAATGAACGAGTTTAGAGAGATAAGCTGAATGAACAAGTTTAGAGAGATAAGCTGAATGAACAAGTTTAGAGAGATAAGCTGAATGAACGAGTTAAGAGAGATAAGCTGAATGAACGAGTTTAGAGAGATAAGCTGAATGAACGAGTTAAGAGAGATAAGCTGAATGAACGAGTTTAGAGAGATAAGCTGAATGAACGAGTTTAGAGAGATAAGCTGAATGAACAAGTTTAGAGAGATAAGCTGAATGAACGAGTTTGGAGCGATAAGCCAAACAAGTTTAGAGAGATAAGCTGAATGAATGAGTTTGGAGAGATAAGCCAAACGAGTTTAGAGAGATAAGCTGAATGAACGAGTTTAGAGAGATAAGCTGAATGAACGAGTTTAGAGAGATAAGCTGAATGAATAAGTTTAGAGAGATAAGCTGAATGAACAAGTTTAGAGAGATAAGCTGAATGAACAAGTTTAGAGAGATAAGCTGAATGAACGAGTTAAGAGAGATAAGCTGAATGAACGAGTTTAGAGAGATAAGCTGAATGAACGAGTTAAGAGAGATAAGCTGAATGAACGAGTTTAGAGAGATAAGCTGAATGAACGAGTTTAGAGAGATAAGCTGAATGAACAAGTTTTGAGAGATAAGCTGAATGAACGAGTTTGGAGCGATAAGCCAAACGAGTTTACAGAGATAAGCTGAATGAATGAGTTTGGAGAGATAAGCCAAACGAGTTTAGAGAGATAAGCTGAATGAACGAGTTTAGAGAGATAAGCTGAATGAACGAGTTTAGAGAGATAAGCTGAATGAATAAGTTTAGAGAGATAAGCTGAATGAACAAGTTTAGAGAGATAAGTTGAATGAACGAGTTTAGAGAGATAAGCTGAATGGACGAGTTAAGAGAGATAAGCTGAATGAATGAGTTTATCGAGATAAGCCGAATGAATGAGTTTATCGAGATAAGCCGAATGAATGAGTTTAGAGAGATAAACTGAATGAATGAGTTTAGAGAGATAAGCTGAATGAATGAGTTAAGAGAGATAAGCTGAATGATTGAGTTTAGAGAGATAAGCTGAATGAATCAGTTTAGAGAGATAAGCTGAATGAATGGGTTTAGAGAGAAAAGCTGAATGAATGAGTTTAGAGAGATAAACTGAATGAATCAGTTTAGAGATCAGTTTAGAGAGATAAGCTGAATGAATGGGTTAAGAGAGATAAACTGAATAAATCAGTTTAGAGAGATAAGCTGAATGAATGAGTTTAGAGAGATAAACTGAATGAATGAGTTTAGAGAGATAAGCTGAATGAATGAGTTTAGAGAGATAAGCTGAATGAGTTTAGAGAGATAAGCTGAATGAGTTTAGAGAGATAAGCTGAATGAATGAGTTTAGAGAGATAAGTTGAATGAACAAGTTTAGAGAGATAAGCTGAATGAGTTTAGAGAGATAAGCTGAATGAGTTTAGAGAGATAAGCTGAATGAATGAGTTTAGAGAGATAAGTTGAATGAACAAGTTTAGAGAGATAAGCTGAATGAACGAGTTTAGAGAGATAAGTTGAATGAATGAGTTAAGAGAGATAAATTGAATGAATGAGTTTAGAGAGATAAGCTGAATGAATGAGTTTAGAGAGAAAAGCTGAATGAGTTTAGAGAGATAAGCTGAATGAGTTTAGAGAGATAAGCTGAATGAATGAGTTTAGAGAGATAAGTTGAATGAACAAGTTTAGAGAGATAAGCTGAATGAACGAGTTTAGAGAGATAAGTTGAATGAATGAGTTTAGAGAGATATACTGAACGAGTTTAGAGAGATAAACTGAATGAATGAGTTTAGAGAGATAAACTGAATGAATGAGTTTAGAGAGATAAGTTGAATGAACAAGTTTAGAGAGATAAGCTGAATGAACGAGTTTAGAGAGATAAGTTGAATGAGCAAGTTTAGAGAGATAAACTGAATGAATGAGTTTAGAGAGATAAACTGAATGAATGAGTTTAGAGAGATAAGTTGAATGAACAAGTTTAGAGAGATAAGCTGAATGAATGAGTTTAGAGAGATAAGCTGAATGAATGAGCTTAAAGAGATAAACTGAATGAATGAGTTTAAAGAGATAAACTGAATGAATGAGTTTAGAGAGATAAGCTGAATGAATGAGTTTAGAGAGATAAGTTGAATGAGCAAGTTTAGAGAGATAAGCTGAATGAATCAGTTTAGAGAGAAAATCGGAATGAATATGTTTAGTGAGATAAGCTGAATGAATATGTTTAGAGAGATAAGCTGAATGAATGAGTTAAGAGAGATAAGCTGAATGATTGAGTTTAGAGAGATAAGCTGAATGAATCAGTTTAGAGAGATAAGCTGAATGAATGGGTTTAGAGAGAAAAGCTGAATGAATGAGTTTAGAGAGATAAACTGAATGAATCAGTTTAGAGATCAGTTTAGAGAGATAAGCTGAATGAATGGGTTAAGAGAGATAAACTGAATGAATCAGTTTAGAGATCAGTTTAGAGAGAAAAGCTGAATGAATGAGTTTAGAGAGATAAACTGAATGAATGAGTTTAGAGAGATAAGCTGAATGAATGAGTTTAGAATGATAAGCTGAATGAATGAGTTTAGAGAGATAAACTAAATGAATGAGTTAAGAGAGATAAACTGAATGAATGAGTTTAGAGAGATAAGCTGAATGAATGAGTTTAGAGAGAAAAGCTGAATGAGTTTAGAGAGATAAGCTGAATGAGTTTAGAGAGATAAGCTGAATGAATGAGTTTAGAGAGATAAGCTGAATGAATGAGTTTAGAGAGATAAGTTGAATGAACAAGTTTAGAGAGATAAGCTGAATGAACGAGTTTAGAGAGATAAGTTGAATGAATGAGTTTAGAGAGATATACTGAACGAGTTTAGAGAGATAAACTGAATGAATGAGTTTAGAGAGATAAACTGAATGAATGAGTTTAGAGAGATAAGTTGAATGAACAAGTTTAGAGAGATAAGCTGAATGAACGAGTTTAGAGAGATAAGTTGAATGAGCAAGTTTAGAGAGATAAACTGAATGAATGAGTTTAGAGAGATAAACTGAATGAATGAGTTTAGAGAGATAAGTTGAATGAACAAGTTTAGAGAGATAAGCTGAATGAATGAGTTTAGAGAGATAAGCTGAATGAATGAGCTTAAAGAGATAAACTGAATGAATGAGTTTAAAGAGATAAACTGAATGAATGAGTTTAGAGAGATAAGCTGAATGAATGAGTTTAGAGAGATAAGTTGAATGAGCAAGTTTAGAGAGATAAGCTGAATGAATCAGTTTAGAGAGAAAAGCTGAATGAATATGTTTAGAGAGATAAGCCGAACAGGTTTAGAGAGATAAGCTGAATGAATCAGTTTAGAGAGAAAAGCTGAATGAATATGTTTAGAGAGATAAGCTGAATGAGTTTAGAGAGATAAGCTGAATGAATATGTTTAGAGAGAAAAGCTGAATGAATATGTTTAGAGAGATAAGCTGAATGAGTTTAGAGAGATAAACTGAATGAATGAGTTTAGAGAGATATACCGAACGAGTTTAGAGAGATAAACTGAATGAATGAGTTTAGAGAGATAAACCAGACGAGTTTAGAGAGATAAGCTGAATGAACGAGTTTAGAGAGATAAGCTGAATGAATGAGTTTAGAGAGATAAGCTGAATGATTGAGTTTAGAGACATAAACTGAATGAATGAGTTTAGAGAGATAAGCTGAATGAACGAGTTTAGAGAGATAAGCTGAATGAATGAGTTTAGAGAGATAAGCTGAATGATTGAGTTTAGAGAGATAAACTGAATGAATGAGTTTAGAGAGATAAGTTGAATGAACGAGTTTAGAGAGATAAGCTGAATGAACGAGTTTAGAGAGAAAAGCTGAATGAACGAGTTTAGAGAGATAAGCTGAATGAATGAGTTTAGAGAGATAAGCTAAATGAATGAGCTTAAAGAGATAAACTGAATGAATGAGTTTAAAGAGATAAGCTGAATGAATGAGTTTAGAGAGATAAGCTGAATGAATGAGTTTATCGAGATAAGCTGAATGAATGAGTTTAGAGAGATAAGCTGAATGAATGAGCTTAAAGAGATAAACTGAATGAATGAGTTTGGAGAGATAAGTCAAACGAGTTTAGAGAGATAAGCTGAATGAATGAGTTTAGAGAGATAAGTTGAATGAACGAGTTTAGAGAGATAAGCTGAATGAACGAGTTAAGAGAGATAAGCTGAATGAACAAATTTAGAGAGATAAGCTGAATGAACAAGTTTAGAGAGATAAACTGAATAAATGAGTTTAGAGAGATAAGCTGAATGAATATGTTTAGAGAGATAAACTGAATGATTGAGTTTAGAGAGATCAGCTGAATGAACGAGTTTGGAGAGATAAGCTGAATGAACGAGTTAAGAGAGATAAGCTGAATGAACGAGTTTAGAGAGATAAGCTGAATGAACAAGTTTAGAGAGATAAGCTGAATGAACAAGTTTAGAGAGATAAGCTGAATGAACAAGTTTAGAGAGATAAGCTGAATGAACGAGTTAAGAGAGATAAGCTGAATGAACGAGTTTAGAGAGATAAGCTGAATGAACGAGTTAAGAGAGATAAGCTGAATGAACGAGTTTAGAGAGATAAGCTGAATGAACAAGTTTAGAGAGATAAGCTGAATGAACAAGTTTAGAGAGATAAGCTGAATGAACGAGTTTGGAGCGATAAGCCAAACAAGTTTAGAGAGATAAGCTGAATGAATGAGTTTGGAGAGATAAGCCAAACGAGTTTAGAGAGATAAGCTGAATGAACGAGTTTAGAGAGATAAGCTGAATGAACGAGTTTAGAGAGATAAGCTGAATGAATAAGTTTAGAGAGATAAGCTGAATGAACAAGTTTAGAGAGATAAGCTGAATGAACAAGTTTAGAGAGATAAGCTGAATGAACGAGTTAAGAGAGATAAGCTGAATGAACGAGTTTAGAGAGATAAGCTGAATGAACGAGTTAAGAGAGATAAGCTGAATGAACGAGTTTAGAGAGATAAGCTGAATGAACGAGTTTAGAGAGATAAGCTGAATGAACAAGTTTTGAGAGATAAGCTGAATGAACGAGTTTGGAGCGATAAGCCAAACGAGTTTACAGAGATAAGCTGAATGAATGAGTTTGGAGAGATAAGCCAAACGAGTTTAGAGAGATAAGCTGAATGAACGAGTTTAGAGAGATAAGCTGAATGAACGAGTTTAGAGAGATAAGCTGAATGAATAAGTTTAGAGAGATAAGCTGAATGAACAAGTTTAGAGAGATAAGTTGAATGAACGAGTTTAGAGAGATAAGCTGAATGGACGAGTTAAGAGAGATAAGCTGAATGAATGAGTTTATCGAGATAAGCCGAATGAATGAGTTTATCGAGATAAGCCGAATGAATGAGTTTAGAGAGATAAACTGAATGAATGAGTTTAGAGAGATAAGCCGAATGAATGAGTTTATCGAGATAAGCCGAATGAATGAGTTTAGAGAGATAAGCTGAATGAATGAGTTTAGAGAGATAAACTGAATGAATGAGTTTAGAGAGATAAGCTGAATGAACAAGTTTAGAGAGATAAGCTGAATGAACAAGTTTAGAGAGATAAGCTGAATGAACACGTTTAGAGAGATAAGCCGAATGAATGAGTTTAGAGAGATAAGCTGAATGAATGAGTTTAGAGAGATATGTTGAATGAATATGTTTAGAGAGATAAGCTGAATGAATGAGTTTAGAGAGATAAACTGAATGATTGAGTTTAGAGAGATATGTTGAATGAATATGTTTAGAGAGATAAGCTGAATGAATGAGTTTAGAGAGATATGTTGAATGAATATGTTTAGAGAGATAAGCTGAAAGAATGAGTTAAGAGAGATAAACTGAATGAATGAGTTTAGAGAGATAAGGTGAATGAATATGTTTAGAGAGATAAGCTGAATGAACGAGTTTAGCTAAATATATTAATTTTGAGGAATAAGCTGAATGAACCAGTTGAACCAATATCGAATATACAAACATACATACACTTTTAGAGTACTTCGCTAAACACTGTCATCACATTACCCTCATTACACAGATACATATATACTTACGCAAAGCCTCCGAGACTGCCACTTAAAAACTTGATTAACTATATAGTGAAATTTTAGTGTCGTTATTTACTTAACGCTAATTAACTTGTTTTGTTGTGTATATTTGCGTTAGAATTTCGGTTTATTTATTGTTAAAATACCCGTTTGTTTCCTTCACTTTTTCTTTATTTAATGCTACGATTAACAAATTTGAGGTAATGTTTTTCTTAGCATTTTCTTTTGTTCTTTGTTTTTTAATGTATTAGTTTACAAGCTTGCATTTTGCTAAGATTTTGACAAGAAAGACTAGGAACATGTCTGCCAAAATTTCGAGATTTTCAATATATTTTGATTGTCAAGAGAAGTTGAGTGTTTAGAGTACCATGCAAAACTGAAAGACTAATAATGAAGAAAGACAAAAACGGTAAAGCCACATCAATAGATAAGATGGTGTTGGTTGGTTGGTTGCATATTTGGCGTCCGATTAAGGGGAAGGACACCAGATATAAACTTAAAAATCGCATAACGGAAAGAAACGGATAGAAAAAACTTGTCAACTTTGGAAGAGTCCCATTCTTTCTGTCAAAGTACAGGCTGTAAAAAAAAAGGGGGGGGGGGGTTATAAACTCATCAGCAAACCGTCCTTCTCTTCTAATACTGTATTACTCGTTTATAGACCCATAGCTCTCTTTTGTTCTCTGGAGCAATTAATACATCTCATCTCTCATTACTGTATATCCCCCAGAAAAGAATATTCTCGATCTATACCTTGCCAACAAATTTCCGAACTCACATCTTTGATTAACTGATTTATGTTTTACGCCACACTCAAGATCATTTCACTTATATTGCTGCGTTGCCGGGTTTGGTAGGGGGGGTGGGGGGGTTGGGGGGGGGGGGGGGGGTTGCAGTGTGTTACAATGAATATCACTCTCGTTTATTAATTTCCTAAGTCACTCAATTGCCAGAGGATCATGACTTGGGAAATTAACAGACTCCAGTGATATTCGTCATAACACACTGGCTCTCGTTAGATAATGTTCACGTTAATAACTAACATGGAGACTTGAATAGCATGTAGCTGGACAGAGTTTATTGTAGCTGACTCGTGTTGACAGGAGGGGATGAACAATCACATGTAACATCAATGTATTCAAACCCCGAACTAAAAATGATAAAAATCATTTAAATATTTATTCAGCATGTCACTGTTTTATCATTGAATAGAAAATTAAGTGCTATTCAAACACAACTGTTCTATATCCTATATTTATTCAATGGTAAAACAGTGACAAAAGTAACAAATAGTGTTATTGCACAGCAGTGAATTATGAAATTTCTGAATGAAGGAAATCCCTAGTTATCACTTATATATAAATAATAATATTTAATTTATGATGAATTATTTCAGACAAATTTGCCCCAATATGATTAAACATAGAGCATTATTGTCACATGACTGAACAAAATTTGATGCTAAAATTGATAAATGTTGTGATTTCCGTTGAAAAACCGCTGACGTAAAAGTGAAGCAATCTTGTGTGATGTAATATACCAAAGAACAAATCAACCAATAGTTTCATTGCTTCATGGTGTCATAGGAGGTATAACATGGCGCTTGAAAATTCATCTGCAAAAAAAAAATACAGATGTGGGCAGCCTTGCTGGTCGTTACAAGGGGCATAACAAAGACGTCACTCCAAACACGATCCCTTAATCAACCGATAATGTTATCGAGTGACGTTGATATGCTGTCAGTCTATTCGTTGATCAACCACCTCAATCAGAGATTACACAAGTGTCATCAGGATGTCATCATTCAAGGCCCGTGTCTGACCTCATAGGGTTTCTGTTTTAGTTCAATCTTTTCCTTATCATTCTTTTAGAACATTATCACAGTACAAATCCATTGTGATAATTGTCAGTCTATCATGAACAAATGATATATTTATAAACTAAAACAACGAGAATCAACAATAAAACCGATAATAAAGCAGATTTCCAATTTTCTTTCTGAAGATCTCTTCGGCGTTTGTCTGAAATAAACCATATAATCAATGTAAAAATATGACACAGATGTTAACACAAATATATAATACCGTATTTCTTCTAAATATTCAGCCATTGTAATGGCCTAAATTTTCCATTGAGTCGGACAAAAATGGAGACGAGGAGTTGTGTTTAAGGATAACCATTTTCACACACTGCTCGGCAGGTCATATTGCCTTAAATTCCCTCACATGGGCAAATTCGTCTGGCCTTATTAAGCATATTTCTTTTCTAATGATCGAATCCTTATGATCAAAAAAAGTGGCTGAATCTTTAGAAGAAATACGGTATATCCCCCCCCCCCCAAAAAAAAAAAAATTGACAGAAAGAATATTCTAAGTAGCCCATTTAAAGTGTTAGATTGAAATAGAGAATATCGGTAACGCCAGTAACCAGTACGAACCCAGCGGAGTGATGCCATTCCGTGTCAAACTACCTTCATTTGCTTAGAGTTGGCGTTGACTTTTCACATGGGGATAAATGGAGAAAAATCCACTTTGTGTGTGTGGCTTCAAAGATAGCCCAAACTTCAGTATGATAATGTATTTATTGTTTCCAAACACTCGCAAAAGTTTGATATCTTGAAAAGATCTAAATTTTGTCTTATGGCCCAAAATTGTTTTTTCTCCATTTACTTGAATGTTAAAATTCAACAGCACATCGAAGCCAAGGGACGTAACTCCATCATTTTTAGGGAATTCTGTGGGGACCTATACCTTATATAGAATGTATAATATATTAAATATACATTCTATATAGGCCTACTGTAGGCCGACATGTTATAGCCCCCAGGCCCCCTATCAGCAGCCCCAAAGCCGTTGGTATTTCAAAATACGTTTCTTGCATAGCATAGTACCTACCATGCAATTTAATTTCCTTTTTTAAATCAGCTTCCTCAGTTTCTAAATCATTCCTGGGGAAAAAAACAAATGATAAAGAAAGTATTATTTTGTACACAGCTGTCGAATGAATACATGTATCCTGTCTTCTTATGTGCAAAAGTGTCAGTGAAAAGAAAACAACTCTCACAGATAAAAGAAAAATTCAAGACAAAATGTTGGTTGGGTATATATATATGTACGTAGTTCATATCAATTGAATTATTTCTAGCCTAGGGGTGGGGGGTCTAGGCTCTTTTACAAGTATTTCATGCTCAACAACACAATATGCCCGTTAAACAGAGTACCAACCTTTCTGACAAAGTTAACGATCTTAAACGTAATGATCTCTGAACATTGTCTAATTGCTGTTCACATGAAATTATTTCTTTCTCCACTCCTTCCAGCTGTAAACAAATGTAGAGATAATTTAGAAACTAGATTGGTTGATTGATTGATTGATTGGTGTTTTACACCGGGCACAAGATAATTTCACTTATATGGCGGCGTTGCCAGTTTTATTGTGGGAGGAAACCGGGCTCTATGCCTGGAGGAAACCCACGACCTCCCGCTGGTAACTGGCAACCATCCCACATAGGTCGTTCGAGTGAAAACCCAGTCAGAAAATTTTCCAATTTTTGGACTGAGTGGGATTCGAACCCGCGACCCATTGGTGGAAGGCAGTTCGGATTGAGCGTCCAACGCTCTACCTACTGAGCCACGGAGGCCTCTTAGAAACTAGAGGATTTTGCAATTGCAATGGAGCAGTTTCAAGGACAGGGATCCCCCATGTTTCTGTGTCTACCGCCGTGGACCTTACTATAGTTTGCAGATTCGCCACTGAAATATTGTCTCAATGTGATCAGCCGTTTCAAAAAATAGTTTCTTAAGGTGGCATAGGCTGCCAGAAAAAAAAGAAAAATTTTGTTCCAACACAATTAATTAACTGTTACCTATATTTATCACGAAGAACGAAATAGCTTTCCACTAATGCAAATCTAGAAGATGCATGTTAATTCTATGTTGATTTCATAGAATTAAAGCAATGGTCATTTTTTGACTTCATAAGCTGTACAGCTTGCCGTAATTCATGAACGGTGAATTCCTGACCTGACTCCTTGTTTAATTATCTGATATATGTTATGTCGTCTGACAACCAGCAAATATCAGATTGGAGATACAAGTCCGATATAACTTGTTGAATTGAGCTTGTCGCAGACAAGATATATCTGCTGGGCTAAATTTCTTTTGTGGCACTTGTCCTGAACACAAAGCTCACGTCAGCGGTTAATTTTTGGTGCGATTTTAGTCATTTGTAGAGATGTACATGTAGGCCTATCAAATATCATTTGGGCAACTTGCATCTGCCTCTCGATCATGTACTGTGGAAATGGGCAAGCTGTTCGATTTTCGCCGTTGCCGATATCCAAAACGTTGTTTTCATCTACTTGTCCTAGTAACCTAGTAAATATTCTTCCTGGTTATTCTAGTCTATATTGTGATATTCTTGCATAAATTTATAGGCTTAGATCTATATGGTGTAGGCCAAGTAAATCCGACTCGTTATCTCCATTCTGATATTTGTTAGCCCTGACGACATAATGAATATCAGATTATTAAACAAGGGGGCAGATAAGGAATTCATTTTTGGTGAATTATTATATAGCCATTATAGACCTAGGTTTGTAGATTGATACCGTCTTACGAAAATTGATCACTGAATGATGTCAAGAGCCCACTATCTGCTTAAACGAAACTGGTAGGCCTATCGTCTGTTGTTACACTTGCGACTAGAGGGTTAGATTGAATAAAGGATTACACTTCAAATCGTTCAATTATCAAATCGTCAGTCTTACCTGTGTAGCAATAGTCGACATAGTTCCCCCGCCTATCGTAACAAGTGACACACGTAAACAAAGACACGTGTGCTTGTTTTTATGACGACCGAGATTGCAGTTATCTCCCCTGGACGGGTCGAGCTCCGGGGGCCGTTTCACGATTGCTTTGTGAAACGAGCACCAAGGCCCACTTGCACAAAGCGCTCTTAATTAAGAGGACTCTTAGCCTATCTCTACAACACGGCAAGTTTACGAGCACTCTAAAGTCCCATGTTATAGACATATACACTAAGAGTAGGCCTACTCTTAGTAAGAGCGCTTTGTGCAAGTGGGCCCAGACTCCTAGCACATTACTAATAAAATAAGTGGCTGTCGCCATCAGGACCCCTCGGGTCTGGGCCAAAGAAACCGAAGATATATTTATTTTCCAGACAATTTGTTGTGAGTGAAAAACTACTCCACATACATGCATCACATTTACAAGGAGGTTTTTGGCTGATAGTCATGTAAGGGGCATAACTCTTGAAAAACATGTCTGAACACATCGATTTTAAATAGGCTTCTTGTACTTGCTGTATTGAACAAATGTAGGAAGTTTCAAACTTGTAATTAAGACTTTTTTTAGATAATGTGTTTACAAGGCTTTTAATAGCAGCGGTAATAAAAGGGGCATAACTCTTGAAAAAAACGTCCGAGTGCGTTGATTTTCAATAGGCTTCTTATACGTGCTGTATTAAACAAATGTGTGACGTTTTAAAGTTATAAGTTAAAGACTTTTTTAGATAATGTGTTTACAAGGCTTTTTATAGCAGCGGTAATAAAAGGGGCATAACTCTTGAAAAGAATATCCGAGCGCGTTGATTTTCAATAGGCTTCTTGTACTTGCTGTATTAAACAAATGTGTGAAGTTTTAAAGTTGTAAGTTAAAAACTTTTTTAGATAATGTGTTTACGAGGCTTTTTATAGCAGAGGTAATAAAAGGGGCATAACTCTTGAAAAAAACATCCGAGCGCGTTGATTTTAAATAGGCTTCTTGTACTTGCTGTATTTAACAAATGTGTGAAGTTTTAAGTTAAAGACTTTTTTAGATAATGTGTTTACAAGGACCAATGGACAGACGGACAGACGGACGACGGAGGCAACGACAATACCCTTCGGGCAAAATTTGCCCGAGGGGTAAAAATTAACATTGTTCAAAACAATTATCAAAAACTTAGTCTAAAATAACCATGGAAACAACTTTCTAATTGTGTGAAAAAGAGGTGTATCATTTAGACCTTTATACCCAATCATTAGTTCTTGTAATAAACTCAACCCATGCTATTTCATTAGGTTGACGACAGACAAGAGCTTGATTTTAGTCAGCAGAATTTTCTGGAACACTTTGACAATGTTTACGCATCTTCAGCTGTGGCAAGAATATTTAGTAAACTGAAATTTTCTAGTAGCTTTGGTTGAAAACCTTTACCACACAAACATACATTTGATCAATCAAATTAATAAACGATGCCGCAAAATGAAACCGGGCTCATTGTCCGGAGGAAACCCCCCGACCTTCGGCGAATTTTTTTTTTTAAGTTGTCCGAGTGTGATTCGAATTCGCGCCGCATCGATGGAATGTCTGTGTGACTGAGGGGGTCACTGTAACCCACTCGACCAGCTCAGCAACTCTTTGTTTTTTTCCCCATGGCAAATTACGTATTGCCCAGCAGCTTTGACATTTTAGTATGCCAGTCATAAAAATACGTTAAAGTGGCATGAGCTGCCAAAATTCGCACTTTTTTTTTAAAATATAATTTCTGATCGTCGCGACAGTAAGGGACTTTGAAGGCCATCGAAAACCTAAATGATTGGCGTTGGAATGAGGAAAATCCATATAGTATGTGGCCTGCACGAACCGAAAACGTGTTCGAAATGTTAACAAAATTTAAATAACCGAGACGACCATTCATTCATTCTAAGCCAAAGTTAGTTCAAAACAATACTTTAGCGCACATTCTCGAGACTAGAAGCACTAAAAAGCTTCTGATTAACACCTCTTAAGAAAAATAGCCGATAATTTCAACATTCTGTTTTAACGTCAAAATATCAACATTTTGGCAGCTCATGCCACTTTAAAATCTCCTTTCAACTTTCTCAAATAAATGAAAGCAAGAAGAGACAGGGGTACTTTATCCACATAATTTTAATTAGAACTATTATTAAATATATGTCCATATCTTGAAATTTTTAATAAAAAATAGAAGAAAATGTCAAACATTTTTAGATGAAAAAAATAAATAATACAAAAAAAATTATCTTAACATAACAACGTAAAAAAATCTGATTTCCAGCAATGTTGTGCTCAACAGTGGAGTATATTGTGTAAAATATGTTTTAATTGTCCTTTCTTCCTTTCTTCACTTACTGTGGATTGTGATTAAAAAAACATTCCATAAAACATTCCATAAAATTTTACATCAGATCATCACATACAGCATAATTTATTTTTCTATTTAAGAGAAGATTTAGAATTGAAGATTTCAGACTGTTACATGTACCTGAGGCATTAAAAATAATAAATCTCTACTTTATATATGGTTAAAAACGAATCTTTTCTTATCAAAAGATAGTAGACCCTTTCAGCTTAGAATGACGTTTTTATGACGTTGTTCGAATTGCATGGCATTACGTAATTTCTATGTTGCAGGTGCCACTCAGCGGCTCTGTGGCGCACCTCTTTTGCACGATTCTGACGTCATATTGATCCAAAAACTTGATACAGCGTCATTTTGTCATAAAGCGAGGCTTCTGAGCAAGCGTCCATCCTTAAGCCAAAAGGGTCTATAGACCAAGGAAAAATGGCATATTGAAAGATCCACAATAAGTAATATAAGTTTATAAGAAAAGGACAAAAAAGAGATACTTTAAGCATTATGTTAACATAGGATTACTACTCTTTGCTCTTTTAATTATGTATGATAAATATTTACAATAAAATTTGATCAGGAACAAAATCAAAAGGATGACACTACAAGACTAGATAAAAGCTCATCTTCAGGCCTTTCTCTCCGTGGAAGAGACTATGAGCCTAAAGAGTCATAAAATCGTCTAGAAAATGTCATGGATTTATTAATTTGTTAATGACCAATACAAAATTCCTGAGTATTATATATTTCCATAGATATTATTAAATAAAGTGTTAGTTCATTTAACGGCGGGGAAGCAGTCCTAAATGGACTATTTCTCTACCCTCAAGTCCCTCCTCTGAAATGACAAGCTTCTCCATTTTCCTCCATGGCTGAGTACTTGGAATTAGTGCGGCCATTCTGGTCACCTGACAAAAAAAAACATAGAACGAAAATATGAAAACATAATTTCAATATTAAGTTTGTTTGATTGGCTGTTTAAGAGTCACTATTTATTTGCAATTACCGTGCATAACTTAACTCTGAGTCTCTCACCTGCCCAAATTAATGCAAATGACACCAGAGTGTATATAATATACCAAAAGATTGTATGTCTACCTGGAAACCTATAAGTGGCGTAAAACATCAATCAATCAATCTGTAAGAAACACCTATATGACATTCATCTATCTCAAAATGATAACCATCCAATGGAAACAGTAATAAAACATTGATTGATTAGTTTCATTATCTGAAAGTTTTTATATCAGTATGGTGGCATCTCTGGGTTCAAAAATAATTTCAGCCAGAATATGGGTCTTCTATAATAAAGAATACCAGTAAATCAGATCTGTTAAATCTTAAATACATGTACTTGTCTCCATGGTTATTTTAGACAAGAAGATTTTCCCTGTGCCCGTGTGTTTTAGTGATCATAAATATATATGTTACTGATGTGAATAATATTTTATATTTTGAAATACTACACGTATCTACTCTTACATGTAAATAAGTAGGCCTATAGAGTTCATATATATATTATTTAATAGCGGTGAGAAACATACAAAGAAGTTACGCCTGATTACAACAACAACGATCATTGGTGGTTAAACTAAGTGTTGGATTACCCTCAATTCAAGCTTTTTTGTCAGTGGCTTACACTATAAAATGTATTTCTCAGATTCATAAAATTACGTAAAATTACACTGTGATGTTAGATCGCTCACATGGTTCAAAACATTAGGGCACTTGCTGAGGTTCAGAGTTTTCATTGCGAGTACCAGATAAATCTAATTTTCAAATTCAAATCAAAAATAAAAAAACGATGCCAAAACTTAAAATTTTTCGTAAAAATAGAAATTCTTAACTTCTTCTGTCTGGGCAACATACAGAAAAACGTCCACTGTTTTTTATGGATTCTGAATTTTAGCGAAGAGTGTGCATTTAGCTTTAACTATGAATATAATAAAATTCTTTTTTCCTTGATGATATACATGTATGTGAGTTCATGTTAGTTTTTCACTCACAATGTTGGACTTTGCTAGCCAGTTTACATTCCCTTTCCTTAACTCCCTTTATTTCCTTCTCGTCTTCCTCGGACCCACAGCAAGCCTTCTGAATCTTCTCAGCGACATAGCTGCAGGCTAAATAAACAATAATGCAAGCGTAAGCCACAGATACATGTATAAGTAATAGTCAATCATGTATACATGTACCTTGTTGTTTGTTGGCTGTAGATTATGAGATGGAGTTTATAACCTTGTTGTTTGTTGGTTGTGAGATGGAGTTTATAACCTTGTTGTTTGTTGGTTGTAGGTTATGAGGTGCAGTTTATAACCTTGTTGTTTGTTGGTTGTAGGTTGTGGGATGGAGTTTATAACCTTGTTGGTTGTAGTTTGTGAGATGGAGTTTATAACCTTGTTGTTTGTAGGTTATGAGATGGAGTTTATGACCTTGTTGTTTGTAGGTTATGAAATGGAGTTTATAACCTTGTTGTTTGTTGGTTGTAGGTTATGAGATAGAGTTTATAACCTTGTTGTTTGTAGGTTATGAGATGGAGTTTATAACCTTGTTGTTTGTAGGTTATGAGATAGCGTTTATAACCTTGTTGTTTGTTGGTTGTAGGTTATGAGATGAAGTTTATGGCCGTCTTGTTTGTTGGTTGTAGGTTGTGAGATGGAGTTTAAAACCTTGTTGTTTGTTGGTTGTGAGATGGAGTTTATAACCTTTTTTGTTTGTTGGTTGTAGGTTATGAGATGGAGTTAATAACCTTGTTGTTTGTTGGTTGTAGGTTATGAGATGGAGTTTATAACCTTGTTGTTTGTTGGTTGTAGGTTATGGGATGGAGTTTATAACCTTGTTGTTTGTTGGTTGTACTGTAGGTTATGATATGGAGTTTATAACCTTTTTGTTTGTTGGTAAGTAGGTTATGATATGGAGTATATAAACTTGTTGTTTTCAGACAGCCATTTCTGATCATCATTGGTAAACGAAAATATGCATATTTTCAATCACTGTTTCTTTAACACCATGTGACCTTACTCGAAGTTCGTTTTGTTTCTACATTATGTTTTTAGACTCATATTTACTCAATTTACAATAACAAATCATTGTCAGGTGTTCATAAAGAACTTGGCATTTATCCTTTAAGTTAAAAAACAAAACGCTGTATTTCTTGTGTAGTGTGATAAAAATGTTATTCAACTCAAGCCACTTTATTGATTTTCAAAGTCTTTTGAAAATTAATAGACTTGAGTGATATACATCGTAACACACTGGCTCTCGTTAGATACAGTAAGATCTCCGCTAATTCAAGGACCAGTGATGTGAAAATAACGAATTATTACATTGCTATTTGCCACATTTGGTCTATAAAAACAACAACAGCGATCGTTCAATAGGATTATCTGATCGCTCACTCCAGGAGGTAAGACACTCAACGAAAAAAGTTGAATTTTAAGTGTACTTTTGTTAATGTTTTTCTGGCCCTTGAATTTTTTAGAGTACTTGAATTAGCGGAGATCTTACCGTAACCTCTATTTATCCACATATGATTATGGTAAATTTACACCATTTACGTCTTCTTCTCGACACAATATAATTCCTTCCGCCATATTTAAAAATTATGTGGGCATCCCTCTATCCCCGAAATGCTTTGCGTGTAAATTCCAAGTGACGTCATCAAGCAATCGGTCAATTTAATAACGGACTCTACTTCCGTTTACTAAAGCCAAAACACAGAGGACAACTCGTACTATATCTTGTACAAGGATTGTGCCCTAAATGGGCTAAAATGCATACTCACATAAAATTTACATGAGATATATGGAGACATGAGGCCATATAAAAACCCTGGAGTATTTCCAGGCATGATTCTGGAGGCCCAGAAAAAAAACTGACTTTCTTGTAAGACTCGTCCGCGTCCTGTGTCAGCCAGACTATGATTTCATAAAGTTAGAAAAAATAAAGAATAAAATGTCCTCTTATATGAATATAATTGATATTTACTTTTTTTCTTTACTTTTCTTAACTGACTCTGACATTCAAGAAGCGTTTTTTTTTTTTTAAATAAAACGAATTTAAGGAACTTGAAATCTGGATTTGTGATAGAAAAAAAGTCAGTAGAACAAAACTGATTTGGCTCTTTAAAAAACCTGAAAAAACTGAAAAAAACTAAGAATCATGCCTGTATTTCAGACCAATACCACATTAAAAGTAAAGTAGCTAGTCCTCAGACAAAAAGCATGTAGTACAGTTTTTACAAGCTGAAGCACTATACCTACATTGGTATGTTATCGTTCTGTTAAGTGATAATTGATGTCCCCTACCGGTACTTATTTCTACTTATTAAAACACTCATTTTGCCCCATTTTTTGTTATTGTTTTGTCCAGACAACTTAGCATTGCTAGTATGCAGCCCTTGCAATTAGAGATTGACACCTCGGCAAAAAAATTGCTGAGGCAAAATTTTTTGGCCTCGACAAAAAGCGATTTGCCTCAGCAATTTTAAAAAATACACATATTGAAAGGGTGAAAATAAACTTTTATTTCAGGAAAGTAGCAAGTACTTGATAAAATTGAAAAATTGATAAACAATAGTCAACTCAGTACCGAACTGGCAAACACGAAAAGCATACAGTTTGCACTTTCCTGTCCTAGTCTTTTCAGCGTCTCTCAAGCGAATTCAAATACATCGAAATATTACTAGACGAAATGTCAAGTTAAAATGCTTTCGTTTAGGATCGTGCGACTGACTTCCCAGAAATCTATTCGGCGATAATTGTCTCGATTTGCAATGCTTTCGTACAGGTCCGCGAATGAACTACGTCAGCTGTGACGTATATCAGCCAGCAGTCAGCAGAATCCGTTCAATTGCATTTACCTCTCCACTTCAGACGCTTATTCTCCATAAGAAAAAAAAGCAGTACGTCCACGGAATCCTCCATATCAAAATACATGTTTAAAACATCTTATTTGCTAATAAGAAATGTATATTCTCTTGAATTGTTTGTTATAAAACAGTCGGTGTTACCCAGCTTTAAGTCTGCCACGGTGGAAATTCCCTCGTCCACGTGTTGACAGTTGAATGCTAATTAATAAGACGTTTCCACTCTCATAGTACCTTTATTATACGCAATTTTACCAACATATCTTTCACCAGTACACCTTTATAATCGTTGATAATTTCTCTACAGAACCTTTAAACTTGACGTAAATAGTTTAATTTCTCCAGAGACTCTGAAATGAAGTTTCAGGGACCGGACATTCACCCGCTCGCATGCATATTTTTGTAAAGTGATGGGAACCAGTTATCGTACATCCAACGGTAAAGCTGTTGGGACATCATTTCTCGTGTTCGAAAAGTCGCCGGCACGGCCAAGAAGACTATTCTTGGGACCGTAAAAAGTTTTATTTATATTTGGAGGTTGAATTTTTCCAAGAAGATGCAGCGAAACGTAAGCCGACTGTAATCGGCGGGAAAGCCTGATCGCTTGGGTTAAACACGCATAAGTGTTGGGTGTACGATAATTGGTTCTGTACGATAACTGAATGGATACCCGTACGTGAACAGTTACGGCCGTAGCTGAGAAATCTGGGCTCTGCTGAATTTTTTTTCTCTCCGTCTTCGCCAATAGGCCACCAGACACACCAGTCGCCGATAGACCGATAATCCGGGCTAGTGAACAAGCAATCTGTATTATCAAATCTGCCTCGGCAATTGCCGATTGCCGAGGCTAATTGCAAGGGCTGAGTAACGGGTATGTCATCATTCTATTAACTTAATTTTAAAGTCATAATCTGTGTCCCCTACTAATAACTATTATAATCTTATTTCAACTTCAGGGGTGTGAGAGCCAGCCCGAAAAAAAAGAGGAAAATTTGTTTGTCATTCAAGAATCCCCCCCAAGGGTTTGGTTAAGAGTTAAATCAAATCACGATCAATCTGAACTACTACTACATTGATGATTGAGTTTGAGAAGAAAAAAAAATATTAAAAAAAAAAAAAAAAAAAAAAAAAAAAAATCAAAAATTCTACAAAATTACTGGACCTAAAGTAAATTGTATGTGAAAATGGTGCCATTTAACTTGTCCCTAACAGATGGCGAACTGAATTCTTCGAGTTTTGAAACTTTCCATTTGTTTCATTTATCGTCCGAAAAGTGCGTCACCAGCGAAGATGTATTATTGGGGTTGTATCGGCGAGGGTCCAATTATCGTGACTTGTCATCACTGCGGAAAAATAGCAGAGGCCGTGCATTCCAGACTAAATTCAAAATTATGGCAGTATGTTTGAAAAACAACGCTTAATTGTGATCTTTGGATTGCTTTTGATATCCAGTAGACAAAACGGCACGTTCATTTCAAACACGCATTAAAAATTTAAAGCACGAGTTGGTCTTGGAATTTTATGTTTGGATGCTCTCATGGTCTTTCACATCGTAGTCAGCGTATATACTAGAATTAGGCAAATCACTGGAAAAACAACCTACGCGGACCAATGTTACTGTAGTAATATTAATAGGCCTATTAAAAGTATTATAAATAAGCTACCACACCGCGAAGTTACGGCTAAGCCTTCGAACAAACATTCACCAGTCATCCACTGGCTCCAGGCGGAACTCTACGGGAGATTTATATTACATAGGCCTGCCTACGTACACCTCCAATCACTATCAGTTAAATACTAATACTACATGTACATAAATAATATTGACACTTCACCCTTGAATAAAAACGCGGAATTCAGAAAAATGACGCGGACAGCCATTTTTAAAAACGCGATTTTCCGCGTTTCCGCGGAAGTCTCACACCCCTGCAACTTACTCTCGAAAGCTCATAAATATACACCGTCATGTAGGCTACATGTTTTGAGGTCGAATATCTACCTCAAAATGACCATAAAAACTTAAATCACTCCATAAAAAAACTGAGTTTTAGTTAATTTTACATGAAAATATTAAATTTCTAGAAACTAAAAACTCAAAACTTGGTTTATGGCCTCAAGAATTTGAGCTTCTATGAATCCCTGACTGTACAATATAGTACGTCACGAGTTGTCCTATGTGTTTCGGCTTTAGTAAAACTAAAACCACTCCATAGATGGCATAGTAGAGTTTACTTCACTGAAGTCTTCAGCTTACTTTATCAACTTTATGAAATGAAATTGTGCAGAAGACAGCACAAAGTCTGATATATCTGCAAAGATGATCATGATCATTGATTCATGATGATGTAACTTTTATTATAACATTTTCTGACGCCACCATGGTCATCATCCTTTTAATGTTAAATGTAAATTGTGTTTTTGTGTTATATGTGTATGTATTTTTATGTGTATGTATTTTTATAAACCATATATCTGTATTTTGTATGTATGCATTTTTAGCCCACTGAAGGGCACAATTCTGCAATAAATATCTATCTATCTATCCTATCTGTCAGAAAATGTCTTACAAGTTACATCATCAACGCAGATATTTCGGACTAAAGGAAATAATGCAATACTTACCCTTTATGATTAATCATACCATGTTAAGGTTATGTTTGTTTAACTTTATCTGTTTATGAAATATCGAATCCTCAAAGCTCTGCGTTTGATGCGAAGTAGAAAATACAGTGTACTTTTGTAAAATGCGAAGTAAAATTGCTTCTACGTCATTATTTTATGATGTCACGAAACATTCCACTCTTGGTACGTCATCATTTGTGCTCTCGAAATATTTCCCTGGGTAAAAAGTTCTGAAGTCGAGAAATAAGAAGCAAGTAAACAGATCCTTTTCTGTCACTTGAGTGACAAGCACAAGTGAGTATCTTTTACAAGAATATAAACCCTAAAGGCGTCATAGGCTTAACATTATGTTTCTTTGAAAAAGAATGGAGCTAATGAGTTCACTCAAAAGTTTTCATGTTTAATGACACTCGACCAGGTTGGCAAAATACACGTGAATCGAAGAAAGTTGCCGATCGGCAGGTTGTTCACCGAATCATTCGGCGAATGACCGATAGGTGGGTAAACTACCGAACGACGGAGAATAGACCCCGTCGATCGGTGGGTTAAGTTTGGACAAAAATTTCCTTTCTAAGAACAATATGTGGAGCAGTCCGTAGAACGAGTCACGCAAAAATATACACACACGGGATTTACAATTACACCACTGCTTGAACCGTTTGAACGTCGGAAAAGACACAAGTTTAATAAAATGGTAAATGGTTTTGTGTCCGAAATATATTTCCGACCACGTTCCTCCACGCGTCTCAAACAGGACAGGTTACCCTGTCCGTAATAGTAGGAGTTAATTCATCCCATACTGCAGTAGGCATTCCAACCTTTAAAGGCGCATCATTCATGCGCATATGAAATAACAGGTGGCACTTCCGGTTTTGAATTAGCTGGATTCTGCTTATCCTTGAATAAAAATTAATTTTCGAAACTAAAAATAGCACACGTTTACAAGGCAATGTGAACACACTACAACAACATTTATTTGTTTAGCCGTAATAGCTATTTGGCTTTGTTTTATGAAATAAAGGGCACATGATTTACGTATATGTTGCTTAAAATTACTGATAAAGTACATTGTACATTTCGGTGTTGGAGTACCTAACTGCAGGCCAAATTCAAATAGGAAATTAATGCGTTAAGTCTGACGTCGGCTAAACCAGTGCATGTCCAAAGCTTGTTGTGAATGGCTAGTTCTGCCTTTAGTTCAAAGTCAACTCGCCGCGTGCGCAGAAGCCAATAGAATTTGTTTCTTAAAAGTGTCAAATAAGTTGCACCCTTTTAAGCATGTGTTTTTAGTGCTCGCTCTGTAGTTTTCAAAAATGACCACGAGGTGTAAATCCATGTCCATCGCCGATTGGCGACTTTACCCAACCTGTTGATCAAGTTATGGTAATTTAGATAGGTTGGTGGACTTCAGCTTTCAGATTTCAGCCAAGTCTTGAAGAGTAAACAACATGGAATTGTACTGAACGGGCTCCCATAGACCATCATATTCATGTGTGTGAATCTTGCACGTGGTTTACGGTGGAAAAATGAATCTGTCAGACAAACTCATGTTCGACCTTTCCCTGGAAAGCTTATCATATCTTCTATGACTACAGTTGTGTATAACCCGGAAATTCTACAACTATCCCCACAAGCTGCGTGACCATGAAAGGCAGCTTGTCACGTTTTTCCAAATGACTGTGCACTGACTGGTGAGCTAGGCGTATACATACTGATCGGATTGGTGAACTATTAGAGAATTGAGGGACAGTTTTATCACAAGTTTTGCGTTTCAACAATCGCAGTGCATGCCTCATGCTTTCCATTCACACTCTTTTTTTCATCTTATTCTTAAATATATATGTGCGTTGAAGGCTTCAAATTTGGCGACACAAAGTGGAAAAAAACAAGGCTATAATATCAGTGCTGGAACTTTACTTTTTAGGGCGTTTGTCGGCAGGGCAAGCTGAATGACAAAACCGTTTGCTCGCACCAAGATCTATGATTGCCTAGATTTATCAAAGATGCTTTTAAGCAAATGAAAAGTGACTTTGTTGAGACAGAATAATGGTTGTCAATGTTTGTTTGGACCAACAAAAGGCTGTGTTACTCCATTTATTAAAGCAATATCAGACCATTTCAATCAAATGCTAAACTTGCTCCAAAACTAACTTGCCAAGCAGTGCAAGCACTTTTTATGTCTTCCTTGGCAGCCGGCCAAATCACTTGCAAAATGCATGAGGGCAAGTGGGAAGTTCCAGCACTGAATATACCAGTGACTGTGAGAGTGGTGCCATTTTTGCGTGACTCTAGTCTACTAAGAACTATGTCAAAATTTTAGCATTAATTCTGCTTGCCACAGGTGTGTGCATGATAAATTGTAAAGGATGTTACATGTATGCTGAATAAAATGGCTGAGTGGTATCAAAGAAAAATCATTCTCTAACGACAGATAACTGTAACTATAAGCGAGTATCTAGGTATCTAATCAGCTATTTCAGTGTTTTGCTTGTTGCCAATGCTAGAATTCGCAGAATTATTTGCCTGCTGTTGCTCTGTGAAGGGAAACAATTGTAATCCTAGTCATTGATTTGTTAAATCTCCTGGGATGTCAGTTTCTGTCGTAAAAATTTCCCAAATTTGCCCAAAGAACTTTTCTTTGATTGCCTGACATTTAAATGCCCACTTGTCGCCGTAGCTTGTTTGACATTTGTTAAGAAAACCGATTTACACGAGCTTATTACCACTAAAATTAAACATAGCACACATAAAGCATGTTCAATTAGGTTTAGAACGTATAAATGAGGGTGAAAAACAAACGAAGAATCGAAGCTCGATAACAACAGCAACACCGATCAGTGTTGGTTAACTTAAGTGTTGGATTACCCTCCTTCAAGCGTTTTTGGCTGTGGTTTGCACACGGCAGGCTTTTATAGTCCCTCTTACTCGATCGTTAGTATGTTTTTCTTAGATAAAGTTCGTAAAATTATACTGTGTCGTTAGATCGCCCACACGACTCAAACCATTACGGCGCTTGTGCACACGCTCAGGTTTCAAATTAAAGATACTAAATGATGTAAAAACTTTCAATTTCTGGTAAAAATAGAAAGTTCCTAACTTTTTTCTGTCTGGAAAAAATACAGAAAACCGTCCACTGTTTTTTTATGTAAACAGTCTTCTGGATTTTCGCGGCAAGTGTGCCTTTAATATCAGCGAGGCATCAGAAATTATAAATGCTGAAGGCTGAGATTTTCCAAAGCTGTCTTGTTTACTGAGCTGTTGATTTCCTCCTCTGATGCAAAGCCCTATGGCTTGGCTTAAAGATGTACATGTATGGCTTGGGTGTACCATACAATAACTGGGGGCGGTTTCTCAACACATTTACCTCTGATGCAAAGCCCTATGGCTTGGCTTAAAGATGTACATGTATGGCTTGGGTGTACCATACAATAACTGGGGGCGGTTTCTCAACACATTTACCTCTGATGCAAAGCCCTATGGCTTGGCTTACAGATGTACATGTATGGGTTGGGTGTACCATACAATAACTGGGGGCGGTTTCTCAACACATTTACCCCTGATGCAAAGCCCTATGGCTTGGCTTACAGATGTACATGTATGGGTTGGGTGTACCATACAATAACTGGGGGCGGTTTCTCAACACATTTACCCCTGATGCAAAGCCCTATGGCTTGGCTTACAGATGTACATGTATGGGTTGGGTGTACCATACAATAACTGGGGGCGGTTTCTCAACATATTTACCTCTGATGCAAAGCCCTATGGCTTGGCTTACAGATGTACATGTATGGGTTGGGTGTACCATACAATAACTGGGGGCGGTTTTCTCAACACATTTACCCCTGATACAAAGTCCTATGACTTGGCTTGCAGATGTACATGTATGGGTTGGGTGTACCATACAATAACTGGGGGCGGTTTCTCAACACATTTACCCCTGATACAAAGCCCTACTGTATGGCTTGGCTTACAGATGTACATGTATGGGTAACCGGTTGGGTGTACCATACAATAACTGGGGGCGGTTTCTCAACACATTTACCCCTGATGCAAAGCCCTACTGTATGGCTTGGCTTACAGATGTACACGATGGGTTGGGTGTACCATACAATAACTGGGGGCGGTTTCTCAACACATTTACCCCTGATGCAAAGCCCTATGGCTTGGCTTACAGATGTACATGTATGGGTTGAGTGTACCATACAATAACTGGGGGTGGTTTCTCAACACATTTACCCCTGATGCAAAGCCATAGGGCTTTGCTTACAGATGTACATGTATGGGTTGAGTGTACCATACAATAACTGGGGGCGGTTTCTCAACACATTTACCCCTGATGCAAAGCCCTATGGCTTGGCTTACAGATGTACATGTATGGGTTGAGTGTACCATACAATAACTGGGGGTGGTTTCTCAACACATTTACCCCTGATGCAAAGCCCTACTGTATGGCTTGGCTTACAGATGTACACGATGGGTTGGGTGTACCATACAATAACTGGGGCGGTTTCTCAACACATTTACCCCTGATGCAAAGCCCTACAGTGTATGACTTGGCTTACAGATGTACACGATGGGTTGGGTGTACCATACAATAACTGGGGGCGGTTTCTCAACACATTTACCCCTGATGCAAAGCCCTACTGTATGGCTTGGCTTACAGATGTACACGATGGGTTGGGTGTACCATACAATAACTGGGGGTGGTTTCTCAACACATTTACCCCTGATGCAAAGCCCTACTGTATGGCTTGGCTTACAGATGTACACGATGGGTTGGGTGTACCATACAATAACTGGGGCGGTTTCTCAACACATTTACCCCTGATGCAAAGCCCTACAGTGTATGACTTGGCTTACAGATGTACACGATGGGTTGGGTGTACCATACAATAACTGGGGGCGGTTTCTCAACACATTTACCCCTGATGCAAAGCCCTACTGTATGGCTTGGCTTACAGATGTACACGATGGGTTGGGTGTACCATACAATAACTGGGGGTGGTTTCTCAACACATTTACCCCTGATGCAAAGCCCTACTGTATGGCTTGGCTTACAGATGTACACGATGGGTTGGGTGTACCATACAATAACTGGGGCGGTTTCTCAACACATTTACCCCTGATGCAAAGCCCTACTGTATGGCTTGGCTTACAGATGTACACGATGGGTTGGGTGTACCATACAATAACTGGGGGCGGTTTCTCAACACATTTACCCCTGATGCAAAGCCCTATGGCTTGGCTTACAGATGTACATGTATGGGTTGAGTGTACCATACAATAACTGGGGGTGGTTTCTCAACACATTTACCCCTGATGCAAAGCCATAGGGCTTTGCTTACAGATGTACATGTATGGGTTGAGTGTACCATACAATAACTGGGGGCGGTTTCTCAACACATTTACCCCTGATGCAAAGCCCTATGGCTTGGCTTACAGATGTACATGTATGGGTTGAGTGTACCATACAATAACTGGGGGTGGTTTCTCAACACATTTACCCCTGATGCAAAGCCCTACTGTAGGGCTTGGCTTACAGATGTACACGATGGGTTGGGTGTACCATACAATAACTGGGGCGGTTTCTCAACACATTTACCCCTGATGCAAAGCCCTACAGTGTATGACTTGGCTTACAGATGTACACGATGGGTTGGGTGTACCATACAATAACTGGGGGTGGTTTCTCAACACATTTACCCCTGATGCAAAGCCCTACTGCATGGCTTGGCTTACAGATGTACTCGATGGGTTGGGTGTACCATACAATAACTGGGGGCGGTTTCTCAACACATTTACCCCTGATGCAAAGCCCTACTGTATGGCTTGGCTTACAGATGTACACGATGGGTTGGGTGTACCATACAATAACTGGGGGTGGTTTCTCAACACATTTACCCCTGATGCAAAGCCCTACTGCATGGCTTGGCTTACAGATGTACACGATGGGTTGGGTGTACCATACAATAACTGGGGCGGTTTCTCAACACATTTACCCCTGATGCAAAGCCCTACTGTATGGCTTGGCTTACAGATGTACACGATGGGTTGGGTGTACCATACAATAACTGGGGGTGGTTTCTCAACACATTTACCCCTGATGCAAAGCCCTATGGCTTGGCTTACAGATGTACATGTATGGGTTGGGTGTACCATACAATAACTGGGGGTGGTTTCTCAACACATTTACGCCTGACGTAACTTAATGCCTGGTCGGAACGTAATGTTGAAGGTACATGTACTTCAAAAGCTGATGCCCTCGGGCTGGAGCATTGTCGCTCTGCTTTAGCCTTGTATGCTGACCCAACAAGGAGAAACATTAAGTATGCTACATACATTAGCCTTCCTGACGTTTGATGGTCTGTGGAGTTTAATGTCCAAATTTAGATCTGGGTGGGAGGGGGAGAGGGGTGGTGATCATTTGGTCGGTTGGTACTTGTGTCAACATATAACCTTAACTGTTGAGTGCGATGTCAATCAGTCAATCAATCAAAAGTTGATCATATCTGGACAATCAGTATTTGTGAATAAAATCCTAATTTAGGCAGTCCATGCCTCTTTAAATTTATAAAAACAGACAATAAAATTTGTTAGAAAGTCAAGTTTAAAAGGAATTCTCAACACATTTACCCCTGATGCAAAGCCCTACTGTATGGCTTTGCTTACAGATGTACACGATGGGTTGGGTGTACCATACAATAACTGGGGGTGGTTTCTCAACACATTTACCCCTGATGCAAAGCCCTACTGTATGGCTTGGCTTACAGATGTACACGATGGGTTGGGTGTACCATACAATAACTGGGGGTGGTTTCTCAACACATTTACCCCTGATGCAAAGCCCTACTGTATGGCTTGGCTTACAGATGTACACGATGGGTTGGGTGTACCATACAATAACTGGGGGCTGCTTCTCAACACATTTACCCCTGATGCAAAGCCCTATGGCTTGGCTTACAGATGTACATGTATGGGTTGGGTGTACCATACAATAACTGGGGGTGGTTTCTCAACACATTTACCCCTGATGCAAAGCCCTACTGTATGGCTTGGCCTACAGATGTACACGATGGGTTGGGTGTACCATACAATAACTGGGGGCGGTTTCTCAACACATTTACACCTGATGCAAAGCCCTATGGCTTGGCTTACAGATGTACATGTATGGGTTGAGTGTACCATACAATAACTGGGGGTGGTTTCTCAACACATTTACCCCTGATGCAAAGCCCTATGGCTTGGCTTACAGATGTACATGTATGGGTTGAGTGTACCATACAATAACTGGGGGTGGTTTCTCAACACATTTACCCCTGATGCAAAGCCCTACTGTATGGCTTGGCTTACAGATGTACACGATGGGTTGGGTGTACCATACAATAACTGGGGCGGTTTCTCAACATATTTACCCCTGATGCAAAGCCCTACAATGTATGGCTTGGCTTACAGATGTACATGTATGGGTTGAGTGTACCATACAATAACTGGGGGTGGTTTCTCAACACATTTACCCCTGATGCAAAGCCCTACTGTATGGCTTGGCTTACAGATGTACACGATGGGTTGGGTGTACCATACAATAACTGGGGGCGGTTTCTCAACACATTTACCCCTGATGCAAAGCCCTACAGTGTATGGCTTGGCTTACAGATGTACACGATGGGTTGGGTGTACCATACAATAACTGGGGGCGGTTTCTCAACACATTTACCCCTGATGCAAAGCCCTACAGTGTATGGCTTGGCTTACAGATGTACACGATGGGTTGGGTGTACCATACAATAACTGGGGGCGGTTTCTCAACACATTTACCCCTGATGCAAAGCCCTACAGTGTATGGCTTGGCTTACAGATGTACACGATGGGTTGGGTGTACCATACAATAACTGGGGCGGTTTCTCAACATATTTACCCCTGATGCAAAGCCCTACAGTGTATGGCTTGGCTTACAGATGTACACGATGGGTTGGGTGTACCATACAATAACTGGGGCGGTTTCTCAACACATTTACCCCTGATGCAAAGCCCTACAGTGTATGGCTTGGCTTACAGATGTACACGATGGGTTGGGTGTACCATACAATAACTGGGGGCGGTTTCTCAACACATTTACACCTGATGCAAAGCCCTATGGCTTGGCTTAAGCCCCTTTCACAATTGCGATACGGCGGGTTTACGGCTCTTGCGGTCATGAATTTTGGCCTTCCGTACGATGGACCGCAGCCTTCCTTGCGGGCAACCGCACCTTACGGCGCGAAATTTTTGTGCCGCAAGAGCCGCAGAAAAGTTTGGTGTGCACATGGAATCCAATTTTCTGCCGTGCGAATTTTTTTATTATCTCTAATCCGTGCGGGCGCTAGTACGTTCACCGTAAACCGTTGTATCTTGATGCGCGGTTGTTGCACGATTTTTTTTGTGTCGTAAGATGCTCCGTACGGTGAAATTTCTTGTTCCGCCAACCTTGTGGCAGTCGTAAAACGTTGAACGATTCGCCGTCTCGGTCTTGCACCGGCTTGCGTTCACCGTGCGAAAAATACCCTCAGGTGTGCTACAGGTATATATTTTGGGGTGCTTTATTTTATCTCACAACAGTTGAAGCTTTTACAATGGATACAAACTAACGTTTTTTTGGATCTCTGCGCCTTTTTATACTGCAATGACGTCTACGGAGCCCAAAATCGCCGCACGATTTGACAAAACGCCGTAAGGCGCCCGCTCATTGGTGCGCGGCGTAAAACAATGACGCACGATGCATCTTGCGGCACGCCGCACGTTCCAACCAATTACGTAGCACCTCCGCGCAACTGTCTCACGGATCACGTGCGCTAGACGTGCGTTACTTGCGTCACTCCGCGCGGTTCGCCGCAAGAGATTCGTGGATTAAAACGTGCGGAAACCTTGCAACGCCCTTACGATGCCCTGGACAATCGTAAAATGGATTATTTTCTTGCGGTAATTTTTCCGATTCTACTGCGGCCCGAAAAATTTTATCTCCACCGTGCGATCGATTTCAATATTTTGACCGTGCGGCGAAAGTCTCAATTGTGAAAGCCCCTTTACAGATGTACATGTATGGGTTGGGTGTACCATACAATAACTGGGGGCGGTTTCTCAACACATTTACACCTGATGCAAAGCCCTATGGCTTGGCTTACAGATGTACATGTATGGGTTGGGTGTACCATACAATAACTGGGGGTGGTTTCTCAACACATTTACGCCTGACGTAACTTAATGCCTGGTCGTAGCGTAATGTTGAAGGTACATGTACTTCAAAAGCTGATGCCCTCGGGCTGGAGCATTGTCGCTCTGCTTTAGCCATGTATGCTGACCCAACAAGGAGGAACATTAAGTATGCTACATACATTAGCCTTCCTGAAGTTTGATGGTCTGTGGAGTCTAATGTCCAAATTTAGATCTGGTTGGGAGGCGGGTGGGGGGTGATATTTTGGTCGGTTGGTACTTTTGTCGCCATATAACCTTAACTGTTGAGTGCGACGTTAAGCCCCAATCAGTCAATCAAAAGTTGATCATATCTGGACAATCAGTATTTATGAATAAAATCCTAGGCAACCCATGCCTCTTTAAATTAAAAAAAAAAGACAATAAAATTTGGTAGAAAGTCAAGTTTAAAAGGAATTTAGAAATATGAAGCATATACTGCATGACTCTTAACAAATTGAAATATTTATATTTATATATTTTGTAAATACTTCTATAAGAGTTGCTCTAATGTTTCAGAGAGTTCAATGATACATGGGAAGGTCAATTGATGATGTACAGTACCACTTCAGGATGAAATGAACGATATGCTTCAGACAATATGAATCGTGTTCAAAACGCTATTCGAAATCGTTTCCATCGGCATGATAAGAATGACGATGACAATCAGAGTCAAGCCTCAACATCTTCTGATCAAGTAAGTAGCCTATTGGTCACCCAGTCTAAATCTAAACAAAATTAAATGAAACAGTTGTTTTGAAGACTTTTGATCAAATTTTGTACATGTATATAGCTTCTGCAGCTTCTGCACCATGTCCTGACCTGGGAGTGTTTTTGGGTCATGTGCAGCTATAGGTGGCGCCACCTATGAAGGTACATGTAGTTGGTAAAAAAAGAACACATTAGAACTTTGTTTCGGTCTTTCCGACGCATAACTTGAAAAGCATCCTTGTGTGACTACAAGTGGTACCACCTATGACCACCGGTTTGTAACACAATCGTTCTCGGAGCTTAACTGGAAAACTCATCCTTCATTTTTTACCAAATTTTATATAGGTTCTGTACCATGAGACCTCACCTTGGGGTCGCGCATGACTACCGGTAGTGCCACCTGTGACCGCATCCTTTATTTTTTACCAAATTTTATATGTAGCTTCTATGCCATGATACCTGGCCTTGTGACTACAGGGGACACCACCTATGACCACCGGTTTGTAACACAATCGTTTTCGAAGCATACATGTAACTTGAAAACTCATCCTTCATTTTTTAACAAATTTTATATATAGGTTCTGTACCATGAGACCTTACTTAGGATTGTTTTGGGGTCATATGTGACTACAGGTGGCGCCACCTACGAGGGTACCGTAATTGGTTGTAGATAAACATACTTGTTTTCCTCAGCAAATTTTCATAACTGTTTCAAATATTCTCTTACATGTATTCATAGATACTATGATGAGGCGTCACTTGGTATTGTGTTTCACATGGAAGTCATATATATTTATGAACACTAAAACACACGGGCACAGGGAAAATCTTCTTGTCTAAAATAACCACGGAGACAAGTTTCTAATTGTGTTAAAAAGAGGTATATCATTTAGACCTCTATACCCCATCATAAATTGTTGTAATAAAGTAAACCTATGATATTTCATTAGGTTGACGACTGGCAGGAGCTTGGCCTTAGTCAGTAGAATTTTCTGGAATACTTTGTTTTACATTGACAATGCTTACGCATCTTAAGCTATAGTAAGAATATCGTCAGACTATATATTATGGGGTCATGGGAAAAGACAGTGAAAATTTGCCCCCCCCCCCCCCCCCATACCCCTTTCCCAGAAAACCTAGGTAGAAGGCAGACAGGGGAGTTTAGCCCTGACCAGTATGTCTTTCAAACTCTTGTTCTTTTTATAAGCAATGACTGGCCTTTGGGTCAGAGGTCGAGCAAGTTTACTTTGAAGTAGTTTGTATTCTTCTACTATAATCTTGGCCATAGCGATGCTAGCTTTGTTATATTGAAACACAAATGGTATTATAGTTTTTTCACGACATCTTCCGGGGTCCAAGTTCAAACCCAAAGGATAAATAGTTTGTAATGTTTGAATCCAAAAACTTTCCCTTTCCAAACGTTTGTGCTTGGTATCTGCAGCGGAAGTGAGAAATTGGATTTTCTCAATAGGCATGATTTCAAAATGGTCCTTGACCGAATGACCTTGAGTATTGAAATGTTGTGCCACGGGTACATCATGTTTAAGTGTTATACTAGATAAATGGTTGGCTGCTCTTTGTCATAGAGAATTCTGAGTTTCTCCGACGTACTGTTTGCGACATTTTTTGCGATCGGGTACGTATATATCGAGTTTGCATCGCGTCTTAAGGCATTTCATTGATGTACCTGAGAGAAATGTTGGACGGTAATGGTACACTCGTGAAGGGGAGGTAAGCGTATCGGGGGATGAAGGGGGAAACAGGATTTGTCTTACTGTGTTAGATTTGATCCTTCATATATAAGTGATGTAACTTGGCAAGACATATTGGGACTCAATATAGCAAGGGGGGGGGGGGATACCCTTATTGTCCATTAGGATCATTTTTCTAGTTGATTCTGGGAATAAACCGATGACAAATTTCAGTTTTTTCAACATACATACTCTATTAATAACCACCTTTGGGTCGCGGGTTCAAATGCCACTCAGTCAAAAAAAAAAATGCTAAATTTTCTGACTGGGTTTTTACTTAAACAACCTATGTGAAATGGTTGCTAGTTACCAACGGAAGGTCGTGGGTTTCCTCCGGGCATACAGATCTGTTTCCTCCCACAATAAAACTCGCAATGCCGCCATATAAGTGAAATAATCTTGAAATAAACAACAAACAGTCAATCAATCAATCAACTATTACTAACATTCACAGACATGTCAATGTAATCTTTATCCTGGCGCTGTGCCTTTGTTTTAGTCTTGTTTACTGACCTTGCAATGAGGAACATTAAGTATGTCAGATACAAGTACAGTAGGCTTAGGTACGTTTTATATTGTGTGTGGAGCCCAATGTAAAAATAGTGGTTGGGGAAGTTTGATCTTTTTGCGGGTTTTTGCGTTTGTTGCCATGTTGTTCACCTTTAATAGTTGTTGAGTGCGAGGTCAGTCCCAGTCAATCAATTGGTATTATAGATAGATGTCCTTTTACCCTTATGATAACAGTTTGATAACATCAGTACGCATGACCTGAAATCTTAAGGCATGGGATACATTGCTCCCTAAAGTACCCATGGAGACAAGTTTCTAATTGTGCTAAAAAGGGGTATATCATTTAGACCTTTATACCCCATAAGTTGTTGTAATAAACTAAACCCATGATATTTCATTAGGTTGACGACTGACAGGAGCTTGGCCTTAGTCAGTAGAATTTTCTGGAACACTTTGTAATACATGTACATTTACAATGCTTACTCATCTTCAGCTATGGCAAGGTTATTGCTTCCCCCCAGAAAAACCTAGTTATTCCACAATTATCGATAATCATAGGGTGTAAACCCCATCCCCGGCCTCCGCCCATCCCCCGTCTCCCCACCCCCTTTCTCCCCCCACCCCCCAACTCCCCCCACCCCCCGACTCCCCCATCCCGCTTCATCATATTAACACACCACTGGCATAAAAAAATAGGACTGGCTCATGTTGTAACATTGAACCCAGGTAAATATGCAATTTCAAGAGAATGTTGTCATAAAACAGGTTTCTGTTGCCTGGGTTATGATCAGTCAAATGTTGACCCATTTCTATATTCATCAACTCAATATACTGTGTGTACATGATACAGATTTGACAACAAAGATGTGCATGATAGCAGTATGTTGTATACATGTGAACGTGTTTATTTAGATAAAGACTGGCTGTGAATTATTGATCCCATACTCTCTCTAACATATTGTGTTTTCAATCAGAATGTAAAGGATTGTCCTCAGGTTAGTAGACTCTTTATTAAGTGCCTTTGTTAGAAGCCAATATTTATTTATGAACACTAAAACACACAGGCACAGGGAAAATCGTGTTGACTAAAATAACCATGGAGACAAGTTTCTAATTGTGTTAAAAAGGGGTATGTTGTTAAGACCTATAAACCCAATTATAAGTTGTTGTAATAAACAAAAACTCATTAACTAAATTATTGGCGTTGGAATGAGGACAATCTATACAGCATGTGGCCTGTACGAACAGAAAACGTGTTCGGAAAGTAAACAAAATTTAAATAACCGGGACGACCATTCATTCATTCTAAGCCAAAGTTAGTTCAGAACAATACTTTATTGTATATTTTCGAGACTAGAAGCACTAAAAAGCTTCTGAATTATACGTCTTGAGAAAAATAGCCAATAATTTCAACATTCTGTTTTAACGTCAAAATATCAACATTTTGGCAGCTCATGCCACTTCAAGTCAAGTCACCAGCCCCGATAGCGTAGTCGGTAGAGCGTCCGCTTCAGGCCTGGGAGATCCGGGTTCAAGCCCGGGTCGAGTCAGACCAAAGACTTTAACAGTGGTAGCTGTTACTGCTTCGCTTGGCGCTCAGCAATAGGAGTTAGAGCAGCGACTGGTTGGCCCGGTGTCAGTATACTGTGACTGGGTGAGGGGGCTTGCTGGTTGTCTTCGGCAAGTCGTCTCGGTGAGACAGCACCTAAAAGAGCGGTGGAAATCCGCCCTGTCACAAGGAGACAGCGTCTTCATATAACCGAAATACTGTTGAGCAGGACGTAAAACCCCAATCACTCACTCACTCAAGTCAAGTCCAGCTTAAGTCAAGTTTGTTATATATTGACAATGTTTATGCATCTTCAGCTACAAGAATATCAGTAAACCCAATAGGATCATGAGCAAAAAAGGTGAAAATTTTGGTTACCCAAGAAATACCCGACCAGCAATGACTGGCCTTTGGGTCAGAGGTCGAGCCATTTTATTTTGAAGTACAGTAGTTTGTATTCTTCTACTATAACCTGGGCCATATAGATGCTGGCTTTGAACATTACACTGAAAGTCAGAAACACAAATCTGTCATATTTTATATATCACTACTTTTCAAAATCTCTGATTTAAACCCAGGTTAATTTTACTCTCTTCGAAGTCTTCCCATCTCCAGAAAATTGCTTTCATTGAACTTGCCTTGAATTACAAAGGAAGCTGAGGAAATTATGGCTACCAAAAAACTTGTCTGCGTGCCATATTGGTGAGTTACGAAGGCCTTGCAGAGAATGAATTTAACCTAGGCTTAAATAAATGAGATTTTGAAAGTTGACCAATTTCTTTTGCTTATTGTGATCTTTAATTATCTTCATGCAGTCACTGTCAACAGTGTCGGGTGTACAAAAATCTAAAAAATATGTGTTTGGTACCGTTAGTATGGAAACGTTAGCGTGCTTTTCTGAACCCTAAAGAATTTTTTTGTTTTCTCCCCCTTTAAAGTAACATGTACTAGAATTAAAGAAATCTTTGAGGCATATACAGTTGTACAATGTTCACGATATGAATATATACAATATACCATGTACAGTGTATGTGTAAGTGAGGCAGATTGGTGTAGACTAATTAAGTGGTGTCTGCACCTGAACTCCTCTTTGCATTAATCGCTTGGCCCACCAGTCTGTTAAAGTCCAGGTCCCTCAGTCCGACATAGGCCTTCCATCTATGTAGCATGGGATCCAATACTACTCTAGACCAAATAAAAATGAAAAAATTCTGAGTGGATTTTTCACTTGATATTGAAAAGTTACAAGGTATTCGGCGATGGTCAGGGGGTTTCCCCCAGGCCAAGAGTCTGGTTCCTCCCCGACTAAACCTGGCCAGGTCGCCATATAAGTGAATTAATTTTGAGTGTACAGCTTGCATATATGTATGTATTTCTAATGATATCTAGAAAGTACAATCACACTCATTACATTGCTCTCTATCCATTGTTCAAATATCCTTTTTTTTTTGGAGCTATTTTAAATAGTTAGCTTGAGATAATGCGCTGTATTTAAACCTTTTCAATTCTAAATAAAACTCAAATGTGGCCTATCCATGCCCCCCTCCCCCTGCCTTTACCAAAAAAAAAAAAAATAGAAAACACTGATCTGTGCGTTTTACACAGTTACAATGTACCAGTACCTTAGTCACAAGAATATTGCAAGTTGATTTCGTAATTTCCGGAAGAAATATGTGTGTCTTATCATTCTCTTAAGTTAACAAACACCGTCGAGATACACGGATTACACTGTATAAACCTTGCCTGTTGTCAGTCCATTGGGCAGCACACATGCACATAGAGGTCATTTTACATCGTTATGTTGTGGTACAAACCCAGAGTCAGAATTGATTAGTTTAAAAAATAAATTAAACTTAATTGTGTTTCAGTCCTTAGTCAAGGGCCTCAAGATGTTCTGTTTATAATGATAACCTTAGATCCTATCTGTGGACAATGAGTACCTGCTAAGAGAAGATACATTATATGCTGGCAGATGCTTAAAAGCTGTTAGTTAATCTAATGGATATAAGCTGTCTGGATATTGGCAATTAGCCCCACTCTAACAGCAGTCTCAGTCTCTATAAAGTTTAAAGTAAACAAAATTATAGCCCCTGTACTGCAGTTGAATTGTGTGCACTGATCCTGGCTAGATAGGATCAGTGTGTAATTGTGTGCAGAGGTGGCTTCCTGAAGTCTGTGAAAACTATATCTATTACTGTAAGAACACACCTGTTTATTTCTCCTTTTAATAGATCTACCTATGGTAAGTCTTTTTAAAAAAAAAGTGATATGACTCCCTGACTATTTAACCTTTGTACTGACTTCTATATGTAACTAGTTCAAGTCAGTCTATGCATGTACATGTAGAATCATTCAGTTTCGGTTCATGCTTTTCTTTGGCTTTTGTCGAGAACGAGAGTCAATTTTTAAGGACCTTTATTTTTATACGCCGCCCAACTTGAATTATAACTCCAAAACACACGGCAAATATTAACAATTTGAATTATTTAAGGTACATGTATACCCAGTCTATCAACAACGATTTCAGGACATAGATTTGCTGTATGATCAGAAAGTGTATATTGGTATTTTTGCCATTTGGCATTTACAATATATAACAGCAACATTCTATTATTCCCTTTTACCTTATATCTTTATAGAGTTTTGTTTCCATCTCAAAAACAATTTCAGAGTACCGTATATAACTTATGGGTAGATGGTGTGTTGCAAACTAATTGTATCGTCTCATGTTACTTCATACTGTAGCCATATTAAATTTTGATTTGACAGTTCTTTGAGAATACATACCTATTGGTAGATGTAGAGGGTCTTTTCAAGATAAGACATACTATGGCAGCAATTGGGAATTATTTAATAAAATTAGAAATTCTTTTCTTCCGATATGTAGCATTAAACTACATGTAAGTTTGTTATTATTATAGGTTTTTACATAATATTATAGGGTGGCCAACTGGCGATATTGGATTATATAATATTCCTTTCGTCCCATAACCTCTTGCATGTTAATTTGATTATGAGGATGTGCAGAAGGCTATTTTTGTTATGACTGGTTATATAAAAAACAGCCATATTGGATTATATAATATTGCCTTATTTAGTAATCCCTTAATCTTTCAAATACCCTGCCTTCAATGAAAGAATTGTGTTAATGCTGTAAGTAAAAATTCTGTTACTCCTTTTCCTACTTGTTCCCAAAAGGTGTTGGCCACTGTGCATTGGCCTGTACAGCTGGAATTGATTTTTCAAACTTCATGGTTTTAAAGCAATGAATGCTTCAGGGAGTTTCAACTTGCGAGTTTGAGAGATAGATGTTAACTAGTGTATAACATCACTGATTAACTTATTATGTTTATCTTATAGGCTTACATGTACCAAATGATGGGAGAAAAAGACGCAGATGAAGTGTCTATTAATTCTGTTGACTCCAATACTTTGGGTAGCGATGCTAAAGGCAATGTAATAGATGGCCACCTCAAAGATGGGAACTCTGAGGATGAAAAAGCTGTGTATGAACAACAGTTAACACAGTTACAGGAACAGTTAGTCTCGGTCATGATAGACAACCAAAATCTGGGTGAGCCCTCACATCTTTTAGAAGTATCCATGCAGTTTAGAACTAGTCTTTAATCATATCAAAGACGTTTTCATATGTTTGATTATGGGTAAAGTACATGTATAGCCCATGTGTTACAGTAGATATCACTTGAGTCTATAGGGAGCGCAAGTCACGTGTGAATTCCACAAATTTCCTGTCACCGGCACTGCATTGTGCATGTGACTGAGCGGTTTTCATTCCAAAATGACATTTAAATCTGACGTTATGGAACAAAATACGTCATATGGAATTGCATCGTCATCAAAAACGTTATTAATGGCGTCATCTGTCACTGGATATCACAAAATGTCGTAATAATCCTTATGAGACTTGCGCTCGCTATTGTCATTGTACGACAGCGTTAGCAGCAGGTTTTCGGAACTGATGTTACCGTGAAGTCCTATGTTACGGTGAAGTCCTATGTTACCGTGAAGTCCTATGGTCCGAGAATTATATTTGTAATTTTGTACGCCTGTAACCCTTAAGATAAACTACGCATTCACCGAAAGTGCCAGCTCGGTTGCAGTAATCAAGACAAAGTCAATTTAGTTTTTTGGGCTGAATATGCCAATCAAAATAGAATGACCTTTATTTAGAAAAAACAGAAAAAAATAAAATCAGCCCCCAATGGATATTTATGAAAACGTATTAATACATTGGATGATCTGACATGGATACGTTAAAAAATGACTTGATTTAATGCAAAGGTGGGGAACAACAGCGCCTAACATAAACATCTATACAAGATATAATCCAAAGGGGGTGATGGGGTGGAGGAGGACAAAACTACTCTGACCAGATCGATAGTTTCTGACAAGAGAGTGTGACTTGTAGAGATGTCCTGCGAGAGAACAGTCATGGAGAACCAACACTCTCTTCTGATTGACTTCTGATCCGAAACATTGTCCTGGATTGGTTCAAATATTCTAAACAAGCAGTTGTCCACGATAGCTAAAATAAATACCCCAATTATGAGAGTAGCCAAGTTACGTCATACAAATACAATTAAATGAATTTAATTTAACATATAAATCATGCTTTTATTATTTTATTTTATTCAGAAGACTTTCTAAGTTTTCGTCTGATTGAACGTCAAAAGTTATCTGTAGGTTTCTCTTTCCATACACCAGAGTTTCCTCCCCTGACAAAGCCTGTACTGCTTGTCTTAATACACATGTCAAGGTCATGACTTTGAGATAAAGTTGATTGATTACTGTACCTGGGCCCTGTTTCACAAAGTGGCGTAAGTTTTTACGTATCTGCCATAGCAACCCATACTGTAGAGATAGGTAAGTAAGAAAGTTACGTAAAAAATACATCTGCGTTGTTTTGTGAAACAGACTCCTGATTTCTTCATATCTCAAATCATCATTCATCTATATCCTTCTCTCCGAACGTGTATGTGGAAGATTTTCCAGGTACTCACCGAAGGTCGGGTTCCCCCCTCTCACACTTAACCTGGCCACAACGCCATATAAATTAAATCAGTTTGAGTACAGCGTAAAACATCAATTAATCAACCTATATTGTTTTTCTTTACCCTCAGCATCTGACTTGAAGGAAGCCACTGATTCAAATTTGTTGGACTCACTGCGAGAAGAACTGGAAAAGGAGCGAGAAAAATGTCAACAATTACAACAACAACTGCAAGAAATTAAACAGCAAAAGTAATAAGCTTTTATAATTTTATATTTATGAACACTAAAACACACAGGCACAGTGAAAATCTTCTTGACTAAAATAACCATGGAGAGAATTTTATAATTGTGTTAAAAATGGGGGTATTATAGACAGGTATATTTATGATGGCTAGATGGTGTTGAGTTTCATGATGTACAGCAGGCAGCCATGGGATCTATTTTATGCTGGTTCAAAGTCTGTATCAAATCCCTATGCTTCTGCAGATTGTTGACAAGCAGCCCGGCTCTCTCATAATTTTGCATGATCGCAAGCATGAAATATTAAAGTGGCATGAGCTGCCAAAATTCACACTTTTTTCATCATTTCTGATTGTCCCGATAGTAAGAGGCTTTGCAGGCCGTCGAATAACTAAATGATTAGCGTTGGAATGAGGAAAAGCCATACTGTATGTGGCCTATACGAACCAGAATAGTGTTCGAAAAGTAAACAAAATTTAAATAACCAGAATGACCATTCATTCATTCTAAGCCAAAGTTAGTTCAAAACAATACTTTATCATACATTCTCGAGACTAGAAGCACTAAAAAGTTTCTGAATTATACGTCTTGAGGAAAATAGCCGATGATTTCAACATTCTGTTTGTACATCAAAATATCAACATTTTGGCAGCTCATGCCACTTTAAAAAATATCCAAAACCCTGTTTTGTAAACTAGTAAATATTTCATGTAAAGTCAATTTTAAATTAGCTAAAACTATCTACATGTATTCTCATACAAGTGCCCCGATGACTCAGTAAGCACAGCAATAGTCTCTCAATCCGACGCAATCCTGCCATCCATGAGGCGCGAGTTCGAATCCCACCCAGACCAAGGAAAACAATATTACAAACTTTCTCGTGTGGATTTTTCATTTGAATACATTATGTTGATAAGAGCCCGGTTTCCTCCCCCTCCAAACCTGGCAACACTGCTACATAAATCAGATAATCTGTAGCGTAAAATGTAAAGGAATTAATCCATCATTCTTATACACCCCTATTTTACGATATCCTGTCCACTTCCTAATTTCAGACCAGATGACAATGGTACAGTTATCCCAACTCTGGAAACCATTGTAAGGGAGGTAACTCCAGGTGTGGAGATGGCTTCAGCCGCTGATGATTTTGTTCATGTTTCTGACGGTCGGTACTCACTCTTTGTACACATTTTATAAGTTTTCATTGGCTAAATATTATTTTCTTACAATTATTTTTTATAATCTTAATTTTTCATTGAAAATTTTTTTTTTTTTTGACATCACAAAATTAAAACAAAAACAAATATTTTGTTCTTTGTGTTTTTGTTTGTGAACACACAAAGATAAATTGTTTGTTCTTTTTAAGAAAGATAATCTATATTTGATTCTGTTCATGTATTTCTTACATCCACTCACTTTTATCTTGTTTGTCGCTCTGATACAATGTATTTTACAAACAATTAGTTTGAACTTTAATTTTCTTGAACAGACAAAGATGAGATTGTCAGGCCTCTGATGAGCTCTGAGAAAAAGAAAAGCCTGTATGGAAGTGTTTGGGAATATGTACTCAATGGACTCTACCAGTTTATGGAGGATCTGGAACCTATAGAACCATCTGCTGAGGCTGACGAGGAGGGGGCACCACTTACCGTTAAACAGTAGGATCATAATCAATTTTTACAACTGTCTTATGTAGACTGTTATTATCGTTATTATTGTTTTAATTTGTTTGATGGTTTATTGGGACTTTTTCTGAATGTTAGGATCTCTTTTTGGGTTGGACACACAAGGTGAATGTTACATATCGGCGATGTCCCACAAAATATCACTGCTGAATTCGCCACATAAAGGGGTGGACACAATTGGCGATTTTCCTGGCAAATTCCTTACACCATGTGTTAGTACTTAGCAGTCACAAGAGGGTTTTTAGTCATTTGATTTGGAGTCTGTATTTTCTTTTGTGATCTGTACAGCGCTTTGATTGGTTGTTACCTCAAACGCGTTTCACCAGAATTATCGGCAGTGGCCCCATTCATCATCAACAATAAAATTCTCCCAGATAATATGAAACATGTTGGGTCCCGGCGTATCATTTGGGTGAGCTTTGGCCAAACATTGCCAACCGGAACACACTATATGTAGGTGAATTCAGCAGTCACTGCAAATTCAATGCCCTCAAAATTTCCTGAAAAATTTGCCCAGTGTACCCAACCCATTATGGTAGAGAACAACCCTTTCTCATTTCCAAATGAAGATGAAAATTCAAAGAGATACCCAAATTTATTTTTGTGTTTTATTTTTTCCCGTTGTCATTAACGTTAACATTATTCCCTAGTATCAACGTGTTCTGGACGATTTCTTTTTGGGTCAGGAGATATCATGGCTGTGTTCCCGAAAACACCGTCAGTGAGAACCCATACTGTGAAATTTGGGTTAACCAGTGTTTCTGGTAGAAAGTAAAAAGTGACAATTTAGAAAGGTATTAAATTATTAGGGTTATCTAACATGCAGGCTGCCGTCGGAAAGTGTGATCAATCGCACTTGCCATGACGTCGTATCTCTTCACTATGGTATCCGTTGGCAACTATGCCTCGTTTACACTGCGGCTGCTTTATAAAACGAGCCCCTATATTTTTAAAGGAACTGCAGATGGCACACAATATACCAAAAAAGGACTCATGTTTTAGTATGATGGGACCTAATTTCAGTTCTGTTTGGAACTGAGTTGAGTAAACCTTCTTGAAGTTTGTCTTTGTTATCAAAGGGGTTATATCAACATGTATGAGGGGTAGTTTTACCCACCCCACTATTCCTTTGCAAAGTTTACGTTTTTTGTATGTGATAATTAATAAAATATTTTTATGTGTTTTTTTTAATTTTAGATTAAAAGAGAATATAAAGAGATTCAGTGAGTATTTATGCACAATATTTGCTTTTGTTCTCAATTCAGTACTTTCACTCGACCTATGTGGGATGGTTGTCAGTTACCACCGGAAGGTTGTGGGTTTCCTCCGGGCATAGAACCTGGTTTCCTCCAACACTAAAACTGGCAACGCCGCCATATAAGCGTAAAACACCAAACAATCAATCAATCAATTCAAAACAAAAACACTACAAAAAGTTAACACTGCAGTTTTTTACTGATTATATGTAATCCCTGATAGTTTGTCTGGGTAAACCATGTACCTTAGCCATTTTGTTAACCAGTACTTGACAAGATGGAAAACATTGGTGACATAACATGTTTTTATCCACGCATTTTTCTGGTGACTTTTCGCCTTTTAAGTTTCCTTCTCGATACAGTATTATTCCTTTCGCTATTTTGTAAAATTATGTAAACATCCCTCAAACCCCCCCTGAAGGCGCATAAATTCCAACTGACGTCATCAAGCAATCGGTCAATTTATTTTATTTTTCAGAAAGTGCTATTACACCTTTCATCAATACGGTGTCTGGTGTTCAGAAACTCATCTCCTGGAAATCACCTGGTTTTACCTGTATGGTCTTCTTTGTAAGTCAACATTTGTATTTGCTCATGTCATCACAGTCTCAAATTACATGTAGGTGAAACTTGATTATAATTCAATTCATCCAAAGACTTTGTGGGTTAACAAGAGGGAGTATTCTTGACAGACAAAGTTTCCTCTTTCCATCAAACCCTACAAATGATGTAGTGTGGAATGTGGAATTCATCCTCGGATAAATTCTCAACAAGCTCACCAATCAAAAGCTCTCTTATAAACACTGGAATTCTTCAGTTTTAGAAACACGTTATCGAATTGAAGAATAAAGCAAAAAGCCGTCAATCTTTGTTTTGAACTCTGCCTAGATGCTTGCCTTAATACTAAAGCAAATTCTGATTGGTGAAATTTCAAAACTATTTCACTTATATGAGTGTGTTGTCAGGTTTAGCAGGGGACGAAATGGGGAGTCAATTCTGTTGTAACTATTGTTGATACATGTATATCTATGTTATGTATTTTTCCCAGATGTACATGTATGCTGCATATAATGGTTATATCTTACCACTGGCTCTATTCCTTGTGACGTTTAGACTGGCCATCAGTTACTTCAAACACAGGTATTATTTTTTACGTCGAGAGAATGTTACGACTTAAAACCTGTTTTGTCCTGGTTCGTTACCCACATGTATATAAACTGAACTCAAGTATCACTTAAGTATCGGTTTTAAAATTTTAGTTACAATTTTCAGAATTAAATTGGAGGTATCATTTTATTCATAAGAAATTTTTTTTTTAAGAATTTGGTTCAAATTCTGTTCCTTTTAACTTGAAAAAAGATGAGTTAATTTTACTTCAGTTTTAAGATGAACTTTTTGTTTAATCGTCAGTGGAGCACCACAGCTATAAAGCCCTCATGGATGTAAACACAATGAAAAGTTCAAAATAGATCCATTCGTTCCACTGACTAGTTTTACGTTTTTCTATATGTTATTATTTATTTATTATTTATTTTCATCATGTTATTATTTATTTTCATCATATCTCTTTTTTGTTTCTTTAGGGGGTTCAACATTAACTTTAATTATTTGGAATATGAGGAGGAAGAGAAGAAGGTGAGATACCTGAATGTTCAATATGCTTTCTTGAAAGATGGAAAAAATGATTGTGTCAATTTTAAAATTTTGTGTTTTACCTGAACTTTGAATGCAAATGGCGACATGAATTACATATCAGAATGTTTTACTACTTCAGAAAAAAGAAAAAATCGTTAATCTATTTAATGCTAAAACATCCATCTTGTGTAATATAGAAGGAGACGGATTCAGTTTTGATACATATATCTGGATTTCTCTAATGCTAAATTATAACTGATTAAGCCCTAAAGTTATCAAATAGAATGTTTTGGTTCTGTATGTTTTCACTAGAATAATTTTGTTGGGACCCAAACAGGATATAGAAACTGTTTTATTGTATTACTTTATTTTTGGGGGTTACCTTTTTGTTTGCCACATTCAAAATGGCCTGAGGATATTTGACATACGTTAATCACTAGTTAAAAACTAGTCCCTAGTAAAAGCCTTGATCAGAGGGAATTTTCTGCAGAGAAAAGAAAGAGTCTCCTTAACTGTGTTGTGAAAAATACCATTTGTTGACTGTTCATCTTTGTTTGTTTAGGACACAGAAGATAAAGGCGTATCAGACAAATTTAACCTGGTTTTATTTGTGGCCAGAAAAGTTCAGGTGAGATCTCGTGAATTTTCATGAAATTTATTTTTACTACCAGCCTTTTTTCTTTTATTCAGAAAAATATTTTAAGTAAATAAATACAATGTGTCGAAAGCAAGCTGCGATCATCAGGGCAATTACTGAATTAGTAAACAGCCGGGTCAATCAGTGTCAGTTATTTACTAAATACAATGTATTTAAGAGTTTCTACCTTTTATTGTAAACATGGAAAATTTCTTTTAAAAAGGGGAGACCCCAAATAAACCTTGAAATGTTGTCAAATAATGTAAGTGAAAGTGTGGAGTATTGCATTAAATAATCATTCAATTTACCGACTTTTTCTCTGAGATATTACTTTTATGACTGGGTTTTCACTCCATCGACCTATGTGGGATGGTTGCCAGTTACCAACGGAAGGTTGTGCGTTTCCTCCGGGCATAGAGCCCGGTTTCCTCCCACAATAAACTGGCAACGCCGCCATATAAGTGAAATAATCTTGAGCGCGGCGCAAAGCACCAAACAATCAATCAATCAGAGACATTACCTACCCATATTAAAATCACCATGTCTTACTTATGTACATTACCTCAACCAAAACTGATGATTTTATTTCAGAATATTTTGGGATCATGGGCTGATAGTTTGGAGAAGATAAAGAAGTGAGTTATCTTTTTTTTCCTATCTGTTTTGCCTTGTAAAAGCCATGGAATATTTTTGACTTCATTTTTTCACACCATACTCTTTTATTCATGTAAATTTCAACTGAAGACTTGAAATTTATGCATTTCTTTATTTCAGTTTGATAACATGGAATGAACCCAAGGCAGCCAGGACGATTTTCTCATTTCTTTTTGTTGGTTTTATTGTCTCCCTTGTTTGTGAGACTTCTGTCATCTTCTATTTCGCAGGTAAGGAATATGAGTAGGTTAGTTGAACCAATTAAACGACAAGCCTGGTGAGATGACCGCTAAGGCCCCTTAAAAATTGAAAAATTTCTGAGTGGGTTTTTCACTGGCTCGCCGTATGTGGAAGAGTTGCAAGATTCTCGCCGAAGGTCAGGGGTTTCCTCCAGGCAATGAGCCAGGTTTCCTCCCCTACTAAACCTGGCAACGCCACCACATAAGTGAAGTAATCTTGATTGAGGCGTACAACATCGATCAAAGTAAAAAGTTGAATGTTTTGATGAGCAAATTCCTTTCACATAAATTATAAATCCCAGAATGTATGATAACTTCTTTTTGTTCAAATTAACTTTCAGCTATGTATTTGGGAGTGAAAGTTTTTGTGATAGACTTTATCTATAACCGCTACCCTCGTCTGAAAAGGAAACATGATACAACTTATATCATTTGGTTATCTTTACCTACGGATGCAGAGCTCGAGAAGCGAAGTGCCCAATCGGAAATCAAGAAAGTAAGTAGTCAATTTTGGAAGATATCTAAATCGTTCAAGGGTTATTCTAACAAATTGAAGTTCAGCTTGAGGAGTACAGGTTTGGCGACGTCATTTAGACCTGCATGGCTCAAGCCTAATACACTTTTGAACAACTTAGCCCATACATTTGTTGAACTTATCGAATAAAAAACAGCTGATTATACTCAGTTTAAGGTAAACAAACTGCTCTGGATGGTGATAAATTCGTTATATGACGCCCTTGTGTGGGTATACGGGTTGATATTTGGTGTCTGACAGCTTTGCCTTGGAGAAGGAGGGGGGGAGGAGGAGGGTTACATAACCTAGAGTAACCATTAGACTTTTTGATAATTATGCGTGCCTGTTCAACAAGGTTTAATGGGCTAATTATCTCCCCTTATTTTCCCAGCATATCCTCTCAATGCAGCATCGTGGCAGTGACTCTGAAGTATACGGTGACTCTCAGGGGGATCATATGACCAGTGATGATAAATCGTTCTGTGAGCTCTTCTCATTACCCTCCACAGAGTGCCCACTACCAGGTATTATCCCGTTTACTGCTTTTTGAAATTATCTCCTCTTTGCTTTCAAATAGTTCTGAAATTATCTTACTTTACTTCCTTGAAATGTTTTTGAAATCATCTCACTTTACTTCTTTTAAATGTTTTTGAAATCATCTCACTTAACTCCTTTTAAATGTTTTTGAAATGATCTCACTTAACTCCTTTTAAATGTTTTTGAAATGATCTCACTTAACTCCTTTTAAATGTTTTTGAAATCATCTCACTTAACTCCTTTTAAATGTTTTTGAAACTACTTCTTTTAAATTTTTTTGAAATTATCTCCCTTTACCTTCAGATATTTTTTGAAGTTATCTCCCTTACTTTTAAATATATCATAGATATCTTATAATAACTAGATTTGCTAACGACAAGCTACTTCCGGCAATTAAGTCGCCATCTTGCTAGGTGAGTTTTGACTTGGGTTACCAAGCTGTTTTTTAGTCTAATGGGAACTTTTCTGCCATTTATTTTGACAATTGAATAAATTTCAAGCGGTAGGTACTGTAAAAGTGGCTTTAGTAGAGCCTATGTCTTGACTATCGTGCAAAACAAGAAATGTTTTTCAAACCGTAACCGCGTTGTGGATTATAACGTTAATGTTATAGTCCGCCATTTTGCTAGGTGACGGACTATTGTGCCGTTTTTTACTGCGCAGGGCTTAGCCAATCTAGTTATTATAAGATATCTATGAAATATATATTTAAATTATCTCCCTTAGCTTTTAAATATGCTTTGAAATTATCTCCCTTTATTTTCCAATATTTGTTATAGCATAAAAATATAATCATTTTGGCAATTATGCCACTTTGAAGATATCTAAATCTTTGCTGATAATATTGTTTTGTTTTTTTCTTCCCACAAGGATGGCATGGAGGTAAAAGGTGTACGTTAATCAACAAAGACAAATCACTGACAGGAACCTTTAAAAATGGACGCCTCTTTTTAACAAGAAGGTAACTCAGATTGTTACACGATAGACCAAGTTCACTGTCCACAGCAACCTGCTGTCTTGATTCCGCTTACTCTTGCCGAAGTTTCCTTTCCCAATAAACCTGGCTCCATATAAGTGAAATAATCTTGAGTACAGCGTTGAAGGTCAATCAATCAATCAAATGACCCACTTTTTTATTTTCTTTGGTTGATATGGTTACCACAGATTGATAAATATATATAGTTCATAACTTTCAAGTCAAATTATAAAAACAAGACTCCAATTCCGTTTTCAGTTTTGTCGCGGCTAAGACTCTCTCTCAGATCCAACACACCAATGTACGAGAGCATCAGTCATCTTCTGTCGTTACATCAGTGTTTGTATTTGAATACATGTATGTATGGTCTGTACTTTTTTTTCAGTTTTCTTTGTTTTGAGAGATCCAAAACCCCAACACCTAAAAACTTGGTCATTCCGCTGTCCGATATAGCCAAAATCGAAAAGGTGAGTATACAAATATAGTAACTATATATTTTAAAAAATGTTCGAAACTCACTTTAAATGTGGGTTCCGTTCTAATGAGATATAATTAAAGGAGGAGAAAACAAATAAAACTGGCATATACCCTAAACGGACGGCGAATTTCCCTTTCCAATGGTACCATAGACATATTTTTACGATTTTTCCCCACCGCACAGTCCTAAAGTGAAGTTATATAAAACCGTTTGATTTCGACTGAGACCGACTTGCTTACTTGGCCGCCATCATCACAACAGTGCTTAGGGGTGTGTCTCCTTCGGCCAATCAGTAGACGCATACCCAGCAATTCAAAGCGCACGTGCGAGTGAAATTGGTCAACTTTCTTAGTCTGCCATTTAAGCCTAGGTTAATTGCTAGGCACATCTGTTTCCGGTCAATTTCTCGCTTTACAAATGGCGGTCCCCATCGTTTTTGTGACCCAATTTAAACATGTGCAACTTTCTGCATCACCATAAAACGTAGGTAAGATTTACAGCTTAAAAATTGATACCCTAAGGGTGATTGTTCGTTACAATTTCATTTTGTTTTTTTGTTTTCTCCTCGGCATCGCCACAAAGTAAGGTTTTGTGAGCAACACAAGCTAAGTGGACACCTGTGCCAGTGTCTTTATCAATTACATTTTGTTGCGAACTATTGCACTTGATAAATACACTGGCACAGGTATCAAATCTTGTGTTCTTGACAAAAACTTACTTTGTGGTGATGCCTTAATTATTTCTCATTATATATATTTTGTTGAACTCCACCGTACCGTATTATATATAAATAAATCTTGTTAAAATTTCCACAAAAGACCTAAAGTTATGAGGTTTCAAACTCTAATTGGTTTAAAGAGTTGTTTAAAAGGATACACCGCTTAAGTTTGTTGTCATTCTCAGTTGAACTTCAGATTATTAGAAAAATAAGAAGTGGTTAATCTCAAATGAAAGGCTGCAAGTCGACTTTCCACCAAAAATGTACATGTAAAGAGTTATTTAGGAAATCCCCTACTGCTATTGTTCTCTGTCTGACAGTCAGTAAACAAACTCATATCACTCACCCAGTCACAACAAAGCAGACAAAGGGGAATTCCCAAATAAAATGCCTATCCAGTCGTCAGTGGGGGCTAGGGAAGTTACCAATGTCTATCTGGAAACCGTGACAGCCGAATAGCACACATTTTAACATTCTACGCGTCGCTGGTTCCGGACATGGCCCTTTGAGGTATACTTGAAATAAAAGGAATACAGAGATTTTATCAGTGACATACAGAAAGACCGTCACTAATGCTTGGATTTATTTTCAATCTTGGTTAAAGTATGTTTTTATCTTTGTTTACTTGGGTCTGATTACAGGCTAAACCATATGGCTGGATGCCAGGGGGTGGAATGGCAATTGAAATTACACTATCTGGAACAGAAAAGGTTAGTCAGATATAAAATTTGTTAAAAGAAAGTTCAACCTAAATATTTAGTCTAAAGCCATGCTCGGGTCGAGTTAACATCCGATCCAATTGTCTGGTATTGAATCGTAAGACCGTTCATGTCAACTGAGACTGGTTCATCGTTTAGTCTACCGATTCCCGACTGATCAGTCTTTAAGCCCCGCTCAGGTCAATGTGACCAGTTGATCGGAAGACTGACATACTACGAGGAATGACGTAACAAAACAACGTCACCGAAACACTGAGAAAAAAGATCACGTGATGAAGTATAGGTCACTGATTGGCTGTGACCTTAAGATTGATCGGAAGAAAATACAACATGCTCTATCCTTACGATCGGAAGACTAATCAGTCTGAGACCGATCGGAAGTCTTAAGGCCGCTCATATCGAAAAAATTTCTCCAACTGATTGATCGCAGATTCACTACACACTAGAGCTTACGATGATCGGATTGGATCTTAACTCGACCTGAGCAGGGCTTAATATTTAGAGCTTTGAACATCCGTTATTTTTTATGTAGTTTTAAAATGTGTTGTTCATGTAGAATTTTTTCATTCAAATTTTATCTTTATATTTTGTATTGGCTGTTTAATTAGAATTGTGATCTCCAGCTGATAAATCCGGGGCCTCCGTGGTTCAGTAGGTAGAGCGTTGGACGCTCAATCCGAACAGCCTTCCACCAATGGGTCACGGCTTTGAATCCCACCCAAATTAGACAATTTTGTGACTGGGTTTTCGCTCGAACAACCTATGTGGGATGGTTGCCTCTGGAGCTTAGAGCCTGGTTTCCTCCCACAATTAAAACTGGCATATAAGTGAAATAATCTTTAGCGCGGCGTAAAACACCAAACAATCAATCAACCTGATGAATTTCTCAGAGAGATGAAGTTATTAAGTCACTGCTTGTTATCTTGGTCCAAACATGAGATATAAGTAATATATATCCAATTTTTTTTTTCAAAAATGTAAAAAAAAACCTTAGATGTGATATTATCCATAGCTCATGTTATATCAAGCGACAGCGGCTGTAGTTTATAACCAAGATGGCGGGTTGTCATAATGGTGACTGACATCAAACTTCAACTTTCTATAAAACTATTTCAATTGTATATTATTTACATGTAAGTCAAATTACATAATGCTTTTTACAGACGTACACATTTGGGGCTTTGTTGAATCGAGATGAAGTGTTTGATAGCATATTGGGTTTGGGGTACAGGTCGCAACTCAATTGGGCACATACTGTCCCTCGTCAACAGGGGCCAGATAGTGCCCCAGTTTCGCCTGTAACTCGTCGTCACAGTTTGGACTTACCGTGAGATTTGCATACATGTATATAGCTTGCCCTTATTAACCTGTATTTTGTTTTGGGAGTGAAATTAACATGTGCCCTCTCATACCTGTACCTTTGTCTCTAAGAATGTTCATGTGAAAAGTGGGATAATGGTAAAGTCATAATGCTGAAACAAGTTAATTTTGATAGCAGTTTATTGATTTCCTAATAACCTCTTTATTCATGTGCCTGGTGCTGTTGTAATTAAGATTTATTGATTGGTGTTTCATGCCACACTCAAGATAATTTCCTTTATATGTATATGGCAGCATTGCCAGGTTTAGTGGGGGAGAAAAGCCCTGATCTTCGGCAGTACCTGTGCAACTCTTTCACTAAGGGATATTTTGGGGACCTTGGTTAAAGTGGTAGTCCCTGTGGCCAAAATGGTTTCCTCCTTCACTAAGCCTGGCAACGCCGCCATATAAGTAAAATAATCTTGAATGTGGCGTTAAACATCAACCAACCAATCAATCAATCTTCTACTTAGTACGACTAAGGGCAGAACTCAATGTTTCAATTTTATTTGGTCTGTCAAACATAGACTCACAAACTATAACTCTGCTGATTGCTTCGTCAGCAGAATTTAGTCACTATTACAGCCTCCAACATTGGCCAGGTTTCCCCACCCACTAAACCTGTGATATAAGTGAACAGTACTTAAGCAAGTGTCTGGTGTAGCGGATTGGCGATGTTAACATTCCTATGACTGTAGTGACGCTTAGCTGGATTTGTCTAACATTTTTGAACTGGGCTAAATACATGTATTACTGACTCGGTATATGGAGCTTTTCTGATTTATTCATAAAATTGTGATTTAATTCCTACAACAGTAACAAAGTGTGTTGGTTGATATTTAACAATGTGATACATCGTACATGCACATGCAGTTAGTCAGGGGAACTGGGCCCAACTTTTGTGTTTAACTTTGATGTGGATTGGAGGAGAAGTTATCTTTTGAGTCTACAACTAACAGGGCTGTGTGTATAAGTGTGGTCTTATTGCTGAACGCTGTGGATGGAAATAAAAAATGTTTGTTTTCATCAAAGAAATTGGGTCCGTAGAGCGATGGCCTCCCAGTCAAACACAGGCCTCAAACTGATGGGATGCAGGTTCAAAGCACACTCAGTCCAAACAAACAAATTTTTGTTTTTATTTTATCGTCTAAGTTGAATAGCTCCCAGGTATTCGCCAAAGATGGAGATTTTCTCAAGGCAAAGTGCCCAATTTACTCCCACACTAAACCTGGCGATGTTGGCATGTACAAATGAAATTAGCTTGAGTGCAGCGTAAAACATCAATAAACCAAGAAATAAATGACAAAGCTATCACTTCCCACTAGCAAAATTTGTTCCACTAAACCAGCTATTGTGATATCAGTACCATGTTTATTGAGGGCTGTTTTAAGCTGCACTCGCAAAATTGTTTCTCACAGTTAAACATGTAATGTGTGATGTTGACGTAGCAGTTTAGTGAGGCTGGAAATCTTCCAGTTTCCACACACTACTCAGGTTTTTTTTACCTTTTGACCGAGTCTGATTTGAACCCACAACCCATATATGTAAGGCTTGTGTCTGCAGGATGGTCAAGCAGACTACCTGCTAAGCCATCTTAAATATCAACTATTAAAAACTACCCCCCTTTACCAAGCAACATATATCTAGTACTCATCTAGCCCCATAACCACCAAATACCGCCTGGACCTTTTCTACTACCCCCCCCCCCCTCCCTATCATAAATATTTCGTGAAACCAATTTAGTCAATGAAAAATACACTTTGGAAACCTGTCCTTATATGTGTGACTTATTTTTTATATATTATGAAGTTTTTGCTCAGATTTTGCTGCATGGGATTAAATAAAATTGCTTCTCTGAATTTTCATTTTTTATTTTCTGTCTCTTTTTTTTTACAGCCTTTGATGTTTGGGGCGTTTTTGAACAGAGATGAGGCTTTTGTTAGCATATTGAGAGCCGGAGCTAAAGGGGGACAACCATGGGCTCAGATTCATATTCCTGCAATAGATGGCGCCACTCAAAAAAACGCATCCACTCATCAGAAACAAAACAGTGAACAAAAACAGTTCTCAAACTTTACTGTTGCAAATCCTAAGTGTTAAATCCATTGTGTTAAATTTTTGGAAAGCTTGTCTGATAAATTTATTTTTAATTTACATGTACCTAATTTGGTCACAGATTTTTGGAACAATAGGGAGCGGGAGTCACGTGACAATTCCACAAATTTCCTGTCACCGGCGTTGTCATTACGCATGTGGGAAGCCTTTTGTCGTTCGAATATGACGCTCATTTCTGACGTTTTGGAACAAAAAATGCCAATCGAACTGAAAACGTCATAAAAAAACGTCACCTGTCACCGGATATCGCGAAATCTCTCGGTAGACTCCCAGGCCCTATTTAGTATATTATTGATCCTACAAGGGTCTTCTACAACCCAAGTAGTTTATGATGGCTTTTCTTTCTTGACAAACTGTAATTTTGATGTCAAAAAATTTACGTTTAGTGAAATATTGTAAAAATGATTTAATTTCTGATTGAATTTTATCTCCATTATATTTCTATAATTATGTACACAATCTGTGTTAGTATAAATGCTTATTTTAACCTCAATTTTCATCAATTCATCCAGACTTGTGTTAGTTACCCTGTATGGTTATACTGTATATAATTTTCTTTTTAATAATTGAATATCAACAAGTAATCCAATTTTAATCATTAGAAATATTTGTCAATCCTTTTTTTTTTCTTTTTTGTGAACTGCATTTAATTAAGGAAAAGCACACTGACTGATTTTCAATGGACATCCCGACTAAAGTCAGATTGTATAATTCCATAGATTATTTCATTTTCAGTCTTTACCAAACTATTAGCCCAGAAATCTTGACTGAGTTTTTTTTTTGTGCAAGTTTTATTTCAGCCATACTGCTCACATGTACATGTACATGTAACCTGGTAAATTTACCAGTCTTCTTCAGAAGGGTTATATATTTCCGATACTGTTCTGTTCCTTGCTTGTTTGTAACATATCATTCACCCAGCTTGTGTTACATGTAACCAGAAATTCCTATTATGAACGACTTAAATGACTTTCCATAGGTGTAACATATGATCAATGTATCATTTTGCTATATGCTAAATCTATGGGTTTTCTTGTTATGTTACATGAAGCTAGTGGCATTGCTAAATCTATGGGTTTTCGTGTCCTGTTACATGAAGCTAGTGCCATATCTTTCTTTCTTTTTATTGAAAATAGTGCTTTGTTGATAGGTTGTATAACTTGTAATTTACTCTTGGTTTGATAAGGTCTTTAATTTTTTAAAAATGATTTTCCAATAAATGATGCTCAATGCCATACATTTTGCTGTAATATTTACAAATATTTCTTCGAATTTCAAAGCTATTAGTCCTACACGATATTTCCTTGTACTTTTGAATTGATTTAACTTGGCAACAAAAAAAACGAAAATTTTTTACTTCCTTAAGCATTTGGTACATTGTAAAAAAAAGATATATACATATACACAACATATGTAAAAAGTGTTCAAAGAATGTCCAATAATATTGTTATTCTTTCCACAATGCATTGTTTGGATAGAGATTTGACTTCTATCAAATTCTTTTTATGTCACATTTTGTTTCCCTTTTTATATCAACTGCTCAGTAGGCTGTTTTGCCACTCTCATCTAAAAGTTGCTGCATTATTTATGCGAGTGTGTTTTTCACTCCAGCACACTATGCGAACTGCTGCATTATTTATGCGAGTGTGTTTTTCACTCCAGCACACTATGCGAGCTGCTGCATTATTAATGCGAGTGTGTTTTGCACATTATTTGCACATTATGCGAAATTGTTGCCAGATCGGATCGTCTGGGCTCAAAGACCCTTCTCTACCACTAAATCTGGCCTGTAAAGGAAAATTAGGTTGGGCAATAAAAAGTCAATAAAATATTTTATTGAAAAGCTATGCATTTCAACTTTAGTGCTTAATTTTTCTACATGTAATATTTTTACTGCTGAGGTTGTTTGTTTCTTTATTGGGTACTTTCAATTTACTCCTTACTACCGTGTCAAATACTGACACAGAAAACAGTGCTGATAGATTTTCTTAACCACATACATGTACATATATATACATAATCAGTCAACTCTTCTTTCACACTTGTAACTCTTATCTTTGTATACAAAGAACAACACAGTGAAACTGGTATAAACAGTGACCTCTCAGGGATAGTAAAGCGTAAAACAGGCGCCGCTTTATCAAGGTGCAGCATACTCTTTACGTTAAAACCAGTGAACAGGTTTTCTGTAATTATCCCAGACAGAAGAAGTTAAAACCTATGTTTGTCCAAAATTAAAATTTTAATTTGAAATTGAAAATTTTATGTTTCATACCTACAAATGTAAATAAAGTCCGAGCCTGTGCACGCACACAACCGCCCTGATGATTTAAGCCGCTCTAGCGATCTAAGAACACAGTATAATTTTACAAACTTTGCCTGAGAAATACAGAGGATCGGCTTGAGAGACACATAAAGCCTGTTAATTAATTTTAGATGGTAAACCACAGACAAAAAGGCCCGATTTGAGCGTAATCTGATATTGAAGTTCATCGGATTCGGATCATGGTTGTTTTGCAATATAGTTGGGCTTCGATTTGTTTGTATGTTTTACACCCCCCATTTAGTTTTAGCGGTTTTACTTATTGTAAGCCCCTGAAAATTGGCTTTCATGAACATTTTGTTTCAGAAGAAAATGTAACTGTTTAAGAGAGTGTTATTGTTTATAGAGGTATTACTGTACTAGAGGATATTATAAGAGTTTTATGCACACATTGTTCTGTATTGTAAATTCATGAATTCCCTGCTGTTTATATTTCACTAATGTTATTTATAAATAAACCTTTTTGAATGTTTTGTGTTTGTTCTGAAGTTAAGATATTTTAGACGGTAATCATTAAAGAGCTCTTAAAACCTGGCTCGTCTCTGTTTTGTGTTTTACTTGGACACTTACATGTACAAAGCAGATTATCCTTTCCAATTCTTATGTGACAATACAACATGAGTCAAAAGCAGAACAGTGAACTACATGTATATCCAGACCAAACTACTTGCTGATGGTTATTTTCAAGGAACTATATGCGTTGAATGGAGATCACATGACGTTTGAGATGTAGTGAGCGCCGCCATTATTATGAGATGGGACTACTGATCTGACGTTACAAAGGAAGCGAAAGAGATAGAGGTTATCTAACGAGAGCCAGTGTGTTACGATGAATATCACTCGAGTCTAGCGAGTGGCGAGTGATTTTGGAAATTAATAAACAAGAGTGATATTCATTGTAACACACTGGCTCGAGTCTGATAATCTTTTTCTCACTCTACACAAAAAAATACAGCGTTTTATAAAAAACACGGCTCTACTTAAAAAAATGTTTGGAAACGTCGCTCTATTTTCAAGAATGGAAAAAAGACTCAATATGGCATCGTGACGTCAGAAATGACGTCATCAACGACGGCATCCCAGACCCTTCAATATAGGGTTGCTTCTGGACGCTTGATCTCAATGTCATAATGACTGATGATGTAATTCATTTGTGACGTCAGTTTTGACAGATCTTTCGTGAGGTCATAGCGTTACTTGGGCCATAATTTCACACGTTGATTATGCAAAAAATAACACACTGTCTGGGAGTGGAATTATCAGGGGGTGTAGTGTGAGAAAACGACGTCACTAGCCCTGACACGACGACTACTTAATTAACGTCATAACACGATGACAAGACACTCTTGTGACGTCAATTTTGACCGTTCATTCGTGATGTCATGAATTTAATAAAGAACGCTATTTGCGTTTCGAGAGAGACAACATCCTATAGTTATGACCATGATTTTAGAACGCCAGATCCAATCCAGCCAATGAGACGTGTCCCTTCCAAGCATATGGTTCATTGGTTAATTTGTTGTAATTATTCAACTCCTATTTAGTCGGGAACATCAGTCGGTCAGTGATAGTCTGTCAGTCCGACATACATGTAGGCCTACCATCGGTGCGGCACGGATTCGAATCCCACTCAGATCAAATAAAAGTTTGAAAAATTTAAGAGAATATTTTTCACTCTATCACAGTACATGTATGTGGGAGCTTTGCCAAAGGTGAGGGTTTCCTCCTCCACAAAACCTAGCAACGCCGCCATATAAGTGAAATAATCTTGAGTGCGGCGTAAAACATCAATCAATAAATTTAGTTCGACTATGATAAAGCCTGATTAGGAAAGGTGGGAGTTTGGTGCTGACTTGTAGAGCAGCTGTGGTTCAATGTATGTACTGATAACAACACAAGGAAATGCTAACCTGGCTTCCTGAAAATAACACTAAATTATTTATAACAGCCCTTGAAACAGATTGATTGATTGATGTTTTACGCCGGATTTCACTTACATGGTGGTGTTGCCAAGTTTAGTGGGGGAGGAAACCAAGCTCATTGACCAAAGGAAACCACCGACCTTTGGCGACTACCTGGCAACTCCTCCACATACGGAGACCAAGTGAGAAATCCACTCAGAAATTTTTCAATCTTTATTTGGTCCGAGTGTGATTTAAACCCACTCCGCCATGGAAGGTCTGTGTGGGGCTGAGGCCTCCTTGAAACAGAAACAAAAAAAAAACAAATTAAAAACATTGAGATTTCAAGTAGAAGTATTTTTTTTATATTTTTGAGACATCAAAGCTCTGTTTTCTCACTAGATGATTTAAGCCATGCTTTAAACATATAGTAGGCATCAGGCTTTTTATCTTTATTGGCTTCTCTTCCTAATTCTTTTAATCTGTTGAGGGCCCATTCCAAGTCCTTATCATATTGGTAGGCAGCAGCCAAAACACCAATATAAGCTGAAAAGACACAAAAATATATGTATGTAAAATTGATAAAAAGGTGTGATAAACACTGTCAATCAGTAACATGTTTTCAACGAGATGTGTGTGTGTAGGGGTGGGGGGGGGGGGGGGGGGGCAACGATGGTTTAGTGGCCATAGTGATAGTTCTCGTATGACGACATTCCATTGAAGCGTTACATAATTTCATAGTGTATTTAATATTCACTTGATCTCCGTGTGTGTAGGAGTTGCCAGGTACTTGCCGAAGATTGGTGTTTCCACCTGGTAAAGAGCAGGGTTTCCTCCTCCATTAAAGCTGGCAACGCTGCCATATAGTGAAATAATCTTGAGTGTGGCGTAAAACATCAACCAATCGATCATCACGTACTAGTGTAATAATTATTACACTAAGCTTTGTAGAAGCACCAGTTAAAGTAGGATAATATTATAACACTCGCTGGTACAATCACAACGCTTAGTTTTATAAGTAACTAACAGTCTAACACCCCCCCCCCCCCCCCACACACACACACGCACACACAACCTACCTGACAGCCACCTCATAAATGTGTGCATCTAAAACTGCTGTGTCTACTTTTTAATTTTAAAACAGACCATTACTTATGAACGCATTAACATCTTACATGTACATATTGGGAAATTCCATACATTTTGTCTGTTGATTGATTGATTGATGTTTTAATCCGCACTCAAGATTATTCCACAGAAAATCAAATGGAAATTCTTTGCACCTATTTTGATCTTAATAAGGCCTGGGAGTTTCCCTAGAGATTTCGTGATATCCGGTGACAGATGACGTTTTTTTATGACGTCTGTTCGATTGACGTTTTTTGTTGTACCATGTCAGAACTGAGAGTCACATTCAAACGGTAACCACAAAGGGCTTCTCACATGCACAATGACTGCACCGGTGACAGGAACTTTGTGGAATTCTCACGCTACTGCCACTCCATATTGTACTTACCTACTCTGGTTGCACTGGCACAGTGTAATAAGACTGGTCCCATCTTACCCACCTCCATCAGAGCCTCTTTATGTTCCTCAAACAGCTCATCACTAAACTCAGCATCGGGATCTAATGAAGCACAAGGATATTTGTAAAACAGTTGTGAGGTTAGAGGGTAAATGTCAAGTTCATTCTGAACACCCAACGGTGATTTCTAAGTGTAAATTGACTAAATAGGAAATTAAAAAACATGTTGAAAGAAAACGAGATTAATGTAAGAGCATCAAAGAAAACACGATTGAAAATATGCATTTCTGCAAATATCTTCGGATTTAAATCTTCCAATGAATGGCATTTAGAAGTTGAAAGGTTACAATAATGTGAATTACTAATGGATAAAGTCATTGACTTTGATGATGATGTAAGAACTACATCGAAACGTCGTCACCCAATAAACCGCTATGTTGCTATCCATATAAGTAATTCTTCACCCTATCTTCGGATTTGACCATTTTAACCAATCATAAAGGTGGGGACCTCGGTGGTCCAGTGGGTTAGAGTGATCGTTCCTCAGTCCCACACTGACCTCGGTGATCCAGTGGGTTAGAGTGATCGTTCCTCAGTCCCACACTGACCTCTGTGGTCCAGTGGGTTAGAGTGATCGTTCCTCAGTCCCACACTGACCTCGGTGGTCCAGTGGGTTAGAGTGATCGTTCCTCAGTCCCACACTGACCTCGGTGATCCAGTGGGTTAGAGTGATCGTTCCTCAGTCCCACACTGACCTCGGTGATCCAGTGGGTTAGAGTGATCATTCCTCAGTCCCACACTGACCTCGGTGGTCCAGTGGGTTAGAGTGATCGTTCCTCAGTCCCACACTGACCTCGGTGATCCAGTGGGTTAGAGTGATCATTCCTCAGTCCCACACAGACCTTGGTGGTCCAGTGGGTTAGAGTGATCGTTCCTCAGTCCCACACTGACCTCGGTGATCCAGTGGGTTAGAGTGATCATTCCTCAGTCCCACACAGACCTTGGTGGTCCAGTGGGTTAGAGTGATCGTTCCTCAGTCCCACGCAGACCTCGGTGATCCAGTGGGTTAGAGTGATCGTTCCTCAGTCCCACACAGACCTGGGGAGCTCGGTGGTCCAGTGGGTTAGAGTGATCGTTCCTCAGTCCCACGCAGACCTCGGTGATCCAGTGGGTTAGAGTGATCGTTCCTTAGTCCCACACAGACCTTGGTGGTCGAGTGGGTTAGAGTGATCCTTCCTCGGTCCCACACAGACCTCGGTGGTCCAGTGGGTTAGAGTGATCCTTCCTCGGTCCCACACAGACCTGGAGGCCTCGGTGGTCCAGTGGGTTAGAGTGATCGTTCCTCAGTCCCACACAGACCTTCCATCGATGCGGCACGGGTTCTAATCACACTCAGACCAAATAAAAATTGAAAACTTTCTGAGTGGATTTTTCAAATAGTCGTGGAAATCAATGTGGAAGAGTAGCCAGGTACTCGACGAAGGTCGGGAGTTTCCTCCATGCAATGAGCCCGGTTTCCTCCGCACTTAACCTGGCAATGCCGGCAGGTAAGTGAAATAATCTTGAATGAGTGTGGCATAAAACACCGATCAATCAACCAATCTTGAAGACACACTGACTCAAAGTTCGCTGAGTTATGACATCACAATTAATATAATAACGCAGCCATACTAAGCTAATAAATTTCTGTATAGAGGTCATAGAGAGAAAAATAAGGCCTGTGTAAGTGAGTGCCTAATATTCAGCATTGTAGTGATCCGTATAGACATGCATCATTGTAGTAATCCGTATGGCATGTGTAAGTGCATAATATTGATCAAATTGTAGTGATCCTTAAGGTACGTGTAAGTGCATAATATTCAGCATTGTAGTGATCCATAAGGTATGTGTAAGTGCATAATATTCAGCATTGTAGTGATCTGTAAGGTATGTGTAAGTGCATAATATTCAGCATTGTAGTGATCTGTAAGGTACGTGTAAGTAAGTGCATAATATTCAGCATTGTAGTGATCCATAAGGTATGTGTAAGTACATAATATTCAGCATTGTAGTGATCCATAAGGTATGTGTAAGTGCATAATATTCAGCATTGTAGTGATCCATAAGGTATGTGTAAGTACATAATATTCAGCATTGTAGTGATCCATAAGGTATGTGTAAGTGCATAATATTCAGCATTGTAGTGATCTGTAAGGTATGTGTAAGTAAGTACATAATATTCAGCATTGTAGTGATCCATAGGGTACGTGTAAGTAGGTACATAATATTCAGCATTGTAGTGATCCATAAGGTATGTGTAAATTAAAGTGCATAATATTCAGCCTTGTAGTGATCCATAGGGTATGTGTAAGTAAGTGCATAATATTCAGCATTGTAGTGATCCATAAGGTATGTGTAAGTGCATAATATTCAGCATTGTAGTGATCCATAAGGTATGTGTAAATTAAAGTGCATAATATTCAGCCTTGTAGTGATCCATAGGGTACGTGTAAGTAAGTGCATAATATTCAGCATTGTAGTGATCCATAGGGTACGTGTAAGTAAGTACATAATATTCATCATTCTAATGATCAATATATAATCGATATATAATATAATTTGTGATCAATATATATTTATGATCACTAAAACACACAGGCACAAGGAAAATCTTCTTGTCTAAAATAACCTATAATATAATATTGTAGTGATCTGTAGGATGTGTATAACATTGTATATTCATTATTGTAGTGATCCGTAAGGTACATGTACGTGTAAGTGCATAATATTCAGCATTGTAGTGATCCATAAGGTATGTGTAAGTGCATAATATTCAGCATTGTAGTGATCCATAAGGTATGTGTAAGTGCATAATATGCATCACTGTAGTGATCCGTAAGGTACGTGTAAGTGCATAATATTCAGCATTGTAGTGATCCATAAGGTATGTGTAAGTGCATAATATTCAGCATTGTAGTGATCCATAAGGTATGTGTAAGTGCATAATATTCAGCATTGTAGTGATCCGTAAGGTATGTGTAAGTGCATAATATTGAGCATTGTAGTGATCTGTAAGGTACGTGTAAGTAAGTGCATAATATTCAGCATTGTAGTGATCCATAAGCTACGTATAAGTAAGTACATAATAGTCATCATGGTAGTGATCAATATATAATCGATATATAATATAATTTGTGATCAATATATATTTATGATCACTAAAACACACAGGCACAAGGAAAATCTTCTTGTCTAAAATAACCTATAATATAATATTGTAGTGATCTGTAGGATGTGTATAACATTGTATATTCATTATTGTAGTGATCCGTAAGGTACGTGTGAGTGCATAATATTCAGCATTGTAGTGATCCATAAGGTATGTGTAAGTGCATAATATTCAGCATTGTAGTGATCTGTAAGGTATGTGTAAGTGCATAATATTCAGCATTGTAGTGATCTGTAAGGTACGTGTAAGTAAGTGCATAATATTCAGCATTGTAGTGATCCATAAGGTATGTGTAAGTACATAATATTCAGCATTGTAGTGATCCATAAGGTATGTGTAAGTGCATAATATTCAGCATTGTAGTGATCCATAAGGTATGTGTAAGTACATAATATTCAGCATTGTAGTGATCCATAAGGTATGTGTAAGTGCATAATATTCAGCATTGTAGTGATCTGTAAGGTATGTGTAAGTAAGTACATAATATTCAGCATTGTAGTGATCCATAGGGTACGTGTAAGTAAGTACATAATATTCAGCATTGTAGTGATCCATAAGGTATGTGTAAATTAAAGTGCATAATATTCAGCCTTGTAGTGATCCATAGGGTATGTGTAAGTAAGTGCATAATATTCAGCATTGTAGTGATCCATAAGGTATGTGTAAGTGCATAATATTCAGCATTGTAGTGATCCATAAGGTATGTGTAAATTAAAGTGCATAATATTCAGCCTTGTAGTGATCCATAGGGTACGTGTAAGTAAGTGCATAATATTCAGCATTGTAGTGATCCATAGGGTACGTGTAAGTAAGTACATAATATTCATCATTCTAATGATCAATATATAATCGATATATAATATAATTTGTGATCAATATATATTTATGATCACTAAAACACACAGGCACAAGGAAAATCTTCTTGTCTAAAATAACCTATAATATAATATTGTAGTGATCTGTAGGATGTGTATAACATTGTATATTCATTATTGTAGTGATCCGTAAGGTACGTGTAAGTGCATAATATTCAGCATTGTAGTGATCCATAAGGTATGTGTAAGTGCATAATATTCAGCATTGTAGTGATCCATAAGGTATGTGTAAGTGCATAATATGCATCACTGTAGTGATCCGTAAGGTACGTGTAAGTGCATAATATTCAGCATTGTAGTGATCCATAAGGTATGTGTAAGTGCATAATATTCAGCATTGTAGTGATCCATAAGGTATGTGTAAGTGCATAATATTCAGCATTGTAGTGATCCGTAAGGTATGTGTAAGTGCATAATATTGAGCATTGTAGTGATCTGTAAGGTACGTGTAAGTAAGTGCATAATATTCAGCATTGTAGTGATCCATAAGCTACGTATAAGTAAGTACATAATAGTCATCATGGTAGTGATCAATATATAATCGATATATAATATAATTTGTGATCAATATATATTTATGATCACTAAAACACACAGGCACAAGGAAAATCTTCTTGTCTAAAATAACCTATAATATAATATTGTAGTGATCTGTAGGATGTGTATAACATTGTATATTCATTATTGTAGTGATCCGTAAGGTACGTGTGAGTGCATAATATTCAGCATTGTAGTGATCCATAAGGTATGTGTAAGTGCATAATATTCAGCATTGTAGTGATCCATAAGGTATGTGTAAGTGCATAATATGCATCACTGTAGTGATCCGTAAGGTACGTGTAAGTGCATAATATTCAGCATTGTAGTGATCCATAAGGTATGTGTAAGTGCATACTATTCAGCATTGTAGTGATCCATAAGGTATGTGTAAGTGCATAATATTCAGCATTGTAGTGATCCGTAAGGTATGTGTAAGTGCATAATATTGAGCATTGTAGTGATCTGTAAGGTACGTGTAAGTAAGTGCATAATATTCAGCATTGTAGTGATCCATAAGCTACGTGTAAGTAAGTACATAATAGTCATCATGGTAGTGATCAATATATAATCAATATATAATATAATATGTGATCATCATCAATATATAATATAATATGGTAGTGATCTGTATGACATGTTTATAATATAGGATATCATGATTGTAGTGATCCGTAAGGTACGTGTAAGTGCATAATATTGAGCATTGTAGTGATCTGTAAGGTACGTGTAAGTAAGTGCATAATATTCAGCATTGTAGTGATCCATAAGCTACGTGTAAGTAAGTACATAATAGTCATCATGGTAGTGATCAATATATAATCAATATATAATATAATATGTGATCATCATCAATATATAATATAATATGGTAGTGATCTGTATGACATGTTTATAATATAGGATATCATGATTGTAGTGATCCGTAAGGTACGTGTAAGTGCATAATATTCAGCATTGTAGTAATCCATAATTAAGGTACGTGTAAGTGCATAATATTCAGCATTGTAGTGATCTGTAAGGTACGTGTAAGTGCATAATATTCAGCATTGTAGTGATCTGTAAGGTATGTGTAAGTGCATAATATTAAGCATTGTAGTAATCCATAATTAAGGTAAGTGTAAGTGCATAATATTCAGCATTGTAGTGATCCTTAAGGTACGTGTAAGTGCATAATATTCAGCATTGTAGTGATCCATAAGGTACGTGTAAGTGCATAATATTCAGCATTTTAGTGATCCATAAGCTATGTGTAAGTGCATAATATTCAGCATTGTAGTGATACATAAGGTATGTGTAAGTGCATAATATTCAGCATTGTAGTGATCCATAAGGTATGTGTAAATTAAAGTGCATAATATTCAGCCTTGTAGTGATCCATAGGGTACGTGTAAGTAAGTGCATAATATTCAGCATTGTAGTGATCCATAGGGTATGTGTAAGTAAGTACATGTACATAATATTCATCATGGTAGTGATGAATATATAATCAATATATAATATAATATGTGATCAATATATAATATAATATCGTAGTGATCGGTATGACATGTGTATAATATTGCATATTCATCATTGTAGTGATCCGTAAGGTATGTGTAAGTGCATAATATTCAGCATTGTAGTGATTCATAAGGTATGTGTAAGTGCATAATATTCAGCATTGTAGTGATCCGTAAGGTATGTGTAAGTGCATAATATTCAGCATTGTAGTGATCCGTAAGGTACGTGTAAGTGCATAATATTCAGCATTGTAGTGATCTGTATGACACATGTATAATGTTGTACTGATCTGTATGACACATGTATAATGTTGTACTGATCAGCATGACACGTGTATAATGTTGTAGTGATCTGTATGACACATGTATAATGTTGAACTTGTCTGCATGACACATGTATAATGTTGTAGTGATCTGTATGACACATATAATGTTGTACTGATCTGTATGACACGTATAATGCTGTAGTGATCTGTATGACACGTATAATGTTGTAGTGATCTGTATGACACATATAATGTTGTAGTGATCTTTATGACACGTGTATAATGTTGTAGTGATCTGTATGACACATGTATAATGTTGTACTGATCTGCATGACACATGTATAATGTTGTAGTGATCTGCATGACACGTGTATAATGTTGTAATGATCTGTATGACACATGTATAATGTTGTACTGATCTGCATGACACGTGTATAATGTTGTAGTGATCTGTATGACACATGTATAATGTTGTACTGATCTGTATGACACATGTATAATGTTGTAGTGATCTGTATGACACGTATAATGTTGTAGTGATCTGTATGACACATATAATGTTGTACTGATCTGTATGACACGTATAATGTTGTAGTGATCTGTATGACACATATAATGTTGTAGAGATCTGTATGACACGTATAATGTTGTAGTGATCTGTATGACACGTATAATGTTGTAGTGATCTGTATGACACATATAATGTTGTACTGATCTGTATGACACATATAATGCTGTAGTGATCTGTATGACACGTATAATGTTGTAGTGATCTGTATGACACATATAATGTTGTAGTGATCTGTATGACACGTATAATGTTGTACTGATCTGTATGACACATGTATAATGTTGTACTGATCTGTATGACATGTATAATGTTGTAGTGATCTGTATGACACGTATAATGTTGTAGTGATCTGTATGACACATATAATGTTGTACTGATCTGTATGACACGTATAATGTTGTAGTGATCTGTATGACACGTATAATGTTGTAGTGATCTGCATGACACGTATAATATTGTAGTGATCTGTATGACACATATAATGTTAAGTAGAGATCTGTATGACACATATACTGTTGTAGTAATCTGTATGACACATATAATGTTGTAATGTACTGATCTCTATGGCATGCGTATAATGTTGTAGTGATCTGTATGACACATATAATGTTGTACTGATCTGTATGGCACGTTTAATGTTGTAGTGATCTGTATGACACGTATAATGTTGTAGTGATCTGTATGACACATATAATGTTGTACTGATCTGTATGACACATATAATGTTGTAGTGATCTGTATGACACATATAATGTTGTAGTGATCTGCATGACACGTATAATATTGTAGTGATCTGTATGACACATATAATGTTAAGTAGAGATCTGTATGACACATATACTGTTGTAGTGATCTGTATGACACATATAATGTTGTAATGTAGTGATCTGTATGGCATGCATATAATGTTGTAGTGATCTGTATGGCACGTATAATGTTGTAGTGATCTGTATGACACATATAATGTTGCAGTGATCTGTATGACACATATAATGTTGTAGTGATCTGTGAATTGGGAAAAAACAATGAATTGGACCATAAAGAGCCTATAGAAACATGTATTGGACCTTGTATTTACTAATAAAGACCCTGGTTTCTATATGATGGGGTCCATACTAGCTCCTAAATTGAATGAAACTAGTTGATCTATGTTTTACATCACACTCAGGATTATTTGACTTATATGGCGGCGTTACCAGGTTTAGTGGAGAACACTGGGTTCATTGCCCAGAGGAAACACCCGACCCTTAGCGAGCAACTCATCCACATACAGCACTCAAGTGAAGAATGGCTTATGCACTCAGATTTTTTTTCATATTTGTATTTGGTCTGAGTGGGATTGGAACCCGCACCACATCGATGGAAGGAGGAACAATTTGAGGGAAAACCCAGATTGATCTGAGCATCACTATGACATATGACATCTCTTACCCACAGACATATGGTGATACAACAGTGTTGTATTCTCGACAGCTTGTCTCTCCAAATCTTCATTAAAACCAATTTCATCCCCGAATTCATCTTTATTCATCCTTTCAAAATTCTCTGTCGCCCTAAAATAGAGATAGAGAGGTGCCCTGTCTTTGTCCAGACGACACTTTTTAAGATTGTTTTCTTTCTGCCTTCCACCATTTTCATATGTATCTAATTTTTCATTGACATTTAGAAGGGTGACAATTTCTTGAGAAGGTTCCCCATTGGTGGTCACACCAAGCCTCATGTTGATAACCGACTTAAATCCAGTTGCTTCCAGTACTGTCAGATGATACTTGTTTATTTGTCCAGCTATAAACCAGTTTTTATAAACAGGAATTGCCGGCCAGTAATCCAGCCATTCCTCCGGCTCAACATCTGGCACTGGAGGATTTTCAACTATCTTTTCGCCAGTGATTTCAGCGACCGTCTCCCTAGTAAAGTCCATTGTAAAATCGAGGCCCATTTTAGCTGTGGTTTCATAAAATAGCTTGCTGTTGACAACTGGTCTAAACTCAGGGTTATGTCTTGTTTGGTTGGCCAAGTACATCATGGTGACAAATGTTATGGTATAGCCTCTATTACAGTGCAACAAAACCGGTCTTTGGAGAGTTGGCATGATAGCCGAGAGTTTTTTAACAGCTTCGACACTAGCCCAATCATCACTCTCTCCTAATAGAGCAACATACTGCATTCCACACAAACCATCTGCAATAAATTCTGCCTCGTTTGTCGCAGGGACATGTTCGCTACCGAAGTCTCCTAATTCGTCATCCGCATATTGAAAAAGGGAGACAATACTTTTAAAACCTGCTTCACTTGCATACTTGATTTGTCGATCGGTCAACCTTCCAGAAACAAACAGATCTTTTGTAAGTGGCTTTGCCCACCATATCTTTTTGGGAGACTTCAATCCAGGTTCGGGTCGATATGGAAATTCAACATTGCTCTTCGTAAACAAGGACCCAGCAAACGTTACAAATGATAATATAACTAGCACAGAAAAGCACAAATGTTTCAAGCAAAATTGTCTGATTTTTGCTACGTACATATTGTTGTAATACCTAATTCGCACAAGTCTTCAAACTAATAATGTTTAAACTAAATATGGTTTTCACTATAACAGACCCAGAAACTCACATTGAAGTTTATAAATGTACAATAATTTTAAAATCATAACGTGTCAGAGAAACACTGGTTCAAGCAAATGTCTTTCTCACAGTCATAAAAACATATGTTGGCATTTTATAGCCCCTTTTAACATGTGTCACGAGCAAAGCTAAATGTAAAGTTGATAGTCAAAAATAAATTTTAAAAATGACTGCAAAAAAATTAATTAGCGTCAAATATTCACAATCAGTAACTGAGTAAACCTATTATAAAGTCTCAGTTTAAGATAATTAAGTAGGGTGATATTTAAATGATAATAATTTGACAGTATATATCTGATCATATGTTTTTAACAAATTCAAATGTGCCAATTAAATTTCAAGTCATGCTATATGTACTTCCCAATAGTAAGCCACTCATTCCATTGTGAGAAAATCCGCAGATGGATTACACTCAATAAAACAAGAAAGACAGACTCATAAAAATGACAGGAGAGCACTGACAGTCAAGTGTTTGACTTGGCTGAATTTACGGTTTCACAATGCTGTGTGTACATGCTGTAGACCTAGGCTATTAATATTTTAATAGATCCGAGATAGCAATTGGTCCACGTGTACATTTGTCTCTCCTTTAAACTTAAGCCTTACTTAGTGAAAACTTTAACTCCCGTGGCCTATTATCTTTAATTTGGCCTATTTCTATATCTGTGACCTCAAATGAAAAGTCGATTTTAACTTAACAATAACAGCTGAAGCCGAGGGAAGGTCGAGCAGACGACAAGTTGATCTGACAGTGACAGTCAGTCAAAAAGAGAATAAGTTCCCATCCACACACCAAATAAAGTGATGAACCAAGTTTTAACCTCCCTCTCAGTATATACAATTCAGTTCCTTTAACTTTGTCCTGTCAACAAGCATAAGGATACCGGTACCGGATTCCCGCAATTCTCAAATAAACACTAAACTACACACAGAGACTAGAGAGAAAAATGCTTTTACCTGGTTATATTCTACCCGGGATAGTTCAGTTGTATTCTTAATCGAACTTAGTACCCCGGATAAAATATGGTCGGATCGCGTTTGTTATTCTCACGCACTGATTCATACGAGATTCTCGCACGTTCGTAGAAGGCACTGTAGACAATTAATTTTCCATTTGCCGTAATGTTAACGTTTTGCTCTGTCACTCGGTTAGAAACATTCGCCCAGCTAAAAGCCTTGGTGGAAACTCAGAATCACCCTAGACAAGTCTGCAGTTCAAATCTTGACAGATCAATAACTGAATAAGGGAGAAATCTCAAGAGTTTCACTTCCGAAGGGGACAATTAGGGTGCAGACGACATAAGCCACATTGTTGTCATGCGCCAAATCACCCCCACGTCAGACCGCTCAATCCGCCACTTTTATTCAATCTTCACTTTTTTAAGTTTTTATATACATTTTTAGGCAAACTAGGCCTACTAGCCTACTTCATTGAGTCACAGCAACACTAAAAAGATATATTCCTAGCTTATGAGAAGTCCCACTAAACAATGCCCAAAGATATCGACGGAAATCTAGGAACTAAATTCGAAGTTCCCCTATGCTTATGCCTTTGCTTGAAAACGATGTCCGAATAGACATTGAAACGTTGCGCCTAAATATAACAGAAGTTGTAAATCCAGAAAGAGTTTGTTTAATGGGTTAATCCTGCTTGTCCACTGTGACCAGAATGCAATGTTTTCTGCGTCTAACAGTTTACGGCGGCAGACTTAAATATGTCTTCTCTCCTTCATTAACCTATATCTACATGTAGTATATATATAGACTAGCAAAGTAAGCAATCCGAAGAATTGACAGCGTTTTATTTAAAAAAAAAAAAGAGATAGGGCCTATTGAATAAATGCATATATGTTCAAATAAGACTATTATTTTTAAGAATGGCTGTCTAAAAAAAAACGGTTCTTTAGAGGAGTGTTGAGTGAGAAAATGTAGGCCTATTATTGGATGTTATGGCGTATAACACTATTCTGACTAGCTCTGGCATATGTAGGTTAAGCGTTAATGTAAGGCACATTAAAGGATTGCTGAGGCCTACAACAATTGTATTCTGATATAGGCCTAAGACATGTTGTCGAGATATAGACGTAGAGACAAGTTTCAAATTGTATTAAAAAGGGGTAGGCCTATATCCTTTAGACGGTCTAGGCCTATCCAATCATAAGATGTTGTAATAAACTTAAACCCATGATCAATACGTCATTAGGTTGACGGCAGACAGGAGTTTGGCTTTAGTCAGTAGAATTGTCTGGAACACTTTGTAATATATATCGGTTAACCTATAGACTGAACCTAATAGGATCTATTTTATGAATTTCATGAGCAAGTTCAGTCAGCGTGTTGTTTATTTCTGCAAAATTTCAGACATTCCATTACATCTATATCTAGCGGTGATTGGAACTGGAATAGCTCGTTCCCGTAGCATACCGTAAATTTTAACGCTGCATATATTTATGAACACTAAAACACACGGGCACAGGGAAAATCTTCTATTTAGCACATAGCTTCGGTTTGTGCGAGGCTTTAACGATATATTTTTTTTTCAACGTCAATCTTTAAAGACCCACTTGTCACCGTAACCCTTCTGATATTTCTCAATTTATACATGAGGTTACCTAAAAAAGGCATTACAATTTAACTAAGGAGACAGTTTACACGCCCAGATATGTTTAAAGGTCTAAATGAAGTCGGATTACCCTCATTTCAGGCGTTTTTGTCTGACGTATAGCTCTTAAATTAATCGGCAAGCTTTTTGTGTCTCCCAAACCAGATCTTCGGTGTGCATTTCTCAGATAAAGTTCGTAAAATTACGCTGTACTGTTGGATCGCTCACCCGAATGAAATTGTCAGGACGCTTGTGCGCATACCCAACCTCGGAGTACAGAAATACAATAAACCGTCCACTGTTTTTATAATGAAAAATTTTCCTTGAAAATCTGAATTTGTAAAGAAAGTCCAAGGAAGCATTGGCCGTCATTGCGTATCATGTGATTTGTTTTGCTTTGTTTCCATTACTATTGTTGTACGAACTAAAACAACAACAGTTCAGTCATGTTTGTTCAAAACTCGCTCGGGGACACTTCCCCTCAAGCAAATCACGTATTATAAGTATATTTAGCAATATAAGTTCTTTTTCGGACTAATTAGTATTTGGGAAACATAGAGATCTTGTAATTCATTCATGTGGGATTAGTTTTTTTTCTCAAGTCTTTCCTCAAGGCAATTCGTACGCTCTAAGCCTGATCTAAATGCGATTTAACTTTAGGCTATCTTTTTCTCTCTTCTTTTTCTCAATTCATCAAAGTCATTAAATTCACAATGAACAATGGTATATCCTTTTCCCATAAACTTAATGTGACCCCATTTAAAAGTAAAGACAGAGATATTAGTCCGTCAAATTCAATTCCAAGATTTTGTCGAATCGGTAAAGATGTTCATTGGTTTCATATTCTTGTTCATGAGTGTTTCCGTACTCTTTGTACAAGGTAGGTAATTCCGCACATGTTTAAGCCCCGTTTATACGATGGAACTTTCGTTGTACAAAAAGTCACAATTTTTATTTCTGTTGGATGACAATTGTTTTATCGCCTAGACTGCACCGTTGAAAAGCGTAGAACGACATAAAACAACCTACAACTTGACGGCAACCAAACTCTAACCACAGAGTTTAACATGTGGCATTGCTCATCGCATTGAAGGGGGGAAACCGACGGACCGATTAAAGTAAACTTAATTTTATTTTAAATGGAGAAAAGAAATGAGCGGAGACCTTTCATGTAGCGGATTCAAAGCCTGCTTGAGCTTTAGAGAGACATGTCATGTGATGTACTATTGTAAAAATGTAGTATTGTTTTTAACTAACTTTGGCTTAGAATGAATGAATGGTCGTCCGGGTTATTTAAATTTTGTTTACTTTTCGAACACGTTTTCGGTTCGTACAGGCCACATACTGTATGGGTTTTCCTCATTTCAACGCCAATCATTTAGTTTTTCAATGGCCTTCAAAACCTCTTACTGTTGTGACGATCAGGAATTATCAAAAAAGTGTGAATTTTGGCAGCTCATGCCACTTTAAGTTTCCTTGGATAAGAGACACACGCATGCGCCTTGGTGGCTCGTGTTTTATTTTTCTGGTGCTGATGTACATTTTATCCAACTTTGGGTACGGCTTAATTCACTCTTAAACTTCGGGGATTTGCGTTTGTGAAATACCAAAGCCGACCGGTAGCGAGCGGAGATAGCCGAAGGGTGTTCCTACTGGGGTTAATTCTTTATTCAATACAGCAACGCGAGAACCCAGGTATAGCCTTAGCCCTATACTCCCGAAAGCTCTAGAGTTTCAGATGGCATAAGACGTAACCATGAAAATAAAACTGATTATGATTATCGTAGATTTGAGATTTCTTTTAATAAAAAACTGTCAAAATACACCAACCAAATTATTCCTGTGACAAATACAGCGAACTTTACCTAGGAACTAAATTAAGCTTTTGTGCTATCGCGGCAATATTTTTGTTTTGTGTTAGTCCGTTGTGAAGTCCGTGTTTCGAAAGCAGGCTGCGATCATCATAAAATTAAACCCTTTTACTAATTCCGAACTTTCCCTGATGATGATTGAATTAATTTAATGTGTTAATGTCAGTCGGAGAGGCATAGAGATTCATTTCGGGTACCTAATTAGAAACAAATACTTTTAGTGGCTAACGTCTTTTATAGGGGCATTCAAGTATATATTGTTTAGACATTTTTTTACTGGGGTTATGATTTGAAAAAGGAAAGCATTAAAACTGAATTATTCCTCTCGTTAATTATTTCCTCAGGAGATTCACGATGTATTGCCTTAGCTGGTAGGTGTCAAACGGATAGTTTGACATGCCCTGGTGGGTACAAATCCAAACTGTGTGACGGAGACTCAAATAGAAGGTGCTGTCTGCCCGACGTAAGTCTGCCAAACGAAAATATACATTGAATGAACATACTGTTGTTATTTATGTAATGTAGAATTTTGTTTACAACGAAGCAAGCTTTACTGTTTTGAATAAGAAATAGATTTATATTGACCTATTCGGCTAAAAGTTTTCCCCTTCGCCATGTGAATAGTGACATGAGCACGTAGAATTTACAAGTTCCGACCGTCATGACAACACAAGGGTTTGAAATTGCATTCGATTGCCGGAGAAAAACTGTTTTGGTAAAGTTGGACATGGCCTGACTGAACCCGTGTTTCTGACGTTATGATATAAAAATAAACAACCTGCTCTATTTTATTTCTATTAGAAAAAAAGATCGACCCATATTTTGATTTCATTTTTCTTAGATTCAAAATGTGATGCTAAAGAGGGTACATGTCAGATTGACAGTGAACCATGTCCTGGTGGATACCAGTCGAAGCTATGTGGAGGTGTTTCCGATAGGCGCTGTTGTCTCCCAAATGAAGGTACACATTTAAACGAAAACTTGCTGTAACAGTATGTTAGGGTCGTATATGTTGAGTGGATTGAAGTTATTCTGATACACGCATTGGGCCTCTTTATTACCACGTCTTTATTACCAAAAGTTTTCGTCAGTTGGCTACATGTCCAAAACCATATGTTAGGAGAATTCTGGTTGATGTAGACCTATAGGCCTATCCTTAGTCGTTTAAAACGACTTTTCAAATGTTCATGGGCCAGCCCCGATAGCTCAGTTGGTAGAGCGTCCGCTTCAGGGCTGGGAGATCCAGGTTCAAGCCTGGGTCGAGTCAGACCAAAGACTTTAACAGTGGGAGCTGCTGCTGCTTCGCTTGTCGCTCAGCTATAGGAGTTAGAACAGCGACTGGTTGGTCCGGTGTCAGTATAATGTGACTGGGTGAGGGGGCTTGCTGGGTGTCTTCGGCAAGTCGTCTTAGTGAGGCAGCACCAAATAAAAGCGCAGTGGAAATCTGCCCTGCCACAAGGAAACAACGTCTTCATATGACGGAAATACTGTTAAGCAGGACGTAAAACCCAAATCACTCACTCACTAACTAACTAACTCACTCAAATGGTCCTCTATGTGGGATGGTTACCAACCGAATGTTGTGGGTTTCCTCCGGACATAGAGTCCGGTTTCATCAAACAATAAAACTGGCAACGCCGCCATAGAGTGAAATAATCTTGAGCTCGGCGTAAAACAGCAAACAATCAAAATGACACTGCATTTTGTGTTTATTAAAAATACATTTGTTTAAAGAGGCAACAAAACTAAACATTGGACACATTGGGCAAAATATGTATGTCCATATGTATATCTAAAATGTCTAAATGGGGGTGTAAAAGAATATGTTGAATTGATTGATTGATTGGAGTTTTACACCACACTCAAGACTATTTCACTTATATGGCGGGGAAAAGAAGTTTCTCGTTGCGAGCAAACGCCAGGTAGAATTTCAGGATGTTATTTTATCGAATGCTTAAAAATCACATGATCAATTGACCTTCCAGGTGAACTCTCCAACCACATTCCAATGGATTTTTTCGATGAAAATGGCGACTGTTGGTCTTAGAGGTTAAATTTGGACTTTAGGACCGGTTGCTTGTGCGCCTTTACCGGGCACAACAGGGCTTTTCACATGCCATATTGGGTATCATTTTTACTCGGTACCCAAAATTGATGAGCATATCGTAGACAGTTTTATCGTATTTTTTCATTTATTCCTAAAAAGCCTTTCTTTGTAATTTCTCTAGACAAAGATGCCAAATGTACAAGTAGAGATGGGGTTTGTCAAATTGACAGTGAGAAGTGCGATGGTAAATATCAGTCGAACTTATGTGGAGGAGAATCTAACAGACGATGTTGTCTTCCTTCAGGTAACCGTATATAGAATATTATAGCTAAAGTTTAACTCGCACTGCGCAGCTTCAAGTAGTCTGTTAGGGTAACACACAACTCAGATTGCAATCAACACGATCAATCCCTTTGACTATACTAATTAGGGGCCTCGGTGGCTCAGTCTGTTAGAGTCAGTCCGACACAGGCCTTCCATCGATGCGGCGAGGGTTCAAATTTCACTCATACCAAATAAAACTGAAAACAAAAATCTGAGAGACTTTTCACTCGATCGCCGTATGTAAAAGAGTTGCCGGATACTCACTGAAGATCGGGAGTTTCCTCCGGGACAAAGAGCACGGTTTCCTCCCTCGCTAAGCCATGTAAGTGAAATATTCTTGAGTGTGGCGTAAAACATCAATCAAATCGTACTAATTAAATGTAGTAGTATGTTTGTAGCCACCCTATAGATCTACAAATTGGCTTATTTGTTAATTCATAAAGCAAACAGATAGAATGACAGCGCTTCATTGTACAGCAGGTTGGTGTACTTTTAGTCCACGTAGATACACTGTTGGCCTAAAAGAATGCTCATCAATATAAAAAAAAATATTGTAGGTAGTGGATGGGTAGACTATCGAGGCTACCGGGTTTCGGACAGAAATGTACGAGACAAACTTCAGGAGATTGCTGACCTGTTTGGCTCCCGATTGTGGGTTACAAGTGGAGACAGAAACAGAGGAACCAGATCTCATGTAAGTTAACATGATTTGTTAATTTGTTTTTCTGTTTTGTCACCATTGGGATCGATGGAAGGTTCCATTTCACCGAGTTGATGAAAGTGGTTTACGCTCGTTGTCATGAGGGTAATAGGCGAGGGTTCAGGGGCCACCCGGGCCCTGGAACTGGGGTTCTTGGTTGCCCGAAAGGCGTTCTGAGGCTCTTCTGCCAGTGAAAATGCTAATAACTTCCTAATTTTGCTTTCCCTAATTCTTAGAAAATACCAGTAAAATCGTTATGTTCCAAACTCATACATGAAGCTGTGTAACGTTTTTGAAGCATGGGGGAGGGGATGACTATCCCAACGCATTAGGCGAGAGCCCAGGGGCCGCTTAGGCCCCGGAAACGTGGGGGCTCTAGATTGCCTGAGGAACTTTGTGAGGCTGTTCTGCAAGTAAATAACTTCTGGATTTTTCTTTCCCTAATTCTTAAAAATAATAAAATAAGTCAAGCAGGAGAAGCGCCCATGGTTTGGTTCATATTGATTTGGGTAATTATATGCTAGTAACCTCTGCGCAACGAAGATTTGTGCTAATAACGGACAAAATTCATACAGAGTTTGCGTTCAATTTTTGTGGTTCTCCTTAAATGGAAATCCCCAAGATTAGTGTCAGCGAAAAGCTCTTATTTTGCACGTCTTGATAAAACTACAAGCAATTAGCCAATCCTGTTCCAGCGAACGTTTTGCCTATATTTGGCAGCTCATACCACTTCAAAAATATTCTTTGTACATGTAGGTACTTGGTAAATGGTACTGACTGTCCGCTAACTTTGTGTCGGTCAGTTATTTTGTGGGCATATAAGAAAAGCAGTTGATATTGAGTCCTAAATTGTGGGAGGTGTAACTTTGTGTCTGTCATATAATCTGTGGGCATATAATAAAAGCAGTTGATATTGAGTCCTAAACTGTGGGAGGTGTAACTTTGTGTCTGCCAGATACTTTGTGGGCAAATAATAAAAGCAGTTGATATTGAGTCCTAAACTGAGGGTGCAACTTTGTGTCTGCCAGATACTGTGTGGGCATATAATAAAAGCAGTTGATATTGAGTCCTAAACTGTGGGAGGTGTAACTTTGTGTCTGCCAGATACTTTGTGGGCATATAATAAAAGCAGTTGATATTGAGTCCTAAACTCTGGGAGGTGGAACTTTGTGTCTGTCAGATACTTTGTGGGCATATAATAAAAGCAGTTGATATTGAGTCCTAAACTCTGGGAGGTGTAACTTTGTGTCTGCCAGATACTTTGTGGGCATATAATAAAAGCAGTTGATATTGAGTCCTAAACTGAGGGTGCAACTTTGTGTCTGCCAGATACTGTGTGGGCATATAATAAAAGCAGTTGATATTGAGTCCTAAACTGTGGGAGGTGTAACTTTGTGTCTGCCAGATACTTTGTGGGCATATAATAAAAGCAGTTGATATTGAGTCCTAAACTCTGGGAGGTGGAACTTTGTGTCTGTCAGATACTTTGTGGGCATATAATAAAAGCAGTTGATATTGAGTCCTAAACTGAGGGTGCAACTTTGTGTCTGCCAGATACTGTGTGGGCATATAATAAAAGCAGTTGATATTGAGTCCTAAACTGTGGGAGGTGTAACTTTGTGTCTGCCAGATACTTTGTGGGCATATAATAAAAGCAGTTGATATTGAGTCCTAAACTGTGGGAGGTGTAACTTTGTGTCTGGCAGATACTTTGTGGGCATATAATAAAAGCAGTTGATATTGAGTCCTAAACTCTGGGAGGTGGAAATTTGTGTCTGCCAGATATTTTGTGGGCATATAATAAAAGCTGTTGATATTGAGTCCTAAACTCTGGGAGGTGGAAATTTGTGTCTGCCAGATACTTTGTGGGCATATAATAAAAGCAGTTGATATTGAGTCCTAAACTCTGGGAGGTGGAAATTTGTGTCTGCCAGATATTTTGTGGGCATATCATAAAGACTGATATTGAGACTTGGTGGGTACAAAACTCTGGGAGGCGGCAAGGCTATATGCTCATTTTAATTTCAATTTCCTTCAATTAAATACCAATCGCACCTATGTCATTGCAGCATGATGTTGGAAGAGCGGCGGATTTCTGGATTGATGGAGGACTAACAGGTGGGCAAATATTTAACATCATCCGAGACAGTGGAATCCTGGCCTCAGATTATCAAGTTATCTGGCACGGGTCGCAAACCTGTACAGGTGGGGAGCACATACATATCGGTCGCTATGGAGACGGTAGAAACACGTGCTGGGTCCATGAAGGAACCCGATCCGGTAACAGATGTATTTACAATTGTATGTAAAGGCTGAAATCTAAAATTGAGAGTTCTAACTTCCAATGTCTCTTTGAAATAAATACCATCTACATGTATTTTGCTAATTTGCTTGCCTTTTGTATTCGTGTCTGAGTCAGACATTTATAACTTATCAATCTAAGAAAAAAATAAAAAAACACAAATCTATCTAATTTGGTAACCGATCATTCTTCATAACATCCTTGCAGACAATGTTCTGTTTAGCAAATCATGGACATAGCAGATACACACAAAGCCTCCTCCCGAATTGGACAGCTAATATACGCGGCAGGTTGTGAACCATACCAAAGACACACAGCCTCCTTCCGAATTGGACAGCTGATATACGCGGAAGGTGGTGAACCATACCAAACAGATACAGCCTCTTCCCGAATCGTACAGCTGATATACGCGAAAAGTTGTGAACCTTACCAAACACACACAGCCTCCTTCCGAATTGGACAGCTGATATACGCGGAAGGTTGTGAACCATACCAAACACATAACCTCCTCCCAAATTGGACAGCTGATATACGTGGAAGGTTGTGAACCATACCAAACAGATACAGCCTCCTTCCGAATTGGACAGCTGATATACGCGGAAAGTTGTGAACCATACCAAACACACACAGCCTCCTTCCGAATTGGACAGCTGATATACGCGGAAGGTTGTGAACCATACCAAACACACACAGCATCCTTCCGAATTGGACAGCTGATATAGGTGGAAGGTTGTGAACCTTACCAAACACACACAGTCTCCTTCCGAATTGGACAGCGGATATACGTGGAAGGTTGTGAACCTTACCAAACACACACAGCCTCCTTCCGAATTGGACAGGTAATGTACGTGGAACGTTGTGAACCTTACCAAACACACAATCTCCTCCCAATTTGGACAGCTGATATACGCGGAAAGTTGTGAACCATACCAAACACACACAGCCTCCTCCCGAATTGGACAGCTAATATACGCGGAAGGTTGTGAACCATACCAAACACACACAGCCTCCTCCCGAATTGGACAGCTGATATACGCGGAAGGTTGTGAACCATACCAAACACACACAGCCTCCTTCCGAATTGGACAGCTAATATACGCGGAAGGTTGTGAACCATACCAAACACACACAGCCTCCTCCCGAATTGGACAGCTGATATACGCGGAAGGTGGTGAACCATACCAAACAGATACAGCCTCCTCCCGAATCGGACAGCTGATATACGCGGAAGGTTGTGAACCATACCAAACACACACAGCCTGCTTCCGAATTGGACAGCTGATATACGCGGAAGGTGGTGAACCATACCAAACACACACAGCCTGCTTCCGAATTGGACAGCTGATATACGCGGAAGGTGGTGAACCATACCAAACACACACAGCCTGCTTCCGAATTGGACAGCTGATATACGCGGAAGGTGGTGAACCATACCAAACACACACAGCCTGCTTCCGAATTGGACAGCTGATATACGCGGCAGGTTGTGAACCATATCAAACACACACAGCCTGCTTCCGAATTGGACAGCTGATATACGCGGAAGGTTGTGAACCATACCAAACACACACAGCCTCATTCCGAATTGGACAGCTGATATACGCGGAAGGTTGTGAACCATATCAAACACACACAGCCTGCTTCCGAATTGGACAGCTGATATACGCGGAAGGTTGTGAACCTTACCAAACACACACAGCCTCATTCCGAATTGGACAGCTGATATACGCGGAAGGTTGTGAACCATACCAAACACACACAGCCTGCTTCCGAATTGGGTTTGTATGCAGGGCTACTACCATTAATAGTTTGTGACGTCATGTTTAGACACTTTTTAGTCGTCTGCTCGTGCCATACACATCAGAAGATGACTTTCTGGCTTTTATGAAACAGTTATATTCGTGAAAGAAGGGCTGAAAATCAAACACTTTGGGTCTCCGATGAGATACATTCGTTACAGAGTTTGTGCGAGAGGGATACGGAAATATATGGGGTCAGTAAACAGCATATTGCGTGGGCTCGGCTGACGCCTCGCTCAATATTCCGTTTACTGACCCCATCTATATGTCCGTACCCCCACTCATACCTGGGCCAATACAAACAAACAAGGCTAATACGGACTGAACCAATACGAGATCCAACATGCCAAAACTTTGTTTGCCCTCCATTGAAAATCTCAACTTTTTATTGAAATCGTCAACGGATAAAAAAAGAAAAAGTTAATATACAGATGAAGAAAACAATACTCCGTCTAAAACATACAATAAATTAAAAATTCCATAAATTGTAGTACTCTCGTTATGTTTGGATTACAGTTTCTTTAAAAAATGGCAGTAATTTTGAATTACACCCAAAATAGGAATCGAATCGGCGTCCCAGAGTTTGACACTTACCGCCAGCACCAAATGCCGGCTGTCTTACCCATTCAGTTACCCGTTACCCGCGAAAAGTGCCATGCTCTGGGACACGGGTTCGATTCCCGTTTCGGGCGTCAATCAAAATCTGTCACTTTTTTTAAAGAAATTGTTATTCATAAAATAACGAGACTACTGTCAAAATCCCTTTCTAGAAGACACAAACTAAATAAAAAAAATACGAAAACCTCTTCCTATGTTGTATGTACAAAAGGGGAACAACTTTTGAGACACTACACCTAGCTATTTTAAAATTCTCCCACTATTTGTAAAGCAGACTTCGTATTTGAAGGTGTTACTAATAATACACATTTAAAGATGATAGTTACTACAAGATTACTTTCAGAATCTTGAGGCGCTAACTTTTTCGTCGGGAATAAAATGGGTAAAGGATGTTAATAAACAGAGTGGATAGCACAATGTTATTAATCTGTCCGAGAACCTTTGACAATGATATTGAGGAATATCTGATTAATGAAATTTAGTAATTGACAATCTATGTTATAATACATAAAATTATTATAACATTTAAACAAATAATGTGTTTTTGTTGTTGATTGATACCCAGGCCTATTACCCTTATACTTTCACTCTGTTTATTAAAACACTTCATTAATTTTATTCCCAACGGAAAGATAGGCCTACTAGATATATCATGCCCACAAACGATGTTCGGTGTCTCACTTTGATGGCGTACCGACGTGGGCATATCAATTCTTAAAGAGGCATTTAGAAGTTGAGGTAACAATATGAACTCAAGAGGTTTATTGATTGCAACTTATATTTATTTGTATAAGCTTATTCAATGCTTTACAAGTAAACAAAAGTTGCAATCCACAAACCTCTTGAGTTAATCTTGTGGTCATATCAGTTAAGTTTGTTCGCATATCTTGCTTTTAGTGATTACTTTAAGAATCTAGGGATACTAAATTTTCCTTCAGAAATTAAATGGGTTAAACACACTTGCCGCCGTAGCCTGTTTAAATTTGCTAGGAAAACCAATTTACAGGAGCTTACTACGACTAATACCACTAAACTTAAACATAGGACACATAAAACATGTCTAGTTAGCTTTAGACTGTAAAAATGGGGTGAAAAACATACGAAGAATCGAAGCCTGATTACAACAACAACGATCAGTGTCGGTCAACTTTCGTGTTGGATTACCCTCATTTCAGACCTTTTTATCCATGGTTTACACTCAAACAATCATCAGCAGGGTTTTCCAGTCGCTGTTAACCGATCGTCAGTCTGTATTTCTCAGATAAATAGGCCTACGTAAAATTACACTGTACCGTTAGTTCACTCACTCGACTGAAACATAAAATCGCCAATAGGGGGCAGATCGGTTTGTTTACGTTCCGGGTACGTAACAATTCAAATTTTCAAATTCAAATTAAAAATACAAAGTGACGTCCAAACTTTTAAATTTTGGTAAAAATAGAAAGTTCCTAACTTATATTGTCTGGGAAAAATACAGAATACGGTCTTTCTTTTTTAATATAAAAAATATTCCTGATTTTCGCGGCAAGTGTGCCTTTAAGTAAACAGTGAAATAATTAGAATTATACATGTAGATTTGGATATTAATCAATAAAAAACACTCTATTTTTTAAATTATGTAATTCTTTTATGAATGAATAATAATTGATAGTCAATTAATACAATTTCATTAATCACGATATTTCTTATTGACATTGTCACAGGTATATGCTCGGACAGTCGATTGACCCTCGGCCTACTGACCAATACGACTGTCCTCGGACTGGTAACAATATAGCCGAGAAATCTGGGCTCTGCCGAAATTTTTTTCGCGAATACGGAAAAAAAAATTCGGCAGAGCCCAGATTTCTCGGCTAGTAACAATACTAATAGGGAATGTCGTGATTAATAACAATATATTACTGGGATATCGTCAGCTTCATTTTTCTAATCAGGTCGGAATTTTATCGTCTCACCCTTTTGAACGTTAACTTCTGTTAAGAGTAAAAAGTCAATCGTAAAAACCAAAGTCAAACGTTAACTCAAAATACTTTAAAGCAATGTCTCGAAGTAATGCCTTCTCTAGGGTATTTATTTTTTTTTTTTTTACAAGAATTGAGATAAATGAACTCACATAAATTTCTCTTTAAATTACACAAGTCAACGTAAAACGCACATACAATAGTTCATTTCCTTTCTGCACATCGTTAACTTGCAAGAGGACACATCCCCACAATCATTATAAAAGTTGATACCATTTCGCTGAAACAAATTCTGCAGTTTTCAATGATACCAGCAGCGCGATTTTCGAAAGGTCATTAACAACAGTGTTTTGTTTTCGTGGAATAGCTATTTGTTGCACTGATGCAGGTTCTCTCAAATTGATTTTACTCTTACCCAACAAAAACTGGGAAGAATTTGACTGGGCTACTAATAATAAAATCAGACCACAAGCTACTCCCCCTGGGAGAGGTCAAGGTTTACCTAAAACTCGTAAGCACTTCTCTGTCATCCCGATGTTCTGCCGAATTGTTGATAAAGAGGAGTTGTATACTCAGACATTAGAAAATACCTCTCGCAACACCTTCAACCTTTGGTAATTTGTGAATTTCACCTCAAAGACTCATTTGAGGCTGCAAACCCATTACAACTGCTTTCTCAAAAAGAACTCTGAAAAAGTTCATTTTGGATTCTTGTACAAAGACAATTTTGTCAGCCAATAACCGTAAATACCTACTGATCGATGATGTAGTAATGGGTGCTGAGACTTATCCATTCCACGTATAGTTTATTGCCTACCTCTGACGATTTTACCGTAAACCGTCCCGGGATTGTTCACATCATTTCCCAACTTCCGGCAATGGACAACTAAAACTTCATGGATCAGTGCTTTAGTCCACCAAGCTGACAACATTTGTGACAATAATACGTTACTATCACTTGAAACCGATACTATTTTTTAAAAATTATGTTTTGGAATATGTGCCAGTTAAAATATTCAACAAGTTAAAGTGACATGAGCTGCCAAAGTTGGCACTTTTTTCATAATTTCTGATCGTCACGACAATGATTGGCGTTGGAATGAGGAAAATCCATACAGTATGTGGCCTATGCGAACCGGAATAGTGTTCGAAAAGTAAACAAAATTTAAATTTATACATCTTGGAAATAATAGCCGATGATTTCAACATTCTGTTTCAACGTCAAAATATCAACATTTTGACAGCTCATGCCACTTTAATATTAAATTCACACAGAAAATAACAAACCCACCAGTGGCTGGTGACACTAACAGTCTTTAAGGCTCCAAATGCTTCCTTTTAACAGGTGTCGAGCTGTAGAGCTTTACCAGATATTTATGATCAACTTCGATCACTTCATGGGTTTTCTACCTTGTAAACATAGCTGAACAAACCAGATCCCACCAGGGGGCGCATCAGTACATTAAACTAGAGAAGAAAGGATATTTTTGCTGTAAATGTTTTCACAGTTTTCACATAACCCTCGGTGTGGATAATGAGCAGAAAAATGTATCTATGGTTTGAGCACATTTGACAGCGATGACTGACTTCGTGCATACTCATTGTCCCTTTATTACATTCCACGTGACTTATCTGGCCATGAGTTGACGTAATAGCATACTTTGTATTTATATCACGAACGGTCACATTTTAAATATAGTCGTTACAGTGTATTTAAATTCATGACACGAGCAACCAAAAAGAAGGAATATTTCATCAAACAGAAGTTGCTTATCATCTGACATTTTTATCCAAGTGTACCAAACAAGGCTTTTCCCGTTGATACGCTATGGTAGTTTGATGGCCAAAACCCCCCGCAAAAACACAATGTTATTATACATCGTGATTATTTAAATTGTGTGCCTTATTTGGACACATCTTTGGTTCATACGAGTTAATACTAATATACTATCCTAATGTAGATTAGTTTTTAAAGGTACTGTAAACGCTGAACCTCTTTTGAGAATTGGGTATTTTTTTAAACAAATCCTAATTTTGGTACCCCATGCCATTTTAAGGTTATGCAAGTAAGAGGATCTTACAATGTCATCATTTCAGTTTAATGCTAAGATACTTTTCTTATGTTGCGTGTAGGCCTAAACTGACAAATAAGACATACGCTATAAAGGTAAAACTAACGTCTGTAGGGAAACGATGTTTATTTCTGTCCGTATTGGTCATAGGTAAATTTGAATTGCCAGGAACCGTGCGTCTGAGAGACATTACAGATTTTAGTTTATAGTTGTACACACAAGTCGTAAACCGAACTCCCTACAATTAGGTTTACCAATGTATCACCTCTGTTTACGATGACCCGAAATAGTATGTCGATCAGACTGTGAACACATGTTTTCCTGAATTCCCACTAATTACTCGATAACTGTACATTTTTCGCTAAAAAATCGACCTACCACCTCTGATTCAAAGTCAGCCAAATGTTATTTTTCTATCTAGTTTTATGAAAAATGTAAACAATAATACACGGTTAGTCCCTTTAAATGAGTAGTTTTAAAAACCTTCTTAGAGAAAGTAACGGTCATATTGCTGTTTAGATGTCAGTTTCTTTACAGGGATGAGCATTAGTCTGTGATCATTTTCCCGATGACCTTTTCTGTCTCTTGCTATTAACTTCCCTGTCAGGAGTAACTACAAAGTTGACCTGTAAATTAAATACTTGCTGTGAGGTATTTTCAAGTTATGGCCAACCTGGGAATTTAGGATACTGTGCTCTCCTTGATTATCGACCTCTGGAGGATAGAGATAATCTGCAATATATCAGAGCTGTTAAATCACTTTCGACGACCTTAACCTGGACTAGAATACTGAAAAAGAGGGTCATTTTTAGTTTGGGTTAAAACAAAATAAATTTTCTTCGATTGATTGATTGTTTGGTGTTTTACGTCGCGCTCAAGATTACTTCACTTATATCACGGCGTTGCTAGTTTTATTGTGGGAGGAAACCGGGCTCTATGCCCGGAGGAAACCCACGACCTTCCGCTGGTAACTGACAACCATCCCACATATGTCGTTCGAGTGAAAACCCAGTCAGAAAATTTTCCATTTTTTTTCCGATTGAGTGGGATTCGAACCCGCAACCCATTGGTGGAAGGTTATTCGGATTGAGCGTTGGACGCTCTACCTACTGAGCCACGGAGGCCCCAATTTACTTCATTGTTGAGCCCTGTAGCCCAAAACAAAAACGCCAAAATATGGATGTCCATTGTTTAAGACATTCATTTAATATAATTATTAAAGGGACTGGTCGTGTATTCTTGTTAACAACTCGTAATGTTTCAACTAATTTAAAGAACTGGTTTAACTTTGGATGAAAGTGGTAGATCGATTTTCAACCAAAATGTACATTTAACGAGCAATTTGGTTAAAGTATTGTTTTGAACTAACTTTGGCTTAGAATGAATAAATGGTCGTCCCGGTTATTTGAATTTTGTTTATTTTTTTTAACACGTTTTATGTTCGTACAGGCCACATACTGTATGGATTTTCCTCATTCCAACGCCAATCATTTAGTTTTTCGATGGTCATAGCCTGTCGTGGCGATCAGAAATTATGAAAAAAGTGAGAATTTCAGCAGCTCATGGCACTTTAATGGCCGATAAAATCAAGTATTATTTGTGGGCTACGAAATCAGTGTTTCATTGTACCAATATACCCGAATTAAATACATAGTATGCAGAGATCTCGAAAATTAATCTGGATAACAACGACTTTACGGGACATTTAATAAGAGACAAATAGGGATACGCTCCCGCTATATCATTAAAGTATTATGTAAAACAAAATGTGTTATAGTCACATTTTATTATGGCGAATAAAATCAAACAAAGTTGAAACACACTCAGGCTGTTGATCTTTGACTTGTTTATGCAAAGAGTACAATATTTCCACCTGCTCGGCCAGCGATGTTATCTATATTGTTTATCCTTGTACGAACTCAGTCACATCCACCTTTTCTCTGATATTATTGTGCAATCGATTTGACCAAGGATCTGCGTCATGACTCGGGAGATAAAAGAAATGCACGTATACAAATCGCCAGACGGCGCTACAATGACATATGTGACCCTAGTGTTTGATCACTAATTCGATTATCGATCCATTTAAATCTATCTATTGTCCAGAAACACCTGATGCGCGTAGAACATCGTCTTTGCCTTTGTACGAGTTAATAAACAGCTTAACACATGCACTATTTGTTGAGATGGTTAAAAGATACCAACAGTGCGACCAAACACTTCATCGAGCATAGTATTGTTAAACTGAATGCCCGAACGTCAAAAATAGTTGATTAGCCAAGAGAGAATTAAACTCAAAACAGCAGTAAGGTGAATATTCAACCTGTTTAAAGGCTTGACAATAAAGGGCTAGAGTAAACAAATTAATAAAGTGCTATATAAATGGAGACCTGAAACTGTTTTCAAACATTCCAGTAAGACAGCCGAGATGATGAAGATAGGCAAAGATTCAACATCGCCTAGGCTGATTTTCTTACTTTTATTTACAGTCGTTAATGGTAAGTCGCACAGGGGGGTAATTTGTATTTAGAGTTACTCTATGCACATGTTGAACACCTTAAGAGCTAACTGTACTAGCTACCTGTTGAACATGTAGGATTAACGTTAAACTTTACCCTTTGAACCGATAGAACAAACGTCAAACCTTGTCTATTAGACCTATAGTGCTAGCTGTTTCATCTATTGGACTTGCTGTTTGTTTGTTAAGCCCAGCACTAGCTGTTTATTTGTTTATAAACCTATATGGCTGGATGTTTGTCTGTTTAAAAACTTTTAGGGCTGGATGTTTGTCTGTTTAAAAACCTTTAGGGCTGGATGTTTGTCTGTTTAAAAACCTTTAGGGCTGGATGTTTGTCTGTTTATAAACCTATATGGCTGGATGTTTGTCTGTTTAAAAACCTTTAGGGCTGGATGTTTGTCTGTTTAAAAACCTTTAGAGCTGGTTGTTTCTTTGTTGAACATGGGGCTAGAAGTTTGTCTCTTAAACCTACATGTAGGGCTAGGTGTTCGTCTGTTCAACCTAAAACTGGATGTTTGCTGAAACCTCTACTCATTGTTTGCATGTTTAATCTTGGGCTAGATGTTCCTTTGTTGGACCTTGAGCTATATGTTTGTTAAACGTAGGGCTAGATGTCCACCTGTTAAAATTCGGACTAAATATCTGTTGGACATTTGACTAAAATTCTTCTGTTAAACCTAGGGCTAGATGTTCGTCTTTTGAACATAGGGATAGATGTATATCTGCTGAACATAGGACTCGGTGTAATCTGATAACGATATTTCTCGTTCTCATGGTGTCGTTTAAACCTCGTCTTACCTGGTTTTGGATAAAATGCCACATGGTAATTATATCTAGCAGTCGATATTTGCCAGTCGAACCTTGTACGACAGAGGTTTACTCTTTGAACCAAGTACAAAATGCTTATCCTTACAACTAACCATATATAGCCTAATTTGAACTTTTGAACCGAGCATTTTAAGTCTGTCATTGTCACAGGTATACCGTTTATTCTAGCACAAGATTGCAATCTTTGGAACCTGATTGTCATTTTTTGAGTCTAGTGCTATTATTTTTAACATGCCCAGAAAGGACGGAAACAAAATTCGTTAAAATGTTTGCTATACAACTGTTGTTTATATAAAGATGAGGTTTCAAGATGGCTGTTAGTAACTTTCCTAGTTTGAAACTTGCACATGTCTGTTGAACTTACATGTAGCGCTAAATTACATTATGGTGAACCTGCATTTGCATTGCTGTTGAGTATTGAACAAAGCACTAAGGCTATGTGTTGTCCAAATTAGACGTCTGTCCTTGTTTCTTAGGAATTCATTAGGGTGGGGAAATTAGAGGCTAATTTCATTTCATTATAACGTATAATTGCTGGATCCTTGAGGAAAGTGATGCTGAAAGGTAAACAACCCCGCTTGGATCACGAAGGTCTCTTTTATTGATTTCAAATGAGATAGGTCGGTGAATCTATTGTATAAATCTGTCGCGGATCAATACTTTGAACACAAAACTTATGATAAATAGAACGTTGTAACATGTTTGAAATAATCAAACACCGATAGCGCATTGGTCGAGACTATGGGATCCAAAACCTACAAAAACTCCATTCTACTGATCTGCCTTCTGGGGTTGACATGTTTCAAGCGTAAGTTAAATTTATGTTTTGATTTGAACAGCTTAAAAATTCCCCGTGCTTAGAGTTGAAACGACACTTTGCATATGCTTGATTAAGGGCTAGTCATAAATTCAATGTGAACTTTGTATACATTTGTTAAATTTAAATTTATTTCACAAAAAGAAGTTGGGTAAAGAATGTCACAGATAATAAGGCAGTTAAATGAGCCCATCTTTATTCGAATTTCTCCATTTGACCTATTCGCAGACATTTCAAAGTGACATGCGGTGCCAAAATTCGGACTTTTCCCCCATAAATTCGTATTGCAATGAAAGGTTGAACGTTTTAAGTACCTTGGAATACTTACTGATTTACATTCAAATTAGATAAGTAAATAACCTTGATGTATGAGAACATCTTAGTGGTTTTGCTGCTTATAAAAACTACCTTAAAGGTTTCCTGTAGCAATATTTTCTAATTTGCATTGTGTTGTAGAACATGTACTTTACCAGTCTAAGTAAAAAAAGGAAAATACATTTCTGTCACAGAACCAACTTTTGTACAAAATATTTCTTGTGTTTCGTTTAACGGATCGTAGTTAGGGAATCGTTTTGATACATGTCTTGAAATAAGACCGTTTGGTTTCAGACAGCTCCGTTTGACGTCACGTGAAGATAGTCGAACGTCATTGGTTATAATAGCGTGCGTTGGTCTAACGTCGTTATTACCACTAGTCTTGGCGTGAAGGCATAAATGGATCATGAATAGTAGAAATAATTTTATAAACGCTTTAACGATGGAATATGCACAATTTGGAATTAGCGTTATCTAATGTATTTAAAATGTAGAATATAAATCAGTGCAGGCCTTTTCCTGTGGCGGATTCAAATCCAGCTTGGACTGAGGAGAGACACGTGACTAAAACTTGTACTCTTATTGGTCGGTCCCGTCAGCAGGCGGCCTTTCGAAGTCAACATGGATGGCCTACTTTGTAATACTCGTAATGCTTAATTTGAAATATCTCTCTAAAATGATAGAAAAAATCCTAGGAATTAACTGCACCTTTCTATCGAAAGCAATTAAGTTTCTCTATTTAGTGAGAGTACGCTAAATTTGGCTGGATTTTATTTCTTTTTATTAATTACCTGATAGTTCATGAGCAAGTTTCTAGTTTTGCTCCAAAATTATTATTTCAGAACTACATAGATATATGTGTGTTGTTTTTAAGCATCAACAAATTAGTTTTCTTTGAGGTTGCAGTTAGCGTTCTTTTGACGATCAGAATGGAGGAGAACAGTTAAACAAGGGCAGCTCGTGTCATTAAAATGTCCGGGCAAACTATCCAACAGTAATTGAAATTGCATTGATTCGATCCTCCTGATTTAGACAATTGTCATTATTACACCTTAACTCCCCTATAGAATTATAGGCCTATGCTTATATACGGATTATCACCAATAGAACGTACCATTGAAAAGTGAAATAGATCTTCGATGCAATGGTTATCCAGAACCCATATCATATAGACACTAATACACACAGGCACAGGGAAAATGTTCTTAACTAAAATTCCTAGTTATGTTAAAAGAGGGTATGCCATTTACATTGATTGATTTATCAATGTTTTACGCCACACTCAAGATTATTTCACTTATATGTCGGTGTCACACTACAAAAATCAAAAACCCAGAAAAGACTGCCCGCTTCTGTGGACGGCTGTTGGGGTATAGTCAAACTAGGTTTTTTTTTCTCGATTTATTAGGATATTATAAATTCGTGGAAAATGAACTACAATCGTTATTGGTAGCCAGAAAGCAAGAAACTGTAAGCTATTTCCGATAGTGTGCCAAGGTCAGATAAGCACTAGAAAATGCATGGTAACTTGTGATCATCTAAAAGTCTGGATTTTTAACACAAAATGTCTCCGATAATAGCAGGATCTGACATCAATAAATAAGTTTTATCGCGTGTGACAATGCTGATAATTAAAGATTATATATCACGCTCAAATTCTAATTAGTTATATGTATTTTTGTAGTAACTTCAAGTATTCCTCTGTGCCCGCTTTTCTGGATTTACAATACCACTTATGAAGTTTGTACCCATCCTATCCTTGATAGCCCTGCCAATGAATACTGTGCGGGTTTAGCGACTGGCGCTGGTGTGCAGTTTATTGGTTTCGAACAAATGTGTACTATGCTGGCCGTAGGTAAGTGAACATCGAGAATCATAACTGCAGTAGACACATGAGCTGCTAAAATGATCATTTTGTTTTGAAGTAAACTGAAAAACTAAAATGTTAACTTTGAGATAAAAAAAATGAATGGTCGTCCCGGTTTTTCAAAGAGGCATGAGCTGCCAATTTCTGATCGACAAGACAGTAAGAAGCTTTGAAGGCCATCGAAAAGCTAAATGGTTGGCATTGGAATGAGGAAAATCCATACAGTATGTGTTCGAAAAGTAAACAAAATTTAAATAACCGGGACGACCATCCTTTCATTCTAAGCCAAGGTTAGTTCAAAACAATACTTTATCGTACATTTTCGAGACTAGAAGCACTAAAAAGCTTCTGAATTATACATCTTTAGAAAAAGAGCCAATAATTTGCACATTCTGTTTTAACTTCAAAATATCAACATTTTGGCAGCTCATGCCACTTTAAATTTTGTTTACTTTTCGAACACTATTTCGGTTCGTACATACCACATACTGTATAGATTTTCCGCATTCCAACGCCAATCATTTAGTTTGTCGATGGCCTTCAATGCCTCTTACTGTCGTGCCGATGAGAAATTATGAAAAAAAAGTGAATTGTGGCAGCTCACGCCAGTTTAACGTACTTATCTAATATTAAAGTGGCATGAGCTGCCAAAATTCACACTGTTATCATAGTTTCTGATCGTCACGACAGTAAGAGGCTTTGAAGGTCATCGAAAAACTAAATGATTGGCGTTGGAATGGGGAAAATCCATACAGTAATGGTATGTGGCCTGTACGAAACAAAAATGTATTCAAAAAGTAAACAAAATTTAATATCCGTTGAAATCCAGAATATTGTTTAGGATACAATGAAAACAGCAGACAGTTTTGTGTATTTTTTCTTGATATTAGAAGTTAGAAACTTTCTTTTTTTGCCAAAATTGGAAAGTTTTCGCATCATTTTGTATTTCAAAATTTGCTTTGTTTCGTACCCGCAATGTAAAAAGTTCGACCCTGAGCGTACGTACAAGCGCCCCGCTGACCCTACATTATTTTACCGGCTTTATCTGGAAAAACAGACGATGGATCTGGTTTGAGAGACACAAAAGGCTTGCCGATAAATTTGAGACTGAATACTACAGACATAAGAACATTGGATGCGACCCTTGAAGTCACCCGGTTGCTGATCGCTGTTAATTTTCGGGCATCAATTCCACGTATTTTATACTCCCATTTATACATTTGAAACACAACTGGACATTAATATTGTGTCCAGTATTGCATTTTATTGGTCTGACTTTCAGTAAGATCTTGCAAATTGCCTTTTCAACAAAGGTCACAAACTTAGGCTACGCCGGTTAGTGTGCCTTTACGATTTCGAGATACACTGAAGTTTCTCTTTTAAGTCTAACATAACTTGGAAAATTTTCTGGATTAAAGGTTCCACTCATACATGGAGGAAAACTGTTGCAAAACTATATTGTTCTTTTTATTTAATTAATCGCAAATTTGGAAGCTGGATCCAATTTTGTCTTAGGTGAAATCTCTTTTTCTTTAATTCATGCAGTGTAGTACGGGGTTCATATTTGGACTTTTCCCCTTTCACAATTAGACAAAGCTTTTTGTGTTTTCTCATGTTAAATGCCATATAATGACTTGGTCAACATGGGCGATATATCCATGCCGCCACAATTGTTTATAATACGAAATGTCTCATTATATATATTCAATCTGGAACAAAATGCCATCCTTGTTCTATTAACGTCTAGATATGACCTCTAGCTCCAAAGTGGCCATTTTAATCCATGGGCCTTGGGTCGGAGAGTTCACTCTGGAGGTCAACTGAACATGTGACTTTTATCGGCTAGATGAAATTCAATCTGATGTTTGTTTGCATTTTCCCATTTTTTATTCACCTCCAACACATAACTAGGGATGTCGTTATTAAATCGAACTTTTCAAACACAGTCACTGGTAACTATTGACGACAACAGTGGCCCGTTTAGGGGCCTCGAATGGATAGGGAGCGTCGCCATCCTTCCAGAGTTCGTAAAAATGGGACTAGCTAGGGAAATAACGCAATTGTATTTTTTTTGATTTCAGACGATGGAGGCGCTGGCGGCTTGGGCGGGGGTGGAATACCACCTGGGCGTTAAGTGACAAAACCCCATTTGGCATCTACCTATAGACCGAATATAATTTAAGACATGACACAACTCGATACCATCCGCTTACAGATTATAATACGTTTATGTTAATCAAAAGAACAACAACAAAAACGATAAATTATTTCTGCAACAGAATTTTATTTTAAATTCGTTTAGTAATTTATCTATTATTTATAATAATCGGTCACATATTTTTGTTATCCCTTCTATGTTTTTTTTATTTTTTATTGTATTCTCTATATTACATTATCATTCAATAGAAGAATCTCGTAGTATTTTTTTTTCTAAAAATAAAAATGTGTCATTCCGATTATCCTTTATATTCTACTTATGCTGTTCATTTCATGAAGACTGTGGATTATCCTGCATAATGGACCGATCGCTTGGAATTTGCGCGCAAATCATTTCGGGGGATTTAAGGATGTTTATACAATTTTACAAAATAGCGGAAGGAATAATTCTGTATCGAGAAGAAAAGGTAAAAGGCCCTAAGTTAAGAGAAAACACAATACTGCGACATCTTGCCAAGCATTGGTAAACAAAATGGCGAACTGAGGTACATAGTTTACCCAGAAAGCTTTGCGTAAATCTATGTGACGTCATCAGGCTCGGCGGTAATTTTAAAATGCAATTCCTTTCAAAGGTGTGGCCAGGATTTTAAGGGGCTCAAGGGCGGTGGGGGGGGGGGGGAGAGGGCTCTTAGGCTTTGATGTCTTATTTTACGGGAGATGCGGTTTCCAGGTAGATGCGAACTTCGTATATTTAGCTGATATCGATTATCCCATCGGATTGCTAATTCACTTCAATTGGGACCCTTGTGGGCCCGTGGCTCAGTCAGCAGTGATAGTCTCTCAGTACGACACAGGTCTTCCATCGATGGGCCACTGGTTCCAATCCCACTGGGTTCAAAGCAAAGTAGTCAAATCAGAAATTTAAGGGTAGACATAAATTATATACTTGTGTGAAAATGGTATGATAAAATACGTGATGAAGTATCACGGGTTTTAGTCTAATATGAGAACCAATGGTTGGGTACAACCTAAGTTGGAATGGTATACCCCTTTAAGCTTGTATCCGTGATTATTTTAGCCAGGAAGATTTCAAGTGTGTCTGTGTGTTTTAGTATTCATAAATATAATATACAAACTGTTTTCGGAGGGTAAACTTCAAGATAAACACAAGAAACTTGAAATCTTTTAAAACACCTTTTCGAATGGGATTTTTCATACTATATACGCCTCACGAACACCGGACAGTATGGGGTTTTGTGTATATTTTTAAGCGTTAAAAAAACCCAATGTGGTTTAAGGCTGATTCCGAGAGCCGAAAGATGGATCGGTAGCCATCATGGTCAGTCGGAAAAGATTAAGGCTTGGATATATCGATAGGCCTATAGCAGCCCAGCACCCACTTGGCGACACCCCTTATGGCCCAGTCACAATGTCGGCGATCTGTCGGGGATTAGTTTTGGCCGGTGGTCGTCGTAGAAAATAAAGAATCCTTGAACAATCCTATCAATAATCCTAATAAAAGTGGAGCAGTCACATTGTCAAGGGTTTGCCACGGTTTTGTCGAAAAATCGTGGGATTAGCCTCCGATCGCCTCCGATTGCATCGGAGGCGATCGGAGACGATATCTGCGAGGGTCTTGTCTTTTAATTGTTCCCCCACCCTGGGTATATAGGGGAAAAGGAGGGTTTCCTGACCTCGCATCTGTATTTCTTCCTGTACACTGTAGCGTGGTATCCCTCATCTGGTTGTATATAGAACAGTCACTTCAACGATTATTCGGAGGGCATCGTAGGTCATCGGAGATTGTGTCTTGGATGGCCAAAATGGGTTAAAAACATTGCGAGCAATCTTAACATTTTAAGTTCAAAGTTGGGACCGCGACGACTGTGGCGATGCCTAAAAAATCTGCGACAAGCCGCAGGCGTCCGGAGAGCGCCTCCGACGGGTGCAAAATCGTGGTATCTGTCTCAAGATTTTGTTAGATTTCCCGGGTTTTACCCATCGCCGACGCATCGCAACTGATTTGTGACTGAGGCATTACCCTCTGAGGATTATGTTAGTGTGTCACAGAGACTCGCTTAATCCGCCAACCAATGACACACAAAGTATAGTCTCGGTTATTGTCTAGATTTCCCTTTCTGGTAACCCCCAGGCCGGAAAACCTGGGCTAATCAAAGAATATCAGACGAGAAAAAATACAAATCACTGCGTAATGAAGCAATGAACGTCGATCCGCACGTTACCTTTACTACCCTATAGGGATGTCTACTTGGAAGGTCTGCCTCTCCCAGGATGACACTGGCCTTGTACATTTCCTGATGTCGCCATTTTATTTCCCTCCCATTCCGTTTATTGGTCCATACAGAGAACATCGATTGAGTCCTTACCGCAACAACCTACACATTCTTTACATAACCTAGTGTTATTCCCTAAATGACTATTATGTAATGGGCCAAATAAAGGACGTAAATCATTTCCAGGAAAAAAGCGATCGTTTCATTTCACTAATTTGCATTGATAGTTGACAGTATTTGTCGCAAATTGAAACAGATATACAGAAATAAAATTAAAAAACATCTAAACAAAAACAAATCAGGTAGTGAGAAAATGAAAAATAACTGTTTTACATACAGGTTATAGAGTGGAAACATGGATTAAGGTGATATATAACATGTGGTTAAGTATACAGTCATAATAAACTATTAAGTCACAGCAGGAAATAACACCTGCAACCCTATGAGGAATCCATAGGATTATGCTAATTTGGGGTCTGATTTGAGTACGGAGACAAAAAATCAGCTATTTCAGAACATAATTAAGCAAACCCTGACCATACTACATGTATTTCCTGGGAATCTGCAAAGATCCTGCACACAAATCTCTCAGATTTCAAGAAAAGAAAACTCAAAGAAGCGGTATGCATTGATTGATTGATTGATTGATTGATTGGTGTTTTACGCCGCGCTCAAGATTATTTCACTTATAGGTATGCGTTGAAAGACTAAAACCACAAATCAACAGAGACACACGTTTCTTTATCCCTACTGCATAATGACCCCCTGATCACCCCAGACTTATATTAATCCGATAGATTCCTCATATGTGATGTCACGCATCTATGTAGTTTTAAAATGGCACGATCTGCCAACTATAGAAACAAATTGGCCTATTGTTTTATTAAAAAGTACATTAGAGCTATCTGCAGATATCATTCTTGTAGATCAACGTTTCGATAGTTTTATCAGCAAACTCGAAACCGAACTCATATATACGGAGCCCTATTAGTAGAAGAGAGACGAGGGATTCTATATCTGGAAGTAAATCAAGCGTGTGTCATAAAATTATACCTTAACAAAAAGGGCGATTTGAAGAGAAAGTCGAGAAACGCAAGTAAACTCTCGGATCACAATTAAAGGAGGGGAAATCTCTAGAAATACATAGGGATTATCGTCGATAACAACCTTCAAAGTACTTAAAACATTTCACGTCAATTACCTCCAGTGACACTCAAGCTAATAAAAACAGACAGAATTATGTCCTTTCAGTGGCTTATCTGTGAAGCCATTATTCCATTTTAGGATGACGTGATGTTGGTATACCTATTTTTAGATCAATAATGACGTATTTTTGCCGCTCTCTAATGTATAAGGGTAGATTTAGGTCCAAAAAAACATGGCGACAAACTTGAAGTGGGAAGATTGTCTCCGAATATATAGGTCAGTATGCAACCTCGCGCCATTACTTAGCCAGCCATTGGCTAAATTGCATCACATGACTACTCTATACCGCACTTAAATTTTTATTCAACAATAATTGGATAAAACTGATGAAAAAATGGTGGCGGCCTTGTGAATGGCCTATGGAGCTTATTCTCTATTGTAACGCCACCTTCAAATTTCAATTATTCAGTTACGAGGGGATAAAACATACATTGGACAGTTGTTTTGGACTAAATGAACTCTACTCTTTCCATCTAAACTAGTCTAAAGCTTAGATTTTCTTTCCCTTTAAGGAAAGCATTTCCAACTCCGCGCAGAACCCTTTTTTCGCGATGTAGGCATTTCAACCGCGGAGAAAAGGTTTCCACGGGTAGGAACTTTTACACTGCGAGTACTTATAAACATGACTAGAGTAGATGGACTTCAAAATTCTATAATTAACTATTTTGGCATGACGTTTCATAAGATGGTCAAGGATCTTACGATGTCCACAAACTTAGAATTTGAAACTTCGCACCAATACAATCAATTTAAGAAGTTTCAAATCCATATTATTGTAAAACTCGCATCGAAAATGCAGAAAACGTAATCTTCCTAGTTAGAAAAGATTAAATCAACAGTTTTGACATCATGTGGTAATTTTAATTTGAAATTGAAAATTTGATTTGCTAGGTGTCCGCAATGTAAACGAAAGTAAACATTCTAAAACAAGATGGCAGCGCCCATGGATGTCAAGGCAAAATATGATATGTACAAGGGAATAAGTTTCAAGGTATTTTATATGTATAAGGAGAGTTGCAATCAATATAACAAAACAGGTTACCGGCGGCTTAAACGTTACCTACCAGAATTATATCGGATATCTCTCTACACAACCGAACCAAATATCAGTGTCATATGTCGTTGTTTACAATTTTAAGGACGTCGACAGCAGTGGCCTCCCTTTCTGTTCAAGCAACATGTCACTCGTTGGCTTTAGAGTTGATATCTTAACGAATGGCAGTAGGATCAATCTCTATTTTAGATTGACGATAGCCTACTAAATATTGAAGAACTGGTTTGCTTGATAAGGAGAGAATGGGTGTCTCTCGACCTATTTATAACTATGTCATCTCGTTCGATCTTTCTGCCAAAGTGTTGATCGTTGTTTACTCGACATGATCTGTTTGTTTACGAACGCATTTGATAAAACACAATTTGGATTTCGTTTGATTGTTTTCTTCGAGAGATGTTTTCAAAGAGAATGGCAGTTAAGTTGTATTTTCATATTTGCAGTCTATTAGACCTATCCCATTTGGAATTCCTGAAATCAAACAAATGTAAACAAGTTCATAGCCAAAAAGTTGATCTAGAATGCAAGCTGCAATCATCGTCATAATATTACTGAATTAGTAAATTAACGGACACTGATTGACCCGGAAAAAAACTCGAGCTAGGGTGAGAATCGAACTCACGGCTTAAGGTTTTTTCCGGGTCAATCAGTGTTGGTTAATTTACTAATTCAGTGATCTAGAATGAACCAGCTTTTTTAAGGAGATGATCAGAGTTGTACAGAGTGAAACAGAACTATGTTTCAACCAGTTTCGTCTGGTTATCTATGCCGTATCAACTGATGAAATTCACACTTGAAGAGGAGAATTTGGTTTTAAATCCCACTCCATGGAAGGGCTACAATTCCTATGGTCCAATATTTTTGTTGTTGGTGTGAATTCTAACAATTTTCGAACATAGTTTTCATTTTTAAGAATAGTTCCTCTCCAGCCGACGGCCTCAATTCCCGGAACATTTTATGAGATTTTCGATTGAATTGATTGTTTTAAATCGGCTTTATCCCAATGAGCATTTGGAACCATCTAGGCCTACTACCGGGTATATGGAGTATTCGTTCTTTTTTCCATGTCTTCATTTAAGTACTATATCATCTAATGAACTGCATGCGTGGAATGGAGGTCACGTGGTATTTGATATGCATCGAATGCCGCCATTACTAGGAGATGATGAGACTTCGATCCAGGTCTGTTATGCATGCGCGCTTCAACTATCAATGGCGGCACATTTTACTAAGTCAGATCCAAACCAGCCAATGAGACGTGTCCATTCCACGCATATAGTTCATTGATGTCATCACTATATAACTGCTCACGTAATGTGTCCAATCATGTTTGTAACTCCCAGCTTTGCTTTTACTCAACCGGATTGAATTGGTGTGTAACAACCCAGCCGGATTGGTAAGTGATCATGTGTGAATACTGAAAATGTGTGTAACAACCCAGCCGGATTGGTAAGTGATCATGTGTGAATACTGAATATGTGTGTAACAACCCAGCCGGGACTGGTAAGTGGTCATGTGTGAATACTGAATAGGTGTGTAACAACCCAGGCGGATTGGTAAGTGGTCATGTGTGAATACTGAATAGGTGTGTAACAGCCCAGGCGGATTGGTAAGTGGTCATGTGTGAATACTGAATAGGTGTGTAACAACCCAGCCAGACTGGTAAGTCATCATGTGTGAATACGGAATAGGTGTGTAACAGCCCAGTCGGGTTGGTAAGTGGTCATGTGTGAATACTGAATAGATGTGTAACAGCCAAGTCGGGTTGGTAAGTGGTCATGTGTGAATACTGAATAGATGTGTAACAGCCCAGCCGGATTGTTAAGTGATCATGTGTGAATACTGAATAGGTGTGTAACAGCCCAGCCGGATTGTTAAGTGATCATGTGTGAATACTGAATAGGTGTGTAACAACCCTGCCGGATTGGTAAGTGGTCATGCGTTAATACTGAATAGGTGTGTAACAGCCCAGCCGGGTTGGTAAGTGGCCATGTGTGAATACTGAATAGGTGTGTAACAGCCCAGGCGGATTGTTAAGTGATCATGTGTGAATACTGAATAGGTGTGTAACAGCCCAGGCGGATTGGTATGTGGTCATGTGTGAATACTGAATAGGTGTGTAACAACCCAGCCGGATTGTTAAGCGATCGTGTGTGAATACTGAATAGGTGAGTAACAGCCCTGCCGGATTGGTAAGCGATCATGTGTGAATACTGAATAGATGTGTAACAACCAGCTTTTTTACCCAGCCAGATTGCGTTGTGGACCTATTTTAAAGTGGCATGAGCTGCCAAAATTCACACTTTTTCATAATTTCTGTTCGTCGTGACAGTAAGAGGCTTTAAAGACCATTCAAAAACTAAATGATTGGCGTTGGAATGATAAAAAGCCGTACAGTATGTGGCCTGTACGAGCTGAAAACGTGTTCGAAAAGTAAACAAAATTTAAATAACCGGGACGACCATTCATTCATTCTGAGCCAAAGTTAGTTCAAAACAATACTTTACCGTACATTTTCGAGACTAGAAGCACTAAAAAATTTCTGAATTATACGTCTTGAGAAAAATAGCCAATAATTTCAACATTATGTTTTAACGTCAGAATATCAGCATTTTGGCAGCTCATGCCACTTTAACTAAATGAACATAACTGAACCCATCGAAGGCGAATCATCACATTTGTATAAGTACTGGTGTTAAGATATGACATAATTAAAATGTCAACGACCTTTCAGATGCTATGGTTGTATTACAAAGTGTATTGCAAAGTGCCCGGTATCTAGCCCTCGCAGTATCTAGGTTGTGTCTGGATTAAATATGCAAGTTGTTTAAATTAATCCGAACATTTATCCAAACAATTTCTTCACATCGGCATTGTTGAAGCAGTGCCATTGACAGCTGGTTACCGGAACAGGGTAAGCCCCTGTAATCACTCTCAGACAATAGGGTTTTTCCATGTATCCAATTTTGATAGTTACGAGATAACGTTGAATTAATGGGGTACTTAAAAATTGCAAAGCAGAATGTCTTCAATAGTCTAATTTCATCTTTGAAAATAGGGAAAAATTGTCAAAATCTACTTTAAAATGTATATATTGAGAAAGTTTAAATGGACGAAAAGATTTCTTTCAGGAGACAGTTGAAAGTAACTTTTCACACTTGAGTATTCGCCGTAAGCTAATCTTGATCAGTGCACCTAAGTGCCCTTTCTTTAACCCATATTCTGCCCTTGCTTTAAAGGGACATGCCCTGAACGAATATTGTTAAAATGTGTGCTATTCTACCGTTGTTTATATAAAGATGAGGTTTCCAGATGGCCCTTGGTAACTTTCCCAGCTCCAGCGGACCACTTTTGTAGGGAGTTTTATTTAAAGATTCCAATGTCTGCTTTGTTGTGGTAAAAATAATAGAGTGCGCAGTAGAGCTCTTTCCGGCTGCGCTTTTGGTCTACTTTTGGCTGTTTGTTCACTGATTGTCAGACACAAAACAATAGCAGCATTTTTACCCTTTCCCCTTGCGTTATGGTTCCATTAGTACCTCTATTTGAAAATGCTTGATCATTATCTATGGTTCCTTTACTCTATTAGAAAACAGTAAATCTCCATCTATGTTTCTTATGCTCTGTCATGTCATGTCATGTTCCTTTAGAATGTGTCCTTCTAATATGTTTTTCAGGTCAATTTTATTTTAATTATACGAGTGTATTACACATTAACTCATCAGCAGTTTAGTAACGTCCATTTGAGACCATTATATTACATGAACTAAAGCTAAGTTATTAATTTAATTTCATCCAATCTTCAGCTCCATAAGTTAATTGGGATCAGCGTTACACGATTTCACGTTTATCACTGTTTCTGCTGTACGGCGTTTTTTGTACTTCTTGATCTTTCTTGAGACAAACCTGACCAAAGTGATTGAATCAAAGAGGACGGGGACGGAGAGAGCAACGGCCAACAGTACTGCACCCGAACCCCCGATGTTCTGTGCAGAGGGCCGATCATCCTTAGCAGAGCTATATCTTCGCAGGTTAGCTGACGTGTTCTTTGTGTCAATAGTTAAATTTGCCACAATGCTTTGAGTGAATTGTGCCTTTTCTTCTACGCTCTGGTTCATTCCTAGTCCACAAGCACACACGCATAATGACGGTGTATCCGGTAGCTTGGTTGTGTCGGTGGATCTATCAATGGAATTGAATTCGCCAGACACAGTGCTTATTTCATCTTCATTCAAAGGGCAATCAGGAAAGGTATCGACTTGAATCACATCGGGTATACGAGAGGGCTCCAGGGGTAGTATCACAAAACAAACCTTGTAATATATAGCATTTGTGCTTGATCTGTCGACGTCCAGAGAATCAGTATAAAGGGGTACATCTGAAAACCATAGAGTACATGTCCCGTCACCTAAGAACTTAAAGAACCAACATTCTGTTCCATTTGTAGAATAAAGGCAATTCTCTCGACATATCTCCATAGTCACATTACTGATGACCTCAAACAGTAAATCGTCGCCCATTTTTACCCCTCTATGAATTGTAAATTTACATTCAAGTGGACTTGGCGTTTGGCAAATAAAGCGTCCTTCCGAGGTTACGTTTGTCCAGTCCCCTTTCCACTGTTCGCCGTACAATCCAGTGTAATCTGGTCTATAGGAGATGCTGTAAACGCTTTCCTCTTCAAGGGAAACTTCATCTAAAACCATCGATATGAAATCGTCTGAGGCAGAGGAACAGCCCCACTGAAGCATATCAGAGTTGTTTGAAAGACCTGTGAAGAATTTGTTTAATCCGTAGTTCGCCATTGTTAATTGTTCAACCACAGCATGAAGAAATACTGCCGCAAATTTGGTCTCCAAATTAAGCAATTGCCCCTGTCGTGTATTACATATTGATGCAGCAGCCGAGTAATTGTCAACAGTTTCCGTGGAGAATGTATACACTGTAAAATTGACAGTGTGTTCCTCTAAAGGGTTGCATCTAACAAACATCGCCATCGTCAGGATCTGCGCAAAACATAAACATTATCACATTAAATAAACTTGACATACATTAAGCCTATATTGTCGCGAATGAATAATTGTCAACTCGAAAAAGCAACATTAAGTAGGCAGTAATAATAATATACACATGTTATTGTTAAAGGTTAAATTTGTTGACAAATTGTGATTTTTTGAGACAATGCATAGTGTATTGAACAATATACAAGGAATGGTCACGTGACGTTTGAGTTATAGCGAGCGCCATCCTTACAAGATGGCAGCAACCATGGTTTAAAAACATGCTGTTTGCTCAAGCCTAGAGATTTCAACAGCGAAAGAGGAAAACTTACATACAAGTGAAAGGTGGGAAATACCTCTAAAAGCCATCATAACAGTGCGACAATTGCGTACGAAAAATAGAAATAGTATATCATAAACTGGAAGGGTTGAGCTAATGTTTGAAAAAAGTTTGACTTGCCTTGTATATGCTAGGAAGAATCATTCTGAAGTTTGATGCTAGCCCGGTGAATGTATGAACCCTATGTCGTGTGTGTCGGTGAGAGCGAAGCCCGGTGAATGTTTGAACCCTATGTCGTGTGGGTCTGTGTGAGCGAAGGTTTAGTGTTATGGTACCTGTTGTTGTAATTGTCAAAGTATCTGACATAATGATCAGAATATACCATCATATTAATGGTGCTGTTATACTTATAACAGCTGGTATACGGAAGACGGAAAGGGAGTGATTGAATTAACCCATTACATCATGTGATGAATCAATTATAAGTATAAGTACTATCTCATTGTTTGTTTAACATTACAATTGAACAATGTGGGTATTGATGATTATTGATCCATGTACAAATTAAGGCAAATTAAAATAGGAGCTGTTTTTCTAACATTCTGTAAAATTTCAAAAGCCGTACGCCGTATTCTCTTGGGCTGAGTTACATCCCCTTGATAATGTGTTCGGATAGAGTAACTTTTCCATAAACGTGACACGGATAATGGCCCTACTCGTCTTAATCAAAGTAAATCGGCATATAACATTAAATTTATGTTATTTTGTTACTCAACCGCCAAATAAATATAATATGGGAATTCTTGAAACATTGTTGGCATTTTCAATAAACGCAGACACCACAATCTTGTCTCCGGAAGTAACTTTGAGCTTAAATATGGTGTCGACTATTTTGCTTGAGTCTGAGTGTATGGTCTAGTGGATGAAACACGTCATAAATAAATTACATCATTCTTGTGTGGTATTTTATGTAATATTATACAATTATTGACTGTCCTCTCACTTAATATTACGTGTTATCAGAAGTCTAATTTGAATGGGAAAGTGTGAAACGTCCGATTGCACCATATTCGGGACACTGGCCACCGTCAGTCTGCGTATACTACATTACATGACGTTTATACGCGGTAGCTTTTGAAATTGTCGGTTCCCAGTTTAATGCAACTATTTATTGTTACTACTATTTGGCAAATGCTGAAAAATGACATCAAGGCGTATTGCCTACGTTCGCAAATAACTGATACAATTTAAACTACTAGTATTCATATTATATTCTGTTTGTCATTTAAAGGGTACAGAAGCCTACATCTGAGCCACTGCGCTTTACACCAAATCGATAAAAGCTTACGTTATGTATTGATGTTTTGATCCGCTCTCAAAATGGTTTCACCCACATGGCGGCATGGTCACGTTAAGTGGGATGCGTTCTTTGCCTCCAAGAAACCTTCGGTGAGTACCTGGCCACTCTTCCATAAAGGGTAACTGAATGAAACCCCACTCAGGTATATGTTTAGCCGAGAAACATTATCTGTGTGGGTTTTCTTTATTTCTATATTACCACACAGCCAAAAACACTGTGACGTTATTTTTTGCACATAAGAAATGACGAATTTCTCATAAAGTAAGCAAAGAATAGATAATTTAGCTTCCAGCCTCAATGTATGGCTTAAAATCTACCAACCTTGTTCAACCCTAAGGTGCTTTGTGTCGTCGTTTGAAGTCGAAAACCAGCGTAATATTTCCGAGATTTCTACGATTGATTCACGTGGGTGGTTCATCACGTGACAGTCTTCGGTGTTTTTTATGTTGGAGATTATAAACCCTCCGCTAAATGATAACACTATATTTACACATCTTGTGAGAGGTTTTAATGAGTCAGTGTAATTTTTTTAAGACACAAACTCTGTGAACAGTGATTATAATTTTTATTCGTGGCAAATAGGCGTGGTCATGTCCTTAATATGGGAATGACGTAACTGCCAGAGCGCATGCGTGTCTTCATAGCAAAACGAAACCCAATCGAGATCTCGTGCCATTCTACGAGATCTTCAACTCGAGACATGGCTCGAGAGCCGTCGCACTCCATTTTTCGCATAGTTAACTGCAAGAAATCTACTGAGAATTTTTAATCTATATACTATTTATTTCTCAGTTCTATTCTGTTCGCAAACATGTAACCCTATCATAATATGCTGCATTGCAGGTTCTTAGGGCAGAAATACTTGTTAAAAATCAAAAATATAATCGGCACTAAATCAGCTCTTAAATACATTCTAAAACAAGATGGCAGCGCCCATGGATGTCAAGGCAAAATATGATATGGACTTCAAGGTATTTCATGGTATATTATATGTATTAGGAGAGTAGCAATCAATATAACAAAACAGGTTGTCGGCGGCTTAAACGTTACCTACCAGAATTATATCGAATATCTCTCTACACAACCGAGCCAAAGTAGTGTCACGTGTCGTTGTTTACAATTTTAAAGACGGGGACAGCAGTGGTCTCCCTTTGTGTTAAAGCAACATGTCACTCAATCGTTTTAGAGTTGATTTCTCAACGAATGGCAGTAGGATCAATCTCTATTTTAGATTGAACGAAACCGTCTCTTAACTTTTTATCAATTCCCGAAATAGACGTGATTCAGACTCCAGGGTGAAAGCATCAGGGAGTCTATGTTAGATTCTCAGCACCATAGAGGCCGATTGTTCAGGCATGGATATGTTAATGTTTTAGGACTGACTGAGGTTTGAACCCACGACCCATTTATGGATAATTTGTGTTGGTGTGACAGATTATCACACTGTAAACTGAACCACCGAGGCACCATGGAAGAGCTTGGAGTATGGCCACTGTTCGAAGACATTATTTTCTTCTCATTAACCTGTCTAATGTTGAGACAAGCAGCTTCTAAATCTCAGTAATCTGGAGATCACTGGGAAGAAAACACCTTTCTTCCCGAGATTGGCGATGTGTTTATTTCTCTCTTGGGGCAATATGCCAACACAGCGCAATATCTGCAACCTTCTGGAACTATTATACATTACACAAAAAGTCAAATTTCATTTACCCCCCAAACCTCTTCAGTTTCTAGCACACGCGGTAAAAAATAACAAAAATAAATTTGTCTCTTTCCTCTTTACATATGTCGGATTATGACTTGAAATAGTTTTTTGGGACAGTTTTCTTTAAACTGTATCGATGCATATCGTATGTCAGTTTCAGTTTCACAATAGGTCACCAATTCCCAATTTGTTATACAGGAAACACCTTTAATCTCAAAGTAGAACGAGCTGCCAAAATGTTGATATTTTTCAGTTTAATGAAACATAATTCTGTAATTACCCGCTATATTTCTCAAGACGTGCAATTTTCTAGAGAAAGTATGTTAACTAAAGCTTATCTAACGAGAAGCAGTATGTTTTGATGAATATCAAGTCTATTTACAGTGTATGTCCTACGTCACTCGACAAAGGCTCGTTGAGGCAAGCTCGAATTTTTGCAACCAACGCCTGTTTTACAAAAAAAATGTGCATTTTAAATTCGGTGCTCAGTGCATCAAGATCAAAAGAAATACGACAGAGTTGAGTATCAGTTTATTTTGTGAAAACTTCCTTTCTATAAAATAATAATATAACGATCGTGAACCCATGTAAATTTAGACAATAAGCGCACAGCCAGAAAAAAAATGGTCCCTAACCTCGTTGTAAAATATATACTCTCCGCCACGACATAGGGTATATGTAAACTCATTTTGGACGCGGCGTTTAACTCCAATCAATCTATCAATGAAAAACCCCTCTGCTGTAGCCGCACTTTGGGAGTCGATTAAGAATATGTTTAGGAATACTTAGTTCATTACTCCATGCAATAAGACAAACCAAGTTTGATAACAGATTACCCATACAATCTGATAAGGTAACATAATGACTAGACAATGCTTCAATAGTTTTCCCATGTCGACTTAACATGAGCTGCCAAAGGATTGTCCCGAGATATAGATGATTTGAAAGTCATTTAATGACTTTGAAATAAAGACAGCCCTACAGTCTGTGTGTTTCAAGAGCCGAAATGGTGTCCAAAAAAGAAAGAGAATTTAAAGGCACACTTGCCGCGAAAATCCAGAATACTGTTTACATAAAACCAGTGGACGATTTTCTGTATTTTGCCCAGACAGAAGAAGTAAGGAACTTTCTATTTTTACCAACAATAGAAACTTTTGGCATCATTTAGTATTTTTAAATTGAAATTGAAAATTAGATTTATTAAGCACCCGCAATGTAAACAAACCAAGAATATGAACATGCACACAAGCGCCCTAATATTTTGAGTCGTGTGAGTGATCTAACAGCACACTATATTTTTACTTACTTTATCTCAGAAATACAGACTGACGATCTGGTAAGAGGGAGTCGAAACGCCTGCCGATAATTTTTGGAGTGTAAACCACAGCTAAAAAGGACTGAAATAAGGGTAATCAAACACCTAAGTTAACCGACACTGATCGTTGTTGTTGTAACCAAGCTTCGATTCTTCGTTTTGTTTTTCGCCCCTATTTCTACATTCTAAACCTAAGCGGACATGTTTTATGTGTCCTATGTTTAATTTTAGTGGTTTTAGTTGTAGTAATCTCATGTAAATTGATTTTCTTAACAAATGTTCAACTGGCTACGGCCGCAAGTGGGCCGGACGTTCATTCATTCTAAGCCTGAGTTAGTTCGCAGTGCTTCCCTAAACGCACTTTCTCGAGAACTGGGACGGTTCTGAATAAAACGTCTCAAGAAATATAACCAATAATGTCCGGCTTCGAATTAAGCGGAAAATGTCGCCAATCTGGAAGCTCATGCCACTTTAACTCCCAACCTGACTAACGAGTCAAACCAACATATAGATATCCCTGTGCCCGTGTGTTTTAGTGTCCATAAATATAGATAGTGCACCAATGTATTTAAAGGTATTAAAACAAGTTCTTGTGGACCAATACCTACATTCAATCTAAGCTAAAATGGAGAAACTCACTACATGGTGGTTCTACAAATATCATACCAATACATTTTTTCCTGAATATTATTTTTAAAAAAACTATTAAACGAAAATATCAGAAGTTGATAAAAATATAGAACATGTTAACACAAGTTAAATATTCGCCGAGGAAGCCAAGAATTTACCAACTGTAGTATGTTGAAGGATCGTAGAAACTAGGGACAAGATTGATTGATTGAGCAGCTTGTTATTCCGTTATACTAATATAGTGTACGCGCCTCTACAGTTACATGCACACATCTCTTACAGTGCAAGCTAGGATGACGCAACTGACAATATACATGAAAACGGATTAATCTAACGTTACTACATCTCTCCCCTTCTTAAATGTTAATGTAGGGATTTAACAATCATTTTTAAGAAAATGCTTAGAGAAGTGAGAGAACATTTCAACGAAGAATTAGTTTTGAATTAAACCCGAATACAAAAAACATATTTAATTATTTGGAGAAAGATGCTTTCTTGCATACATTAACGTAAAATGAAAATAGTTAAACTGGTCTCAAAATGAAAGTTTACGCTTAAATTTAAAGTTCATATAGTCATTGGGTTATAGTTGAATGGTAAATTATTAAACTTTAGCTCAAGTCATTTAAATTTCTGTGATCAAACGTCTTGGTGGGTGACGTGTTCTAAGTGGTAATCTCTGGGGGTGAGGTTGATGTCTGTTCAGACGATAGGTATCGTCATCATCATCGCCATCATCATCACTGTAAGTGTTTCTCCTCATAGGCTGACAAATGTCCTGGTGTAGTTTTACTGGTTTAAAGTGAGAAGAGTTACGAGTGATCTTGTGATGATCGTTTTGAGCTGTGATCATGGATCCGTTGATGGCTATTACTTTATAAGGAATTGGTGAAAAAGGAGGTGTCATTTTGTTCACTTTTCGTTGTTTCACTAAAACTGTATCATTTAGTTGTATGTTGCTGGGTCTTGTTCTAAGTTTACGATCAGCATACAGTTTCATTTTATTCTTGTTGTTTTTGTCCACTTGTTTAAATTGATCATCAGCAGTTGAAGTTAAGACAGGTGTTTCTGGGAGTTTGGTCTGAAGTTTTCTACCTAGAAAAATTTCCGCTGGTGATTTTCCTGTGGTTGTATGAGGAGTTGCTCGGTAATTACGGAGAAAACAAAAGAGTTCCTGTTTCCAGTTAGTCTTATCAACAACAGATGCACAAAGGGACTTTTTAAGAGTTCTCATCAGTCTTTCTACTTCACCATTTGCTCTCGGCCATAGTGGAGTGATCTTTTGATGATTGAATCCAAGGAATGAAGCAAATTGTTTGAAAATATGGCTATTGAATGGTGGTCCACTGTCTGATTTCACAGTGTGAGGTATCCCAAAAACTGAAAAAGTCTTGTCTAGAACAGGTAAAACGGCGTTAATGCTGGTCGACTTGACGATTTCAATAATGGGGAATCTTGAATATTCGTCCACAATGACCAGAAGATAATCAGAGGATGGTAAAGGTCCACAAAAATCTATGGAAATTTTCTGCCATGGAGAATCTGGTAAGTCAGACATATTTAGGGGTTCAATTCTTGTCGTATCCGTGGTTGATTGACATGCTAAACATCCGTAAATTTCTTCTTCGACTATTTTGTCGAGACCAGGAAACCAAATCTTCTCTCGAAGAAGTGCTTTAGTTTTGGCAATTCCCTGATGTCCTTCATGTGCTAGTTTTACTGTTCTCTTTTGTAGGGATTCTGGCATAACGAGTCGGGAGTCTTTGAGAATGACTTTGTTCTGGATGTCTAATGTCAACTGATCTTTAACTTGGTAGAATCGTTTAAAGCACGAATCGCCTGTTTTTTAATTCAATTTCCCAAGTTCCATCAGAAATACATTTTTGGATTCTCTTCAACACATCGTCATTTGCTGTGGCTTCTTGAACTTCTGACAGTTTCATGGCTTTAGGAAGATGTTCTGTTGTTAAAAAGTTAATGAATTGTTCAGTTGAGTTTGATGTTTGATTGTTATCTGTCAAGGGGTGACGGCTGAGGTAATCGGCTGGGTTATCTTTACCGGAACGATGAGTAATTTTGAAGTCGTATTTCTGTAATCGAAGAGCCCATCGCTCAATTCTAGCGGGTGGTTTAGAAGCTGGGTTGTTGTAGATTAATTCTACAGGTTTATTATCGGTGATAATGTGAAATGATACACCATCGAGGTAAAGGTTATAGTGTTTACAGGCCCAAACTATGGAAAGGGCTTCCCGCTCCACCTGTGAATACCGCTTTTCCACATTTGATAAAGCTCTAGAAGCGTATGCTACTATTTGCACCTTTTTGGTGTTTGGGTCACGTTGAGAGAGTATACCAGCTAATCCAACTGGGCTAGCATCCACCGTCAATTCTGTAATTTTGGATGGATCAAAGTAGGCATTTACAGTTTCATGTTTCAAACGTTGTTTCAGATTATCTAAGGCTTTATCATGTGTTGCTGTCCACTCAAATTTAGTTTCTTTCTGTGTAAGCTTTCGTAGTGGGGCTGTTAGGGTAGCATAGTCCGGAATAAAGCGAGATAAATATCCGGCCATTCCCAACAGACTTCTAACTTCTGAAGCATTGGATGGGGGCTGTATCTGATGTAATGCCGAAACTTTGTTTGGATCAGGGGATAGTCCGTTGCTGCTGAAAACGTAACCATAAAAACTGAGTGTTCTTTTGTTAAACTGACACTTTGGTTTGTTTAAAGTCAAATTATTGTCTCTTAAACGTTGCAACACAGCTTTGAGAGTCTGGTTATGTGATACTTGAGTTTTTCCAAATATAATAATGTCATCACTCAAGTTTAGTGTTCCCGGTATTCCTTCCAAAACTCGTCGAATACTTTCTTGAAAAACTTCAGATGCGGATGAGATTCCAAAGTTCAAACGTTTATATCTTCTTAGACCAATATGTGTACTAAAGGTAGTTATGTATCTGGATTCAGGTGCTAATTCCAATTGATGATACGCCTTGTTAAGATCTAATTTGGAAAATATGGTGGCACCATTAAGGTCATGAATCATGTCATCAATAGTTGGTGTCAGGTGACGTTCTCGTTGAATGGCTTTGTTTGCCAGTCTCATATCGATACATATACGGACTTGATCTGGGTTGTTTGGTTTTGGGGCTACGACGATAGGTGACACCCACGGAGTTGGTCCTTCGACTTTTTCAATTATGTCTAAGGCTTCCAGATTTTCTAGTTCTTTCTCTACCTTTTGACGTAATAGGAATGGAATCCTTCTATGGGGCTGGGCTACAGGAGTTACCGATTCATCAATATGAAGTTTGACTTGTTGATTGGCCAGTTTGCCCATACCTTCAAATCTGTCTTTGTAAGTTTCTAATAGTGTATCAACATCTGTGTTATTTGTAGTGTTGGTTGAGTGACCTGTTTTTGTTACATTGTTGATGATTTTGAGTAGTCCTAATTTAACAGCAGTTGTGTAGCCTATCAGTGAGCCTGGTCCGTAGGATACTAGAAACTTGACTGGTTCAGTTACTTGATAATGTTCAATTTTAGTCAAGATTTCTCCCAAAATTTTGATTGGTACTTTGGAGCCATATGGATATACTTTTGTAGTGGTGTCATAAAGTGTAACTTTGTCTTTGATTTTGTTGTAGCTTTGTTGATCCATTAAATTTACACTCGCGCCACTGTCGACTAAAAAATTCATTTGACTGTCACATACTTTGAGTTCTATTTTGGGTTGTTGTTGATGTTTGTTTTTGTGAACAGAGAATACATATTGATCATTATCGTCGGATGACGAGCTATTTTCTGGTTGGTTGGTAACACAAAATTGGACTTTGTTTGAATTAGACAAGCATGATGCAGCAAAATGGTTTAGTTTTCCACAATTAAGACACGTTTTCCCAAAAGCTGGACAGGATTGTGGGCCATGCTTATGTGGGAAGTGTCCGCCACAATTTCTACAGACATTATTCTGTCGCCGTTGGTGATAGCGTGGTCTAGATTTGAATTTCTTGCATTTATTTGCTTGTGGTTTATGCTGAGGGTGTTTTGTTTGTGTGTTTTGTTTGTATTTTGGTCGATATGGCTGTTTTGAATGTAATTTGTGCACAGATTCTGTGTCCTTGTTTTCTGTGTTTTCAATTTCGTTAGCTTGTTTATCAGAAATATCAAGTGTTCGGCCAAGATTCATCACATCTGTTAAAGTCATTTCAGGATTTCGTAGTACTCTTCTACGTAGGCGTGCAGACGAACATTTCTGTATGATTTGAGATTTAATTTCACCAGTTGGGTCTACAAATTCACAGTTGATAGAAAGTTGTCTCAGTCTCGTGTGGAAACTATCTAGTGTCTCATCTGCTTGCTGTTCAGCTTCACGAAAAATAAACTTTTCATATTCAGTGTTCTTTTTTGGTTTAAAATATTCTGTAAGTTTTTCTACTGCTAGGTCAAAGTTATTTTCATCACCCGTATTTTCTAGGGTATCGAAAATATCTTGCACTTCGTCTCCTGCGTAATGCAATAATAAAGCACGTTTACGTTTTGTGTCATCGTCGTCCACGTCGAGAGCAACTATACAGTTTTTGAATCTGTTTATCCATTTTGTCCATCTTACAGAAACTGAATTTAAGTCACTGGATACTGGAAAGTTTGCGAACTGTGGTAGAACTGAGGCCATGTTGTTGTTGTTATATACACATTGATCGTTAAAATGTTTTACGTTTTTCGTCTCAAAATGGAATTGAAATTGTTTATGCAGCGGTTTCAACTTCTGCAGGATTTTCTATATCCCATCCTCGTCGCCAATGTAGTATGTTGAAGGATCGTAGAAACTAGAGACAAGATTGATTGATTGAGCAGCTTGTTATTCCGTTATACTAATACAGAAAACGGATTAATCTAACGTTACTACACCAACATAGAAATGAACTTACGATTATGCACTCACTGTAACTTTAATTTAGTCGAGGATGAATATCATTTTAAGATGTCCCACGTATAATTTGTTGAAAAAAGGTTATGAAAAACTACTGGTCAAGGCCATCCATGTTTAAGTTATTACAATTGTTATCCACTCAAAATATTAGAGAATGTCTAATATATATAGACATATTTAGAAAAGCCTGAACAGATGCAATTTACGTAAGATTACATTATATAAATGACAATGGATGACCGTAGTTTTACTGTCACCCTTCGTCGCGGTAAATGTTTGATGACAGACAAAAGCTTGACCTTAGTCAGTAGAATGTTCTAGAACACTTTGTAATACATTGGCAATACTTATACGTATTTTCAGCTATGAGAAGAATATCGGCAGACTGAGATTGAAACCCACAGTCAGGAGAAAAGAAAGGGAAAATTTTAGTCCCTCCCCCCCCCCCCCCAGAAAAACCTAGGCAGAAGACAGACAGGTGAGTTTAGTCTTAACCAGTATATCATGAGTTTATTTTTGTGTGTTTGATATTCCTACAAAATTACTTAACGTGATGTCAACGAAAAGTTCTTTATTTGTAGGCGATACCGTTTGAGAAACATTCATTTTAAACTATGTTTTAACGGTAAAATATAATAAAAACTTTAACCGAGACAACTTGCAGCAAAAACAAATACATGTGTAAGGGATAATTAAGTCTGCACCCAACACGTACTTCAAATACATTATCTAAATATCATCCCAAACGTGACAATTCTGGACGTACATGTACAAGAGACAGGTTTATTTTCAAAGCTAAAATATCAAATACTAGTTGAAAATCTTCTTTTGATACCAGAGCCACATGTGTGCGTAAAAAGGAGGTATGTAGATGGAGACAGCTATGCCGGATATCCTCCCTACATTATCCAGTCTGAGTGATCGATGACATTTCCTATATCCTATATATTACATCATTGATAGAAATGATATGGAACCAATGACGATAGACAGTTCTCTAAAAAAGTTGTACTCTAAAAAGGCAATAATCTACAATGATGGCTGGAATGCAAATTAAAACTATATTTTAGTGTTGCCGTAATAGAAATTGTGCATGTCATCGCTTGAAATACGTACCCCTAGCACAGAGAGATTTGTGTCTGGCCAAAATGTCCTGAGGGAGAGTAGTTTTTTTAGTTCGATATGTAACCGGGTGTATGTCCCTTGTCGCTATAACACTTGCCGGAATTTGGTAACCGGTTACTGGCGAATCCATGGGTAACAAGACACATCAGTCACTGGTATTGTACGCCCTCGTAAGATCAATGGGTGTAAGCGATATCAACTGCAGACTTATACAGTACATACATCCAGAATGTTACCAATTTTCATTGCTCCCGATCGTAAATAAAAATTGAGTTTTTAAAATATCCAGTAAAAAAAAAAAGGTTGAGAATAAAAGGTGAAGGAAAGGAAACAACTTGGTAAAAATAGTACAAGCGCGGTAAATTTTTCATTCTAATGGAAATACTCTAAAAACTCGGAAATATATAGTGGCTTGTAAATCAGCCTCTTGACAGGCTGGATTTGGTGTCTACGCAACTTGTGGGGTCCTTGTAGAATTTTTAGAAAAGGTAGTCTTATCTCTGACGTTGCAGTTTATAGCCATGCAAAATACGATAAGCTCGCACGGGAAGTAATTTACTAATACTTCTTCCTGTCAATTTCAAAATATCATTAGCGCGCCCCACTGACGATGGAACGCGAGTTTGTCTGACAAGAATCGCACACATGAATATGATGGCGTATGTTTTTTTTTCTTTTTTAGAGCTTTTATAACCAATCAAACAATGCTAAGCCAGGAATGGTAGGCCTATGCTCTCAGTCAATCAAACAATGCTAAAGCCAGGAATGGTAGGCCTATGCTCTCAACCAATCAAGCAATGCAAAAGCCGGGAATGATAGGCCTACGCTCTCTGTAAATCAAACAATGCTAAGCCAGGAATGGTAGGCCTATGCTCTCAACCAATCAAGCAATGCAAAAGCCAGGAATGGTAGGCCTACGCTCTCTGTAAATCAAACAATGCTAAGCCAGGAATGGTAGGCCTATGCTCTCAACCAATCAAACAATGCTAAGCCAGGAATGGTAGGCCAATGCTCTCAGTAAATCAAACAATGCTAAATCCAGGAATGGTAGGCCTATGCTCTCAACCATTCAAGCAATTCAAAAGCCAGGAATGATAGGCCTATGCTCTCAACCATTCAATCAATGCAAAAGCCAGGAATGGTAGGCCTATGCTCTCAACCAATTAAACAATGCTAAGCCAGGAATGGTAGGCCTATGCTCTCAACCAATCAAACAATGCTAAAGCCAGGAATGGTAGGCCTATGCTCTCAACCAATCAAACAATGCTAAAGCCAGGAATGGTAGGCCTACGCTCTCTGTAAATCAAACAATGCTAAGCCAGGAATGGTAGGCCAATGCTCTCAGTAAATCAAACAATGCTAAATCCAGGAATGGTAGGCCTATGCTCTCAACCATTCAAGCAATTCAAAAGCCAGGAATGGTAGGCCTATGCTCTCAGTAAATCAAACAATGCTAAGCCAGGAATGGTAGGCCAATGCTCTCAGTAAATCAAACAATGCTAAATCCAGGAATGGTAGGCCAATGCTCTCAGTAAATCAAACAATGCTAAATCCAGGAATGGTAGGCCTATGCTCTCAACCAATCAAACAATGCTAAAGCCAGGAATGGTAGGCCTTTGCTCTCAACCAATCAAACAATGCTAAAGCCAGGAATGGTAGGCCTATGCTCTCAACCAATCAAACAATGCTAAGCCAGGAATGGTAGGCCAATGCTCTCAGTAAATCAAACAATGCTAAATCCAGGAATGGTAGGCCTATGCTCTCAACCATTCAAGCAATTCAAAAGCCAGGAATGGTAGGCCTATGCTCTCAACCATTCAATCAATGCAAAAGCCGGGAATGGTAGGCCTATGCTCTCAACCAATCAAACAATGCTAAGCCAGGAATGGTAGGCCAATGCTCTCAGTAAATCAAACAATGCTAAATCCAGGAATGGTAGGCCTATGCTCTCAACCAATCAAGCAATTCAAAAGCCAGGAATGGTAGGCCTATGCTCTCAACCATTCAATCAATGCAAAAGCCAGGAATGGTAGGCCTATGCTCTCAACCAATCAAACAATGCTAAAGCCAGGAATGGTAGGCCTATGCTCTCAACCAATCAAGCAATGATAAAGCCAGGAATGGTAGGCCTGTGCTCTCAACCAATTCCTAGTGTTTTGATATTTCATCTAAATTATTGGACATGAAGTAAGAATTGTAATAATAATAATTGTACATTTTCTATTGGAGTGTCGGAAGTTTCTCTTGCCGCGCGCGAGAATGATTAGGCAGATAGAATCAAACGGATATACAGGGGTTATCTCCGCGACTCTCATTCTTTGTGGATCACCGGAAGTGATAATTGTAGAAAACAATGGTCTAACCAGCTGGGAGCGGTCACCATTGTAGAAGGGACGCCATTTTGTCGTAGTTACAGGCCGGGTGATATCTGAGTTCTGGCCCCTATTTTCCTACGAACAAATTGTTTACCGATGCAATAAATGCCTTAAACAGTTAAAATGAATGACCAACCTTTTCTGTCTTAGTATCCATTCCCCTTTTGTCGAACTATAGGCTTGGGTTATTGCATTCCATCGATATCGAAAGTGGGTTGGAACATTTTCCCGCGAACAAGGCGGCCATATTGCCTGTGGAATCATGGTTAATTTCGCAAATTTAAAAATGGCTTCCTCCCGTAGCGTTCCGCCCTTCGGGCGTCACAATAGTCAATAACGCTACATACCGGAGCTACGGAAGTGAATGAAGGAATGGATACAGTTATTTCTACTGCAGTCTACAACTACATTGACAAAACGAAACGTTTTAACTGACGCTGCATGTTGGACCACTCATGTGTCACGGTTTGGACGGCCGACTCGATGTCGTTCTTAATCTGTGTTGGGGTAAATAATACGATTAAATGTATCCTGCGTTTACAGTTAAATGAATACTCTTAAGTTTTAGATTATATTTTTCCTCCTCTAAAAATCGTTACATATTTTATATTCGTTGCCAATTTCTGTATGAATTGTTGGACGCAATTAGCTCTTAGCGTACTGTGCACTAATAATTATCATGTATATAAACAATTGTAATAAGTATTCAAAGTTGTTTCCATGGATTTCGTCACAAATATTTAGTTGTGTGTCCATAGTGTTTTATAGAGATTTTCAAATTTATTGCTTTAAATTTCTCAACTCCGTCATGAAACAATCGTTAAGGGCGTGAAACATGTGGCCATCTTTAAACTGTGACAAATCTTGAATTGGCTACTCTTGAATAAATTTACCATGCTCATAGGTATTTTATATACTATAGGCCTACCACAATGTTCCTTTATACACAAAGAACATCACTGACATAATTATATAGTAAACAACAATGTAAGAAATTATATACTTGCTAAAGCAAATTATCACCAAACTGCATGTACAATAATCTCAAACCGTAAAATGACTTGAAGTCTCCAAATAATTAAAAAGATACTTAAAAGCACAATATCTAAAATACAGCCGAGTTCCCATTATTTTGAAGGAATGCTTTACAACAACAAGGATTATCGCTAGTCGGTCTTAGTTAATTTTCTAGGTTAATCTGTATAATGCCTTTTCATTACAAATGAAATCCACAGCTACAAAGGGTATTCCCCGGAGACAACATCGACGTTTAGGAAATGGAAACCGAACATACAATGAAAAGGGACAGTTTCTTAGACGACATAAAACAGGCAATCTTGTTTTTAGGCTACCTGTATTCTGTGAAACCGATGTTTGGTATTTTACATACAATTACTGGACATAAGACTGCCCCTTAAAGCAATACGAGTACCAGTGAAATTCATATATCCTTCCAAATGCAGAAGTAGCAAAAGAAAACCTCCCAGTTTCTGAAAAGATACAGCCGGACTACCATCAAACTGAGACAGCCGGACTACCATCAAACTGAGACAGCCGGACTACCAGCAAACTGAGACAGCCGGACTAAAATCAAACTGAGACAGCCGGACTATCATCAAACTGAGACAGCCGGACTACCATCAAATTGAGACAGCCGGGCTACCATCAAACTGAGACAGCCGGACTACCGTCAAACTGAGACAGCCGGGCTACCATCAAACTGAGACAGCCGGACTACCATCAAACTGAGACAGCCGGACTACCATCAAACTGAGACAGCCGGACTACCATCAAACTGAGACAGCCGGACTACCATCAAACTGAGACAGCCGGACTATCATCAAACTGAGACAGCCGGACTACCATCAAACTGAGACAGCCGGACTACCATCAAACTGAGACAGCCGGACTACCAGCAAACTGAGACAGCCGGACTAAAATCAAACTGAGACAGCCGGACTATCATCAAACTGAGACAGCCGGACTACCATCAAACTGAGACAACCGGGCTACCATCAAACTGAGACAGCCGGGCTACCATCAAACTGAGACAGCCGGACTACCATCAAACTGAGACAGCCGGGCTACCATCAAACTGAGACAGCCGGACTACCATCAAACTGAGACAGCCGGACTACCATCAAACTGAGACAGCCGGACTACCATCAAACTGAGACAGCCGGACTATCATCAAACTGAGACAGCCGGACTACCATCAAACTGAGACAGCCGGACTACCATCAAACTGAGACAGCCGGACTACCATCAAACTGAGACAGCCGGACTACCATCAAACTGAGACAGCCGGGCTACCATCAAACTGAGACAGCCGGACTACCATCAAACTGAGACAGCCGGACTACCATAAAACTGAGACAGCCGGACTACCAGCAAACTGAGACAGCCGGACTAAAATCAAACTGAGACAGCCGGACTATCACCAAACTGAGACAGCCGGACTACCATCAAACTGAGACAGCTGGGCTACCATCAAACTGAGACAGCCGGACTACCATCAAACTGAGACAGCCGGACTACCATCAAACTGAGACAGCCGGACTACCATCAAACTGAGACAGCCGGACTATCATCAAACTGAGACAGCCGGACTACCATCAAACTGAGACAGCCGGGCTACCATCAAACTGAGACAGCCGGACTACCATCAAACTGAGACAGCCGGACTACCATCAAACTGAAGGTCGACTATAAAATAACTTGTAACAGTAAACAAGGTTTTTTCACCAATTGAATGAATGTCGAATAATTTTGAACTTGTGAAGAAAGAATTAGATATGCAATCTGTATTAGAAGCTCAAGTAAGATCCCAAGTCAAATGGATTGAAGAAGGTTGGTTGGTTGGTTGTTTTAGCTTATTGGCGCGTCCATTCGTATGAATGATGTACGCCATACTAGTGAGTAATTATTACCTTGAGCGATTAAGAAAACTGTGATGTTTGAACCCAATATATTGAATCACTCTGTGCAGGAGTATATGTTAGTACGTTTGAGATCTACTTAACCTCTTAAGATGTATAAACATGCAATACAATTGAGCTTACACCCGTATACGATTTACAGATACGCAAATATACAGTGGTGAGAAATGGAAAGATAGACAGAAAGGTCGATATTTGTTAGTCAGGTGCCACTTGAGCATTATACTGTCGTAAATACAATGTATATACACTCATAAAAATATAGAATTATACTAAAATTTGTGTGTATTTATAATATATCTAGCAACAGCTTGATATACATTGTCCATATTGGGTTGATTAATACCCAAACCAATGAGATCGGGGAAAAATCATTTCTTTGATAAGCATACTTGATGCAATTAAATAGAAAATGTTCTAAGGTTTCCTGAATATTATAGACATCACACAAGTCTGTGTCAGACAGATGGAATCTGAATAGGTAAGATTTTAGGGGAATATGACCAAAAAAAGGAGGTAGTTGGATTGAAGAGAACGGAACACTAAATATTTCCTAAACCTCGAAAAAGTCCGTGGTTCAGCTAAAAGTATAACCGGTTTAAAAAGAAGTAATGGTGAAGTTATCACCAAAAGATGCGAGGTTCTTAAAGAACAATGTAATTATTTGGAAAATAATGAAACTAAGGAAAAACTGTAAAGTTTTGTATATGATTTAGCACTGCCTAAATTAGATCACAATATATGAGGTTACATCAGCTCTTATTGATATGAATAACGGGTCATCTCCAGGTATAGATGGACTCACAACGGCGTTTTACAAATTCTTTTGGGACAAAATACAAAATTTGGTTATAAACTCTTTTAATTATTCATATGAGAAGGGTAAACTTTCTGTTCAAAGAAAGGGGTGATAACTCTGTGACATAAGGGCAAAGGCCAAGACAGAGAGCAGAAACATTGGCAAGACGGTTACAGTTAGTAATCCCAACTCTTATTAAAGTGGCATGAGCTGCCAAAATGTTGATTTTTTTACGTTAAAACAGAATGTTGTTTTGAACTAACTTTGGCTTAGAATGAATGAATGGTCGTCCCGGTCATTTAAATTTTGTTTACTTTTCGAACACGTTTTCGGTTCGTACAGGACACATACTGTATGGATTTTCCTCATTCCAAGCCAATCATTTAGTTTTTTGATGGCCTTCAAAGCCTCTTACTGTTGTGACGATAAGAAATTATGAACAAAATGTGAATTTTGGCAGCTCATACCACTTTAATGAAGATCAAGTAGGGTATATAAAGGGGCGAAATATTGCTACTGTTATTCGGGAAATTGATGATGTTTGTGAATACTTAGATATAAACAACCAACCTGGGATATTATTGGCTCTGGATTATAGGAAAGCATTCGACTCTATATCAAAGGAGTACATGATAGAATGTTTCAGGTCGTGTGGTTTTGGAGAAAAAATCATAACATGGGTTGAAGTGATAAACAAAAATACAAGTAGTTGTGTGTCGAATGCTTGTTGGTTAACCAAATGGTTTAATGTTGAGTCTGGAATTCGTCAGGGCTGCACATTTTCACCTTTGACCTTCATATTAGCAGTTGAAGTTTTGGCTTCAAAAATCAGACAATCCAAAAGTATTAAAGGAATAGATATAGTAACAAACGAGTACCTTTGTATCTGCCAATATGCAGATGATACTACACTGTTGTTGAATCTCCATAATTCGTTATGTATTATCGAACAGTTTTCTGCTTTTTCAAACTTAAAACTAAATATGTCCAATACAGAAGCAATGTGGCTTGGTAGTATGAAACACCGTAAGGACAATTTATCGGAAATTAGATAGGCAATTAACCCATGTAGGATAAAAATCTTAGGGGTATGTTTAGCATAACAGAAAACTGGTCGAGGAAAATTGAACAAACAGAACGTTTGATTGTTCAATGGAATAAAAGAAACTTATAAATTATAGGGAAAATTCTAATTATTAAGACTTTTCTTATTTCGACAATTATGCACCTTTTACCGGCACTGGTTGTGCCGGATGAGATAGTAAATGATTTGAATACATTATTGTTCGTTTTCTTTGGAAAAAACATAGTGGAAAACAAAACACCTTTAAAAAAGTAAAAAGAAAGGTAATGTGTGAAGAGTATATTGAAGGTGGTTTAAAAATGATTGACATGCGAGAACTTGAAACATTATTTCTTTTACCATGGGTGACTAAATGGCAGTTGTCTCATGGAAACGCACAAAGCTGGCGCATAATTCTAAATTTATATTTTTCTATCTTCGGACCGGAAAGAAGTGTTTGTGAAAGCTTTGTAACTTCAAACCAATTTAGGCATGTCTCTCATTAAATCCCACTTTTGGCAATGTGTTCTGACAGCTTGGCTGGATAATAATATTTCTGATGACTCCCCAGAAGTCGATTATGATGATATTATTTGGAATAATATATGTATTACATGTCATTATTTGTAAAAGAATAGATAGAAAGGGGCATAGTCCGAGTGAGGGATATGCTTAAAATTGACCACTTTTTTATCTTTTCAAGAAATTGTTGAAAAGGTTGGCAATGCGCCTCAAAGGGTTTTAGAATATGTCAACGTATTTAAAGCAATTCCAAAACAAATTACGGGCAGAGTTCATCCTGAAAACCGGGAAAGAATTTAGATTTTTTGTGGAAATAATATAAGCAGCAAAAGTAGTAAGCAATATAGGGTAATGCTGAATGATAATGCGTGTCCGTTATGGTCAGTTCTCTTCTGGAGACGCAAATTTGATGTTTATATTGATAGCAGCTAATGGAAATTTCGCTAGCCCCAACTTCAAACATTGTGAAACTCGTCCACATTCTCTAACCTAAATCCCACGACAATGACCGAAAACGAAAACATTATTTCTTTTCTGTCACTCTTCAAATGTATTTTGGGAGGTGTTTTTGTTACAAAAGTTTGGTAGCCAGTAGCTCAAATCACCGGGCACTCCATCCATAACGTTTGGAATAGTCCAGTCAGGATTTGAATGTTGCTTCTGCGGCTATCCCGGATTATCGGTCTATCGTCGACTGGTATTATATGGCAGCAGGTCATAATTTCATTTCCCATTTGCGGTAATGTTAATGTCTGCTCTCACAGCACCTTCGTTGAGCCAAATCCTTCGGTGGGGACCTTAAACAGTCCTTTTGGGAAATTTTGAACTACATCCAGAAACATCTGATAGGGGTCAATTTGCACATAGTCCGCCGAATGTAAACAGACCAAAGCACGCCTAACTACCAGATCTCCATCCACCTGAACTGGTCCCATTCCACTTCTAAAATCATTTCCAGACAGTACCTCAATCCATGTCCTTTCATTAAAAAAAACTACAAAAATGTCCAGAAAAAAATGCAGGGGGACAGGAAACAATAATAAAAAAACACACAAAAATATCTGAAACTTGTTTCGTCAGACACTGTGACCTGTATCCTATCAGAGGCCAAAAATTGCTTCAATCTCGTTCAAAATCTAACACATTAAGCTTAAAGGTATTAGGAATGATCTCTCAAGAGGAAAACTAAATGCAATGAAAACTAAGCCCTCTGTAGTCCTCCCACTTACACCACTCCCATTAGAACATAGCAAGGACAATGACTGCATGGTGAACTAAAAAAGCTTAAAATTAACATATCTTAGCTCTGGGAAAACATATCGGAATTCTGTAAACGAGTTTAGGATGATAAAATATCATCCAGACACCGAAGGTAAATGAAAGGTTGCTTGTGGCATTTGTAAAGCATATCACTCCCCCACTCAGCTATAAATATAGAGGCGAATTTAGGACTCATTTATCCAGTATGACGTCCTTTAAGTTGTTGAAAGATCTCGCCATTGAATTCAAAATCATTGCCTTTTAAAGGCCCACTTGCCGCCGTAGCCTGTTTAAATTTGCTAAGAAAACCAATTTACATGAGCTTAGTACGACTAATACCACTAAACTTAAACATAGGACACATAAAACATGTCTAGTTAGCTTTAGAATGTAGAAATGGGGTGAAAAACAAACGAAGAATCGAAGCCTGATTACAACAACAACGATCAGTGTCGGTCAACTTTCGTGTTGGATTACCCTCATTTCAGGCCATATTATCTGTGGTTTACACCCAAACAAGCATCAGCAGGCTTTTCCAGTCGCTGTTAACCGATCGTCAGTCTGTATTTCTCAGATAAATAGGCCTACGTAAAATTACACTGTGCCGTTAGTTCACTCACTCGACTGAAACATAAAATCGCCAATAGGGGGCAGTGTGGTTTGTTTACGTTCCGGGTACGAAACAATTCAAATTTTCAAATTCAAATTAAAAATACAAAGTGACGTCCAAACTTTTAAATTTTGGTAAAAATAGAACGTTCCTAACTTATTTTGTCTGGGAAAAATACAGAAAACGGTCTTCCTTTTTTAATGTAAACAATATTCCTGATTTTCGCGGCAAGTGTGCCTTTAAGGTAAGTTCCAACAATTCTAAAATTGTCCGGACGACGGTGGTCAGAATATATTTGGAATGCTGATGTTATAGATTTTAGACCCAAGTTTAAAGAGAGTTTCAAATATTTTTAACAGCATGGTTATTGTGATAAAACAGCTTTATTGTACAAGGACGTTTTTCTAGCTATACATAACCTTTGACGCCCGAACTAGTGAATGGCGCGCAGGAACAACAACAACAAAAAACAACAACACACCCACACAATCATTTTATTCGAAAAAGCGAAGTAGCAAATCAAACGAAGAGCGAATGATATTAAGATAATGAGATATAACCCCGGTGTTAAAGTAGGCAACTCATATTGGTAATTTTAGTTTCATTAAAACGGAACGTTTTTGAAAAATGAAGTCCTGTTTGACGTTTTTGTGCTATTCTCCGTTTTAATCATTTTTTATTAAAGCATTTTTAAGAAGAAAAATTATCTTGAGTCCTGCATAAAATGCACTTACTTGGTTTTGCATTCAACGTAGCGCGCCCCGATATTGTTTATGAAAACATAAGGTTTTCTTTTTTCCTTTAGAAGGATACACCGAGTAAGTTTGTTGTGATGCTCCGTGGGCCTTCAGATTAGTACAAACATCAATCTCGGATGAAAGACTGTAAGTAGACTTTCCGCCAAAAATATAGATTTAAAGAGTTATTTAGGGAATTCCCTGTTGCTTGGTTTTCTATCTGTCAGTCAGTAAACAATCAGCCGGAAATGCACCACACGCGCACCCACAACGGTCTTGTACTGCGCACTTAACTTAGGTCGACTTTCATTCAGTCAACAAAGTAGAGAAATGATTCCCCAATGACAACTCGCTATTCAGCGGTCAGTAGGAGCTAGTAAAGTTATCAATGGCCATCTGGAAACCTCATCTCATCCTCAACAGTCGAAAAGCATAAATTTTAACGATCTTAACGGTCCCTTTAAACGTGCTTTTTCTACCGAAAAACAATGCATATACATGTTTGGAAATGTTTTTCTACATTGTCCCTTCGCCCTGTTGCTTTACATAATATGGCGTAATCTCCTAATGTGTGGAGAATCTCCTAATGTGTGGAGAATCTCCTAATGTGTGGAGAATCTCATAATGTGTGGAGAATCTCATAATGTGTGGCAAACGAATGGTAGACTTTCCAAGGCGGACTCGAGTCGCCCACTCAGAATTGCCAAGTGCGCGCCTGGCTTTAGCGTGACAATTGAATAAGAACACAAAACACCTAAAGAAACAGGAAAGTGAAATACATTTTTAAACCATACAACGTGATAGCAAGTAACGGTTTTCTTATGTAATTAATTTCTGTCGTATTAACCCATGAGTTGATTGCCCATACATACAGAAAGACTTCCATAATTACTTGATTTTGATAGTGTATTTATGTAATTCCATCACGAAGGCTCATACACAAAAACACGGAAGTCCATAAAATGACACGTGGTCACGTTCGACCTGTAGTTAGTTGACTAGTTCAGATTGAATGTCAATTGAGAACGGAAGGGATTTATTACAATGTAACGACGCCGTGGGCTTATCCATTCTCATTAGGGAAACAAAACAGCGGTTATAGGTAGAGAAAAGACGGGTCTAAGACAAATATCTAACGTTTGTAAAACACGGGTTAATCTATATGGCAGCAGGCCACAATTTAATTTACCATTTGCGGCAATGTTCATGTTTTGACTCACCACACCTTCCCTAAATTTCGATGAACCAAATCATTCGGTGGGGGTCTTAAAGCCATTGAGAGTATTTTAATCACAATTAAATCATATGTTGAAGGTAGACAGATTTAATTATTAGAAACAATTGATAGGTGTCATTTTGCACATAGTCCGTCGGATGTAAACATACCAAAGCACACCCAACTACCAGATCTCCACGCACCGAACATGGTCTCATTCCATTTCTTTATTCATTTTTAGACAGAAACTCAACCTCTTTCCTTTCATAGAAAACTACAAAAATACCCCCAAAAATGCAGGGGATCAGCAAAAAATGGTAAAGGAACAACAAATATCTGGAACTTATTTTATCCCTACTAATTTCCGGAAGTAGATAACGCCTGTGCCTATGTCATATGGTCCATAGGTTGATCTTAATGGTATTTTCTATTAATTTACATATATATATAATTTGTCGGTTTAATCCTTATTATCTCCACTTTACGACGACGTTGTTTGGTTGATAGGATAAGCGAATCTTGTAAACCACCCCAAAGAGTACGAGAACGTACAGGTGTTCTCTCCCCTTAGTTCCAGTTTCTGTTTTTCAGACAATGAAAATTGATCTCGGAAGTGGCTTACACAGCATACAATACTCTAATGAGCTAGGAGCTCGGGTATTGTAGAAGGGTTGCCATTTTGCAACCGTAATTACGACTGACCCATACGTCCGTCCTTTTTTTCTTCATGCGTGTATGTCAGGTTTTACTTTGTATACATACGGCTAAAATTAGAATAAAAAATGTGAAGGAAATACCACTGTATTGTCCCAGTGTCCTGGGTTTTATCACAAATTTCTTTTCTTTTTTATGAGTATGATTTTTTGATTGACCCCAAATTTACTTCACGCCTTAAAGTCCTACGCGAATATAAAGCCGTGTGAATCTTGGCAGCTCATGCCACTTTAAAGCCCTACGCGAATATATTGTCGGGTGTTACATGGTTATCACATTGGGTCAATGCTTAAAGGGGCATGAGCTGCGAAACTGTTGATATTTTGACGCAAAAACAGAATGTTGAAATTATCGGCTATTTTTCTCAAGACATATAATTCAGAAGCTTTTTAGTGCTTCTAGTCTCGAGAAGGAACGGTAAAGTATTGTTTAGAACTAACTTTGGCTTCGAATCGTCCCGGTTATTTAAATTTTGTTTACTTTTCAAACACGTATTAGGTTCGCACAGGCCACTTACTGTATGGATTTTCCTCATTCCAACGCTAATCATTTAGTTTTTTGATGGCCTCCTAAGCCTCTTACTGTCGTGACGATCAGAAATTATGAAAAAAATGTGAATTTTGGCAGATCATGCCACTTTAATAAATGAAACAATGTGATCAGTACAATTCTAAGATCCCCCGCGTGGGTTCCGGGGGAGATAAGAAGACCCTCAGCCTTCCCAAGGTGCTTGATCGTAAGAGGCGACTAATCCTTGGGTCCCCGTGTGGGTTCCGGGGGATAAGAATTGGCTCTCAGCTCCCAGGCAAGCTTCATCGTAAAAGGCGATTAACCTGGGTCAAATTTTTAATTATTATGATATAAACCTAGTTGTTGTTAAAATTACTCTATCAGAACATAACTACATATTTCCAAATTTGTATATTATAAAAATGATTGTTTATATAAATTGTTTATTGTTGCTCCATTGGAGATAATTGTGATATTTCTTGCTTTTAATCTCCGAAAATGATTTACACCGTGTTTTACCAGTTTTTACTATTTCTGTTTCTGTCATTTTTCAGTTCCAATGTATTTTTGATGTAAAAAATGTACGATTTAATTTTTCTTTCGCCGCCGTAGGCTTTAAGTGAAATAATCTTGAGCGCGGCGTTAAACTCTAATCAATCAATAAACCATTCAATCAATCAATCAACCAGTCAATCAATCAATCAATTAATTCTAAGATCCACTAGACCCTTTCGGTTTTAGAATACATTTTTTATGACGTTGTTGAAATTGTATGGCATTGACGTCATTTCTCAGGCGTTGTTGCAGGCGTTGTGCTGTGCATCTATCAAAGTGCGTCATAGACAAAATGAGCCCGATTTCAACGTCGGATTGATTCAAAAACTGAGAATAGTGTCATTTTGCATATACCAAGGCAAAAAAGAGAAATGTCTGAATTATATTTAGATATCCTTTATAGATCAACACTGTCGATCAGTCGGAACATCCTTCGGCTATCTTCGCTCGCTTCCGATCGGCTTAGCCATGCCTCTGACAGTCTGCGCTTGTTATACGGTAAATCACCGTATTTTTGGACTGAATACAAATGGCATCGAAAAAAAATATATACGAATTTATTAAATGTTAATATCATTTAGAAAGGTATTTGTTTATATATTTTATTTAGCCCGATAAACCACATGTTGTAGACAGACGCAGTTTCGCTACATATCAGTAATCCTCCAATGCTTCAATTACAACTGATCGAGGTGGGAAGCTAACAAACCGAGTGTTTCGATCCCTTACATTATCACGGGGACTCTTTTGTAGGGCTCTTAAGAGGATATAGAAATTGAACGTTTTACTGCTACCTTTTTGGTCGCCCCATTCAAAATGACCCGCAGTCTATCAGAGAGTATTTCACGTTCGTAAATCCCCGAATTTTTTTTTTCTGGTTAAGCCTACACATGTGCACAGGCGTTTATTTCTATCCATCACGGTTTTACAATAGACTGCCGCGAATGTACTAGCCCACGTGATCAGGGTGTACACGGCATATTGGTTTTGTTGGCAAGGAAAAAATATTACAAATGACGATACAATGTTAAATTTAGTACATATCAATTTACATATAGCATCTTCTCCAACAGATATCAGTTAAAATACAAGAAGAGAGAGAGAAAAAAAAACTAAATGTCCAAACTTTATATGCTACAAATGTATTATAACATGTTATTGATAAAGCATATTTCACCAACAAACTTAATGTTATTCAAGAAATAATAGGAAGAAGAAATAAGTACAATAATTATCTTCAAAGGCTCTTCCAGAAAAAACTAAATATTGAAATAAAGTACTGTTCCCACGACAGTCCCTTACAAAAAAAGCCACAAACAAAAAAAACACACAAACACATCACTTTAGATAACAAACAGTTATCTCCCCTGGAACAAGATTCGAACGATCAGGAGAATCACTCGCGTTGGTAAACTGAGGTTTTAACATCACGCAAGTGCATTCCTTTAGGGATGTTGCGATAGTCTATATTCTACAGATGTTTTTTTCTAGAATTTTGGCTGAGAGCAAAGCTGAAAATGTACTGTAGTTTTCAAAGTAAGGATTGTTCTCCTGTTGTTATATTTATGGTTTAAGGTCCCCATTAAAGTGGCATGAGCTGCCAAAATTCACACTTTTCATAATTTCTGATCGTCACGACAGTAAGAGGCTTTGGGGCCATCGAAAACATGTTAGAAAAGTAAACAAAATTTTAATAACCGGGAGGACCATTCATTGATTCTAAGCCAAAGATCGTTCAAAACAATACTTTATCGTACATTTTTGAGACTAGAAGCACTAAAGGCTTCTGAATTATACGTCTTGAGTAAAATTGCCAATAATTTCAAAATTCTGTTTTAACGTCAAAATATCAACATTTTGGCAGCTCATGTCACTTTAAGTATTAAAAAACTAAATACTTGTTAATAAGCCCCATAACAACCAGTGTAATAATAGATGTTTAAATCAATATTTTATCACTTGAAAGAGTTGCTATTATAAATGTTTAGGTGTTTTTAGGAATATATTTAGGTAAAAACTATAGCAAATGCAAATTAACGTCACTAACCACATCAGACCTTGTCTAAATAACAAACACTGCTAATCCTGCATTATCTTTGCTATAACACTATCTAACAAACGTAATAACTGTATGGGTTAGTACATACAGCACATGTTTAAACCCCAAGTATTTGGTTCACAAATGTGCTATACGTTTGATTAACCAATCGAAACCACTTGATCATACTGCTCTAAGCGTTTGAAATTGAACAAAAATCTTAACGCTATCTTTTCTTATCCACTAGAGCAACCCAAACAAAGCCTATAAATATTCCCACAATCAACATCTTATTCCCAATCATTTCACTATTAAACTAAGCCAACTGCGTGTATTTTCTATACCCTATCACACTAACCGACAGAGCCACCGAGGCGCGAATCAGGATGAATCAAGCCTCTTGGGTTTTATTCCAGCCTCAGCCTACATTTGCTGTTGTGAATATACATAAATTTATGGTGGTGAGTAAAATAAGAAAACGCAGAACTGTTATCAAAGTGCAGTTGCTAAAAAAATCCACGCCTTTATGATTGCATGATTTTCATAGGCTCACATTTGAATGTCATATTAAATTGAGTCTCACAGCAAGAAAGATCTATATTTGATCATCACTTTGATTTTCCAGTTTTTTATGCCTATTAATAGACAGTTAAATAGATCGAAAATATACCAATCCAATATGACCGTTTCTTATATTCTGTCATCTCTGTCATTTAGATTTTTTAAAGAAACAACCAAAGAAACACAGTTAAGTAAACATCACAAATACTTACATCAATTACTCTTGGAGATAGTAAATAGATTCATACAATGAGAGATTGAAATGTGTATCGCCATTATGGAGCTCAAAGCAATTACTGGCAATGTTAAAGGAAGGGTCCATTTTAGCGTTTCACTAGTGTGTTCTGAAAGAGCAGTGTTTCCTGAGTCTAAAACAGCAATCTAATAAATTTTTCGTTGATTTGTTAGCGAGTAACGAACATTTGAAAAGTCCGTGGTCGCAGGCATTCGATCGCCATAAGCCCGTTCTTCGGCGCATCCATTTTCCCCGTATTTTTGCCCAATCAAATTCGAGCACCGGGCCGACCTTTGACCTGATCTAGTAAGCCAATGATTTGGCAGAGAAATGACGGAGGTTAATTCGCTGACATTGTTCTAAAAATAAAGTCTCCCACAATCCTCGGCGTTTGTTTATTCGCTTAACTCTGTCGCCATGTTTCTACGTCTAAAACTACCTCCACATAGAAGAGTGGATCTAAAAATAGCGGCCCTCATATGATGCAATAGACAAGCCAGGAGAATGGCGACACTGATAAGAACCAGAGGGTGACACTAGTCAATATCAGTTTACTAATTTCAGGGTATTTTGCGGTAAGAGTCGTTATGTGCATTAAGGGTTTTGGTGGGCATTCTGCTAGTTAGGTTGTGTCTATTTCTGGAGTTTTCTATCCCTTTAATAACACTTTCAACTTTCGTTCTCAGAAATGGCTGCGCAATGAAGTTTGAAATGTTGCCCCCCCCCCCCCCTCCACTCTCCAAGTAGTGCATTTAATACAGAGGGGTTGCGTTGCTATATACCCCGACCTGGATATGCCGGTGTTAGTGGCGTGTATGTCATGCTGGTGCACCAACTCTGTTTTGTGTTTGAAGAAAGCCTATACAGGGTGTTCCGTTTGGATTTGACAATCTACATACATCCCTTGAATCAGCTGGCTGGTTGATTGATGTTTTACGCTGCACTCAAGATTATTTCACGTATATGGCGGCGTTGCCGGGTTTAGTGGGGGAGGAAACCGGGCTCTTTGCCCGGAGGAAAGCCCCGACCTTCGGCGAGTACCTGGCAACTCTTCCACATGCATACGGCGACCGAGTGAAAAATCCACTCAGAAATTCTTCAATCTTTATTTGGTCCGAATAAGATTCAAACCCACGCCGCATCGATGGAAGGTCTGTGTGATACTGCAGGACGATCCCTCTAACCCACTGGACCACCAAGTCACCCCCCCCCCCCCCCCCCCACCGTGAATCGAAGCACGGACAGTTTTCTGAAATGTCTCTTTGAGAGAGATTCCACATCGTTATCTCACTCCCACTCTAGCCATCGGTGTTAGGTAGACGGTAATCCATGTGTTTACCTTAATCACCTAGGTATCAAAACTTTCCAGCAGACCGTCAATAAACCCTTGGCAGATTACTGGTACATTGGTATAGTCTTCAAGTATATTTGTTCCATAAAATATAAGAGCTTTCCGGTTAGCCGATTATTGTCTGTCAACAAACACTTCCCAAAGGAAGTTATTCTGTTAATCTGACCGACTCCTTCCCATCATTCCGGCACGGTTACATACATTACAGACGTTACTTTGTCACAAATTATCGGACTTTTATCCTAAAATGGACTTTAGTGGCGATGGTGAGTTGGCGAGAGAAAGTCCGTTATGTATCAAATATGCACTCGCGGGTATCAAGTTGGGTGATTTTATTGATTGAGTATTTTCCCAAGGGGCACATTCTCTACACTTCAATGGAAAAAATACCCTTTGGTGCCGGAACATAAACAATACTAATACTTTCCACAAAGGTCGTATTGTAGCCGAAGATAAATTTTTTTTGTGTTTTCTTGACATGCGATATCTTACATAACATACAAAGTTTTTCTAAGCATTAACCTTAATGAAATTACAGAAAATTTGAGTTTATTTAAAATCTAATAAATTTAGAATAGTAATGTTTTATTGGCTTTTTATAAGATGTATTTTTGAGACGTGGGACCTGATTGTGGCACAATAATGACGTCATCTCGTTTAAGGTGTCCGTATTGATTTCACTCATATATGATTTCTTTAAATGGATTATTCCAGAACCGATTTAATTGGTTGTTTAATTATAGCACCAGTCCATCAAAAGGGCTGTCAAGATTAGAATGGCTTGTTTTTTCTTCAATAAAACCTTTATACATCACATGTCAAAGTTGTTCAGATTTATATATGCGTTGTATTAGAATTTAAATAAATAACGAATTGATGTGCCGATAATCCAATATGGCGTGTTGTGCTGATGATCAAACGGGGCTTGCTATGATAGGATCCCATATGGATTACTCTGCCCAGCATCCATTATGACTTGCTGTGCTGAAGATCGGGCATGGTTGGCCATGATTGGATCCTATAGTACTTGCTGTGTTGTGGATCCAATAGGGCACGTTTTGCTGATGATGAAAAGAGGCTAGCTAACATGAATTTCGATACGGATTCCTGTGTTGTGGATCTAATAGGACTTGCTACACTAGCAATTCAGTACGACTCGTACTAAGGACCCAATATAGCTTGTTGTGCTGATGGTGGGGATCCAATAGGACTTGTTATGATGGGGGTCAAAAAAGGATTGCAGTGCTACGATCCAATATGACTTGATGTGCTAATAATCCAACAGGGCTTGCTGTGCAGATGATGAAACGGGGATTATTGATGGTGGGATCCAATAGGGCTTGTTGTGATGGCGATGCAATAGGGAGTGCTCTGCTGAGCGCCCAATAAGACTTGCTGTGTTAAGCATCCATGATGGCTTGGTATTCTGGCGACTAAGCCCTCGGGCTGGAGCATTGTGACTCTGCTTTGGCCATGTATGCTGACCCTATAATGAGGAGCATTAACTATGCCACATACATTTGCCTTCTCAACGTTCTATGGTCTGCGGAGCTTAATGTCAAAATTTAGATCTGAGTTGTTGAGAGACGTGGGAGTTGGGGGTTGGGGGGGGGGGGGTGGGGGGGTGGTTGGTCGGTTGGTACTTTTGTCGTCATATAACCGTAGCTGTTGAATGCAACGTTAAGCCCCAATCAATCAATCAATCAATCTGGCGATTAATTACGGATTGTTATGCTGGGGCGCCGATGATGTGTTGAGGGCCCAAGGGTCAAATAAGTGAAATAATAAGCTACAATATTTCATCACTGCTTCCCAAAATCCTTGATATTGTACCAAATCTGATCTATGTCAAATAATCTGTATTGTGATGTTAAACAACAGCCACAAAATTAAACTGTTTACTGTCAAAAGTTTATTCCTACTAAATGTGCACCACGTGACCAGTTCAAAAGTTCGAAAAGGTTAGACACACTCAGTGAAATAACTCTGTGACGTCATGGTATTTGTAACGTCACAATGGCAATACTCTAGGTTTATCTAACCTTTTGGAACGTTTGGTCAAAACACGAAGCGGAGAGGTCAATAGCTTTAAGTGTTTTTTTTAGAACGGGGGAGGGGGGGGGGGGCGGCTGAAGGAGGTGGGTCCGGGGGAAACCGCCTATAGCTTTAACTAATTGTTAAATTGAGTGTGATATTCCAAAGAGTGGAGGGGCCGCGGGTTCAAATCCCACTCAGTCTAAAAAAAAATTCTGACTGGGTTTCCGCCCACAATAAAACTGGCAACGCCGCCATATAAGTGAAATAATCTTAAGCGTGGCGTAAAACACCAAGGAGTGGATTTGTATGGAAACTAAATTTACGCCAATACCAGCGATACTCGGAATGTTTTAGGATCAAATCATGTATTTCACCTTCAAGAAATGATTTCGAATTATGGCGACCGATTTCAGGGTGAAAGGGTGTTTGGCGTCAATGGTTTTCTTCAATGAAATTCAAATTGGTTATGATATACTAAAACAGTCCATTCATGTTAGTGGTGTTAAGAATTTGTCGTAAATAATGGGAAATGACAGAACGTATTTCGGCTGTGTAGGAATTCTTATCTGGAGGATGATCTTAATTTTACCAAACTTCTCGTTAAAGTGACACTAGCTGCCAAATATAGGGAACATTTCATTGAAGCAGAATTAACTAATTGTTTGTCATTTTTATTTTTAAAAATGTACAAAATAAGAGCTTTGAGCTGATACCAATCTCGAAGATGAGAAATCTATAGAAACACAAACGTTTAACTTCTATAACGGCCATCGAAGTACTTAAAACATCCCACGTTAATTACCTCCAGCAACCCCCTCCATCCACCTGCTGCCATATAGTGTCCACGTTTAATTTCCATATTTATTCATTGTCGGCGCCCACAATTAACAATTACACTTACATGCATTTTCACTTTTACCGTCAGACCGTTGAGATTTAAGCTGTGGTGACCAAGGATGATATTTATTATATTTTAAATGTTTTTGTTTCATGCAGCTTACGGGCTGCAATAAATATCCAATAGCTGGCTTCGTTTACTCCGATTTATTTTATGGATCTCTTAGAATATTGACTAACAGCTGAATGTGTGAACACCGTGTTGGTTGGAATTGCCGATATCCTATAACGCTTAACTGAGAACAGTTATTAATAAAAGAAACAATTTTGTCACGTACATCGTTTTGATCCAATCCAACCTCACAAATATCCCCGTAACTTGTGTTTATATAGACTTCCAATCCCATAGCACTGCGTAGATCGTGTTAAACATAGAAATACGTCAGTCAGAGTCAATTTCACAGACGTCAATACTCCAAGAGATTGATAATCTGTTGATGTCTTGTAATCAATAAAGATATATTAAGTTGATTGGCCAGTGACCATCATTATCGGTATCCAAATTTTCCTCGCTGACCAATCAAATAATGAATTCCCCAAAGATAAGGTCCATAATAGAACGAACCAACCCACTTATGTTTCTCGCCGGTAGAGTGTGGATGGCAAGTGTGTAGCATCGGTATAATGGATCGCAATGTTTGGGCCATAACTTTTACTCTTCAGTCGTTCATTTGACATTAGTTCCTATGAACATCGGTGGTTAATTTGTCATTTTATTCTTGATTTTTTATTTCAAAACAATTGACAACATCAAATGTTTGAAACACGCTGACATATATATGAAGACTTTAGTTGTTGTCAAATGCTGTCCATACAATAATCACTTCACTGTTGTCAAAAACCCACTAAGAAAAAGGTTCCATTGTTTGGCAGTGTATAAAATGGCCGTATATAGGCCTTTATATCCTGACCTTGGCGAAAACTATGGACTTTAAGATGTGAATCACAGATAATTCAACAGGGTGGCAGCCGAATTTGACAGCCAATCTGTGAAAGCTACATCCCTAAACACTGGTCCCGCGTGATCTCGCGTGACTGCGACCAAAAATCGCACGAGACTTAATGTGTCACATTTGCCAAGATATTGACATTGAATATACGTTTTTGTCATTTTTTAAACAAAAGGTTTCAATTTACAGCCAGCGTTATATTGCAGTACCATATCAGGGTAAACTGATATCAGGGTAGGACCAGCGAAAACTGCAAAGTGGTCATTAAAAAGTACCGACCTTTCACTAGTACATGACAACTTTCCACATACGGTGATAGAGCGAAAACCCCAATTATATTTTTTCAATATAAACGCTAAGAAGACACAAACTGCAAAACTAGTGGGAGAAGACTACTATTTTGCTTAAACTGATTGCAAAATACCACAAAGTCAGAGATCATATTGATGCCTCATTTAGGCTAAGGTATGATTCGATAAACATTTATTATTTGAAGGGAATGGTTTATCAGCCTTTCTGACAATCTGAATCCGTTGAAAATGTCACATTTTGGCATACCTTGAATCATTAAAGTTGTCAGTCAGCGGAATTGGATGGCGTAATCTTACACACTTGTGGATGGTTTAATAATCTATTGAGAGATATAGCACTTTAATACAGAGGACCGCCTGGTAGACAATAGACCTATCAAACAGAACAATACATAGAATTACACAGGTATCGTTCAGACTGTCTCAATCATTTCTCTGACGATAATCGATTACAATCAAATATGAAACATTGACTTCATTAGGTGCCATATTTATTAATCTGTAGAGACGCATCGGCTTCAAATAAGCTTCCGATTTATAAGGAATGGTAGATAGCAGTGTAACGCCAATACCAATCAGATCGGGATCCCGTGGGGTGAGATAAACTCTCACAGAAACCTTCATCTCTCAAATAGATGAAACAGCTTTAGTGTAATGCTGTACAGAGACAAAACAAACAACTCTACTTAGCTGTAGTTCTGATTCTCATATAAATAGAGGTGGATGGTAAAACCTACGAAAAATGACTACAGTAATTGACAAGTGTCTGTCCGGGAAAACTGTTTATAATGCATTTAAATATTTAAATATGTTGATATTTTGACGTTAAAACAGAATGTTGAAATTATTGGCTATTTTTCTCAAGACGTATAATTCAGAAGCTTTTCAGATTCAGAATGCTTCTAGTATCGAAAATATACGATAAATATTGTTTTGAACTAACTTTGGCTTAGAATGAATGGTCGTCCCGGTTATTTAAATTTTGTTTACTTTTCGAACACGTTTCGGTTCGTACAGGTCACATACTGTATGGATTTCCCTCATTCCAACGCCAATCATTCAGTTTTCCGATGGCCTTCAAAGCCTCTTACTGTCGTGACCATCAGATATTATGAAAAAAGTGTGAATTTTGGCAGCTCATGCCACTTTAACATGGGAAAAGACAAAAAGCTTTGTCAAATTATTCTGTCCAAAATTCGAACCTTGAGTCTACACTGTAAAATGTAACCCGTAAATTTTACGGTAGAATACTGGCAGCTGGGCTGCCAACTTTCTACCGTAAAAATAAGGGTAGACCGTAAAATCAACTAGCCACATTCCTAATCAGTGAATGTGAAAAAACATTATGAAATCAGCTGGCTAAGAAATACAGGACTTTAAATCGTCAACCCCAGCATGGATCTGTTTATGTAAATTTTCAAATGTTATGTACCCCCAACGAAATAGTAAAACTGACTACTTCTGCAAGTTGACAAACATATATTTATTTGAAAAAATGCTGATGAAAATTCTCACTCAGGGCAGGTATCTCAATCAACGCTTTCAAATACAGCTATGTTAAATTAACTATCTTAGCCTATAATGACAATTTTTTCTTATATTAAATCGCCTACGGCGGGATTCGAACCTCTAACCTCCCATACAGGATCTGCGCAGAACTACATGCGCACTAGCCATAACCGTATCCTTAAACCACTACACTAACTTCGAATATGAAAGAATAATGGCCACATTTCCATGCCTTACTAGCGCTTCTGTGTGCGCATGCGCACTTCCGTTTTTTTCGATTCCTTTGATCCGCAATGACGTATTTTGGACGAATCCTTCACGGAAACAACCGAGGAGATCAGATCTCGTTAGCTCGGAAACGACAACTCTGTCTCAAAGTTATTTTACGGTACACGACCATAAAGCTTCCTCTGAAGTATAAAACGGCAATTTACCGTTAATTTTAAAATATTCTACTGTAGAATTGACGGTAAACGGTTACAGTGTAACCTTGCTTGTTTCACTTCATAATATTACGTATAATAGATCTTTCTCGACCTCTATTGTCTGTTCGCCTATTGTTTGTTCGCCTACTCATCCCGACCGCTGTTTACAATCTTATATGATTCATTAGGATTTAGGCCAAAGAAAATTTAAAGTCCACTCAGGACAACAAGAAAGAGAGATTTGACTGTAAGTCAGAAAGTACTTGTTTTATTACCAGCACCTAATAAAACCCTTGTAGCTAGATATAGTGGCCCTCATATTGTTGATAAGAAACGTAATGAAACTCATTTAGTTAAGACTCTTGATCATAAATATATATATATATGTACACTAAAACACACGAGAACAGGGAGAATCTTCTTGTCTAAAATAACCATGGAGACAAGTTTCTAATTGTGTTAAAAACAAGTATATCATTTAGACCTTTATATCCCATCATACGTTGTTGTAATAAACTAAACCTGACTTGACAATGAACCTATTTTACCAATTAACATAGTTTCTACTGATCCTGACAATTCTTTCGTTGAAGAGTCTACATTCCAGGATTTTGGAACACCAACGTTGAGTTCCAAGCTGCAGACACGACTGGAGAACTCTACAATTCTTAAACTTTTTCCATAAAACTGTCATTTGGAACCTTATCCAAACGACCAACACGTTTACAACGTCGTCCCAGTCAACCAATCATCTATAAGACTATGTCACAACATCAAATGTACAGTAGACAAATAAGCGCTAAAATAAACTATCGACTATTCCAGTAAGCAACAAAAACTGATACACATAATAACAATAAATGTACCCGAAAAAATCATTCAAAGCAAATCCCAATACGAAAGGTGTGAGAATCCAGGACGGGCCGAAACCTCACAATTAATCCTATTCTTTCTTTCGAATGCGACCTTTTTATTTTTCGGTCTTTGGAGTCCCCTTCTTATATAGCATGGTAAAATGGAATCATTGGCAAACATGATAAGGTCAAATAATAGCATTGATTGGTGTTTTACGCCTCACTCAAGCTTATTTCACTTATATGGCGCCGTTGTCAGGTTGCCAAGTAGTCTTCGAGGAAACCGGCGCTTCGTCCAGAGGAAACCCCCGAGCATCGGCGAGTACCTGGTAAATCTTCATCATACAGCGATCGAGGGAAAAAATCCAATCAGAATGTGTGTAATTTCTGTTTGGTCTGAGTGTAATTCGATCCTGCGCCGCATCGGTAGAAGGCCTTCGTCGGACTGACGGGCTATACCGTAATGATAGCAGAATAGGCTTTGTTGAACGGATTACACCCCTTGCATGCTATTTCACGCAAAAATGCGCATATTCAATATGTTTAATTGATGCAATTCTCTCTCTGTAGAAAATGACATGGACTCGACAGTATGCGAAATCTAATTAATATAACATTATTTTAAGGGTGATTAGATTAAGCGCAGAAGGCTATCCAATTAACTCAATGTCTTTGATCTTGTGTCGTCCGGAAAAGAACATAAATGTCCAACACAGGTGAATCCTTTTGGTTTAATGGCTGTGGGTAATACTAATAGGGCGGGTAATGGACATTACCTTCCAAGACCATTCCGTTGCACTACACAAGGTTTCAAACAAAACCTGGGATTTGTATACACCCCACCTCCAGCATTTCATTGTACGAATGATGTCAGATATCTTCATGCTGAGACGGGTGAAGAACTCACCGTGTTTGTTGCCAGACTGAATCTATTTTGGAAACACACGCCCCCGATATATTAACATAAAAAACAGGGATCTCAGACTCCTTTGTGTAATAAGGCGAGGTTGACGAGTATATCAGTATTTGATAAATGGATTGCGTTGAGACGAGATCTTTCCGAATTGATACCAAGCATAACTCACGTATCTAGTATAGGATACATTTAATTATATGGCTTCGTATTTAGTAAGATATTGTCGAGGACCAATGATGAATCCCAAAGAATCAGTGGACTTTGGTATTACAATATAAATATATAATTCCGCTCACCGCGGATACTCGTCCGATTTATCCGTTCGGCACGCTAAAAACTCCAGCGTAAGAATGCTGGAAAATAAACATAAAATCAAAGATTCCATAAATTGAGTAAATGTATTGATCTAGGATATATGAAGTAGCAACGTTTATCTTATTAAAAATGTATGTAAATTCGAAGGAAAAATGACATCAGTGTAAAATTATTTTGATCCTAGCTCATAAAAATTGTACGTAAATTCAAGTGTAGAACGATATCATGTGTGAAATGTTTTGATCTGATCGCATCAATTGTATGTAAATTTGAGCGTAGAATGAGATTATGTGTAGAATATAATGATCTTATCTCATTAAAATTGTACGTACATTCGCGTAAAGAATATAATGCGTAAAATATTTTGATCATCATTTTGGCGCATTAAAATTGTAAGTAAATTCGAGTAAAAATTGACATCGTCTGTAGAATTATTGTGATCTTATAGTATAAAAATTGAAGGTGAAGTGACGCCGATATTTTAATTGTTTCGTCTCCTCTTTCGTTCACCCAAAACGTGGAATTCCTCAAATCATCCAGCCTGTATATAGGCTATAATCACATATCGACTTGATGTACAATCGGAGCTTGTCGAGACGGCAGATTGCTTTAAACTGTATATAAATACCGAAAATGAAGGTCTGTATGACTGTGTTATATTGAGGGTTTGTGGCCTATTCAAACTTATTTCACTCCGACAAGATTTATTTGTTGACGGACTGGGAATTGTCTACCGAACCCATTAAAGTGAAATGAACTTCCAACAATTGACTTTTGTTTTCATAAATTCTGATTTTCAAGAAAAGTTTGAAGTACCTTGACAAACTAAATGATTGGCATTCAAATAAAAAATTTTGATAAAGCCAGTAACCCGTACTGACCAAAGATGTGTGCCAAAAACGGACAAAATTCAAATAGCGGGTATGCATGTTTACATTTTTGCAGTTTGGGATACGTATAAATCTACCTAAACGTACATCCACAATATTGGTATCAGCGGAAAGGCATTATTTTGTACATGTTGATAAAAATGACCAACAATTAGCTAATATTATTTTAACGAAATTGCCTCTATACTCGGCAGCCCATGCGACTTTAAGCCTAGATGGCTTTTTTAGTAATCCGACACATCCACCACGCCATGAATGACGGTCTCTTTTTGTTACACCAAGAAAAAGTTCAACTGTGAATATTGATCCCAGGAAATCTTCTTTTTACAAACTGTCATACATGTATGCAGGTTTACAGAAAAGCCATCCCTGCACCAATCTCACAGCGCCTCACCCACACATGGTTACGTTAGTCAAATGTCTGGTTCGAAAGTTTTACTTATCTATACGATTCGATATATCCATCGACACAGCGAATAAATGTGTCCCTCTGCACTTTTATCCAATCAAAATACGTTTGCCCTAAATCAGATATTCTCGAATCATAAGTCAGACTCAGGGTCACTCGGTTCACCTCGGGAATTTCCGTTATTACGTCAACTATATTCTCAGACAAGCTGAAGGCCATTTTGTGTGACTTTGTATAGCGACATCAAAGGCAGTCACGAATGGGTCACTTGTCCTATCCTCCTGGGGCTCGTTCTACTAAGCTGGCGCAAAGTTACGCATAGGTTTACAACATAGAGTTGCGCCATAAAACTTGCGACCGTGCGCAAGTTCCTATAATTTAACACGCTTTTGCGACTGGCGCAACTTACGCCAGCTTAGTAGAACGAGCCCCAGGAGGCCAAGTTGACATGTCACAGTGTTATATTATGTAGAAATTGGATGGGTAAGCGCCAATAAATAATTCAAATCCCCCCCCCCCCCCCCCGTGTAGAAATTCAGATTTGGTCATTCCTGTTCCCTTCAAGAACGTTCTTCCCGAAAGTGTACCTTCAACAGTGTTTCTACATTCAAAGATTATCATGTCCTTCATTTTCTATCTCAAAGTTTTAATCTTCAAACACAATTTTGATTGACCTTCTTTCTCAGACTACACCCGTTCCAGGCGTGACCTAAATACAGGAGCGGGGACTTACCGGAAAGAATATTCGTTGGACTAGTTTTGATTGAAAGGCAAATGTTCATGTAGTCTAAAACAATGGCTCTATGCATTTGTTTTATTTCAGGTTAAAGGCCCACTTGCCGCGAAAATCCGGAATATTGTTTACATTAAAAAAAAAACGACCATTTTCTGTATTTTCCCCAGACAATATAAGTTAGGAACTTTCTATTTTACCAAAATTTAAAAGTTTGGACGTCATTTTGTATTTTTAATTTGAATTTGAAAATTTGAATTGTTAGGTGCCCGTAATGTCAACAAACTTCGAACCGGGTCGTGTGCAAAAGTGCCGTAATGGTTTGAGTCGTGTGGGCGATCTAACGACAAAGTATAATTTTACGAACTTTAACAAAGAAATACATACTAACGATCGAGTAAGAGGGACTATAAAAGCATGCCGAGTGCAAACCACAGACAAAAACGCTTGAGTGAAGGTAATCCAACACTTAAGTTAACAAACACTGATCGGTGTTGTTGTTGTAATCGAGCTTCGATTCATCGTTTGTTTTTCACCCTCATTTATACATTCTAAACCTAATTGGACATGCTTTATGTGTACTATGTTTAACTTTAGTGGTTTTAGCTGTGGTAAGCTGGTGCAAATTGGTTTTCTTAACAAATGTCAAACAGGTTACGGCGGCAAGTGTGTATTTGCATAAATAATTCGAATTGTAATGTGCCGTAATATTAGAAGGCTCCATAACTTACAAGACTGCTGCCATTTTCTCATTTTGTGTTCGAATCGTTATTGAATAAAATCGAGATACGACACAGACAAGTCACGTGATACATCTTCGCAAAAGGCTTGGCTACAAAAATGTCATGCCACTTTAAAAGCGGAGAAGATTGCGAAACAGATAAGCCACTAGGGCGAATTTCTGACGTTCGTTTCTGATCGACTTTGCAAGCCTCGGACACAGTCTGAAACTTCTGGGATTTACATAAGTGAAATACCCAGTCGGAACTCCCTTCGGCTATCTTAGCTCGAAAACAGAAAATAATTATAAACTTATTAAATGCTAATATCATTTAGAAAAGTATTTGTTTATATATTTTATTTAGCCCGGTAAACCACATATTGTAGACAGAAGCAGTTTCGGTACGCATCAGGAATCGTCCAATACTTCAATTATATAACTGATCGAGGGCCAAAGTTAACAAACTGAGTGTTTCGGTCCCTTACATTATCACGGGACACTTTTGGGGGGCCCTCAAGGGGATTTGGGAATTGTACGCTTCACGCCTACCTATTTGGTCGCCATATTCAAATTGACCTGCAATCTATCAGAGGGTATTTCACGTACGTAAATCCCCGAATTTTCAGACTGATGAAATACCCTCAGTCGCAACAAACTTCGGCTGTCTTCGCTTGCGACCGATCGGCTTTCGCATGTTTTTGACAGCGTTTTATACGGTAAATCAAAATTTTGGGCTGAATACAAATGGCGTCGAAAGTATATAACAAAATATTTCACTAGAGAAGAAAAGGGAAAATTTAAAAGAATTGTTCAGTAATCAAATGCTGAAATCATCTAAATACATATGTTATTTAGCCCGGTAAACCACATAACTTGTAACGCAAAGAAAACAGACCCAGTTTCGGTACATACCAAGAATCCTCCAATGCTTCAATTATAAGTGATCGAGGTTGAAAGTTAACAGATATTAGTACGATTATTAACCTCTATATTCTTATTTGCTTGTTTTTGTAAGTTGTTTGTGTTTCATGTATAAGTCTACAAATCTTGCTCGAACAATGTGTCTGTTCACCTATTGTTTGTTCGCCGGCTCACTTCGACGGCTGTTTACAATTAGCCTTTGTATTGCTGAAGTCAAGGAAATTTCTCGAACCTTGAATATGACGAATCTCTATAGATATGCAAATTTATTCTAATGTGTTTTAGCCGGAATGTTATGGAATTTCTGAGAATCTATATAAGTACGCGTTGTTTGTATTTTAGTCATTTCCTAACTGCACAGCTGTGCTAATAGTATATTTTAAAATAAATACTACTGTATATATATTGATAATATTCGGCTTGCTCTAAGAAGAAATCAGTTCCTACACTATTGAGGTGATCTCATCGATTTTGTGGTTGATATAACCCTTACAATTACTTGGCCAGCCAATGTGTGGCCACTATCAATGGATGACTTCTATACCTAACTTTCATTTTAAATTTCGATATAAAGCACTAACAGATTTTCACTGTCGCCCCAATACTATAATATGTAGATTCCAGCTGCGACCTGCATTTGAAATCCAGTCGTACAAGCGTTTCAAGTAACGCGAAAGTGTATTTCAGAATTTGAGTCACACTGTTATTTTCTTTTGCCGTGGCATGGCTCGTCAATAGATTGCCATTAACTCTTCTGAATCACTGAATGCCAATCCGTAACACCCCATCAAAATATATAGCCTTCTCAGTAAACAATCTGAAATCCGACCAATGACATTTACCTACTTGGAAACACGCCTGGCCTTTCAATACAAGCGTCGACTTATCCGTGAAAGAAATGTTGAGAAAAAGTTAGGAAATTGTGGCAATTTTTCAAAGAAGCGCGAGATGAAACCCTGTATGTGTTTTGAAAGAAGCTGTATCTTCTGGTGAACTCTTTTAAAGCTAAACGTAAAACCTCGATAGCATAGGATTAATCTATTGATCTATTGATATTTGCTTACAATTAGAGGTGAGTGGTTTTGACATTTTGACAGTTTGCTAGTATATATATACAAATGTGGCTCGACCTTACCATACGAAGGTCCTGAACACGAGTTAGTGATCGACAACTGATGAATACAACTATCACCGCTCTGCAGGCAGGTATTTTAGAACATCCCTTTTCTAAACATCATTCGGGAAGCTCGCGTATAATCTAAGTTACTCCAACGCTATATACCGATTGGGACGCTGGCGTATAATCTAAGTTATTCCAACACTAAACCGATTAGGAAGATTACGCATTGTCTAAGTTATTCCAACACTTAGCCGATTAGGAAGATTACGCATTGTCTAAGTTATTCCAACACTTAGCCGATTAGGAAGATTACGCATTGTCTAAGTTATTCCAACACTAAACTGATTTTAGAGATTACGCATTGTCTAAGTTATTCCAACACTAAACTGATTCTGGAGATCACACATTGCCTAAGTTATTCCAACACTAAACTGATTCTGGAGATCACACATTGCCTAAGTTATTCCAACACTTAACTGATTCTGGAGATCACACATTGCCTAAGTTATTCCAACACTAAACTGATTCTGGAGATCACACATTGCCTAAGTTATTCCAACACTAAACTGATTCTGGAGATCACACATTGCCTAAGTTATTCCAACACTAAACTGATTCTGGAGATCACACATTGCCTAAGTTATTCCAACACTAAACTGATTCTGGAGATCACACATTGCCTAAGTTATTCCAACACTAAACTGATTCTGAAGATCACACATTGCCTAAGTTATTCCAACACTAAACTGATTCTGGAGATCACACATTGCCTAAGTTATTCCAACACTAAACTGATTCTGAAGGTCACACATTGCCTAAGTTATTCCAACACTAAACTGATTTGGATGATCACACATTGCCTAAGTTATTCCAACACTAAACTGATTTGGATGATCACACATTGCCTAAGTTATTCCAACACTAAACTGATTTGGATGATCACACATTGCCTAGGTTATTCCAACACTAAACTGATTTGGATGATCACACATTGCCTAAGTTAGTCCAACGCAAAAACAATTCTGAAGATCAGACATTGCCTTAGTTAACACAAGGCTAAATCGATTCGGAAGATCCGACATTGTCTTAGTTATTCAGAGGCTAAACCCATTCGGAAGATCACATATAAACAGCATTATGGCCCCAATGACATCACCCTTTTTAATGCAATTAGAAACTTGTCTCCGTGGCTATTTTAGTCAAACCGATTTTCACTGTACCAACGTCAAACCGATTCGGAAGATCACGTATAACCTAAGTTATTTCAACAAATACACATCTTTTTAATATTGATCTATATATATGGATAACATATGCCGTGTGTTACAATGTCGTTTAATTCTCATATTTTTCGAGTTTTTCGCCGCCTGTTATTAATTTGTTTTACTGTATGTTTTCTTAAATATGTCCGAAGTAAAGCAGCCTGAACTGATCCGATTTTCCACACATACACACATATTACCGATAAGTATAGGCTAAACAAAGCCCGTGTTGTGCACAGATTGACCAAGAATAACGGCGAGCGATTGGCCCACGTCATTCTGAACATTATTTTTGTTAATCCTGCGCCATCTCTGCCCTATAGATTCTTTTGAACATTGTTTACACATAGCCGTATATGGTCTGTCTATGCGAGGCATTAAAATAGCCTTGCTATTTTCTTCACGATAAACTAAAAAACAATAATCGTGGACAAAGTTGTACTCGTTTGTGGATAGGTGTATAAAGAAAGGCAATGTAAATCTCTTGGCTTTGATGGCAACAAGCAGTAATCTCGTCTGATAGGAAATCGTCACATGAATTACCAGCTCGTTACAAAATCAACAGCAGCATATACAAGCCAATGAGCCAATCAGTCGGACACGGGTAGGCGGAGTCAGTAGTGGTTTATAAACCTACTACTCTTATCAGTCTGTCAAATCGACACTCGTCTTGTTCGCAGCTGTCTTGTTGTACTTCCCATAGCACAATATTATTTTAAATATTCGAGGGAGATCTGGGAGGAACTTGTATACTCCTGTGCCTCGCCCTATCTGAGGCTAGCGTCGTGTCACACGAGATACTCGTTGGGAGTTTGCTTCCTGTCCAGGTAAGTCTATTCAATTTTGTATACGATAGATTCCAATATATATAGAAGTGGAAATCATTTATGTTTCATATCTTTTTTCCCATAACTCAAGAAAGAATCCAGAAGCAATTTCGTCAGAAAATTGATAATATCGTTCATTGAAAATAAACGGCCCAGACATCGAAAACAAACACCAGATTATTAGGCTTACCAGGCTTAATGAATCAAACGGAAAAATGAAAAATGATAATATCAACCTGGTCATATATCCTTAAACTGCCAGGAATATGAACTAGTATGATCTGTTCATCTATGATATCTCTATTTTCCCTACCAGTTATTGCCAAAAACGCCCGAGGTAATAACGAATACATTAAAAGCAGTGATATCTAAAACCCATTACCATGTCCCGGTACCAGTTGGACTTTATTTTCAAAATACATGTATATTAATATCCATATATAAAGTCTGGTGACAAGACGACTGACTATTGAAGGTTTTTATCAGCTTTTTTGCCGAAATCTATCGTCAATGGAAGGAAACGATTCCAAGAACTCCTGTGGAACTCCATTATAGCCGGTCTATATGTTTGTACTTTTCCTGAAGCCATATAAAAGACGTTTGGCACTTGTCAAGGGTTTCACTATCAACAAATGATCCGTTAAAACTAAGACAATAATTTTGATGAGGAAAACGTCAACACTTCTGCATTGTGCGGAACCATCCGAAGCTTTTTGACGAGAGGATGAATATTGCTCATCGCAATTCGGATTTTTTTTTGTCTACCTTCTTGTAATAAATCAGTCATTTTCGTTTATGATGTCTTACTAAAGATTTCCAACGTTCGGATAGATTGTTGTTATAGATAAATACACAATTTACGCTTAGGACGAAAAAACAAAAAGACCGTTAGTTCTACTTCGTCTAGACGTCTGTATATATTTTAGAAAAATTGTGAAGACTAAAACACACAGGCACTGGGAAAATCTTCGTGACAAATATAACCATGGAGGCAGGTTTTGAATTGTGATAAAGGGGGAGGGGGGTATTGCGTTTAGACCTTCATTGTTATAATACATGCACTTGTACTTGGGCGCCACAAATCGCCGCCAAGCAGTGTAGCTTAGAAACCAATAGACCTTTACCGCGTGTGGTTTGTAGGCCTTCTCGTCAGAGATATGGTGGTTTCAAATGTGGTTCCAAATGTCGTAAGGTTTTTTCTTCTTTCAGTGTGGCGGTTTTTGAAAGCTTCATACCTATCAATTTTTTTACACTGCAGTTGGCCTCATCGGAATTAACTTCCATAACACTCATTCTGATTCAAGATAAAAATGTTTTTAAAACAGTGGGCATCTCATACGACTTTAACGGGAGTATGGCGGACATTAAGTCACTATCTTAGAGCACCCGGCTTTAAAAAACTGTCTTTACAATAGGTTCGGGAGTCTATAAAAACTGTGAAAACATAAGCCGCCTTTTAACGATCGATGAAATACAGTTTCTCAAATATTGAAATTATTTAAATAACGTTTTAGACAACGAGGTTAACAATGTTACGTTTTCCATTAGGTAGTAATCTTAATAAGAATCGTTCTCCAGGGGTTTGTTTGATCAATCTACTGTCAGATCTCATAGTTTTCTACCGACGTTAATCTCTTTACAGACTAGAGATCGTTTACATGCTGATAGTTTTTGACTTTGACATGATATGGTTTTAACATTTTAACGCGAGTCCTCGGCTATCCAATATCAAAAGTCGACAAATGACTAGATTCGTATTCAGTGCACATTTTGTATAACGTTATAATCAGATTAAGACATCGAGTTTTTTTTCTCAGCATGTCTGAATATTCCATAAAATTCTATGTTGCCATTGTAGAAGAAAGAAGACAACCTCGCTCACTCCGCTCGATGAATTCTGTAACTGAATAAAAAAAACTATAACACTTGATAGAATTACAGCCCCCAAAGGAGAAAATATTTAAATGGTGGTATTTGTAGGGGTTAACAGACATACATGTCAAGTAAACCATTAATCATTGAACATCTATGAGTACGTTTCTCCCAAGAGACTAAGTTTCGCATTGTTCTATCTGCCGCAAATCGCTGTTTGTGTTTTCCTCACATTAATGTGGGAGTCTAGTGCATTGGTTTATTTTGAGTCTTCATCCAAAACCCGCAACCCCCATATCTAAAAAAATATGTAGCTGCTGCTACACAAATGTCCAATACTTCCCTCTCCTGCTTTGATGCGACTAAGACTATATTCGGTTAAACATCAATCAATCAATCAGTCCTTCGCAACTAACAGGGACTAAGAAGGAAAACTATTGGACAGTTAATCCGAAAAGACTTCGATTAGCGTGGGTACTGTTTGGTTTATCCATGTCACCTAGTCTCCTGGCCCACTAAACCGTATAGGCCTAATGTTCTTATATCTCCACCTTAATGCGCCATATAGGGCTATATGTGTACGCCATACACAGCAATATAACCACAGCAACCCCACCTGCAAGAGTTAACGCCGCAAACTTTTATTTCAACCTGCGTTATTTCTCATATGAAATTCCTTGGGTACTGTACAATGCGAATTGGCAACATTCAAAAAATATTGGCCCCCCTTTTCCAAATGCCAAACTCTTCGCTTTAATCTTTCGTTATCTATCTACAAAGCCCGCTTTTCTCCAAACCTTCCTTTGTAATTCAACATTACATTCAAGAAACTAAAAGCAATTTTCTTGATAACGGGATGCATTGAAAAGAGTAAAATTAAACTGAGTTTAAATGGGATATTTTGAAAGTTGATCAATTCGTTTTGTGAGTAGCGACATTATACGGTATTTGATAAACTTCACGATGAGGCATACGAGAATGTTAGAAATATTTATTCGAAAGATAATTTAACTTGTTTACACAGTGTTTTCTTCACCCGTTTAAATATTGGAAATATGTCTAGACACTTCTATATGATTACTATCTACGGTTGTCGATATTGGACATCGCATTTAATAGATTTACTTGAAATCATGTGATAAATCCTATGCCGTTAGAGGATTAAACCTACGGATTATCCTCGGGTAAGTCAGCTTACGAAGTTTTCACCATGGGTATCCGACGATGGGATTATATCGGATAAACCGAATGCATTGGGCGTGGCTTGTGTTGATTTTATAGAAAGTGGAAATATGACGTGCACATTATAAAAGTGACAATATAAATGTACAAAATATTTAACAACTGATCTTTCTTTATATACCCGAAAAAACCTAGGACCATAATACATCCATGGCCTAAATCACAAAACTCTTTATACCGACCAAATAGAGACGCAAGACCAAAATAAAAACAAGAATAGCAATGCAAATGCATTCGAATTTCTTAGTTTCTTAGGTTCACCAGAGTTACTTCACTTGAAGTTACTATATCAATATCAACTTGAAGTCCCTAGATGAAATATAGCCAAAAAACAGTTGGTAAAAATGAATCTAGCACTGAAGATATCTTACAGGGGCACTTTATACCTTTGTCTGCATTGTTTTAATCGCAAACATTTATTCGGAAAAGTCACACTAAACCTTCATCTTAAAAGTACCTGAATTATTATTTACCTGAAAGTCTGTCTTCAAATCGTAGGCGACAAACCCCATCTAACAACCCCACTAGGAAGAAAGTCTTACAAATAACGCTTAAGATAGAGGAAGGAAGCAATTATACCCCCAGAGAGAATACAGCTTCTCCTCTTGCTTTACTTTCCCGATGCATGGCATCTCTGATCTCAAAGGTGACAATTATACACTTGTTTCCTGGGGTATTTTCTCGCCCATATTACTTGCTTAGCATGCACTTGGAAACTCTTCGCGAATTGATTTGACCACAAACAGAGAATGTCAATTTCAAGGTGTGATTTTATTAGAAAATAACTCAGAGTATTAAATTAACCGGCTGTAATTGTGTGTGTCTTTTTGTTCAGCTACTGGTTTTCTTAACATTTATAACAGCGCCATTTAAGCGGAGATTGCAATAGCCTTTTGCTTCCCACACGTTTCTCAAAACTATCAATGGTTTTTCTCGTAGGTGATTTCCAGTACAATAACTCATTTAGCATGTCCACAAGTCTTAATAATGCAAAAGGTCATTGAAAATAGGTTCAAACAGTTCCCCTTGAACATTCGGTTGACCCACATTGTTATTTTTGCACTAAAACACTCATGTGTTTAAAATGTCCACGTTGTCCTATTTTGTTTTTGTCGTCACGTATCGTCCACCGATAGTTTGGAAATTCACTGTGCTCCAGTAATTCACATAGAAAGGTGAGATACATTTAAACCCATAATGTTTCTTTGTAGGCAAGCAGTTTGGAAATGAAAAAAAAATATTAAACTTGTTCCGAAATAGATTAAAATTTCAAATCATCCACCTGTTGGTAAATCGGGTTTTTTAATGGTATTCGGGAATGTGTTCTTTTACTTATAGACATATGACATTTCAAAAGGAACTAGTTTAAATTCTGTATATTTGCTTATTATATACCACGTTCAATAGCCAAGTATTTTGTTTTAAAGATTCTATACGGTAACCTACGAGTGGAAATGGAACCCGATGGACATTGGTGATCCGAAATGAAACCCAATAGAAGGTTGAGACGGTATAGATAATAGTATATGGAACATATGGAACACACGGTTTAATACGTGATGAAGTCAGTGTTTCGAAAGCAAGCTGCAATCACCATCAGGGAAATTACTGAATTAGTTAATTAACCGACAGAGCGATGGAAGTCGTGAGTTCGATTCTCACCCTGGCCCGGAATTTTGTCCGGGTCAATCAGTATCGGTTAATTTACTAATTCAGTAAACTGTTCAATAAGCCAACAAAGTGATCACGGGTGAGAAAACAGCCTTAATGGACCCATATACCCTTGTCAATATTGCATGTGAAACTTAAATCAAAATAGATGACTGTTTGTCGTCTTCTATCCTCGGGTTGATCTAGAGCTAATCCTTATTAACTAATGCATTTGTCAACGGTAAGGCGTTCGTTGACGCGTATAAAACACGATGTCTACAGATAATGGCGTTCACTGTTTATACAAGTTTGGGAAAAGGGCAGGTACAGACGTACTGAGAAGTTTGGCAATCCATTGTTATATCAACGCCCGCTTACGGTAAAAAGATGTGAATCAATAACAGAACAAAATCGCTCATTATACAGCTATTTTTGTGTGGTTAACGACCTTTGAAGATTGTTAGATTTATGTCAATAAACTATCTCAATCATCTATTAATTCCCTTGTGGTAAATTTCGGCTATTCCGGCAATTTTAACTAACGTTTACATATATTTCCATGTACAATCAATCCACCGAGAAACAGCAGTATCCAGCATTGTTCACCTAAATACATTTAGAAATTGTAGATAGCTTTAACAGTCGGCTATTTGGAACACTATTAAAAGGTAGACCAACTCTCCATTCAGCTCTTCTGACATGGAGGGTGAATATATGGAGAGGATGCGCCATGTTGAGTTCGATTCTCACTTGGTCTTGGATTATTGTACATGTGCTATGTTTTTAAAAAGTCAATTCAATACTGAATTTGAATCTGAATCATTATTAAGGCGCATAGACCTAATATGTCATAAAATGTACAATATTGTTTACACTTAATAATACTATTATATGGCGTCCATTTAGTATAGAGTAGACGAAGACAAATGGTTTTCTATAAGGCATATGGTCAAGAAATAGAAATAGACTGAACATATATATACACGTGGACAAAATATAATATATCATGTACATTATATAATCAGATTTTCCCTGTGCCCCTGTGTTATAGTGTTAAAAATATATAATCAGTATATAAAATTCTACTGACTAAGGCCAAACTCCTTTCAGTCGTCCACCTAATGAAATACCATAGGTTTAGCTTATTACAACAATTTATGATGGGGTAGAAAGGTCTAAATGATATACATCTTTTTAACACAAATTTGTCTCCACGGTTATTTTAGACAAGAAGATATTCTAATACTGATTGCTGTCCTCCCATTGTGTGACATGACAGTTCCCCGAAGAAACTTGATCAAATGCATCCAGTTTATATTCGTGAAACAGAGGTAATTAAATCCCTCCCTGATAGCGTCATGTGCATAATTCTAATTCAACACGGTGGTTGTTTGCGTGATTTTATCTAAGGCGATGAATTAATTTAGCAAGATCCATTTACTTTTAGAAGGATTAAGTTTATAAAATGCTTTTTTTCCTCTGGTTTATTTGAGGTGCATGTAGTTATTGTTTTAAGCAGAGCCATTGTTCAAGTAATGGGCTAAGGCAACCAAATTGACCAAGGCTCATGGGGTATAGCCTGTTAAACTTGTCCAGCTGCAATATCATTTCTTATTTGGAGTTCAACTATTTTCCGTGTATCACTGTTTAACCACTCAACGTAAAATCACGGAGATAAATTTGGTCTAATGATGGCGATGATGGTTCGTGTCAAGACTGGATTAGATAAACTATATCCGTGGTTTCGTGGAACAGACTGAAGTTTATAAAGTAATTACAGCGGAATAGTATAATTGTATCATCTGACGCACACAATTTCCTCGATTTGGCTTGAGAGGGCAACAGGCTGTAGGATTTCACTCGTGGGAATTCCAAAATCAAATTGAATCCAGAGGTGAATCACGGACTGGTGTACATCTATCTAATGGAAATACACTCTCCGGAAATCCATACCACAACATATTGCATGCTGGACAGTGTTGGATGAATTTACACTCTCCAGACGTTGTCCGTTTTCGCGTATATCTTTCTATTTCTGGTTTTACCCACAACAGAAATCAACGCTCGCATTAAAACGGACAATGATCTTCGATCTCGAGCTACATGTATTCTCAATCAAAGGTGTAACCGCCGTATCAATACACCATACTGGCAGATCACGTGAATTCGTTCTTTGAAACATAATTTTTTTTGAGTGTGAAGAAAAAAAGAATTCCGTTGTTTAAAGAACTAACACAGATCGGTGTTAAAAGACATCCAATGCACTAGTGCAAAAGACCTACATACATAATTGATGAAAAATACAAAGGCCCAGTCCTGAGTAATATATCTATCTCTATATAAAATATTTTGGGAGAACAATCTCGCAACAAACATCAAATGGCAGAGAATCTTAATTGCGACTCCTCTAACAACTTTTATGTTATCACGTGCACAAAATGACGCAAGCAATACGTCATGGAAACTCAGAATTCTCTACGACAAAGAGCAGCCAACCGTTTATCTGGTATTAGCCTTAAACACTATGTGCCCGTGGCACAACATTTCAATATTCAGCTCATTCGGTCAAAGACTATTTTGAAATCATGCCCGTTGAAAAAATCCCTTTTTTCACTTCCGCTGCAAATATCAAGCACAAACGTTTGGAAAGGGAAAGTTTCTGGATTCAAACGTTACAAACTATTTATAATTTCGGTTTAACCTCGGACCCGGGAAGACTTCCAAAAATGTACTCATATACATAAGGGGTATATGAATTCTGTCCATTAGTTGCACACTTCTCCGGTTCGTACGGGTATCTGAATTTATCAATATTGTCAATCCTTTAGGTACGAGGTACGTTACAAGATACGTTTTTCAAACGCTGAACTTCTTTTGACAATCGAAATTTATGAAAAAATCTGAAATTTTAGCAGATTTCTGTTGCGATAAATTCAAGCACCACTAAATTCAAGCATGGCATGCTTTTACGGCTGAGATATTTATCAATAGCGTGAGATCTTTCGAAATAACCTGTTATTGTCTCCAACGGGGTAGTTATCGAGGTGAAAATGAGACGACAAAATCCATCGGCTGATTGTCAAGGTTTAGAAGGAGAAGATAAAAGTATTTGACACATTCAACTGAAATCACAAAGACACGCAGCTTAATAACAGAAAAGGTTATGACACGTGTTGCTGTTAGTCTTACCACTCATATATGATCGCTTGTCACGAATTAACCATTGTGCGAGCGTTACAGTGGGTTACGCGCCATCAAAACTTTACAATGTCAATTGGTAATTAACCTCAATTATTTAATACATTTTATAGATGACGTGTCAATAATTGTATGTAGATTCATTTTTTTAATGTATAGCCTATAAAAATGTTTCATAAACAAGGTCGGTGGAGTGGATGTATAGGCACTCCAGAAATATGGTCCCTGGACTAATGCAAAAAGATGTTGACCCCTCCCCACGGGATGTGCATATAGATGACTTTTTTGCAACTACAGCTGATCAGCGAAAGCAAAAAACGAAAATAGTTATTTTCAAAAGACAAGCAAAATAAAAAATAATTCTCCGGATCCGCTTCGAGTAAAAACCTGATCTGGCAATGGGTTCATCGTTTGGCATTGATTACAAACTTACCTGTATTCGCCTGGAGTGAGTTTAAGTAGTGCATTGCGTCACCTAAGGATAGACTATATTACCTGTATTCGCCTGGAGTGAGTTTAAGTAGTGCATTGCGTCACCTAAGGATAGACTATATTACCTGTATTCGCCTGGAGTGAGTTTAAGTAGTGCATTGCGTCACCTAAGGATAGACTATATTACCTGTATTCACCTTGAGTGAGTTTAAGTAGTGCATTGCGTCACCTAAGGATAGACTTGAGTTTAAGTAGTGCATTGCGTCACCTAAGGATAGACTATATTACCTTTAATGATTATTCATCGCCAGGGAACTGTCAAGCGCTGTCGTGTTTTCTCACCACGCCGGTATAAAAGTAAACATTTCACCACTTTAATCCGATAATCCGCCTCTTTCGAAGGCTTTCTCGCCATTTCCCCTGTGCGTAGTAAGTCTGGTAATGAACCTCTAGCACTGATCCGACATAACACCCGGAAACGTTATCTACAAATCGAACATTGCGTACAGGTAACTGGAAACTAATGGCACATTAAGGCAACCCGTTGACTTTCTACAAGACCTCGGATAGCCATTTTCGCTCTAATTCAGTTATAGGCCCTTATCTTCTGTGCACTTTGGAACTGTTTTTCTGAAATGCTCTCTGCAGACGTACGAATATACGGACTTGACGGAATAAGCCATACCTTGTATTTGGTCGGACAGTTAAAAATTGCACAAGCATAAATGCGATTGTAAACATTTACATAGCCCGAAGGGATCAGTTGCCGAATGTCACATACAGCTCTTGTCTGATGAAATGGCTTAGACCAAAACAGTGTCAAAATGGCTACCAATTTAAAGTGGCACAGGTTGCCAAAGTTCGCACCTATTGTCAAGACAATGCTTTGAGTTCATCGAAAGAGGAGTTTACAATGAAATGATAGATAATCGTGCAGTTTGTTGGCATGTAGGATCCGAAACGTGAACAAAATCTAAATAAACTGGACGAACATTCATTCATTTTATTTCTTCAAATTGTTTATACCCTTCGCTGACGTACATTCAACAGATGCCACATCTCACTCATGCCACTTAAACTGTAGAGTAAAGGGATACAGAAATGTATTAATACAGAACAACAAGCAGCTTATCATACTCTTATTTTGCAAGAACAGATATCATTTAAGAGTTTAAAAGTGTCAGTTTTTTCTCAAATGTGCTTCTATGATATACATGATCAAAAGAAAGCTAATTCCTGGTGCCCATAGATCGAGGTCCTCCCACGTGGAGATACTGTATCCGCCCGTTTTGACGAATTCTTCTGAAATAGACAAATGTATTTTAGTTCCAGCTGTTGGTATTTTGAGTTTCTAGCAGCGTTAGTGTGACGTGTGCTGGACAGCGTGACGCTTTCATTGGTGGCGCTGATGAGACTGTTAGTGGGCGTTCCCTCGACAGTTGTACGTTTGATCCATTCCCTGATGAAGCCCGCCATGTCTTCCGGCTGAGTGCCTCTAACCGAGAGTGTTTAACAGCAGATCGGGACGGTTAATAACCCTGTAAGAGATAGCACCAGTGGGTGACCTATCAACATGGCTGTAAACACCTTTGTACATCACGTTTTTTTCTGCTGTTATATTCACTTCATATGTATATATAACGGCATCATACTATTTCTTTGGAAGGTCTTCTAGTTGGTTTTACTGAGAAAACTCCGACCTGGCACTGGATCCTCTTACGCTAATTGTCTCTGGTCAGAATTTCTAAAAAAACATTTAAACTGACATGAGCTGCCAAAATGTTGATATTTTGACGGTAAAACAGAATGTTAAAATTATTGACAATTTTTCTCAAGACTTTTAGTCTCGAGAATGTACGATAAAGTATTGTTTGGAACTAACTTTGGCTTAGAATGAATGAATGGCCGTCTAGGGTATTTAAATTTTGTTTACTTTTCGAACACGTTTTTGGTTCGTACAGGCAACATACTGATAGTGTATGGATTTTCCTCATTCCAACGCCAATCGTTTAATTGTTCGATGGCCTTCAAATCCTCTTACTGTCGTGACAATTAGAAATTATGAAAAAGTGTGAATTTTGTCAGCTCGTGCCACTTTAACCTTCTAAAGCTACAAATGAACACCCTGTTGCCTTTTCACTAGAAAGTATCTGACATGCTCTACTCTGCATGGTTTTAAATTTGGTTCCAACTTAGCTCAAATTCATATCATATCATATTAATTTGATTATAACCTAAATGTACCCATGGATCGTCTGGCATAAAAATACTATTCATTTATTTTTCACATTTTTTTTCTTCTTCTATTTATTGATTTTTTCTGATTTATTTTTCCGCACCTTAACACGTTTCTTCTTTAATTGAGGTACTGTTTTTATTTATTCTATTGGACATTGGTATCTTAAATATTTGGTTATTATCTGCAGGTATTTGGTTAGTACCACATATATACGGTCACTTTCACGGTTTCCTTCTACTTTCTTATTACTTCCTTTGTTTGTCTTTTCTGTTTGTTTTTTTCCGCTACCCATCCATGATAGAAAGATGCAGCGAGGTAAAACTGTTAACGGTTTCTCCTACATTATTGATCGCCTTCAGTTCAATGTCGAGTAATAACACTCCCATTCCATTACATCGACTTGTTTTTCTTTTACGCTGGGTTTGTGCTCCTATTGATCTGGGCCTTTATATCAAATCTGACTGTATTATAGTCGTTTAACACGTTATATATTCACCTTGGAAAATTGATTACGGAATCAGACAACGAAAATCTTTATATCAACAGCCCTATAGGCCGATTTATGGACGAAACATGAGTTTTTTTCTTTAATTAATTAGTTGGCATTGTGAAGAATCATTTCTCAATATTTTCTTAGCTTATCCAAAATATCAGGCACTCAGCCAAATGAATTTTTATACCTTAGAATACCGTCTAAAATATCTGGGAAAACAACCTTTCAGCCACTATTTACCTTTTGAAGGATGTGCCTCGTGCATTCAATTCAATGACGTCACCCGAAACATTATGGGATATTTGAAGGGGTCTGATTGGTTAAGCCCCGTGTAGCGATACAAATGACTGCACACCTATAGGTTTTTCCGTGCAGATCAATTGTCATGCGCAATGAAGTCTTTCAAGTGACGACATTTTGAATCAGTCTATTTCCATGTGCAAGGTTTTCTTCCTATATGACGTCATTTAGCAATCCATTTATTCATAAAGACATATACTTGTTGCTGGTGTTTATTTCGGTGGATTTCATTCATGCTTATTGCTAAATGTGGTTTAAGCTTAGAGGAGGTGGTTACCCGGGTATTCCCCTCTCCCCGTCCAAAACTATTTGCTTATTTAAACCCGCAGACCATTGGTGAATAAACCACATTGCCCCTCGACTTAATTCATAAATTTCGAGTTTCAAGAGGATTCAGTTGAGCGTTTGAAGAGCATTAAAAAGATTGACGTCGAAATTAACAAGCACAAATCGCAATAGCTGCGACCATTAGGCTAGCAATATTTCCAGACTGTGCGCGGCTTCTGTTGCCAGGAAGGCGGATTTCGTGAGTAAAGATTCCATAAGAACAATGTTTGGGAATGAAGAAATGTTGTATCCTTACTCGGGGTTTGATGTTTAAAGAGTAAGGAGCTACCAGAGCCCCCTTTACAATTGATTGGTTGATTGATGTTTTACGCCGCACTCAAGATTATTTCACTTATATAGCGGCGTTCGCAGGTTTAGTAGGGGGGGGGGGGGCGGGCTCCTTGCCCGGAGGAAACCCCCAACCTTCGGCGACTACCTGGCAATTCTTCCACACACAGCGACCGAGTGAAAACCACTCAGAAATGTTTCAATTTGTATTTGATCTGAGTGGGATTTGAACCCACTGGACCACCGAGGACAGCTCTGTGTAGAGAGGAAGAGCTGATTTTCCGGGATAGAAAATGACCACTGGTGACTAGTGCTGAAACGGGTCATCGATGAATCCGGATCGGTTCGGTGATAGGTGCCTACCGGTTATTAAAAATTCTACCGGCTAACTGTTGATCTTTTTAACAGCAAGATAAGTCAGACCATTCCCAAAAATCGTCCCTTCTGATAGCTGCGAATAATTTGACTCCGCCTTTCCCGTTTTCACTGGAACTGCGCGCGTATTAATCCAGTCGGATGTGGTTCCCGAACTTAAAGTTTGTCTCCGGAACAGATCTCCGATTTCAGAAATCAGGGGCCGTTTGCGAAGTGTATTAAGCTTAAGTCCAACTTATCTAGGCAGCTTCACAATCAAATTCCTTTGTGGCGCAACATATTTTTTAAGCCTCTTCATTCCTACTGATGGTTTAATAAACCGAAATATTGAACATTAATTATGCTTTCTTTCTTCGGAGTTTTGAGTGTGGTCTATTATGTAAAATTATTCAGTGGGAGTCATAGTATATTTAAGCCTGACTTATAAGCTAAATACAGATTTATGCAACCGGCACCAGGATATTGGACATGCCCGTTCAGTCTTCTGAATTTATCTCTCACAGTCAAATTGAACTCGATATCGAGGTAATTTTTAATGCGTTTTTCTTCGTTATAATTAAGAATAAAATTTGCTATATTTCTCTCAGCATTCGTTTATGATAAGTTTGGATACCATACCTGAATCGAGACTGGAGCTATACTAGTGACGTCGATATTTGACTATTTGTTGATAAAACTAGAATTTAACTCGAAATATGGCAATTTTAAATAAGAACGTATTCAAGGCCCTGCGATAGCATACATGTATCTGAGAACCGTATCTGAATCGATTCTTGAATTTTGTTGCTGAAAACTACAATTTCATTCGGAATAATGCAATTTTAAAAAGGAACGTGCTTTATGGTCTTATGATGCTGTATGTAAGGTTTGAAAACAGTTTCTAAATCGATACTTGAGTTATCGTGCTAACGTAGATATTAAACATTCCAACCGACAAACAGACAAAGTGATTTATAGAGCTGCTAGTCAAAAGTTACGAATAGAAGATGTATGCACCCGGGGGTGTATACTTACATTTTGGGGGTTTTCATGAAGACTCGGTCTCGATTACGTCAGATTCGAACGTTATGCGTCAGCGGAATGACCTTCTACTTCGTTGCAATCGTATTCTCGCGATATCTCCTTTAGACGTGGCTAAGATAGACCTCGTTCGACTTTACCGGACATAGCGTAGGGATTTTCGCGTGCGATTTAGGGTAACATTTTTAAAAGCTATCAGATAAATATAAAAATCCTGACATCACGCTGTACGTGAATATAAATTTTGAATTTAAGAAAACGATAAACTAGTGACGGAAACGTAGAGTCAATTTCACGAAATAGTCCCATTTTGACGAAAACTGGCAAAATGGCGACGTTCCCTGTCGATCCGATTTATTTTGAACTGGCCACTGTAATAGGTTCCACGGGGCGTTTCCAATAGCTGCTAGTGTTTAAATGTGCGATGTATCTAACAATAGCTCTAGCTAAGTGTAAGAGAGTAATAGAAAAGCACGTAGATGCGGGCAAATGCCAGGTAAAATTCCATGACGTTGTTGTTTTGTTGAAAACTTCAAACTCACATGATCAATTGACCTCCTATGTGAACTCTCCAACCCCATTCCAATGGATATTTCCGATAAAAATGCCGTTCAATGGCCTTAGAGGTTACATCTGGCCTTTAGGACTAGGGTAACTTCTAATTTTAGATTGACTTCGTTGGTGCCCGGATAGAACTTAAAAAAACTCCACTAGTGATTTTGGCGCCAGTCTGGACGTTATTGGCACGTCGTCAAGGTTGTATAATAAGACTTGATATCGACAATAAATTATATTAAAATAAATACAGCCTAACTGATTGGTTGATGCTTTACGCGATACTGAAGATAATTTCACTTATATTGCGGCGTTGCCATGTTTAGTGGGAAAGGAAACACGGCTCTTTGCCCTTGTGAATATCCCAACGATTAGCGGTACGATAGGCGATACAATGTTAATAAACCTATTTTTTGTGGTGTACATGTGTCTCTTTTTGTTTATTCTTACATGAAGGAAATTACGTATTTTATACAATCTACATTTCTAGCTTCTATCGAATCACAGAGAACATTATTTTAGCGACTGCATTTACAAGGCTAAGCGGCTATAAATATATTCAAGACGTTCACGATTTTACGATGGAGAAAGACAGTTGTGTATAATTTACAAGGTTTCCATAATGACACACATTGTTTCCTTTTATGTCTCTCTTTTTAACACGAGGAAGGAAATTTTAATATGCAATATAATCTACTGAAAAAAAACAGCCTATATAATGAGTAATTTTCAGTTCCGCTGTTTAGAAAAAATGATTAAATAGAACCGTATGCCAAATTTTGAATAATTTTCTTTTTATAGACGAAATAAGGAGACTGAACGCACACACACGCTCGCACACACAATGGAGGGCCAATTCGAAGCTTTACATTGATATCATTCTCAGAACTAAAACATAATGTAGTGTTTGAAAGAAGAAAAAAACATTCAATCGCAATATACATCCGTTTTTCTTCTGTAAACTATGCCCACTTTTGAAATAAAAAAAAGATCTTTGAAATAAAAAAAATTGAATTTTGAAATAAAAAGGAAAAAAAAACAATTTGACATACTGGCCTTTGTCCATGAGGACATCAAACGTTAAACAATTAGGCTGTCTTGGTAAATTTTGGCGGTTGTACTTGTTATCAGAATCAATTATAACGGCCACAGGTTTACATATATATATATCTGTAGCTGTATTTACCTCGTCACATTTTCCTGAAGATGACAAATATATCTTTGTCGAAATATTGAAATCGTCAATATGCGTTTGTTAAATTTATTCAGAGTTACCTTGCTACTGCATTACAGGTTTACATCATACGTAAATATACTTATATGTATGTCGTTAAAGTGGCATGAACTGTCACAATTCACACATTTGTTTATAACAAAGTTTGAGTTTAATGAGGATAAGAGGAATTGAAAGTCAAGAAAAACTAAAAGATTGGCGTTGGAAGGAAGCAAATCTATACAATTTGAGGCATGTTGGAAAAGGGAACAAAATTTAACGAACAAACCAGCGCCTCTCTCACACACGCGCACACGCTCTTGTCATTTAAAACACGCTATTTTTAACATCATAGAAGTATGAGGCCTGTTTTGATCAAATGTATTTTCGTGAAACTGCCTTTTCATGCGACCTGGTATCTCGTTGCAGGGGTTATGCATCCCTGGACCTCCGCTTGTACAGTCCTAGCGACATCAAGATTGTACTTGAAAATAATATCCCATTTCTACTCATGGCCAGTGATTGATTAGAATCTTCGGTCATCTAAGAGCTCATAGCTTTTGGGGTCTACGCGACCCCTGGACCCCCTCGACTTTCTGCGGTCATAGCAAAGTAACATATTACAACCACAATTTGGCTAAAACTGAGGGCACCCCCTACCCCCAGATCCCGTTTAAAAATGTACCGGAATACAGTCGGAGTTTTGACCTAAATGTTTAGTAAGATATCATTGTTGGATCGCTGTCCTTACCATAGATAAGAGACCTGGGGAAGACAGGCCCTGGGGAATGGTGCCATTAGTGAGTAGATGGAGTTCTGAGACTGTTCAGATAGGGCGTCTATAAGGTTTCACACTATGCTTACACTACTCTGGGAATCCTTTCAAATACCTTACCACTTTAGTCACAATAACGGAGACAGTTGGAACTTAACGTCCTCCAACCATCTTCAACATCTTTTAATATTACATATTTAGTGTAAAGACGTCTCAACTCCATCGATTGTGTGCAGACAGTGAGACGACTAAATGTACCGGCTTTGTTACGAATCGTCCCTACTACCTAAATCGTCCTCTACTGTATGAAAACCCGTCCATACTTTGGAGCTAAAGAAGATACTGAAGTAACTTTATGATTGAATATCAATATTTTTGATTAAAATTAAAGACGTCCTGCGACTCCTTCATCCATTTACCATTCACACACTGATTACGAGGTATAGGCCTATATTTGATAAGACTATCATATTCTGGGTGCCCCGCCAAGGTGGCCAAGTATCATTTTTGAATTAGTAAATAAACGACACTAATTGACCCGGAAAAAATTCCGGGGCAGGGTGAGAATCGAACTCACGGTTTACCGATTTCTGAGTTCGATTCTCACCCTGGCCCGGATTTTTTTCCGGGTCAATTAGTGTCGGTTATTTACTAATCCAGTAATTTCCCTGATGATGATTGCAGTATCATTTTTATTATACAGACCATATATTTGGCTATCTTTTTTCCCCCCAGATTCCCTACCATGACACTGAGGGAAAGGAGATGGTTGTTTGTGGTGTGTCTTGTAGCCTTCTATTGCACTGTGATATCTCGTGCAGAACTCAACCCCACAGGTGAGCAATGACAATTTCATACAACTATAGGATTTTAATCTGTCAGTCTTAATTGGAGATCGGATTCATTCATCTATTGTTAGTTCCATTTCAAGCCGATAAATATTTCCATGTGTTAATTACTGTATTGTAACAAGATACTTACATCTTCGTTATTTTTGGGGGAAATTCTTCTACCGATTTTGGGTGGCGCCCGAAATGGGGATCGAACCCGGATCCCAGATTTTAATACCTGTATATTGCCAGCTTTAAATGTCGGCTGTCTTATTCATCCATCTTTTTAAAAAATCAGGCAGATACTACAGGGGCCATTTAGTGCCCCTCTGGTGACGTAAATGACACAGCTCCCATTGCTGAATGTATGAGCATAATTAGTTAGTGTCATTAGTTAGCTGAATTAGAAAGTGTAATCCCAAAAATAACGAGAATACTGCTATATTCACTTTCTAAAAAAACTCTTACTAATTAAACAAAATATCTCTTTCTTGACTTGGTTCGAATAGTTCCATGAACAATTTTCTATTCTGCCAAATTACCATCCGCCCCTCCCCTTTTGACAAAATTAGAAACTTGTCTCCATGGTTATTTTAGGTATGAAGATTTCCTGTGCCCGTGTGTTTATAAATATCAATATTAAGAAATAACGTTTTACGTACTAAAATACGTACCATATCACGAGCGTTGTTTATCTATAATGTCTGCCATAAAAGCTAAATTTAGCTAAACTCTGTATTTCATTTTTAAACACGTTTCAGATATACATTTGTCAGTGTAAAAATCTTTTTACATAGGATAAAAATAACATCGAACTGTTTTCCTTTGCTTAAAATAAAGCTTGGCTGCTTTCTGTTTGCTTCAAATTAGCGATGGTGTTTTCACAACTTTGCCAATTAATGAATTCGTTGTCCTAAAACCTCCCCGGCATGAGTTTCTCTCTTGATTTAACCCCACACAAGAAAGGAACAATAATGTTAAAACGTCACCATTATTTTTTCTCCAAAATGAACACTTTTGTTCACAAATCTCTGAAAAACTTTCTTCTTATGGATGAAATGAAAAAGCATGAAATGAAAGGCGCTAACAGTGATATAATCCGCACAGAACTGATGGTCTTATCGGACAATTCTACCAAATCTACTCGAAAATAGTCAGTTTGAAATACACGATCAGCTCAATTTAAACATATTTAATTATGAACACTTTACACACGGGCACAGGGGAAATCTTCTTGTCTAAAATAACCATGGAGACAAGTTTCTAATTGTGTTAAAACAGATATATACATCTTCTATACTCATCCATGTTGCACAAACTACAACACTCTCTATGCAAACCACTTCAACCTTCTTATAGTATACGTTACCTTTGCCACATAGGTACATATACTGGTAGATACATCTTGGAACTGCAGACAAAATGAGGTTGAGCCAAAATCCAGCCACCATCACGTTGATCACATAACTGTGATTTAGATGGTCAAAATTTGCTTTAACAAAGCTTTGTTATCATCATATATCTGTTAAGCTGATAATTCAAATTCCCGGCATGGGACATATTGACAAAAAAGCTAATAGTTAATAAGTGGCTTATACAGAATGCACATCTTTGCATTCAACTCTTTCGAATTAATAAAGTTGTTACAATTTTAATTTAGAAGCGTTTGATTTTTGACCCACTGAATATATATGTTCGCAGGACAAAACAGTTGAAATACGCAATAGGTCATACATACTCCTTGAGTCACCTACAAAGAGTTAATTTGCTTACGGTTTCACCGGATTCAAATTTCCATTTAACTGCCTTCTGAGGCAAACAAACGCACTGGTACTCATAGAGAATCACCATGGTTGTGCAGCATTGTTTTAAAGGTGTTCGACTTATACAGGAGCTATAAAATCGCTAATGATCTGCTATCTGTACGCTTAACGATGCCATAATTATAATGTATCCGAATATATACTAAAACTGAAATTAGTGTTTTTCTCGAAGGCTGAATGATTGCTTGGTTTCACGTTATGATGCACGGTTTGGCCTTGTCATAAGGACAATTTCACACCGTACGCTTTACAAGGACTTTTTTGTCACCTTTTTAGACTTTGTAATTTGAAACAGTAATATAAATTACACGTTTGTTAACACAATTTACAAAACATAACTTTCATTAATCGTGACGTCTTCATTTTTTAACAGCAAATATCTTCAAAACAACGTTACTCAAAAAATCTCCTTGAATACATCATGTTTGATTCCGCTTATTCTGAGTGAATTTTCTAATCGATCGCCTTATGTGGAAGAGTTGCCAGATACTCGTCGAAGATCGATGGTTTGCTCCCGGCAATGAGAGCCCAGTTTCTTCCCCCACTAAACCAGGCAACGCCGTCATATAAGTGAAATAATCTTGAGTGTGGCGTAAAACATCGATCAATCCGCTGATGACTTGATGGAAGTTTTCGGATTTAGTCCAATGAGATACACGTGGGTTCTATTCTGTACTAAATATTGAACTAACAATTTTAGATTTATATCCAACGGCAAAGGGCCAATTTTAGGTTAATATCTAACGGCAAAGGGCCAATTTTAGGTTTATATCTAACGGCAAAGGGCCAATTTTAGGTTTATATCTAACGGCAAAGTGCCAATTTTAGGTTGAGGAAACCTTTCTCTGGTGTGTGTTATAATGCATAAGGAGTTTCTTTAAACATGTTTGTTTTTGCTATTCTCCAGATGCCGATATGTCTGAGTTTCTTGGCAGCGAGCGAGCGAATTCCTACCTGCGACAAGCAAGTGCTAGCGATAGCGTCCGCGACAACAGCGTCGCTGGCGACTATAAAAGCAGCGACGATAGGGACCAGATTTGGGACGATGAATCAAGTAGTCTAGAAGATGAAAATCGAATGTTGTTCAATTTAGATCCAGCTTCTTTGTCGAATGATGATGATAACATAAGCGATAAGCGATCCCATTACCTTTTTGTTGGAAAAAGAAATCCCTATGATTTTATAGGGAAGAAAGAATCAGCTGATATACTAAATAATGTTCATCATTATGATTTCGTAGGCAAGCGACACCTATATGACTTTTTGGGTAAAAGAGGTCCCTACGATTTTGTGGGGAAACGAAATCCATATGAATTTGTGGGTAAAAGAGGACCATACGATTTTGTGGGGAAAAGAAATCCATATGAATTTGTGGGTAAAAGAGGACCATACGATTTTGTGGGGAAACGAAATCCATATGAATTTGTGGGTAAAAGAGGACCATACGATTTTGTGGGGAAAAGAAATCCGTACGATTTTGTGGGTAAAAGAGGACCATACGATTTTGTGGGAAAAAGAAATCCGTACGATTTTGTGGGCAAAAAGGAAGAATCTCTCGACAAAGCTGGGCGTTACGATGTTGTAGGTAAAAGGAACCCTTATCAGTTTGTAGGAAAGAGACATGATATTACTAAAAAGAGAGGATCCATGCTCTTTGTTCAACGTAGCTATGATCTAAAAAATGGACACACACCCAGTCCATTGGGACTCTTGCGCCAAGCTCTTTATGCTTCACCAAGCGGGCCTGTGCATAATGTGGACTCTCGCTCCAGACATTCCTTCGTTGGGAAACGAAGCGCAGAACTTGGTTCTAGTTTAATGTCCAGCGTGAAGGATGGCGTGGCGAAATCTAAACTTGCTGATGCTTTGAAAACGTTAGAGCGGGATGGAACGAAAAGGGACAAAGAACAAATCTTTGAGGACAAACGAATTTTCCGCCAAGGTTTACCAGAGTCCCCTTACCCGTCCAACCTTCTCACTTCACAGTTGAAGCCAAACTTCCGGTTTGCTATGCCCATGCGTCGTGTCTTTCAGCGCATGTTAAACAGCGGCCGTAACTCTTGGCGCGCTCGGCAAGCTCAGATGTAACAGGCAAGTTAATCACTCGCAATTGTGATAGCATAAAAAATATTTTGACACAGGAAGGTATTTTTGTTTTTCCAATGTTATACCAAACATATAGTCTATATCTCTTTATATAAATATGTATACATGTATGTATATTTTTACATACTGACAGGACCACTCCCAGTGAAGCTTTCAATAGAGTTTACTTAAAATCCCGTTGTACAAAAACATATGTTCTCATTTAAACACTAAATCTTTACTGTCTCTTCTCACGCTTTTGTGTTCAACAGACAACACCGATTCCGAATACCTTGATTCCTTGAGTGACACTAACTTGGCGAAACCTTCAGATGAAATACTTAATGACATTTCCAAAGTGCCAGAATCCTTGGAGGAAAAACGAGGTTTTGAGTTTTTAGGGAAAAGAGGTTTTGAATTCCTCGGCAAAAGGCAGCCAACTAAACGGAGAGCTTATGATTTCGTCGGCAAACGGGGGCGTTATGAATTCGTTGGTAAAAGAGATGTAACGAATGCTAGGCATGCTATAACTAGGCGTGGATTGGAATTTATGGGTGGGAAAAGAGGTATGGAGTTTCTGGGAAAAAGAGATTCCAAGCGAGGATTTGAATTTCTTGGAAAACGTTATCCGTATACGGAAGGCTTATCTGGGAAACGAGGTTTTGAGTTTTTGGGGAAAAGACGACTATATGACTTTGTTGGAAAAAGACTGCAAGCAGATTTATCCGAGGATAAAAGAGGACTTGAGTTTCTGGGCAAATAAATAGCAATTTTATTTGTATGATTTTTACTGTAAATGTTTTTGACTCTGTTATGCCTAATATGTTTAAAAATTCGTCCTTGAGAGTAAAGCATTCAATTTGACGATTCCGTGTACATCTACTTTATCTTTGGACGCCACTTTATGTTTGTCTTCGCTCATTTTAGTTGTTTCTTATTTTGTTAAATTGGAGACACTGTTACACAAAGAGTTATTTTCCAGTTGTTGATTTACGGCAAATTGTTTATCAGGATTATTTTAGAACTGTGTTCAGGTACAAATTGATGACTGTCTGGGCGGCTGTGGGCAGGGAACAACCAATAAAGCTGTGTCCACGTGTAATCACTCTCTCTTTGACTTCCTGTATATGTGTAACACACTTAGATAAACGTTACGTATAATGAAATCAATATGTTTTGTGTTATACCGTCACCCCATTTTACAATCCCTTCCCCTCGGCGGTTTCCTTTCAAAATTATTTTTCCTTTTTACATTTTACTCTCTCGGAAGGTTTCTTTTCAAACTCATCCAGTTTTTCATTTCGCTCTCCTAGACTGTTTGCTTCTTTCAAATTCTCTTCAGCCCGTTCAACATTTCGCTCCCCTAGGCAGTTTCTTTTTCAGATTACCATACCATTTTACATTTCTCATCCAGTTTACATTTCCTCTGCTAGGCTGTCTCTTTTTGAAACTCTCATCCAGTTTACATTTCACTCTGCTAGACGGTCTCTTTTTAAACCCCTCATCCAGTTTACATTTCCCTCTGCTAGATTGTCTCTTTTTGAAACCCTCATCCAGTTTACATTTCCCTCTGCTAGACTGTCTCTTTTTGAAACCCTCATTCAGTTTACATTCCCTCTCTTAGACTGTCTCTTTTTGAAACCTTCATCCAGTTTACATTCCCTCTCTTAGACTGTCTCTTTTTGAAACCTTCATCCAGTTTACATTCCCTCTCTTAGACTGTCTCTTTTTTAAACCTTCATCCAGTTTACATTTCCCTCTGCTAGGCTGTCTCTTTTTGAAACCCTCATCCAGTTTACATTTCCCTCTGCTAGACTGTCTCTTTTTGAAACCCTCATCCAGTTTACATTCCCTCTCTTAGACTGTCTCTTTTTGAAACCCTCATCCAGTTTACATTTCCCTCTGCTAGATTGTCTCTTTTTGAAACCCTCATCCAGTTTACATTCCCTCTCTTAGACTGTCTCTTTTTGAAACCCTCATCCAGTTTACATTTCCCTCTGCTAGACTGTCTCTTTTTGAAACCCTCATCCAGTTTACATTTCCCTCTGCTAGATTGTCTCTTTTTGAAACCCTCATCCAGTTTACATTTCCCTCTGCTAGGCTGTCTCTTTTTGAAACCCTCATCCAGTTTACATTTCCCTCTGCTAGGCTGTCTCTTTTTGAAACCCTCACCCAGTTTACATTTCCCTCTCCTAGACTGTCTCTTTTTGAAACCCTCATACAGTTTACATTTCACTCTGCTAGACTGTCTCTTTTTGAAACCCTCATCCAGTTTACATTTCACTCTGCTAGACTGTCTCTTTTTGAAACCCTCATCCAGTTTACATTTCACTCTGCTAGATTGTCTCTTTTTGAAACCCTCGTCCAGTTTACATTTCCCTCTGCTAGACTGTCTTTTTTTGAAACCCTCATCCAGTTTGCATTTCCCTCTGCTAGATTGTCTCTTTTTGAAACCCTCATCCAGTTTACATTTCCCTCTGCTAGACTGTCTCTTTTTGAAACCCTCATCCAGTTTACATTTCCCTCTGCTAGACTGTCTCTTTTTGAAACCTTCATCCAGTTTACATTTCCCTCTGCTAGACTGTCTCTTTTTGAAACCCTCATCCAGTTTACATTCCCTCTCTTAGACTGTCTCTTTTTGAAACCCTCATCCAGTTTACATTCCCTCTCTTAGACTGTCTCTTTTTGAAACCCTCATCCAGTTTACATTCCCTCTCTTAGACTGTCTCTTTTTGAAACCTTCATCCAGTTTACATTCCCTCTCTTAGACTTTCTCTTTTTGAAACCTTCATCCAGTTTACATTCCCTCTCTTAGACTGTCTCTTTTTGAAACCTTCATCCAGTTTACATTCCCTCTCTTAGACTGTCTCTTTTTGAAACCCTCATCCAGTTTACATTTCCTTCTCCTAGACTGTCTCTTTTTGAAACCCTCATCCAGTTAACATTTCCCTCTGCTAGACTGTCTCTTTTTGAAACCCTCATCCAGTTAACATTTCCCTCTGCTAGACTGTCTCTTTTTGAAACCCTCATCCAGTTTACATTTCCCTCTGCTAAACTGTCTCTTTTTTTAAACCCTCATCCAGTTTACATTTCCCTCTGCTAGACTGTCTCTTTTTGAAACCCTCATCCAGTTTACATTTCCTTCTCTTAGACTGTCTCTTTTTGAAACCCTCATCCAGTTAACATTTCCCTCTGCCAGACTGTCTCTTTTTGAAACCCTCATCCAGTTAACATTTCCCTCTGCTAGACTGTCTCTTTTTGAAACCCTCATCCAGTTTACATTTCCCTCTGCTAGGCTGTCTCTTTTTGAAACCCTCATTCAATTTACATTTCCCTCTCCTAGACTGTCTCTTTTTTAAACCCTCATCCAGTTTACATTTCCCTCTGCTAGACTGTCTCTTTTTGAAACCCTCATCCAGTTTACATTTCCCTCTCCTAGACTGTCTCTTTTTGAAACCCTCGTCCAGTTTACATTTCCTTCTCCTAGACTGTCTCTTTTTGAAACCTTCATCCAGTTTACATTCCCTCTCTTAGACTGTCTCTTTTTGAAACCCTCATCCAGTTTACATTTTCCTCTGCTAGACGGTCTCTTTTTGAAACCCTCATCCAGTTTACATTTCCCTCTGCTAGATTGTCTCTTTTTGAAACCCTCATCCAGTTAACATTTCCCTCTGCTAGACTGTCTCTTTTTGAAACTCTCATCCAGTTTACATTTCCCTCTGCTAGACTGTCTGTTTTTGAAACCCTCATCCAGTTTATATTTTCCTCTGCTAGACGGTCTCTTTTTGAAACCCTCATCCAGTTTACATTTCCCTCTGCTAGATTGTCTTTTTTTGAAACCCTCATCCAGTTTACATTTCCCTCTGCTAGATTGTCTCTTTTTGAAACCCTCATCCAGTTTACATTTCCCTCTGCTAGACTGTCTCTTTTTGAAACCCTCATCCAGTTTACATTTCACTCTGCTAGATTGTCTCTTTTTGAAACCCTCATCCAGTTTACATTTCCCTCTGCTAGATTGTCTCTTTTTGAAACCCTCATCCAGTTTACATTCCCTCTCTTAGACTGTCTCTTTTTGAAACCCTCTTCCAGTTAACATTTCCCTCTGCTAGGCTGTCTCTTTTTGAAACCCTCATCCAGTTTACATTTCCTTCTCCTAGACTGTCTCTTTTTGAAACCTTCATCCAGTTTACATTCCCTCTCTTAGACTGTCTCTTTTTGAAACCCTCATCCAGTTTACATTTCCTTCTCATAGACTGTCTCTTTTTGAAACCCTCATCCAGTTTACATTTCCCTCTGCTAGGCTGTCTCTTTTTAAAACCCTCATCCAGTTTACATTTCCCTCTGCTAGGCTGTCTCTTTTTGAAACCCTCATCCAGTTTACATTTCCCTCTGCTAGACTGTCTCTTTTTGAAACCCTCATCCAGTTTACATTTCCCTCTGCTAGATTGTCTCTTTTTGAAACCCTCATCCAGTTTACATTCCCTCTCTTAGACTGTCTCTTTTTGAAACCCTCATCCAGTTTACATTTCCCTCTGCTAGACTGTCTCTTTTTGAAAGCCTCATCCAGTTTACATTTCCCTCTGCTAGATTGTCTCTTTTTGAAACCCTCACCCAGTTTACATTTCCCTCTGCTAGGCTGTCTCTTTTTGAAACCCTCATCCAGTTTACATTTCCCTCTGCTAGGCTGTCTATTTTTGAAACCCTCACCCAGTTTACATTTCCCTCACCTAGACTGTCTCTTTTTGAAACCCTCATCCAGTTTACATTTCACTCTGCTAGACTGTCTCTTTTTGAAACCCTCATCCAGTTTACATTTCACTCTGCTAGACTGTCTCTTTTTGAAACCCTCGTCCAGTTTACATTTCCCTCTGCTAGACTGTCTCTTTTTGAAACCCTCATCCAGTTTACATTTCCCTCTCTTAGACTGTCTCTTTTTGAAACCTTCATCCAGTTTACATTCCCTCTCTTAGACTGTCTCTTTTTGAAACCCTCATCCAGTTTACATTTCCTTCTCCTAGACTGTCTCTTTTTGAAACCCTCATCCAGTTAACATTTCCCTCTGCTAGACTGTCTCTTTTTGAAACCCTCATCCAGTTAACATTTCCCTCTGCTAGACTGTCTCTTTTTGAAACCCTCATCCAGTTTACATTTCCCTCTGCTAAACTGTCTCTTTTTTTAAACCCTCATCCAGTTTACATTTCCCTCTGCTAGACTGTCTCTTTTTGAAACCCTCATCCAGTTTACATTTCCTTCTCTTAGACTGTCTCTTTTTGAAACCCTCATCCAGTTAACATTTCCCTCTGCCAGACTGTCTCTTTTTGAAACCCTCATCCAGTTAACATTTCCCTCTGCTAGACTGTCTCTTTTTGAAACCCTCATCCAGTTTACATTTCCCTCTGCTAGGCTGTCTCTTTTTGAAACCCTCATTCAGTTTACATTTCCCTCTCCTAGACTGTCTCTTTTTTAAACCCTCATCCAGTTTACATTTCCCTCTGCTAGACTGTCTCTTTTTGAAACCCTCATCCAGTTTACATTTCCCTCTCCTAGACTGTCTCTTTTTGAAACCCTCATCCAGTTTACATTTCCCTCTGCTAAACTGTCTCTTTTTTAAACCCTCATCCAGTTTACATTTCCCTCTGCTAGACTGTCTCTTTTTGAAACCCTCATCCAGTTTACATTTTCCTCTGCTAGACGGTCTCTTTTTGAAACCCTCATCCAGTTTACATTTCCCTCTGCTAGATTGTCTCTTTTTGAAACCCTCATCCAGTTAACATTTCCCTCTGCTAGACTGTCTCTTTTTGAAACTCTCATCCAGTTTACATTTCCCTCTGCTAGACTGTCTCTTTTTGAAACCCTCATCCAGTTTATATTTTCCTCTGCTAGACGGTCTCTTTTTGAAACCCTCATCCAGTTTACATTTCCCTCTGCTAGATTGTCTTTTTTTGAAACCCTCATCCAGTTTACATTTCCCTCTGCTAGATTGTCTCTTTTTGAAACCCTCATCCAGTTTACATTTCCCTCTGCTAGACTGTCTCTTTTTGAAACCCTCATCCAGTTTACATTTCACTCTGCTAGATTGTCTCTTTTTGAAATCCTCATCCAGTTTACATTTCTCTCTGCTAGATTGTCTCTTTTTGAAACCCTCATCCAGTTTACATTCCCTCTCTTAGACTGTCTCTTTTTGAAACCCTCTTCCAGTTAACATTTCCCTCTGCTAGGCTGTCTCTTTTTGAAACCCTCATCCAGTTTACATTTCCTTCTCCTAGACTGTCTCTTTTTGAAACCTTCATCCAGTTTACATTCCCTCTCTTAGACTGTCTCTTTTTGAAACCCTCATCCAGTTTACATTTCCTTCTGTCTCTTTTTGAAACCCTCATCCAGTTTACATTTCCCTCTGCTAGGCTGTCTCTTTTTGAAACCCTCATCCAGTTTACATTTCCCTCTGCTAGACTGTCTCTTTTTGAAACCCTCATCCAGTTTACATTTCCCTCTGCTAGACTGTCTCTTTTTGAAAGCCTCATCCAGTTTACATTTCCCTCTGCTAGATTGTCTCTTTTTGAAACCCTCATCCAGTTTACATTTCCCTCTGCTAGGCTGTCTCTTTTTGAAACCCTCACCCAGTTTACATTTCCCTCACCTAGACTGTCTCTTTTTGAAACCCTCATCCAGTTTACATTTCACTCTGCTAGACTGTCTCTTTTTGAAACCCTCATCCAGTTTACATTTCACTCTGCTAGACTGTCTCTTTTTGAAACCCTCGTCCAGTTTACATTTCCCTCTGCTAGACTGTCTCTTTTTGAAACCCTCGTCCAGTTTACATTTCCCTCTGCTAGACTCTCTCTTTTTGAAACCCTCATCCAGTTTACATTCCACTCTGCTAGGCTGTCTCTTTTTGAAACCCTCATCCAGTTAACATTCCCTCTCTTAGACTGTCTCTTTTTGAAACCCTCATCCAGTTTACATTTCCCTCTGCTAGACTGTCTCTTTTTGAAAGCCTCATCCAGTTTACATTTCCCTCTGCTAGATTGTCTCTTTTTGAAACCCTCATCCAGTTTACATTTCCCTCTGCTAGGCTGTCTCTTTTTGAAACCCTCACCCAGTTTACATTTCCCTCACCTAGACTGTCTCTTTTTGAAACCCTCATCCAGTTTACATTTCACTCTGCTAGACTGTCTCTTTTTGAAACCCTCATCCAGTTTACATTTCACTCTGCTAGACTGTCTCTTTTTGAAACCCTCGTCCAGTTTACATTTCCCTCTGCTAGACTGTGTCTTTTTGAAACCCTCATCCAGTTTACATTTCCCTCTGCTAGACTGTCTCTTTTTGAAACCCTCGTCCAGTTTACATTTCCCTCTGCTAGACTCTCTCTTTTTGAAACCCTCATCCAGTTTACATTCCACTCTGCTAGGCTGTCTCTTTTTGAAACCCTCATCCAGTTAACATTTCCCTCTGCTAGATTGTCTCTTTTTGAAACCCTCATCCAGTTTACATTTCCCTCTGCTAGACTGTCTTTTTTTGAAACCCTCATCCAGTTTACATTTCCCTCTGCTAGACTGTCTTTTTTTGAAACCCTCATCCAGTTTACATTTCCCTCTGCTAGATTGTCTCTTTTTGAAACCCTCATCCAGTTTATATTTCCCTCTGCTAGACTGTCTCTTTTTGAAACCCTCATCCAGTTTACATTTGTTGTTTAATTTTCAAACCCCTTTCGGTTCGTACAGGCCACATATTTTCCCTCGTTTCAGCAGATTTTCGATGGTATTCAAACCATCTTGTCTCGTAACAATCATTTTTTCCGTAAAAGTGATCAGGTTGGAAAAGAGATCCAATGATGTATTTTAAGCTTGTGTAACAAGTTAAACATTAAATTTAATTGCACAGTGAACAGAAAATATAGATAGTTGATGAAATCAAACGTTTTGCACATATCACGTGAGGAAAAACTATAGAGATGTAAGTAGGTAAAATTATAAAAAAAAATGTATTTGATCGTTTGTTAAAGTTTGTGAATGTTCCAGAGAAAGAGAACATAGGAGAACAGTATGCTTGAGCGGCACTAAAATGTTATCAATAGCCAAATATAGTAAAAACAGTCAAATAAATCTCCAATTTTCTGTCATCGACTGAGCACTTTTCTCTATTCTCGTTTATAAATAACGAACCGAAAAAGTGTTTTAAACGCAAACAAAATTTAAAAAAGAAAAGGAATTGAAAGTTCCTTCACTATGAACCAACGTTCCGCCCTCGAAATCGCCAAGTTTAAGAAGCTTCGAATATGTGCCTCTTGGGAAAAAAGCAGAAAATAATCTGGAGCTAACTGGAAACGACAGTAATGGTATAAGATCAGCAAATAGACACGATTGGCTGAACTCGAAAGGTATATGATAAATTTCGAGGCGATTGACTAGTTTTCAATAAACTTCAACGCATATTCCAAAGGATTAATGCTAGTGAGGTTTGGTTTTATCCCCCTTTTTTTGGATAACCCATCCCAGTTAACATACAGGCATACGTTTCGAAATATTTGCCTTTTGTTTAGTTTTGTTTGAAAGGTATTGATTTCGAAACGTCTAAAAGACGGTGACATTTGGTCTTGATGATAGCCAACAAGTCTAAAGACGTCAATAAAATTGACTTTTTTGTTTTTCCTCGCCTGCAGTTATATATATAGAAGATTTTCCCTGTGTCCGCGTGTTTTAGTGTTCATAAATAGATTTGTGGATATAACTCCAGCAGGGGCCTCGGTGGCTCAGTCGGTAAGAGTGATAGTCCTTCACTCCGACACATGCCTGTCATCGACGCAGCGCGGGTTCGAATCTCACTCAGACCCAACCAAAATTGAAAAAAACCTGAGTTGATTTTTCACTCGATCGCCGCATATGGAAGTGTTGCCAGGTACTCGCCGAAGGTCGAGAGTTTCGTCCGGGTAAAGAGAACGGCTTCCTCTACCCTTAATCCTGGCAAAGCCGCCATGCATATATGTGAAATACTCTTGAGTGCGGCGTAAAAAAATCACTCATTTAAAAGACTACAAGAGCTTCGCTTATACAACTAAACGATCTGAAGTTGGAATCTGTTGGCTGGGGCTCCATGGCAGGGAGTTCATGTAAAGCCTAGCGCACACGAGAGATCTCCAATTTGCTGTCACCGACTGAGCCCTTCTCTATCCTTGCTTAAAGTGGCATGAGCTGCCAAAATGTCGATATTTTGACGTAAAAACAGACTGTTGAAATTATCGGCTTTTTTTCTCAAGACGTATAATTAAGAAGCTTTTTAGTCACGAGAATTTATGATAAAGTATTGTTTTGAACTAACTTTGGCTTAGAATGAATGAACGGTCGTCCCGGTTATTTAAATTTTGTTTACTTTTCGAACACTGTTCCGGTTCGTATAGGCCGCATACTGTATGGATTTTCCTCATTCCAGCGCCAATAGTTTGGTTTTTCGATGGCCTTCAAAGTCTCTTACTGTCGTGACGATGAGAAATTATGAAAAAAGTGTCGATTTTGCACTTTTAAACAAAAAAAAAATGAAATAGGCTATTTTCAAATAGCAAATTAGAAGTTATTACTGACACTAGCCTCTTGAATGTATGTTAAAGGAAAAGAAAACCCAAGGAGTGATCGAAGTTGACCATACTGTGATACATTCCATACAATACTATACATACAATTCCACACCAGTTAAAAGTGTCATTTGTACCCATAAAGAAGTTTGTGAGCTACAAGTGACGAACACTATTTCAGTTCATACAGCTGGCTGACTATGGAGTGCCTTATTCCAACGTCACGAAATAAAATAAAACAAGAAGATTTAACAAAAGACCTGCAGATTCTATGTACAAATTCTAATTATATTACAATAAAAATAGAGTACTCGGTAACATATTTACAGGCAAATATTATACAAACAGTGGAAAGTAGACATATATCAAAATGACGTTCCGAGAAACTGTAATGCGAGAACTCACAAAAATCACTGGTATATCAGTATAGATCCGATGATCATGAAATCTTGGACACTCTACTAAACCTACAGCATAAAACCCTAGAAACACGATGGTAAACTCTTTATCTAGAAAGAAGAATTCAAAGATCAAATAAACGACTGTATCATAAACATAAGCAAGCAAAATATAATACCATTCCATTCAAGGATGAATAAAGAACCATCGAGACACGTATTGGCGTAATGACACACATTGGCACGGCTGAAATTTAAGTCAACTTAAATTTTAAAAGGGGTCCGGTTGCACAAATGTGTATTAAGCTTAAGTCTGACTTGTTACGCGACACATTTAAGCCTGATTTTAGCTTAATACACCTTTGTGCAACCGGCCCTGTTGTGCGGCTTGTGCCCCAGCCGGCGATATAAGAAAAATATGCCAGAGCTAAAATAGCCTTCAAGAAGGATCTCTAGATCCACACAGACGATTTATGAAAACAATTAAATTAGAAAATCGGACGAAGAAAACCCCTGAAAGGTCAATAAATTAATACACGTAATACCAGTGTCAACCATTTAGTTTTTCGTTGAGTTTCAAATCCGCTTTAATATAGTCTTCAAAGTGCACAAAGAGCTTAAAGATCGGCCAAAATATTAACGTTTCTCATGCATAGATTTCGATTTTAACAGGATTACGACCATTTGAAAATTAAATAATTGACGTTAAAGGGGCATGAGCTTATTTTGACGCTGAAACAGAATGTTGAAATTATCGGATATTTTTCTCAAGACGTATAATTTAGAAGCTTTTTAGTGCTTCTAGTCTCGAGAATGTACGATAAAGTGTTGTTTTGAACTAACTTTGGCTTAGAATGAATGAATGGTCGTCCCGGTTATTTAAATTTAGTTTAGGCCTACTTTCGAACACTTTTCCGGTTCGTATTGGCTACATACTATATGGATTTTCCTCATTCCAACGCCAATCATAAAGTTTTTCCATGGCCTTCAAAGCGTCCTACTGTCGTGACGATCAGAAACTATGAAAAAAGTGTGAATTTTGGCAGCTCATGCCACTTTAAATGGAAATGGTTCAGTCTGTGAATTGCAGGAAACAAAATCCAAAGAAGCAGGATACAGATATTCATTGTAGACCTTACTTATAGAAATAGGGCCTAAGCAATATTTATATTTCTGAACACTAAAACACACGGGCACAGAGAAAATCTTCTTGTCTGAAATAACCACGGAGACAAGTTTCTAATTGTGTTATAAAGAGGTATATCTATAGATAGGCCTACGTTCTTGAGACTGCACGGTCTCTCTAAAAGCTTCCAGTTTACACCTCTTTAAGAAAGGCTAAATATCTCGATTGTTGTCGTTTCTATTTTAAAGTAAAAAATCGTTTTGGCTGCTGATGATGGAGGATGATTGGCCCTGCGTATACAGCACGTAACCAAGGAATTGTTCCCTCTGACAAAAAACACTTTTATTGCAATGTTTACAGATATAACCGAGAAATGTGATTTTTGTTTAAGCAATAAAATTTCTAAACAGCTTCTGGTGTTTTTAGTGCTCAAAGCACGAAAATGTATCTCGGGGAAATATTAACGGACGTAAAGTGAGAGAGTTTGTCTCAAGGGAGACAATTAGAAGCTATTAGTAGGGTACAGCGCAGTAATTATGTCCCTTGGGTTATGCGTTTGTCGTATCTAACACGATTATGGGGTTAAATTCAGAGAGGTTTTCTGTCAATGCCAAACATGCGTGGAAACTCACCCATTTAATAAATAACATTGGATGGAAGACTATACTGTTAGTTGCACTCGATGTGAATACAAACACCGAGATACTGACAAATACACGTGGCGTGTTTAAGGCCAATCGCGATATCATTCCCAAAGGTCAAGTCAAGTTTTGTTTTACCAAATGCCCTCAAGACTTCGGATTACAAGAACAGTTGTTTTCATCAAAGACTTTTAACATCAGTGTATGGTTTACTGTCATTGGCAATAGGAACGCTAACATTGTGTCTATGTACGGGGTCAAATAGATCAGGGGAGCTGTTTCACAAAACACGTTAACATTAAATCACAAAGTATTTTTTTGTTTTCTTCTCCTTTAACTTTGCCATTGGTATACCGTAATGGTATAGACTATATGTTTCAAGGATTGTTTATATGTCGTACATAATTAGACTTATGTAGAACTCCAACATTTAGACAAAAGACAACAAACGTCAGACACTCATCGTTCATTGATTAAAATAGTGGATTGGTTCTCCGGAAAAAAATGTATAGGGAACGTTACACGCTGAAGCCTCACAATGGTTTCTGATTATAAATATGTTAAACATTTTGCTGGAACGTCTTTTGCTTTAGTTCATTCATTGAGGTTTGAATGGATTTAGTTACGTTTTTTAAGTTTGAATCAACTTTTCGTTTAATGATAGCATAGTTTAGATTTTAATCTTGGAATTATCGGATATACTGTTTTAACAAATCTAATGCATCTATAGGCCTACTTGTCTCCATGGTTATTTTAGACAAGAAGATTTTCCCTGTGCGCGTGTGTTGTAGTGTTCATAAATATTAAAGCTCATAAATTTACTGTTCACTTGTATATTGATACGTTTAGTTCAACCACACTCCATTACAACTACATCATTTCACTGAGGGAATTCCACCAACCTGCACGTCTCTCGGGAGGCGTTATCATGGGAACAATATTTCTACATTCACCAAAACCACGGAATGTATATCATTAAATTAGCTGTAAATCTCCGCGCCGAATCCGAACTTAATGAAGATTATTACAAATTCTCGTAGGAAATCTCAAACTAAGCAATCAATTATTACAAGGTTATATTTTCCCCGGTTTTCAGACGAATGAAACCAAAAGGGAATGTCATCGGAACAGAGGTGAAAGACAATTTGTCAAATCATTTATTGGCAGACAAACAACTCGTCGGCGATTACTAACAGTAAATATACTGATCACAAATCTTGGCAAGGACTGTTAAGTTTGTTTGCTTGGACTGTTAAAGGATAAATGTTCTTTCTAAACACCCAATGGTTCATTCCAAAGGTCTGTACATTGACTAAATATGCATTTTAAACAAAGTTGAAAGAAAGAAAGCTTCCTGTAAGATCCCAGGGCGTCATAAAAAAGGCGAATTAAAATATGCATATCTTCCATCACCAATCAGAAATATCTATATTTGACGCCATACTTGGCTTTTGTACGCTCTTGCTGTTATTCCAACCACTCGTGAGGTTTCACAAAGCGGCGTAGCGTAAATTTTTACGTAACTGCGTAACAGTTTCCGCATGTTTTATATTACGAAGTGTCTTATTGTGTCAATAGTAGCCTAATAAAGGCCATTCGTTCCTGAATTTACCATCTCAAGCAAAACAGGGGGTCCTTGGTAGCTCATTCGGTTAGTGATTGTCCTTCAGTCCGACACAGGCCTTCCTTAGATGAGGCTACTGGTTCGAATCCCACTCAGACCAAATAAACCTGAAAAAAATCTGAGTGGATTTTTCACTCGATCGGCGTGTGTGGACAAGTAGCTAGGTACTCTCCGAAGGTTGGGAGGTTTCCTCCGGGCAAAGAGTCTGATTTCTTCAAACACTTAACCCGGCGACCCGTAAAACCTCAATCAATCAATCAATCAGTCACAAGCAAAACAGAAAATGTTCAACTCTTCCCTTTGTTTATTTGATATGTGCTAATTCTAGTAAGACCACAATTTTATTAAAATCTTTAACCGATATATGCTGAAACGAGTAAAACATGCAACTAACATTTTAGTTATAACCTCTCGATCATTTTTGTTGTTGTTGAAATAAGCGACGAGAGGAAGAAACACGAAGTGGTGTTCGGAGAATATGTTTCTGTAATACTTATACTTATAGATTACAGCGCTTAAATTTACCCCCTTCACTGATATATTGATCCATTTAGTTCAAACAAACTCCATTACAACTACATCATTTCACTGAGGGAATTCCACCAACCTGCACGTCACTCGGGAGGCGTTATCAAGGGAACAATATTTCTACATTTCACCAAAATCACGGAATGTATTTCATTAAATTAGGTTTAAGTCTCCGCGCCGAATCCGAACTTAATGAAGATTATTTCAAATGTTGTGGGACAAGCAATCAACTATTTCAAGGTAATATTTACCCCGGCTTCTACAGATAAATGAACCAAAAAGAGAATGGCATCGGAAGACAATTTATCAAATCCTTTATTGGCAGACAAACAACAAATATTCTCATCACAAATCCTGGCATGGCTATAGTTAAGTTACTTTGCTTGGGCCGTTAAGTTACTTTACTTGGGTCGTTAAGTTAGTTTGTTTGGGCTGTTAAGTTAGTTTGCTTGGACTGTTAAGTTAGTCTGCTTGGACTGTTAAGTTACATGTAGTTTGCTTGGGCTGTTAGATTAGTTTGCTTGAACCGTTAAGTTAGTTTGTTTGGGCTGTTAAGTTAGTCTGCTTGGACTGTTAAGTTACATGTAGTTTGCTTGGGCTGTTAGATTAGTTTGCTTGAACCGTTAAGTTAGTTTGTTTGGGCTGTTAAGTTACTTTGCTTGGGCCGTTAAGTTACTTTACTTGGGCTGTTAAGTTAGTTTGCTTGGGCTGTTAGATAAGTTTGCTTGGAACGTTAAGTTAGCTTGCTTGGGCTGTTAGGTTAGTTTGGTTGGGCTGTTAGATTAGTTTGCTTGAACCGTTAAGTTAGCTTGCTTGGGCTGTTAGGTTAGTTTGTTTGGGCTGTTAAGTTAGTTTGTTTGGCCCGTTAAGTTAGTTTGCTTGGACCGTTAAGTTAGTTTGTTTGGGTTGTTAGGTTAGTTTGTTTGGGCTGTTAGGTTAGTTCGCTTGTGCTGTTAAATTAGTTTTCTTGTGCCGTTAAGCTAGTTTGCTTGGACTGTTAAGTTAGTCTTCTTGGGCTTTCAAGTTTGTTTGCTTCGGCTGTTCAGTTAGTTTGCTTGGGCTGTTAAGTCAGTTTGCTTGGGCTGTTAAGTTAGTTAGATTGGACTGTTAAGTTAGTTTGATTTGGACATCTTTTTTTTTCACCAATATTGATTTTCCGATTCCGCTTAATTTAAACAAATGTTCACCATTATAACAAGCATTGTTATTTAATAGCCAACGTCTATTGCTACCATGTAAAACAATAAAATCCCAGTAGACCTATTGTCTCATATTCTGTCATCTTAATATTTCATTACATCTATATTACCAAACCTCAACCGCATGTATACACAAACAATAACAGAAACAAGCTTTGAGACTATATGAAATATAATATCCTAATATTTCGAACGAGAATACGTAAAAAGAAAAAAGAAAAAATCCAAAATCCAAAAACCAGAATGAGATGTATATAAGCAATAAGAAGTCACAAGGTCTAAGACTACCAATTATAACAAAGGTTAAAACATGTACATCGTTCACTTCGCAAGGACACTTCTCTACAACAAAGAGCCCACAACCAGTGTATAAATCATTCCGCGTGTTTTATATTACGATTTTTTATGTATAAATAGTAATAAAGTATACACAAAGGAAAAAGTTAAGCACCCCCCCCCCCCCCCAACCCTGGAAAGTCTGTACCGACCGATAAAAGCATTGGTGTAGGGAGATTGTTGGCAAATTGTTGCACAAACGACTGTGATCATAAAAGGCAACATTTTAGCGATAAGAAATCACCATTAATGGCAATAAGCTATACAATTTATTCAAGATATCGTTAGCCAAATCAAAAGTGTATTTTAACAAAATAAAAAAGATGCTTGTAAGTATGAAACTTCAGAGTCGATCTGGCTTCACAGGGCGAACATATTGAAGTAAAAATGTCACTTTGTGTGTGTAGAACACATCCCTAGAACAGAAGGTCAATAGCGCGTATAGCCTCTATTAGCTTCCAAACTGCATTTCATCCCTCCAGTGTGAAGCTGGATCTGTTGAAGGGGTAACTGCCGCTAATACCGATGTAATGCGGCTTCCAATTCATGTAGATTTTGTACAGGAGGTTCTAGCGCATTAATGTTTCTGCCCATCCTATCCCGAATGTGCTCAAAAGGATTCAAATCTGCGCAGTTACCCCTTCAACAGATGTGACGTCTCACTAGAGGGTTGAGACGCTGGTTGGAAGCTAATGGAGGCTATACGCGCTAATGACCTTCTGCTCTATAGCGATGTGTTCTACACACTCAAAGTGACATTTTTACTTCAATATGTTCGCCCTGTGAAGCCAGATGGACTCTGACGTTTCATACTTACATGCATCTTTTTATTTTGTTAAAATGCACTTTTGATTTGGCTAATGGTATCCTGAATAAATTGTATAGCTTATTGGGGATTTCTTATCGCCAGAATGTTGCCCTTTATGATCACAATCGTTTCTGGAACATCAGTTTGCCAACAATCTCCCGGTCGGTGCAGACTTTCCAGGGGGGGGGGGGGGGTGACTAACTTTTTTCTTTGTGTATATAATGCTGGTCATCCATTCTTGGATTTACCGTCACAAATAAAACAGAAAATGTTCACCTCTCACGTTCAATTATTTATTTGGTATGTTCTAATTCTAGCACGACTTTATTAAGAGACACACGCGAAAACATAAAAATTAATACAAGCATTATCCGACCCTAGCCTATATTGGGAAACACGTGGAATATATAATTCAAATGTTACAGCAAAAATCTTCTGATCATTACGTTTGTTGAAATTAGCGTTCATATAGAGAAAAAACTAAATGGCTTTAATGCAATACAGGAAAAAAGTAGACGATATACGTTATCACTTTTGTGGGAAATCTCTTAATATTATATATTTAAAGAAACAGAAATGTCAATCTGTTTGTCATTCTGGCATCTTTAGATTAAGCTTAAATGAATAAAAAGGAAGCCGTTGATATTTATTATAAAAAATTAGGATAATTGTGAAAATTGACTTTCTCACAAAACGGCTGTTTTGTTCATCCTTTTAAACTTATAAATGAAACCTCCTTTGTAAAAACCTGAAAACTCGACTTCAGCAATTCCATTAAATTTCTTAATTCGGCGGCTGTAGTCCAAAAGAGATACTCTTTTAAAATGTCCAGACAGAATGTTGTCTTTTTTGTCCTAATGGATCCAAATGGATTGAAGACGTATAACGAGATTTGTGCTTCCGTGTCGCTTTCGTGACATCCACTGTTATAATACTTCTTCATCAGCAATTCTTTATAACTGTTTCAAGGGGCATGAATAATTGAATTTGTTCTTAATGGTCTAAACAGCCCAACGTATACTATTCGGTAAGAAAAACCATTGTTGGCGAGAGCAGCAATTTAAAGGTACACCTTGTCCCGATGTTAGTGAAGTTAGCTCCCAGTTCACAGTTCACGGTTCGATATTCAGTTTTGAAGTTAGCTCCCAGTTCACAGTTCACGGTTCGATATTCGAAATGAATAATGAACCGTGAACTGGGAGCCAACTTCACAGTTCAGTTTGATATTCAACGACATAGTGAATAACGAACCGTGAACTGGGAGCCAACTTCACACTGTAGTTTAATATTCAGCAGGACTGAATAATAAACCAGGAACTTGCAGCCAACTTCACAGTCCAGTTTGATATTCCAACGAAAATAGAATACAAAACTGAATATGAAACTGGGATCCTGTGCCTTTATTATTGTACGTAAAGGGACAAAACTTAATGAGAGTACACACTAAGACATTCTGCACACTATGACGTCATCATTTTTTGAATCCACCGCCAGGGGGCGAAAATCGAATACGAAACTGAATATGAAACTGGCTTCCTGTGCGTTTATCATTGTACATAGAGGGACGAAACTTACTGAGGGTACACAATAGGACATTCGGCACAATATGACGTCATCATTTTCGGAATCCACCGCCAGGGGGCGAAAATCGAATACGAAACTGAATATGAAACTGGCTTCCTGTGCCTTTATTATTGTACATAAAGAGACGAAACTTACTGAGGGTACACACTAGGACATTCTGCACAATATGACGTCATCATTTTTGGAATCCACCGCCAGGGGGCGAAAATCGAATACAATACTGAATATGAAACTGGCTTCCTGTGCCTTTATTATTGTACATAAAGAGACGAAACTTACTGAGGGTACACACTAGGATATTCTGCACAATATGACGTCATAATTTTCGGAATCCACCGCCAGGGGGCGAAAATCGAATACGAAACTGAATATGAAACTGGCTTCCTGTGCCTTTATTATTGTACATAAAGAGACGAAACTTACTGAGGGTACACACTAGGACATTCTGCACAATATGACGTCATCATTTTCGGAATACACCGCCAGGGGGCGAAAATCGAATACGAAACTGAATATGAAACTGGCTTCCTGTGCCTTTATTATTGTACATAGAGGGACGAAACTTACTGAGGGTACACACTAGGACATTCTGCACAATATGACGTCATCATTTTCGGAATACACCACCAGGGGGCGAAAATCAAATACGAAACTGAATATGAAACTGGCTTCCTGTGCCTTTATTATTGTACAAAAAGAGACGAAACTTACTGAGGGTACACACTAGGACATTCTGCACAATATGACGTCATAATTTTTAGAATACACCGCCAGGTGGCGAAAATCGAATACGAAACTGAATATGAAACTGGCTTCCTGTGCCTTTACTATTGTACATAGAGGGACGAAACTGACTGAGGGTACACACTAGGACATTCTGCACAATATGACGTCATTATTTTCGGAATCCACCGCCAGGGGGCGAAAATCGAATACGAAACTGAATATGAAACTGGCTTCCTGTGCCTTTATGATTGTACATAAAGAGACGAAACTTACTGAGGGTACACACTAGGACATTCTGCACAATATGACGTCATCATTTTTGGAATCCACCGCCAGGGGGCGAAAATCGAATACGAAACTGAATATGAAACTGGCTTCCTGTGCCTTTACTATTGTACATAGAGGGACGAAACTTACTGAGGGTACACACTAGGACATTCTGCACAATATGACGTCATCATTTTCGGAATCCACCGCCAGGGGGCGAAACTCGAATACGAAACTGAATATGAAACTGGCTTCCTGTGCGTTTATCATTGTACATAGAGGGACGAAACTTACTGAGGGTACACAATAGGACATTCGGCACAATATGACGTCATCATTTTCGGTATCCACCGCCAGGGGGCGAAAATCGAATACGAAACTGAATATGAAACTGGCTTCCTGTGCCTTTATGATTGTACATAAAGAGACGAAACTTACTGAGGGTACACACTAGGACATTCTGCACAATATGACGTCATCATTTTTGGAATCCACCGCCAGGGGGCGAAAATCGAATACGAAACTGAATATGAAACTGGCTTCCTGTGCCTTTACTATTGTACATAGAGGGACGAAACTTACTGAGGGTACACACTAGGACATTCTGCACAATATGACGTCATTATTTTCGGAATCCACCGCCAGGGGGCGAAAATCGAATACGAAACATAATATGAAACTGGCTTCCTGTGCGTTTATCATTGTACATAGAGGGACGAAACTTACTGAGGGTACACAATAGGACATTCGGCACAATATGACGTCATCATTTTCGGTATCCACCGCCAGGGGGCGAAAATCGAATACGAAACTGAATATGAAACTGGCTTCCTGTGCCTTTATTATTGTACATAAAGAGACGAAACTTACTGAGGGTACACACTAGGACATTCTGCACAATATGACGTCATCATTTTCGGAATCCACCGCCAGGGGGCGAAAATCGAATACGAAACTGAATATGAAACTGGCTTCCTGTGTCTTTATTATTGTACATAGAGGGACGAAACTGACTGAGGGTACACACTAGGACATTCTGCACAATATGACGTCATCATTTTCGGAATCCACCGCCAGGGGGCGAAAATCGAATACGAAACTGAATATGAAACTGGCTTTCTGTGCCTTTTTTTATTGTACATAAAGAGACGAAACTTACTGAGAGTACACACTATGACATTCTGCACAATATGACGTCATCATTTTCGGAATTCACCGCCAGGGGCCGAAAATCGAATACGAAACTGAATAAGAAACTGGCTTCCTGTGCCTTTATTATTGTACATAGATGGACGAAACTTACTGAGGGTACACACTAGGACATTTTGCGCATTATGACGTCATCAATTACAGAATCCACCGCCAGTGGGCGAAAATCGAATATGAAACTGAATATGAAACTGGCTTCCTGTGCCATTATTATCGTTCATAAAGGAACGAAACTTACTTACGCCAGGTGTCGAACATAGGTGATTTGCCGACGTCACAATTTTAGCGACGTTACAAGGGCTGTGATATGTGGTAGACCGGATAAAGTATCTGTCTGTTTTTAACTCAAAATTTTCAGCATTTTACAACATATTTTTGGAAAGAAACCCCCTATATGTCTGAAATATTCTAGTAATGCGACAAAATCTTGCATGAAATGGGAGGTCAAATGAATATAGCTTAACTCTAAGCTACAGGTCTAAATTTTGTGCCACGACCAAATGTCATTGTTGCGCAAAAAAACAACAACTGGCAAATGGTCTATTGAATATGAAAATGGCTTCTTGTGCCTTTATCATTGTACATAAAGAGACGATATTTGGTATGTATACACATTAAAACACTTTGTATCTTATAACGTCTTTTTTCGTAATCTGATAGTATCTCATCTGATCCAGATAGATCCTATTTAGTTACAAGTGTATTTACATAGATATTTCGACATTTATCCTTAGTGTTGGATGTTCCCATTTTTTGTAATTAAAACCCCAAGAAAGAATGGATAAAATAACTAAAAGATTAACAACCCCACTTCAATATGTTTAATTAAATATTTGAAAAAGAAGAAGAAGGGCAAAACAGCTGAAATCTTAGGTTATCCAAATCCATCAAGATAGACAAAGCTTCCCCATTGAGTTGAAATTGAAATGGTCCAGCTTCAGAGCAGGGCCATATATGCAGGTACCTACAGTGTTTTATGATGTAACTCGTGACTTAATCCGTTTAAGACACATCTTGAACAAAACACTCACAGTTCGTTCGGATGGCATAAAGATGGCAAGGAAACGGGTATGTATCTTTTGCATTTTTATTAAACTGATTTTCTTTTGCAAATTCCAGGAATTCAACGTCTATTTTACGAAAAACTGTGCGAATTTTGGCCGCTCAGGTCACTATTGTATAATATTGGTTTAAAGGCCCACTTGCCGCCGTAGCCTGTTTAAATTTGATAAGAAAACCAATTTACAAGAGCTTTCTACGACTAATACCACTAAACTTAAACATAGGACACATAAAACGTGTCTAGTTAGCTTTAGAATGTAGAAATGGGATGAAAAACAAACGAAGAATCGAAGCCTGATTACAACAACAACGATCAGTATCGGTCAACTTTCGTGTTGGATTACCCTCATTCCAGGCCTTTTTATCTTTGGTTTACACTCAAACAATTATCAGCAGGCTTTTCCAGTCGCTGTTAACCGATCGTCAGTCTGTATTTCTCAGATAAATAGGCCTACGTAAAATTACACTGTGTCGTTAGTTCACTCACTCGACTGAAACATAACATCGCCTATGCGAGCAGATTGGTTTGTTTACGTTCCGGGCACCTAACAATTCAAATTTTCAAATTCAAATTAAAAATACAAAGTGACGTCCAAACTTTTAAATTTTGGTAAAATAGAAAGTTCCTAACTTATATTGTCTGGGAAAAATACAGAAAACGGTCTTTCTTTTTTAATGTAAACAATATTTCTGATTTTCGCGGCAAGTGTGCCTTTAAATTAATTTATTTCAAATGAGAACGCTGTGTGCCGAAGCTTGTAAGTGCGTCCCCTTACATAGATGAAATTATTTTACAAGTTAAATATGCATGTTTGCTCTACACATCTAATCCCCTAATGAAAACATTACCAACAACCGTATTTGTCCCTTTAGAAATGATATTGTAGGTTGAAAATTGTTATGTGCGTTTGTTTTTGTACTCGGAAATCATCTGAGGTACGTTCGTTTTGGGGGGTTTTTTTGTCGTAGAATATATACAAAATATATCTAATAAATTATAAAGTTGACACTAGTAGATTTTTTACTAGAATATCAATGAAATATATAGGGCGTGAAAATTGCTGAACACAAAGAAGGTGCTCCTTGTTGAATTGGTCCAAAACCGGACCCCTGATTATTAAAAGATAATTATACAGAATAGCACCCATTACTGAGTTTAATGTTCTCTTCCTAGTTGGGTTAATGTCAGTATTGAACATTAAACATTTGTAATGAATTTTACTCTGTAAAATAACCTCATATAAAGATTGGAGCAAAGTTCTAAAAACAGCACATAACCATTGAATCTATATACAACAATCAGACGTGGAAATAATGTGACTAGGAATGGCGACTCCATGACATTATCCCCCAGCGACATTTTCCCCCACGACATTATCCCCCAGCGACATTCTCCCCCTCGACACCCCCCCCCCCCTCCCCCACAAGTAGAGTAACTCCGAATAACGTAAGACCCATATTTGACTCAATATTTCGGCACTTTATTTCGCCATCACCCGTCTACCTTACTTTTTCCCCCCTTTTTTTCTGCAAAACCTCGCGGTCGATAAACAGTGGAGCCGTCGAGTTCGACTTTTATAATCAGATTTTAATTGTCAGAGCATATTTCGATTTGAATGTTAGTGAGCGACATAAGAGCAGTTATTAATCGTAGGCTTTCAAACTAGACATTCCAACTTAACATTTTAAAAATTCCTCGATCGCCGTGAAAATTTCATGTCACTAAAACCAACAATCTCGGATAGTTTCAGACGACTTGATCAAGCAAACAGTTGTGATAAATGCGACACCGTTAAATGGAGGGGTCTACGTACTGCGTACTAGTCTGGGGTGGGTGGGTGAGAGCGGTTGTGTGTGTCGGGAGGTGGAGGAGGGGGGGGGGGGGGGGCGTATGACATACCCCCTCCATTTAACGGTGTCGCATTTTACACAACTGTTCGCTAGATCAAGGCGTCTGAAATTATCCGAGAATGTTGGTTTTAGTGACTTATGAAGTTACCACGGCGATCGACGGATTTTTAAAATGTTAAGTTGGAATATCCAGTTGGAAGACCTACGATTAGGAATTGCTCGGTTTTCGCTCACTTACATTCAAATCTAAATATGCTGGGACACTTAAAATCGAAAGTAGACGTTCCAAGGCGTTCGATGCAGTTAATCGCGCCATTCTTAAAGATATATTAAGCCATTACGGTTTTTGTGGAATTATAAACAACTGGTTAGATACATGTAGCTACTTAAAAAATAGAACTCAATATGTAACATTTAATGGCCTGCGATCTCAGCCTGCTCATTTGAGCTACGGCGTGCCACAGGGGTCAATCCTTGGGCCCATATTATTTTTGATCTATATTAAAGCGGCATGAGCTGCCAAAATTAACACTTTTTCATAATTTCTGATCGTTACGGCAATAAGAGGCTTTGAAGGGCATCTCAAAACTAAATGATTGACGTTGGAATGAGGAAAATCCATGTGGCCTGTACGAACCGAAAACGTGTTCGAAAAGTAAATAAAATTTAAATAACCGGGACGACCATTCATTCATTCTAAGGCAAAGTTAGCTCAAAACAATACTTTATCGTACATTTTTTAGACTAGAAGCACTAAAAAGCTTCTGAATTATACGTCTTGAGAAAAATAGCCTATAATTTCAACATTCAGTTTTAACGTCAAAATATCAACATTTTGGCAGCTCATGCCACTTTAATGATTTGACCAAATCCAGTAATATCCTTGATTTTCTGTTGTATGCTGATAATACTAGTGCTGTTATATCAAGTCCTAACTTAAATGGATTCAGGTTATGTGCAGAGAATTAGACAATGTACGAATTTGGTTTGCAACTAATCGTCTCTCATTAAATATTCAGAAAACCCAGTTCATGATAGTTTCACCAACAAATAAACAACAGTATTCTCGTTATTTTGGGAATACACTTTCTTGAAAATATGGTAGAAATTCCTCTACCGATTTTTGGGTGACGAATACAAATAGTACAGTTAAAGTTCCACCAAAATAAATTTGTTGATGTAAGGGATAAAACAAGCTCCTCAAGATTTATTCCAGCAAATATCTTTGTATATTGGTGAAATAAATGAAATGAAATGAAAATGACATAGTATAATATTAGAACATGTAGTACGTTTGTTAATATATTACGATGCTAGTGGGTTAGGGGGTCAGGAGCCGGTTTCACAAAGCGGTGTGACATAAACTTGTTGGAGTCGAAGTCTTTGGACCCTCCAGATCCATCTCAACAGGGAGCGGTCGTTAAATGTGTCGGTGTAGACAAAATATTTTTGCACAAAAAAAAAACAAAAAAAAAAACAGAAACGATTTGAGACACCTTTGTAATTACTTAAAGTCATCTCTACAGTAAGGGTTGCCATGGCATTTACGTAAAAACTTGCGCCACGCCGCTTTGTTGAACACGCCCCAGGTCTTATGTTTCCCGCCGCTTGATTTATACAAAAATAACAAAACTATGCCAACCGCGAAAGCTTGAAGAAAAAAGACATTATTCTGTTCTTCACTGATAAGGCGTGTAAAGCTCGACCTTGCGGAGCTAGGTGTATAATATTATCAGAAGTACATGAGATATAATATACTGTATAATATCATGTTTCAACTTTTCAGCCCTGAGGCGATAAATAAGGGTTTTATAAACTATTTTTTTAAATTACTGTTGTAAAGAAAAGAGAGCCTATCATCATACTGAAATAGCTATAAGTCAATTGAGCTGAAAAACTTCTGAATTTTCTCATGAAGTTGAGTGGGAAATTGAATGCCTTTATGGTAGTTGTTTCTGAAAAGAAACCTACATTGAATAGCCTGAGGTGTGATGGCTATTCAATGCCATTCTGTATTCGCTAAAATTTCATGCGTTTACCATTTTCGATTCTTGTCCAATGTTAAACAAGAAAAACAAAACACGTAAAAACAACCGCTTTTCTGTGCCTTTCCCAAATGTCTCATTTCTTTCCAGACGCCCTGAACTGAAACGGAACAAGAAAATACGAAGTTTACACTAATGGTAATTCTGTCTGCCATCTTTCTGTTTCTGTGGTCGAGTGTCTGTGCATGTGGGTCTAACTACAGCCTAGTTGAATTTTGTAATAAACATTTACATTGGTTTGAAAATGGTTAATATATTTCTTAAGACGGAAAACGGCATTGTTGAATAGAGCACAACACTAAACACATCATTCTTTGTTGAGACTTTTACTCTAAAAGGCTAGTCGATGATGTTATCCTTATCGAGTACTCCAAGTTGCATTTTAAAAAAAAGTGATGCCTTGCTAAAGTGAACACTTTAGTTAAAATACAATATACTTCATCTAAAAGACAATATCTACCTGGTCCCAAACCATGGTTTAATTATTTTTTGTGACTTTCCTACAAGAAGCTATGGTTTATTATTCCCAGATGTCTGCTGACTGCATGTCCCTGTGCACACCTTACAACTGGCAATATGATTGGTTTATTTGACCTAAATACACCAATAGCAGGTTAGCATACCAGGTGTGCACATGTTTCAGTGACATCCAGTCACCAGACATCTGAGAATAATTAACCATAGCTTCTTGTAGGAAAGTCATAAAAAATAAATAAACCATGGCTTGGGACCAGGTAGATATTGTCTTTAACATGAACTATATTGTATTTTACCTAAAGTGTTCACTTAAAAACCGGTAAACAAAATGGCGAACTGAGGTACATAGTTTACCCAGAAAGCTTTGCGTAAATCTATATGACGTCGTCAAGTTCGACGTTAAATTCGCCAAAATCTCGCATACCCTGATCCAGAATAATTGTACTCGTGCATTCGGCAATTCTCGGTGCGACAAACGACAATGCTAGGTGCCGGTATGTCTAGACTAATTGTTGGGTTCACCACTGTCTGTAGAATCAGAGATTAACAAAACGGAGAGGGGTTTGAAGCTCCTCTGTTATATTAGTCCCAAGGTCACCAGCCCTTAAACTTGTATAGGTAGTGTTCGGTACAGGGGCTCGTTTCACAAAGCAGTCGCATCGCAAACGAAGCGTAGTTGCCAATGGATACCATATTGAAGAGATACGACGTCATGGCAACTACGATTGATAGCACTGTGCGACGGCTTCGTGGAACGGCCCCCTGATCTACACGCGCATTACCTAATCTTACGTTCAGCCAATTGACCACCTGGAGTACTAATGACACTTGGCAAGGTGTTTGATGTCTTACAGCAGCACACATGTACATTTTTAAACCTAGACCCGTATAGCCTACTTGTTAATATATTACAAAGTATTCAAGAAAATTATCCTGTCCCTCTTCATTGTCAACCTAATGAAATATCGTGGGCTTGGGTTATTACAACAACCTTTGACAAGGTATAAAGGTCTAAACGACATACTCCCTTCCAAACATCATTAGAAACTTGTCGCCATGGTTATTTTAGTGTTCAATATACAAGGGATTCAGGGACAACCAAGACACCAAAAAGCGATTGAACATTCATGACAAAATATTTTAGTACTTACAGAAATAGAAATAGAAAATAATCATAAATTTATAAAATGTTCAAATCATTCATTAAGTTAACAATAAGGTGAAGAATTACTTATGGATAACAACTTTTTGTTTTATTGGGTGACGACGTTAAACGGTTTCGATGTAGTTCTTGCATGGAAATTATGTGTTCAGAAATGGCAGATTTGTAATCAAGTTTATTAACAGATGTTTGGTGTTTTAGTCTAATGTTGAGGGGCATCCATAAACTAAATGGTTGGCGTTGGAATGAGGAAAATCCATACAGTATGTAGCCTGTAAAAACCGAAAACGTGTTCGAAAAGTTAACAAAATTTAAATAATCGGGACGACCATTCATTCATTCTATGACAAAGTTAGTTCAAAACAATACTTTACCGTACATTTTCGAGAGTAGAAGCACTAAAAGGCTTCTGAATCATACGTCTTGAGAAAAATAGCCAATAATTTCAACATTCTGTTTTAACGTCAAAATGTCAACATTTTGGCAGCTCATGCCACTTTAAGTTATGGGTTCTCTCTGTAAACACCTGCTGTTAGTTATTTATACACCAAGAAGTCGATTTCAGAACTTTATGTTAACCGTTCTGAAATTTAGGTTTTAAACAAATACCAGACTGTCCAACTTGTCGAGGTATATCTTTTTACTCAAATAAATGAAAATTGTTTTAATAATTTAAATTGATGCGCGAATTTGTAAAATTGTTTCCATTGTTTCTAGTACAACACTGTATTATCATGTTTTCTGAATTTTTTACTACAGGTTATTACAAAAGGGTATAAATTTCAAAGCTTTCAATTTTTAGTTTATGCGCAAAGCCTTGGCATGTACTGCAGACAATTTTCACTTTATTATACAACTTTTAACAAGAAAATATAAATAAATTTGTCTATCCTGGGCAGTTTGGCTCCGTGAAACATATTGTATAGGCATGTAAACTTCCTAACTTTATCCACAAAAATAAACCTGTAACAATAAGATGAGCAATATTAAGCAATATTAAGCCAGTTTCATATTCAGTTTTGTATTCGATTTTCGCCCCCTGGCGGTGGATTCCGAAATTGACGATGTCATATTGTGCAGAATGTCCTAGTGTGTACCCTCAGTGAGTTTCGTTCCTCTATGTACAATAATAAAGGCACAGGAAGCCAGTTTCATATTCAGTTTCGTATTCGATTTTCGCCCCCTGGCGGTGGATTCCGAAAATGATGACGTCATATTGTGCAGACTGTCCTAGTGTGTACCCTCAGTGAGTTTTGTCCTTCTATAGACAATAATAAAGGCACAGGAAGCCAGTTTCATATTCAGTTTCGTATTCGATTTTCGCCCCCTGGCGGTGGATTCCGAAAATGATGACGTCATATTGTGCAGAATGTCCTAGTGTGTACATTCAGTAAGTTTTGTCCGTATATAGACAATAATAAAGACACAGGAAGCCAGTTTCATATTCAGTTTCGTATTCGATTTTCGCCCCCTGGGGGTGGATTCCGAAAATGATGACGTCATATTGTGCAGAATGCCCTAGTGTGTACGCTCAGTAAGTTTCGTCTCTTTATGTGCAATAATAAAGGCACAGGAAGCCAGTTTCATATTCAGTTTCGTATTCGATTTTCGCTCCTTGGCAGTGGATTCCGAAAAGGATGACGACATATTGTGCAGAATGTCCTAGTGTGTACCCTCAGTAAGTTTCGTCCCTCTATGTACAATAATAAAGGCACAGGAAGCCAGTTTCGTATTCAGTTTTGTATTCGATTTTCGCCCCCTGGCGGTGGATTCCGAAATTGACGACGTCATATTGTGCAGAATGTCCTAGTGTGTACCCTCAGTGAGTTTCGTTCCTCTATGTACAATAATAAAGGCACAGGAAGCCAGTTTCATATTCAGTTTCGTATTCAATTTGCGCCCCCTGGCGGTAAATTCCGAAAAGGATGACGTCATATTGTGCAGAATGTCCTAGTGTGTACCCTCAGTAAGTTTCGTCCCTCTATGTACAATAATAAAGGCACAGGAAGCCAGTTTCGTATTCAGTTTTGTATTCGATTTTCGCCCCCTGGCGGTGGATTCCGAAATTGACGACGTCATATTGTGCAGAATGTCCTAGTGTGTACCCTCAGTGAGTTTCGTCCCTCTATGTACAATAATAAAGGCACAGGAAGCCAGTTTCATATTCAGTTTCGTATTCAATTTTCGCCCCCTGGCGGTAAATTCCGAAAATGATGACGTCGTATTGTGCAGAACGTCCTAGTGTGTACCCTCAGTAAGTTTCGTCTCTGTATGTACAATAATAAAGGCACAGGAAGCCAGTTTCATATTCAGTTTCGTATTCGATTTTCGCCCCCTGGCGGTGGATTCTTAAAATGATGACGTCATATTGTGCAGAATACCCTAGTGTGTACCCTCGGTAAGTTTCGTCTCTTTATGTACAATGATAAAGGCACAGGAAGCCAGTTTCGTATTCAGTTTCGTATTCGATTTTCGCCCCCTGGCGGTGGATTCCGAAAATGATGACGTCATATTGTGCAGAATGTCCTAGTGTGTACCCTCAGTGAGTTTCGTCCCTCTATGTACAATAAAAAAGGCACAGGAAGCCAGTTTCATATTCAGTTTCGTATTCGATTTTCGCCCCCTGGCGGTGGATTCCGAAAATGATGACGTCATATTGTGCAGAATACCCTAGTGTGTACCCTGAGTAAGTTTCGTCTCTTTATGTACAATAATAAAGGCACAGAAAGCCAGTTTCATATTCAGTTTCGTATTCGATTTTCGCCCCCTGGCGGTGGATTCCGAAAATGATGACGTCATATTGTGCAGAATGTCCTAGTGTGTACATTCAGTAAGTTTTGTCCTTCTATAGACAATAATAAAGGCACAGGAAGCCAGTTTCATATTCAGTTTCGTATTCGATTTTCGCCCCCTGGCGGTGGATTCCGAAAATGATGACGTCATATTGTGCAGAATGTCCTAGTGTGTACATTCAGTAAGTTTTGTCCGTCTATAGACAATAATAAAGGCACAGGAAGCCAGTTTCATATTCAGTTTCGTATTCGATTTTCGCCCCCTGGGGGTGGATTCCAATAATGAAGACGTCATATTGTGCAGAATGCCCTAGTGTGTACGCTCAGTAAGTTTCGTCTCTTTATGTGCAATAATAAAGGCACAGGAAGCCAGTTTCATATTCAGTTTCGTATTCGATTTTCGCCCCCTGGAGATGGATTCCGAAAATGATGACGTCATATTGTGCAGAATGTCCTAGTGTGTACCCTCAGTAAGTTTCGTTCTTCTATGTACAATAATAAAGGCACAGGAAGCCAGTTTTATATTCAGTTTCGTATTCGATTTTCGCCCCCTGGCGGTGGATTCCGAAAATGATGACGTCATATTGTGCAGAATGTCCTAGTGTGTACCCTCAGTGAGTTTCGTCCCTCTATGTACAATAATAAAGGCACAGGAAGCCAGTTTCATATTCAGTTTCGTATTCTATTTTCGTTTGAATATCAAACTGGACTGTGAAGTTGGCTGCAAGGTCCTGGTTCATTATTCAGTTCTGCTGAATATTAAACTACAGTGTGAAGTTGGCTCCCAGTTCACGGTTCGTTATTCACTATGTCGTTGAATATCAAACTGAACTGTGAAGTTTGGCTCCCAGTTCACAGTTCATTATTCATTTCGAATATCGAACCGTGAACTGTGAACTGGGAGCTAACTTCAAAACTGAATATCGAACCGTGAACTGTGAACTGGGAGCTAACTTCACTAACATCTTGTCCCGTATTGTTGATTTTTCCCACGTCAGCCGCCTCTGTTAGAAACTCTCGCCTTGCTAAAATTAGACGATAAAGTCAGTTGTCCGTCTTATCAAACTAGTATTAAAGTGGCCTGAGCTGCCGAAATTTACACTTTTTCCACAATTTATAATCGTCACGACAGTAAGAAGCTTTGAAGGCCATCGAAAAACTAAATGATTGACGTTGGAATGAGGAAAATCCATACAGTATGTGGCCTATACGAACCGGAATAGTGTTCGAGAATATAAATAATCGGGACGACCATTCATTCATTCTAAGCCAAAGTTAGTTTAAAACAGTACTTTATCGTACATTCTCGAGACTAGACGCACTAAAAAGCTTTTGAATTATACGTCTTGAGAAAAATAGCCGATAATTTCAACATTCTGTTTCAACGTCAAACTATCAACACTTTTAACAGTCTATCACTAGTGATCATCTCAGCAACTTTCCGTTATGCCGGACTTTCAGCTATCTTCTACGATAGAGAGGAAGCCTTTGTTTTCTTCAATTTCAGGAGAAAAATAGATTTTGAGGAATGGGCGTTTGTTGCCAACCCTGGGACGCGGGTTCGATTCCAGGTTCTGGCGTCAGCAATAATTTGTAGAGGATATCTGCGACTCAGGTTCGAATCTCATTCAGAAACTTGAAAAAATTATGAGTGGATTTTCCCCTCGATCGCCGTATGGGAAAGAGTTACTAAGTGCTATCCGAAGGTCGGGGGTTTCCTCTGGGCGATGAGCCGGGTTTATACCACCACTTAGCGTAAGACATCAATCAATCAATCATGTATGTACAATTCCATGAACACTAAAACACACAGGCACAAGGAAAATATTCTTGTCTAAAATAACCATTGTTATATACCGACATTCTAAAAGACATCAATTAATTAAACTCATGCAATACGTAATGGCCGGGAGCTGTGATCAACTGAATAAATCAGACAACCGGCATATGAGTGCTAGAGATAGGTACCAAACTCGTATGTGCTACTTTTCGATGCAGTTTCCAGCGCCCTTATCAAGCAAACATACTTGCTTTCTTATTTGATAGTATGGGATTTGCTTTTATATAGTTCAATTTACCGAACTTATGGTGATATTACATATACCAACGTTCGGTATACGAATTTGAAATACAAGCCATGAAAATATTATTGTAACTCCTCGGTATGGACGATTCCTACCCCAGACTTCTTTAAAACTCATAAAAGATTATTCTTGTCCGCATTTATTACATGTAGCTATTCCAAAGGGCGTACACCTGGTCTTAAACAACAACAAACCTGTCATTTCTTGGAGAGTTTGCCGCCATTTTGCGTGAAGTTCGATTGATTGATTGATTGGAGTTTTACGCCGTACTCAAGATTATGCGTGAAGTTCGAACTGAGTCAAACGGTGCATGCCAAATAAATAAAATAAATAAAAATAAATAAAAGAGGACAAGAATAATCTTTTATGGGTTCTAAAGAAGTCTGAGGTAGGAATTGTCCATACAGAGCAGTTACAATATTATTTTCATGGCTTGTAATTTCCGACAAAAGTGCGTAGACTGAACGTTGGTATATGTAATATCACCACTAGCTTTTATATAGGTCACACAAAATTAAAACAACGTTAAGGGCATATGGCTTAGTTCCCTGTAAACCTCGCTCTGACTTATGGCCCTGGGAGAAGGTTGAGCTTTAGGCCCATTATCCATAGGCGTTGTTCCCTAGTGGCCTTTTCTCTGGTGGCGTTGTGCCTTTTTACCTTACGCTGTACCCCGCCTGTACCCATAGGCTGTTCCCGAGTAGCCTTTTCTCTAGTGGTGTTGTGCCCTTTTACCTGACCCTGTACCCCGCCCGTATCCATGGGCTGTTCCAGAGTGGCCATTTCTCTAGTGGTGTTGTGCCTTTTTACCTGACCCTTTACCCCGCCCGTATCCATGGGCTGTTCCCTAGTGGCATTTTCTCTAGAAGTGTTGCGCCTTTATTTCCTGACCCTGTACCCCGCCCGTATTCATAGGCTGTACCCTAGAGGCCTTTTCTCTAGTTGTGTTGTGCCTTTTTTAAGTTTCAAATTCTAATAAAAATCATAATCAGATAAAAAAAATTCAATTTTGGCAACATAATGAAAGTTCCTAACTTCATCTAAATGTGTAAAATGCAGAAGTTTTTTTTGAACATTTTGGCAATGAGTGTGCCTTTAAAAGCCAGAATCGATTATTCATAGAATGACAAAGAAACAGACAGATGTGGAATCCGATGGAGACTCAAAACATTAACAACGTCTGAGTGATCCAAAGTCTCGTCTGACCGCATAATAGAATTACTTACTTTTAACTAAGTTTGAGCCGGAGTAATTTTCCTAGAAAACATTATAACCTTTCTGCAATGCCAGCAAGTTTTTTCAAGTGAGGATCTCAACATTGAAAGCATCGTCTGAACCCACGGTTAATAGTTGCGTCCCACTTGCCGCCGTAGCCTGTTTGACATTTGTTAAAGGCACACTTGCCGCGAAAATCAGGAATATTGTTTACATTAAAAAAGAAAGACCGTATTCTGTATTTTTCCCAGACAATATAAGTTAGGAACTTTGTATTTTTACCAAAATTTAAAAGTTTGGACGTCACTTTGTATTTTTAATTTGAATTTGAAAATTTAAATTGTTACGTACCCGGAACGTAAACAAACCGATCTGCCCCCTATTGACGATTTTATGTTTCAGTCGAGTGAGTGAACTAACGGCACAGTGTAATTTTACGTAGGCCTATTTATCTGAGAAATACAGACTGACGATCGGTTAACAGCGACTGGAAAAGCCTGCTGATAATTGTTTGAGTGTAAACCACAGATACAAAGGCCTGAAAGGAGGGTAATCCAACACGAAAGTTGACCGACACTGATCGTTGTTGTTGTAATCAGGCTTCGATTCTTCGTTTGTTTTTCACCCCATTTTTACAGTCTAAAGCTAACTAGACATGTTTTATGTGTCCTATGTTTAAGTTTAGTGGTATTAGTCGTAGTAAGCTCATGTGAATTGGTTTTCTTAGCAAATTTAAACAGGCTACGGCGGCAAGTGTGCCTTTAAGAAAACTAATGTACATGAGGTTACGACGAAAGCTACCAAAGCGTACTAGGGACATACATGATTTTATTTTTAGGCCTCTGCTAGCTCGTTATAACGAGATACAAATATCTGGATTGGGGTTTAATTCGAGTTACCTCCCTTAGGAAGTTTTTTTTTCTTCTAATTTTGTTAATAAAGTACCGGTAATTGTAGTAAACTATCCTCTTTAAGAGCTGCATTGTACGAAAGCGTATTAGAGACATAGGGCCTACATGATTTTATTTATAGGTGATTCACTATCTCATTATAACGAAAAAATTTCTAGTTATAACGAGAGTGAAAATATCTCGTTAAAACGAGATACGTTTTCGTTATAATGAGATAGCGTTCCCATCAACCAGACTAAGCAAAATTAGATGCCGTTAAGGTACAGTTTAGTTCGGACAAATAACTAATGCATATGTTTATTCTGCATTATTGAGGTGATCACATGCGATAATTACTGCGCCTTTCAAAGTAAATACCGGTAATTAGAATATCAGTGGTACCAATTGAATGCAGTAATAATTAGTATTTTGGAGGGAACTTTTTACATAGGCCTACGTCTTTAGAAAAGACCGTGTTCAAGAACCGCGACGGGAGGGGTGGGTGCAAGGGGGCTGCGAATCCCGCCACCTCACCCTCCCCCTTTTGGTCGGCTAAAATAATGTATTTATATAGCATAATGAAATGGCGAACGGGAAGTATTCTGCACTGAAAGTATAGGCTTGCAATACGGGGCCTCGCTGGTCCAGTGTGTTAGAGTTATCGTCCCTCAGTCCCATACAGACCTTCCATCGAAGCGGCACGGGTTCGAATCCCACTCAGACCAAATAAAAATTGAAAAATTTCTAATTGATTGATTGTTGGGTGTTTTAGGCCTACATCGCGTTCAAGATTTTTGGTAGAAGGTAATTTGGGGGTTGAAAGTCAGTGGCGTGTGGCGGCATTTCGACGGTCACTTTAGGACAGTTTCGGCCTTCACTTTAGGATAGTTTCGGCCGTCACTTTAGGACAGTTTCGGCCGTCACTTTAGGACAGTATGGATAGGTTTTTAAAAATAACAGTCTGTATAAATCTACAGATAAGAAATAATCTATCTGTTGAGTTGTATAGAAACGGTCAAAGGGATATAATCCGGAGCCAGAATACTTTGAGGTATAGGAAGAGTTACCTACCTTGGGTATTGAATAACGCGGTGATTCGTCTTTAAACGGGGATTCCCTGCGTAAAACCCAGGCAGACAGGTCTTATTGCACCACGGCTATGAAATGGGGATTTTCCATGACGTCAGGAGAACAGTTTCGGCCGTCGCTTTAAGACAGTTAGTGATACAATCTGAGATTACAACTGTCAGTGTCCATTCGCTGCTCGGATAGAAAATGACCTGTGAAATGTTTCTGAAACCTTACTAAAACTGACAGACGTACAGAGCCCAGAAAAAAACAAGCACAATATTCCAGAAGGTAACAATTTAGTCCAAGTAGGGTGTTTGTAAAGCAGGACTATGATAAGGGGCATGCAGTGCCCTTATATGCTGCAGGTCATCAGAAACAAGCACTCAATACTGACGGAAAAGAACAATTACTCTGAAAATAATGAAACCAGCGCAACCAAAATAGGAGCATCCAGCATGTCCACCAAGTTTCGAAAATATCCGACAAAAACCATGGGACAAGCATCCATTGTCCATGTCTTTCTATACTTTTGGAAAAAATAATGAAACCAGCAAAACTAAAATAAGAGGTGCACACCCTTGCTGGATGTCTATCATGTCTACGAAGTTTTTTTTTTAAAAATCCGATAAAACCCGTGGAAGGAGATGCGATGATAAGCATCCATTGTCTATGTCCTCCGATACTGTAGAAAAGAGGCACTAGCTCTTAAAATAATGAAGCCAGCGCAATAAAAATAGGAGGTGCACATCCTCGAATAATATCCAGCATAGTTTCGAAAATGGATAAAAACCGTAGGAGGAGATGCAATGACAAGAAATCTTTACTGACGTCACAGACAGACAAGCTGATGGCTAACCCCCCCCCCCCCCCCCCGCATTATATGCCGGGGGTATAAAAAGGTTATAAACATCAGCCAAAAGTTGTTACAAATACTGTTGTCTGTTTGTATCAAAACACGTGACGTGTTTCAAACAAAACTCGTCAAGATTGGAACAAAACTCGTGAGTTGGAATAAAAATCGTACGTTTTGACAAAACTAGTTGCAACAGGGTACCTAATATATCTGTTTTTCAATTTCGAATTAAAAATTCAAAATGATGCCAAATAGATTGATTGTTTGGTGTTTTACGTCGCGCTCAAGATTATTTCACTATCGAGATTGTAGCAACAATTTCCTTATCCCCGATTCAAGGGAGACGCATTCTACTCGTGCCTTCGGTAAATTCGAATCCCGAAGGAGCGAGAATCTCGTATGGATTTTTCTTACAGCTTTTTATTCTGTTACTTTGCCATGAACATCATAGCTTATAACGGCGTACAAATTCTGCCTTAGCCACGTCTGAAAGGGATACTACGAGACTACGATTGCCTGTACGGACGGTCTTAAACCCGGCACGTCTTTACACGACATAGCTAGCATGTGATAATTCCTGCGCTAACACTTTTAAAACCTAGGAAAACAAAAAAATCCTCACATGACGGTACGCGTGAATATTTTAATGGGATTTAAAGGCAAGCAAAATAAGTTAGGAAAAGTAGTCCCATTCTGAAGAAATCAAGCAAGATGCATGGCGACGCTGCCTGTCGGATCGATTCACATTGAACTGATAATTGTTATCAGTTCCCCGCGTCTTCAGTATAGTTACTAATATCTGATTGATTAATTGATGTTTTACGCCGCACTTAAGATTATTTCATTGATATGATGGAGTTGCCAGGTTGAATGGGAAAGGAAATCCCCGACCTTCGGTGAGTACCTGGCAATTCTTCCACATACGGCGACCATATGAAAAATCCATTCAGAAATGTTTATTTGAACCACAGCGGCCACTCACTAATATCTGAAATGTAGGTTGTAACTTTAACGTTACCCCTAGCTAATAAGGGTAGAGAAGGAGTAAATGCGAGTAAACATCCAGTTAAATTTATGATGTTTTGTCGTAGAATCACTTGACCCTCGGGGGTTAAGTCTCCATAGTCCAATGGATTCAAATTGCCGGTAATGCAAAAATACAGCCGTCAGTATATAAAAAATAGTAATTTTCCGAAACCCGAACGATGTGTTGGAGAAACTCTAATTTTAGATTGGGCAACAGTATTGAAAGAGTTCGCTGCATAATGCCCCGTGGCAGCCATCGCTATAAGTATGGTGTCCCCCCATAAGTCCGACGTCCCACAAGTCCGACGCCCCACAAGTCCGACGTTTTATACGCTCGTTGTGAGACGGGTCGTATTATGGTTTCGCGTCGTCCGCCATTACGGTCTAGAATTAACATAGTGATGCCCATTTCTGTGACATTTCATGGTGTTTGAACGAAGTAGTGTGGTTTAAACGCTATTTCACTTTATATTTTCTTTTTCTTTTGTTTCTTGCAACAGAACATGATTATTCCTTGGTCACCGATATATCTTAATAATAACTGTGTCGGACTTGTGGGATGTCGTAGAATGTCGGACTTATAATACCTTTCTCAAAATGTCGGACTTCTAGGAATTCAGAAATGTGGCTATCTTAAAATGTTTTTTTCCTTTGTTGGACTTATGGGACGTCGGACTTGTGAGACGTCGGACTTATGGGGAGGGGGAATCATAAGTATGTTATAAGTTTCAAGACAATACAACGCTCACATTCTTTTGGCAATAGAGGTTTTCGCTCACTAAAGTCACAAATATTTGGCAGCTGAAGTCACTTTTAACAAGAGGGTAAACTGAGAACTAAATCATCAAACACAAGACAAAGCGGACAAGTTGTTTTATTTTAGAGGCATTCACATTTGGTTATTCAAATGAATAAGAAATATATTTCAGGATGAAAGATAATATTTCCATTTCCGAGATATTAAGTTAACATTTAATTTGCAAACAATTGTACACGAGCGAACACAACATGTAGGTTATGATATATTATGAAGAAAACCAAAAATGAGCAATTGTAAATATAATATACCGGTAATAAATATCTGTACGCGAGAAAACCCAAACACACACTTACACTCGCAAAATCTTTTTAGTCTACATACTAAATATAAAGATGTTATGTAACCTTTTTATAGTGGAAATTTTTCCAAAGTAAATGATATTATTGTGAGTCCCACGAACGTAACTTTCTTTTGTAAAAGTTCAGATCTTCTGTAGATAATGGAATGTTTGAGAAAACAAATTTCAAGTCAAATAAAAATGATGCATACAGGGGTGAAAAGTAAAGTCTAATTTTGAGGTTATAGTCAAAGGTTTCAAAAACATTAAACAGCCGTTTAAGTTAAACTTTATAAACGCCACTCAGATGACCAATTCTTTTCTAAAAGCCAATAATACTTATGAGCAAATATATACACAGGTTTTGACGTAAAATCGAACTTCATCCAACAGGGGCCGGTTGTTCAAAAGAAAATTAGCTTAACGGTAGGTTAAATGACGTGGCATAACAAAGGAATTTCTTTGTTACGCGACCTAATCTAACCTGCCGTTAATCTAATTTTCTTTTGAACAACCGACCCCAGGTCTTTAATATTAACATTGCAAACACAACATACAGAAAAAAATAGACACATATTGCAAGCGATTAATTACGGTAGATGAAGTGCAACAATTAAAAAAAAAGTAGAAATAACATTAAGAAAATTTCTAAGTCTTTGTCTGCTGTCAGTAAATAATTACCAAAAGATTGATTGATTGATTGGTGTTTTACGCCACGCTCAAGATAATTTCCCTTTTATGGTGACGTTGCCAGGTGAAGGAAGGGGGGACAAAGCTCTCTGGACCATCAGCACGTGTACCTGGTAACGGCAACTCGTCCACACAGTGCTGGAGCCTAGAAAAAACCTTCGTAGTATCTGTTTCCTCTTGTTGGTAACTAGTTGAAGTTCTTCAAACTCTGTTGCCAAGATATTGTTGATGGGTGGTCTGTTTGCCGCCCATCATCAATATCTTGCCAAAGAGTCTGAAGAACTTCAACTAGTTGGTAACCCAATTATGGAATCGATCCACATGCACCTGATTTGAGGAATTGAAGCAAGATATAATCTGTGCACATGTAGTACAATAATGACTACGACATGAAATGATACAAGATTGTTAGCAGTAAATGATATGCTGATATTGCCTGCTATTAATAAATATGATTAATGATTTATATTCATCTCTTCTTTAAATTCAGCTCAAAAACAGTAAATATATATACATGTATCAAATCCATTGGACTTTATTCCCGCCGATTAATGACTTCAACTATTATTTATATGTATCTTTTTCAAAGGTGAATAAATGAAATGAAATGTTAATTTCCAATATTTACAAATACTATATGGGGTGTAAATAACAATGTATAGTATACAAAGGTAAAAAGAGAGGTGTTGACCTAGCAGCCAGTGCTCAAAATAAAATCTTACGCCAAAAATATATTACGACAAATTATGCAGCACTTTGAGTTTTTGTGGATTCTCTGTGACAAACCAATAAAAAAAATTGTAAAAAAATCAGATCAGAATTGATTATAACCCTCCTTTCACAGAATCAGCCTAACACTGTCTTTCTGACCATTCATCCAATCGTTAACTTTTTGGGTTTAGACCATACTGACGATGATTTCACTAATATTATATTACGAAGTACATGAGGCAGTGAATTGCTCTATAAAGAGTTTGATGAAAACGCCCAATTTCAGAAAAAGGGCTGGCCACTACTGCATACAATTTAAGGTCATATTCCATTGACCAGCAATGCTAAATTTTTCCTCATGAAACTGCAAAAAATAATAATAAATTGCACCTCTTCCACATAGCATCATTTCAAAAACATTGCTCAACATCCATTAACTTATAAGATATTCTAAAATTGACTTGACTATCGCAGGCCTTGCTGGATAATAGACGGTCAAGTTTATCACTAGATCCCAGCCAACAATTGACCAGTTGACCTCTCTGTCAGTGTAACACGTCCAGCCCAAACGTACAAAAGGATGGATAAGCTTAGTGAAATAGCTCTGAAGTCATGATACAATGTATTTCTACATTAAACTAACAAAGTGAACACTCAGGGTTTGTTTAAACTTTTGGCCAAAATGCCTAGTTCTGGTGGGGAAGTCAATTGGCCAGCTGTACCATGGTCTATTCAACCAAATCTACATACTTAGTATACGAAATGTCTTGAACCAAGGAAATTGTGTATAAACAGATATAAAGAGGGGGGGGGGGATGTCTTTATCCATTGGAAATCTTGTATAAACAGATATAAAGAACGGGAAAATGTCTTTATCCATTGGAAATCTTGTATAAACAGATATAAAGAACGGGAAAATGTCTTTATCCATGGGAAATCTTGTATAAACAGATATAAAGAGGGGGAGAATGTCTTTAACCATGGGAAATTATGTATAAACAGATATAAAGAGGGGGAGAATGTCTTTAACCATGGGAAATCTTGTATACACAGACATAAAGAGAGGGGGATGTCTGTATCCATGGGAAATCTTGTATACACAGACATAAAGAGGGGGAGAATGTCGTTATCCATGGGAAATCTTGTATAAACAGACATAAAGAGGGGGGGGGGGGGGGGATGCCTTTATCCATGGGAAATCTTGTATAAACCGACATAAAGAGGGGGAGAATGTCTTTATCCATGGGAAATCTTGTATAAACAGACATAAAGAGAGGGGAGAATGTCTTTATCCATGGGAAATCTTGTATACACAGATATAAAGAGGGGGAAAATGTCTTTATCCATGGGAAATCTTGTATACACAGATATAAAGAGGGGGAAAATGTCTTTATCCATGGGAAATCTTGTATACACAGATATAAAGAGGGGGAAATGTCTTTAACCATGGGAAATCTTGTATACACAGACATAAAGAGGGGGAGAATGTCTTTATCCATGGGAAATCTTGTATACACAGATATAAAGAGGGGGAAAATGTCTTTAACCATGGGAAATCTTGTATACACAGATATAAAGAGGGGGAAATGTCTTTAACCATGGGAAATCTTGTATACACAGATATAAAGAGGGGGAAATGTCTTTAACCATGGGAAATCTTGTATACACAGATATAAAGAGGGGGAAATGTCTTTAACCAAGGGAAATCTTGTATAAACAGACATAAAGAGAGGGGAGAATGTCTTTATCCATGGGAAATCTTGTATACACAGACATAAAGAGGGGGAGAATGTCTTTATCCATGGGAAATCTTGTATACACAGACATAAAGAGAGGGGAGAATGTCTTTATCCATCGGAAATCTTGTATACACAGACATAAAGAGGGGGAGAATGTCTTTATCCATGGGAAATCTTGTATAAACAGACATAAAGAGAGGGGAGAATGTCTTTATCCATGGGAAATCTTGTATAAACAGACATAAAGAGAGGGGAGAATGTCTTTATCCATCGGAAATCTTGTATAAACAGACATAAAGAGAGGGGAGAATGTCTTTATCCATCGGAAATCTTGTATACACAGACATAAAGAGGGGGAGAATGTCTTTATCCATGGGAAATCTTGTATAAACAGACATAAAGAGAGGGGAGAATGTCTTTATCCATGGGAAATCTTGTATACACAGACATAAAGAGAGGGGAAAACAGCATTAAATATTTCTCCTATCATATCTCGTAAGTTGCTATGACGATTAGGTAAAACCTTAAGTCTACGTCCTATTGTTTGCTTCACATGCTTCAGGAATTGAAATAAAATAAAAACAGCACCTTGAAATTGTTGGCAAGAGAAAGAATTCAATTATATGCATGTTTGTTACAGGGCAACATGTGGCTGGCAGAATAGAACCCCCATACCATTGAGTCCATTGTCAATAACACTATAAATGAATTTTAATTTGAAGCGGTTCTTGTTATAGGAACGACAAAGACGACAAAAATAATAATCTCAGATATTAATACACGCAATTATCTGATGCACAATCCGTGATATGTGAATATTATGGAAAATGTTGGCTATAAATTTGACTATTAGAAACCATGGAAGATAAGTAAATACAAAGGATAAACAAGGATCTGCACACAAGGTTGCTATGGCGAAATACACAATTATGACAGAAACAAAGATATGATGCAATTTGAAATAAATTTTTTAAATCTTAAAATTCAACAATTTAATATAGAACATAGCTTACAGCATACAAGATCATACATATCACAGAAAACCAATGACTCTCATCCAATCAGTGAGTTGTGACCAACCATAGCTTTTTAATCCTAAATGACCTTTTAAAGGTTAACCAATCAGCTCACTAAAATCTCCCATAACCCTTTTTGAGTTGACCAATCAGCTTCTCTCAAACATCAATGACCTTTGACATCCAGGGTGGAATTCTGTGTGTATTTGAGGAATGGTGACAAGGAACTTAAAAATAACACACTATTATGCTGGTAATTAAATCTGAAAGAAAACAGTGGGTAATAGATTTATTAATAAAGTCTTTACCAAAATATAACAAAGGATAACATAATAATTCATAAAGTCTTAACGAAAAACTTTGGTGTATCATGTCAGACTGAAGAAACAAGCATCTAGATAATATTATTTATTGGTTCATTTTCAAAATAGGAAATTGAAAAAAAAGTCTGGTGAAAATTGTCACTATCATTACTTATTATCATTATATATAGATCACATGTTCTTAACTGAGGGCCTGGGTGACTCAGTGGCTAGAGAGATAGTTCCTCAGTAAGACAGAGGCCTCGATGACTCAGTCCGTTGGTCAAGGTGGCTCAGTGCGTTAGAGAGGTAGTCCATCAGTCCGACAGAGGCCAAGGTGGCTCAGTCTGTTAGAGAGATAGTCCATCAGTCCGACAGAGGCCAAGGTGGCTCAGTCTGTTTGAGAGGTAGTCCATCAGTCCGACAGAGGCCAAGGTGGCTCAGTCTGTTAGAGAGGTAGTCCATCAGTCCGACAGAGGCCAAGGTGGCTCAGTCTGTTCCGACAGAGGCCAAGGTGGCTCAGTCTGTTAGAGAGATAGTCCATCAGTCCGACAGAGGCCAAGGTGGCTCAGTCTGTTAGAGAGGTAGTCCATCAGTCCGACAGAGGCCAAGGTGGCTCAGTCTGTTTGAGAGGTAGTCCATCAGTCCGACAGAGGCCAAGGTGGCTCAGTCTGTTAGAGAGGTAGTCCATCAGTCCGACAGAGGCCAAGGTGGCTCAGTCTGTTAGAGAGATAGTCCATCAGTCCGACAGAGGCCAAGGTGGCTCAGTCTGTTTGAGAGGTAGTCCATCAGTCCGACAGAGGCCAAGGTGGCTCAGTCTGTTTGAGAGGTAGTCCATCAGCCAGACAGAGGCCAAGGTGGCTCAGTCTGTTAGAGAGATAGTCCATCAGACCGACAGAGGCCAAGGTGGCTCAGTCTGTTTGAGAGGTAGTCCATCAGCCAGACAGAGGCCAAGGTGGCTCAGTCTGTTAGAGAGATAGTCCATCAGTCCGACACAGGCCTCAGTCAGACACAGGCCACAGTGGCTCAGTCTGTTGGAGAGACAGCCCCTCAGTCCGACACAGGCCACAGTGGCTCAGTCTGTTAGAGAGGTAGTCCATCAGTCAGACAGAGGCCAAGGTGGCTCAGTCTGTTAGAGAGATAGTCCATCAGTCCGACACAGGCCTCAGTCCGACACAGGCCACAGTGGCTCAGTCTGTTAGAGAGGTAGTCCATCAGCCAGACAGAGGCCAACGTGGCTCAGTCTGTTAGAGAGATAGTCCATCAGTCCGACAGAGGCCTCAGTCAGACACAGGCCACAGTGGCTCAGTCTGTTGGAGAGATAGCCCCTCAGTCCGACACAGGCCACAGTGGCTCAGTCTGTTGGAGAGATAGTCCCTCAGTCCGACACAGGCCACAGTGGCTCAGTCTGTTAGAGAGGTAGTCCATCAGTCAGACAGAGGCCAAGGTGGCTCAGTCTGTTAGAGAGATAGTCCATCAGTCCGACACAGGCCTCAGTCCGACACAGGCCTCCGTGGCTCAGTCTGTTAGAGAGATAGTCCCTCAGTCCGACACAGGCCACAGTGGCTCAGTCTGTTAGAGAGGTAGTCCATCAGTCAGACAGAGGCCAAGGTTGCTCAGTCTGTTAGAGAGGTAGTCCATCAGTCCGACACAGGCCACAGAGGCTCAAGTCTGTTGGAGAGATAGCCCCTCAGTCAGACACAGGCCACAGTGGCTCAGTCTGTTGGAGAGATAGTCCCTCAGTCCGACACAGGCCACAGTGGCTCAGTCTGTTAGAGAGGTAGTCCATCAGTCAGACAGAGGCCAAGGTGGCTGAGTCTGTTGGAGAGGTAGTCCATCAGTCCGACACAGGCCACAGAGGCTCAGTCTGTTGGAGAGATAGCCCCTCAGTCAGACACAGGCCACAGTGGCTCAGTCTGTTGGAGAGATAGTCCCTCAGTCCGACACAGGCCACAGTGGCTCAGTCTGTTAGAGAGGTAGTCCATCAGTCAGACAGAGGCCAAGGTGGCTCAGTCTGTTAGAGAGATAGTCCATCAGTCCGACAGAGGCCTCAGTCAGACACAGGCCTCGGTGGCTCAGTCAGTAAAAGACAAAGTCTCTCAGTCCGACACAGGCCTCGGTGGTTCAGTCAGTAAAAGACATACAGTGTAGTCCCTCAGTCCGACACAGGCCTCGGTGGTTCAGTCAGTAAAAGACATACATGTAGTCTCTCAGTCCGACACAGGCCTCGGTGGTTCAGTCAGTAAAAGACATAGTCCCTCAGTCCGACACAGGCCTCGGTGGTTCAGTCAGTAAAAGACATAGTCTCTCAGTCCAACACAGGCCTTGTTGGCTCAGTCGGTTAGAGAGATAGCCCCTAAGTCCGGCACAGGCCTCAGTGGCTCAGTCAGTTAGAGAGATGGTCCCTCAGCCAGACAGAGGCATTGATGACTCAGTCCGTTATACAAATTTAAAAATTCAAAACTGAATCTCAAACAAAAACTTTACTTAAAATACATGTACTTACCTTAAAACCCCTTTATATAAACCTTTAGGGCGGTGACTAGGTGAGGAAAACAGTCCAAAACATTGACATAAAGATCGCAGATTATCATAATCATCTAGATTTTTCTGAACAAAGTATATAGAGTAGATTATTCTGCAATAGAGTGAGAAAAAAATAACAATAGAATAGCTGACATCAGAGTGACAGATTGACATTTACGCATCCATCATACCACCTGGCAACTATTTCACACAGGGTGTTCAATTGATAACCCAGTAATACTTTTTCTGCCTTAATCGCTAGTCTTATCATTCATCTTTTAGCGTTATATTTCAAACATAAAAGAGGCATGAGCTGTTCAAATCGGAACTTTTTTCATAAATTCTGTTTGTCAATACTTCAAGAGGCTTTGAAACTCACAGAACTACTAAATGGTTCACGTTGGAATGAGGAAAATCCATACAAGTGTTCCATGCAAGTGGAAATAGTGTGCTAAAAGTAAACAAAACTTAAATAACAGAGACGAATGTTCATTTATTTTAAGTCTAAGTTACTTCGAAACATTACTTTAGAGTACATTCTTGCAGCCTGTAGCTTTCAAAAAATTCTGAATGATACCTATTGAAAAAATAGCTGATAATTAACGGGAAAATATCGTTCATGCCACTTGAAGGCTAGATGACCAGCATGTTCTTACCCTTTACGAGGAAGTGTTGCCTTTCCCCTTGCGCCCGTGCACCCGGTCAGACCAGCCTGTACCAACATCAAACTGTTCTTCACCATGTTAGCCAGGGTTTCATCATATAGAACTTCGGCCGTCAGAGCAACATCTTTGAGAAACAAGCCCTGCATTCTGCAATAGAACAGAGGTAGTCAAAGGTATGAATTAATTGATCCTTTAAAGTGGCATGAGCTGCCCAAATTCACACTTTTTTCATAATTTCTGATCGTCACGACAGTAACATGCTTTAAAGGCCATGGAAAAACTAAATGATTGGCATTGGAATGAGGAAAATCCATACAGTTTGTGGCTTGTGCAAACCGAAAACATGTTCGCAAAGTAAACAAGATTTAAATAACAGATACGAGCATTCATTCATTCTAAGCTAAAGTAGGCTCAAAACAATACTTTATTGTACATTTTTAAGACTAGAAGCACTAAAAAGCTTCGGAATTATACGTCTTGAGAAAAATAGTCAATAATTTCAACATTCTGTTTTAACGTCAAAATAACAACATTTTGGCAGCTCATGCCACTTTTAGAATAAAATAAGAATTCTAAAGAAAAAATATTGGGAGGCCAAATTATTTGCCTTTGTCAAACACTTGTAAGATATTATTATGATAAATATACCATACTCTAACACATGTGATTTCCATATATTTTGTGAGATAGGACAAAATGGGTGTATAAACTAGCCCATACGCAGGGAATGTTTTCAATGTGTTGTGCGATGCTCTGACACAGTAATACGTTATTATTTTAAAATTTCTGTGACAAAAGAAAGTAGAAGTCACCAAATGATACCACCGTCCATACGCAAATGGGGATTTCAGGCTGTTGTGTATGCTTTGCCTATTGGCCGTAAAATAAAACTATGAAGGACATACATGCATGATAATGTGGACAAGTAATGGTTAAAAATTGACAGCAAAATTCCATTAGTGAAAAGTAGAAATAAATTCACGCATGTTATCAAGTCTACTCGTGGCCAAAAAAATAAACAAATGAAAGAGTTATTTGAATGTAGTACACCTATCATTTGGCAGATATACATTTGTATATGATTAGGTTGGGATGGAACTATTCAGCCAAAAAGAATGGGTGGCAAAATCCCAGTTTCATTGGAGGGTAAAGCTTGTAAATAATATTTGGCTTTAATAGTGAATGTGTTAGAATAGAAATAATGGATTGTTTGTTTTCGTATACACTGGGAAGCGCTGTCAATTTCTTTTTTTAACTCTGGCCCTTCCTTTTTTATGCAGCACGAAAATGATATGCAATGATATGCCCCTTTTAACACTGGTTATTTTAGACAAGAAGATTTTCCCTGTGCCCGTGTGTTTTAGTGTTGAAAAATATAATATTATTTTTCTTGGCTAGTTCCGCTTAGCCTGCCAGATAATTCAACACCTGAGTGACATTCTCGTTCAAAGATTGACTTTTCACCACACTCCACAGTAATAATCCACAGGTAACGGTACACTAAACCTTTACATATCCGTGAAACAAATCTATAAATCTGGCGTCTATCAACCTAATGAAATATCATGTGTTTAGTTTATTACAACTTATGATTGGGTACTGTATAAAGGTCTAAATGATATACCTCTTTTTAACATGGACAAACTTGTCTCCATGGATATTTTAGACGAGAAGATTTTCCCTGTGTGCGTGTATTTTAGTGTTCATAAATATATACATCCATTCCAGTTTTGAAACTAGTAATAGGTTCAGAGACAGGGAACAGCTAAAATGCATCAAATTAATGAGCTCGGTTTTTCTCCCCACTAAACCTGGCATTGCCGCCATATAAGTGAAATAATCTTGAGTGAAGCATAAAGCACCAATCAATCAATTAATCAAGATGACTAATTTGGAGAAATTGTTCGGTTTCAAAATGATGAAGAATAAAATCATATGAGCATCTTTTGCTTCAGTCGCCACAGCTTTGAGCTTTTGCTTCAGTCGCCACAGCTTCAAACGGTAGAAAGGAGAAGGTAGTCGGAAATCGTGTTAAATCAAATTGTTATAAAGCCCCTTATTTTGCCGACGGTTTCCCTTCAACGTTGATTAACATGGAGTTAACGACCCACTGACCTGATCACAATACCAGATGTGACCATGTCAATCTTATTAACACTCATAGATTCAGCCATGTGTTACTGATTGATGAATTAATTGATAAGGGATTTAGGTTACAACCATGTTAAGCTGCAATCAGCATCAGAGAAATTAGACAATTAGTATATGACCATAACTGATCATGACTCCCATCCAGGTCAGGGTGAGAAATTAACTCATGACGTTGTACAAATTTGGTATACTTGAAAAAGTAATGCAAATTATTGGTCAAACTAAAAATGAATATTTTTATCGACAAATTTGGTATACTTGTATAACTAATGTAATGTACATGTATTGTTCCAACTAAAAAGAATACTTTTATCGGTAAATTTGGTATTCTTGTATAACTAAAGCAATGTATTGGTCCAACAAAAAAGAATACTTTTAACTACTAACATAATGTATTGGTCCAACAAAAAGAATACATGTATTTTATCCACAAATTTGGTATTCTTGTATAACTAATGTAATGTATTGGTCCAACTAAAAAGAATACTTTTAACCACTAATACAATGTATTGGTCCAACAAAAAGAATACATGTATTTTATCCACAAATTTGGTATTCTTGTATAACTAATGTAATGTATTGGTCCAACTAAAAAGAATACTTTTAACCACTAATATAATGTATTGGTCCAACAAAAAGAATATTTTATCAACAAATTTGGTATTCTTGTATAACTAATGTAATGTATTGGTCCAACTAAAAAGAATACTTTTAACCACTAATACAATGTATTGGTCCAACAAAAAAGAATACTTTTAACCACTAATGTAATGTATTGGTCCAACTAAAAAGAATAATTTTATCGACTAATGTAATGTATTGGTCCAACAAAAAAGAATACTTTTAACCACTAATGTAATGTATTGGTCCAACAAAAAGAATATTCTATCAACAAATTTGGTATTCTTGTATAACTAATGTAATGTATTGGTCCAACTAAAAATAATAATTTTATCGACTAATGTAATGTATTGGTCCTATTAAAAATGAATACTTTTATAGGCAAATTTGGTATTCTTGTATAACTAATGTAATGTATTGGTCCAAATAAAAATGAATACTTTTATAGGCAAATTTGGTATTCTTGTATAACTAATGTAATGCATTGGTCCAACAAAACTAAAGTAACAAATAATGAATGTTATTTGAAAGTTTTTGCATCATTTTGTGTTCTTAGTTTGACAATTTGATTTGTTTTGTACCCGCAATGTAAACAAACTCAGCATGCACACAAATGCCACGACGATTTGGAACATGAGAGCCATCTAAAAGAGCAGCATAATTTTTTCAATAGATATTTAAAACTGAAATAGGCTTGTATAATTTGTCCTATGTTTAATTTTAGTGCTTTTATTAGAAGTAAGCTCATGTAAATTGGGTTCCTCAACAAATATCAGAAAGACTTCGGCGGCGACGAGAGTGCCTATAATTGTTTAATCACAGTGTAGGGATCAATTGGTTAAGTACGTAACTAACTGTATCTCTGGTAATATAACATTTTAAGCATAGACGTTATTTTTGTAGCCATGGCAACATGTTTTCAAACAAGCTTTAAATGTCGTTGAATTGTTGGTCAATTATGCTTTAAAGTGGTCTAGAGAAAAAGGTATTTTGACTAGCAGGACTGGAAGCTGGTTTGTGTTTGTATATGAACTAAATATTGATTTGAAAAACATAAGTTGGAACAAAACAACCTTCGAGTTTAATAATTACCTGGTAGAAAGTCCTAAGAGAAATGAGAAGTAAATATGCATATTTTATGGAAAATCGTCAATCGTGACGTGTTGCATGACCTTTACTGTGTACATGTACAACTTGTCATGAAGAGTGATGTATGATGTCAAACAGGACCTTCGTTGTGTACGTACCCTCAGTATGGAGGCAAAAAGTTCCTGAGAATGTGCTTTAAATTATGGATACCATCATCACCAATCAGAATTATCTTATGATATATGTATATTTATGAACACTTAAAGGTTAACAGCAGTTTATGAGTGGCAGTTGGCTGAATAAGTTACTCAACACTATTATTTTCATTAAGTAATCATTCAAGGAACCAAAAACTTTATTTAATTTTCCCTTTATCCTCCCCCTGATTTAGAAGTGTGTATTTAAATGCGTATTTTGCAATCTGGCTCGCTGGCTGATAGTACGCCCCCTACTTTTCTTAATACCCCCCCCCCCCCCATACTCATTTTCTTAATGAGAACCCTGTAGAGATTTGTTTCCGGTGCGCTTCCATTTCGTAAGATATGACTATGAGTACTAAAGAGTACTAGTTTTAAAAGCAACAACTCTTCACACTTTCGTTCGTAGATGCCCTTCTGCAGTGCCCTAAACTACAGTCGTCTCATACATATACAGGCAGTGAAAAAATCAACGTTGTCAGATAATGAGGAGCAATTTTCGGTTAGTAAAAACTTCACCATCATCCATGGTAAACAAAACCGATAGACTCCTTGAATGTAAGCAACTGTATCGACGTCACCCAAGATTGCTAACAGCGCCACATTCAGGGGAAGTTAAGTCATGTATGGCTTTTAATATTGGTTGTTCAAGACCCAAAATACCATGTTTTTTGGAGTTCAAATAAAAATTAAATTAGCAGTAAAACTGAATTTTTGTGCTCTTTAAACCATTTTTTTTTAACAATAAACCTAGTTTTAACCCCATAACAAGTTGTTGCAATAAACTAAATCCCATTATATTTCATTAGGTTGATGGCAGACAGGAGTTTATACATTGACAATGTTTATGCATCTTCAGATATGGCAAGAAAATGGGAAAACTGAGATAGAATCCATGGGAATAGAAAGTGAAAATTTTGTTTCCCAAAGATACCATATATTTTTTAACACCATAACACACGGGCACAGGGAAAATCTTCTTGTCTAAAATAACCATGAAGATTCTTATTGTGTTAAAAATGGGCATGTCATTTAGACGTTTATACCCAATCATAAGTTGTTATAATAACCCAAAACCCATGATATTTCATTAGGTTGACGACAGGCATGAGTTTGGCCAGATACCATATAAATATACAAGAATCATTTGGGATTATCCATCCTCACTGTGAAATTCAGGTATCAAAAAGCAAGGGCTCAATATCTTATAATAATGATTGCAATACGATTTGTGACAAACTTACAGGTTAGTGGTTCTTGGTCTACTGAAGAGTTCGACTAGATAATTGTCCATGCCATGTGCCCCTTTGTACGGTTCACGGTACACACGGGATACGTCCGGTATCAAAATGTGATTTGGTGCAATGTTCCATCCATCCCAAGCCCTGAAAAAGAACACAAATTACATGAACAGTGGATTTTAAGACTGATTGGTACTTAACAACGCATTCAATAGCCAATGTCATTTGGCGACAAACATGAACCATTGATAATAGATAAATACAGTGAGCCCTGCCAAAAAGGACAGTATACACAGTTTATTTATTTATAAAAATTTACATGTTAAACTAACACCTGTCTAAACTGACATTTTTTTTTTGTTTGACACAGAAATAACAGTATATATAAGGATTGACTTCAATGTTTCTTCTGTTCATCGAGTTATGAACGAACTTGCAAACTAAATAAATCTGCAAAGCAGTTTATGAAAAGTTTGCCCAGAGTTTGTTCATAACTCGATGAACCAAAGAAATATTCTAGTCAATCCTTAAAATTTAATTACCATCCCATACATGTATATTTCGTAAAACAATAAAAAATATTCGCAGGGATATTGATTGATTGCATTCTCCATTTAAATAAATAGCAGTAGGCCTATTATTGTTTTGTCAGTGTGTCACTAAATTATATAAGGATTGACTTCAATTTAATTACTATCACATATACTACGTAAAACAATAAAAAATATTCACAGGGATTGATATATTTTATTTTCAAGGATCAAAACAAACCAACGCGCGCAAAGGTACACTTGATTTCAAAGCTCTCTGCCAAGTGACGTCACAATCACAGGCAAAGCGACTGTACAACGTGATGACGTCATCTCGCGTCATAGCGTTGAGTTTATCAGTGCACTGTGATGACATGAGTGTAAACGTTTTCGTAAGCTGACATAACAAGTTGTTTTTTATTTTTTTGAAATCTTATCGAATTGAAAAATAAATATAAGCAGCTATTAAATCAACATATTTTCAAATTGATTGCTTTCTCTGTTTCAATAAATATCAGTAGGCCTGTTGTTGTTTCGTCAGCGATTCATCTATATCGTTGTAAAAATAGTCCGGAGCTGGTTCGTTCATCGGATTATGAACGAAAGCAGATTAGCCAATCAAATTGAAGTATTCGTTGTAAACACACTGGAAATCAAATTATATATGTTTAACTGTATCCAGGTTTCCTGGAAGTCAAGTTTGAATATCTACTTCAAAATAACAATGAAAACTAAATTTACTCCATAAAAACTGAATTGCATGTGATTTAACAGGAAAATATTCAATTCTGGCAACTAAAAAACTCAATTCAGGAGTTAACAGCCTCTAAACTTCGAGCTTCTATGAAACCCTGAGATTAGAATTGTATGTCATGCGATGCCGGCAAGTACAGTGTATGTGTATCAGTAATCCATGGCCACTATTTTAGCCAGAGTCAGTGTTCAGTTTTAAGCCACACTCAGGTCACGTTAAGATCCGATCAGATTGTTGGCTACTGAATCTTAAGGCCGTTAATGTCGGCTGGCTGGTTCATCGTTCAGCTGATGGATTTCGGAAGGGAACTTTTTCATCACATTATGCAGAATGGCACACGACTTGCAATGATGCAAAAAATATTATCGAAGCCTCGAGAAAACAATTATCAGGTGACAAAGTAAAGGTGGCTGATTGGCTGTGAACTTTAAGACAGGGGAGAAAATAGAACATGATCTATCCATATGATCTTAAGACTGATCCGTCTGCAACCGATTGAAATAGTGGCTCCGGTTGAAAAAAAGTTCTCTACCTGACTACCTGTCACACATAGAGCTTATGATGATCGAATCCGATTGGTTTTTAACTCAACCTGAGCAGGTCTTTAGTCACCGGCATCTATGAGAATGACGGCCCAGATCATCTTAATGAAATTTTTAAATAAACTTTTTGTTTGGACTGCTTCATTTGTGTTGCCATAGAGAGCAAAAACAGGCAGTATGAATCAGGCAATTTTCAGTTTTTTCACAACCAAAATTCAACTTTTAAAGTTACTTTTATTGATTTTTATAACAAATTCACTTTTTAACTCCTACAGAATCGGGAGAATAGGTAAAATGGATGTTTATGAATTCCTGATAAAGTGAAACCTATGTAAACTGACATCCTGATAAACTGGGACACTGCTCAAATCAACAATAAACGTTAAACAACATTAACAAACTGTCCAACCCATTTTTGTTTCTTTCCTCAAGACATACAGTACCGTCGCCTTCGAAGGGCAAACACGCGTCAAAGTTCACTAGTGAACACTGCAGGGGTTTCTTATTAGTTGAAGCGCAGGAATGTACAAGTAGTCCGGTGAACGCCAACTCATCGATGAAAAGGATTAGAGCCGGCTATTGAATCTGGAACGTTGCCTGCTGTGCGGCCTGCGTTAGTGTCTGACTTTCTTTAGACTTGTCTGTCGCAGATAGTGTTTGTTACTTTTTATTTGTTTGTACGTTTTATATGAGGAATATGTAATAGTTGAAAGGACGAACAGAAACACTATCCATGTCAATTCAAAAGCAATCGGGAATATGTTCGACACTTTTACCGACATATCTCATAAATTTAGTAGCGCCGAGGTAACGTACTGGACTGCCGTACGAGAGGTGCAAGGTTCTCATCCCAAGATAGCTATATGATTTTTTATTCTTTCAGATTTATATATAAACAAAATAAGTAAATTTTGTTGTTATAAGAAAATTAATTAATGAAAAAAGTACTTAAAGGGGTATGAGCTGCCAAAATGTTGATATTTGGCCATTATAATAGAATGTTAAAATTATCTGATAAATTTGGAAATAAATATATGAATGATCTGTTGCGTTCCATCGTGAGTTTATATTGTGAAATTCCAGAGTATGTTAGCGCTTCCCCGCTTGAGCTTCCGCTGAAATAAAAGGCTGAAGAGATTGAGAAACAAAAGCCTTCTTATAAGAGAGAATCATGGGGTTTTGTTAAATGCCTGCTATGTTAATCGTCTCATTAAGACATTGTATAATCCCGATCAAGAGATTAGCTGATTTAAAATGACAATTTCACACTCATGGCGGTTTGGGCTGAAGCGGGCGGGAACGTACGAGTTTACAATAACAACTGTACCTTACCCTTTTTAGGGAATCTATCTTCTCATCAACTGTTTATTCATTCTTTGGAATTTGATGGGAATAAAATGTTGATAAACAAAACCCCTTGTCTACGCGTATATGCCACCAATTTCAGAGATGTCAATATAGCAAATAAATTTTTGTTGCAACCGTCGATTTATTTTGATCAAAACATTTCTTAAATAAAATTTATTGTTTTAAACCTGACCAAATGTGACAATTTTAAAAAGTAAAAATTACATCCATGAATATCTCCCAAGTAACTTTTACGCATGCATTGCCCGTAAAATCCATTTCGTTGAACAGTGTCTAACGCAAGTGTTAAAATGGGGGCCTTTTATTCGATGTTGTTTTTTAATTCAATCTTTGGTCGTTATAATGACAAGTATATCGGAAATATCTTTAGGTTACCTTTACTTTAGTTGACAAACAAAGAACCTTGATGAATTAACATGCATCGCTATCTGAAAGTGACGATGCCTACACTTTTACGCGTGTATGCCACGAGTGAATCAGCCGAAATCCATTGTGAAGTCTGTACAACAATGTTATTTTGAAGTTTCAATCTCTGATACCCATCTCTGTTTTGATTTAATGGGAATTACAGATTCCTTAAAACTAATAATATACATGTATAGAAGATTTCCTAATTTGGACATTATCCGGATTTCCGAGGCCATAGGGAATTTTGACTTGATTGAAAATAAACAGAAATCAATCAAACCTAAAACCCGAAGTCCGTAAAGTAAAGATCATAAAACGTCAATATACAAGCAGGGGATTCCAACAATAATGCAAAATAAATAAAATAAGCAAGTTGCCTTGACAGCTCTGAGCCTCTGACTGAAAGCTTGTCTTAACATTAAATGAGCGAAGAAAAATATGTCGGCTATAAGCCGATTTAATCACTGTCTAACAGCAAGTCGCGGCTTACATAACATAGAACAATACAAATGATACTTTGTAGCCGAGTCTTCCACAGACATGTTTACTTCAAACGCTGTGAGTAGAAACTCACACACTGTGGGAAGCCGTCGCCGTGTCCACTCTCAAGGCTGGTATGACATCACGGGCGGTTTATGACTATTCCTGAAAAAAACTTGAGGAAACTTAAATTTTTTGTACCTAATAAGTTACATTTCGCACAATAGTACCTAGGGGTGTAACGATACATCGATGCATCAATAGTATCGATACAAGGAGCTTTCGATACGCGTATCGTATCGTCAGTCGCATATCGTGATACGTTATTAAAGGGAAGTAACTGTGTAATTAATAAAGATGCGAGAGTGTTTTAATATATTTTATTCGAATTTGAGTTTTGTTACAGCTTTGCATTGTGCCATTGATAAGTGTGTGTTCTGGTTGACAAGATTTCTGTTATAAAATAAAGCTAAAATTCTTAATTTTACTCTTGTTTTGTTGATCTTTTTTTTTAGATATAGGTTTGTTAGGTGCTTTACCCAACACTCAGATGAATTCACTGATATTAAGTATTTCATGTACACAGATATAACATATTATATTATATTGAAGATGAAAGAGTTCCATATGTATCGTGATACTATTGTATCGTGACCGTGTATCGTGATACGTATCGTATCATGAGATTTCTTGCGATACTCAGGCCTAATAGTACCTGTACTTTTCATAAAAGACTTGTAGGAACGTTTAATGACATATGGAGAGCATTCTATCACTTTTCAGCACTGAGGTTTTAATAGTTAACGAGTGAACGACAGAAGGGTATTTTCCTTTCGAAGGCGACGGTGCTGTACATGTACTACTACCAGCATATAGAGGTTTTACAGTATTATGTAATATACAAGTCTGTCCAGTATGTAATCAAAATAATGCAAGGGAAGTAATCCTGCAAGGGAAGTAATCCTGCAGGGGAAGTAATCCTGCAAGGGAAGTAATCTTGTTATTAATAACCTACCTCTTATTGCAGCATGATGTCAGGTTGGGTTTCAGGTACACATCAAAAGCAGATCTTTTCATAAGAAATGCTAGGCCTGGGAATTCTTCAACCCTCAACAACTGGGATATATTTCCCATTAGTGTGTCATAACCTGAAAAACAAATGTACACGGTTACTTAAATCTGGGACTAATATGAAAGGGATTAGAAATGCCTTGGTATTACAGCCAGTCTGCCGGCAGCAGTTTGGCGCGCTTTTGTTTGTCCAAGACACCCCGTGACAACATTCTGATCCGCCCCGATAATAGCCGAAAACCGTGTTGTGTATTCTGATTCATTCCCAGCCTTGACGGCGATGTGGTGGATATATGGACCATGCCTATTTATAAGTTAGCAACAGAAAACAATCGCCATTTTGACTATTCTGAAATTTCAAATAGGCATGCACTGTCCATATATCCACCACATCGTTAAGGTTTGGAATGAATCAGAATAGAGGTTTCGGCTATTCTCGGGGCAGATTGGAATACCCTCACAGGCTGTCTGAGGCAAACAATAGCGAGCCAGTAGACTGGCTGTAATACAAAGGTGTTTCCAATCCCTTTCATGTTGATCCCAGCTTAAATCTACAGGTAAGTTATCAAAACCTTCATCATGAAAACCTAATGATCCATCTGTAAGGCACATGCAGGCTAGGAGCTCGTTTCACACCGCAGTTGCATCACAAATACAGTTTTTTTTTAAACGGCTTCGTAAAACAGCCCTCAGTTTCCTCTCTTAATAACCGTGGAATACCAATAGCCAAAATGTTTTTACAAATCTCGATTTTGACAAAAATTACCTAACCATTAATAAATCAATCATTTTTAAAGATCATTTTTTTAACAGTCAGACAACTAAGTTTCTGTTTTTCCAGCCAACAATACTGGTACTCCTGAATGAAAATTAAATACCAGGAGCCTGTTTCACAAAGCGACATAGCGTAAGTTTTCACGTAACTGCCATAGAAACCCATACTGTAGAGATATGTTAGTATGAAAGTTACGCAAAAAATACATCTACGCCGCTTTGTGAAACAGGACCCTGGACACCATCAAATCAAAGAAAGTGAAAATAAAGTAATAGTCAATCCATGTTAAAAGTAACAACTGACCATTAGGGTTCCAAGCAGAGGCGGTCATCAGAGTGGAATCCTTGTCTAAAGCCTCTTTAATTTGAGCCATGAAAAACATAAAGTCTGGGCCTAATAAAATATCCTCCTCTAAGAATATTAAATAATTCTGGAAAAGAGAGAAAAATACAGGAAGGTAGGTGAAAGATTATACAAGAAGTTAAAAGAACTTACAGATCATAAAACTATGTTTTTGATTGGTTCAAAGGCCAAAATCTCAGTTGTAGACAAATAGTGGCCATAGAAAAACCATGCTTAAAGTGATGTTAAACCTTCTCTCACTCACTCACTAGAGGAAAGCCAATGTAACCCAAATAAGCCAAACTGACCCAACTATATGTATGTGTATTTTAAACGTTTAAGCAAATGTTTTGGTCTTAACTTGAAGGAACCTATTCAACTTGATGACCAGAAGTTGGATGCTTATTTGTCTTCTGTTAATGGATGGAAGGTCAAAATTCCACATAGGAAAAATAAACTGAAAAAAAATCTTTTTTTTTTTAACCAAATAAACCTATCTATATATTTATCTATATTTGTACTGACTAAAGCCATTCTCCTGTCTGTCATCAACATAATAAAATATCATGGGTTTTAGTTTATTACAACAACTTAAAGTAGCATAAGCTACCAAAATTCAGACTATTTTCATAGATTTTGATTGTCACGACAATCCAAGTCTTTGAAGGTCATCGAAAAACTTAATGATTGGCGTTGAAATGAGGAAAATCCATACAGTATGTGGCCTATACGAACTGAAATAGTATTTGAAAAGTAAACAAAATTTAAATAACCAGGACGATCATTCATTCATTCTAAGCCTAAGTTAGTTGAAAACAATGCTTTATCGTACATTCCCGAGACTATAAGTACTAAAAAGCTTCTGAATCGTACTTCTTGAGAAAAATAACCAATAATTTCAACATTCTGTTTAAACGTCAAAATATCAACATTTTGGCAGCGCATGCCCCTTTAAAAGTATGTTCATAAATATAGTTTTCAAGTTAACATAGTCTAGGGATTCCTCGGGTTTCAATCCATCCTAATCAATTCATAAATAAATCAATTGTAACATGGGGCAGGGTATTAATAAATAACTTGACAGATTTTTATTACATGTACATGTACCACTGTGCTGCGTCAATCTAGATGATTGGGTTACGACCTTATCTCCATTGAGTTTTTCTTTATGAGTCGCTATTTAGTATTAAGTTTTTAACCGACATACATGGAAATGTTGTTAGCAGCATCATAACCTATCTGCCCTTTTGTCTACCTGTTCTTAAATATACGATCAATTAACTCCAATGAAGCCCAGTGAGACGGGGAGATCAGCAGAGTTTTGCAGCTATACTAACCTTGTCTTTAAAATGGTCCCAGGCAGTTAATACAGCCACCTTGAGCAAGTCTGAAAAACAGAAATCACCAGGTTCAAACAGAGGCATATTAAATAAGTTCTCAGATAACTGCATAGTGTATATACATGTAACTGGTACATGTATATCGTCAGCATAACTTGCCTCCATGGTTATTTTATACAAGAAGATTTTTCCTGTGCCCGTGTGTTTTAGTGTTCATAAAAATATAGTCAGCATAAATAGGCAGCAATACAGTGGGAAGTACATTTCCAACAGTATGCTGATGTTAACCAAAACTACAATACATGTAGTATAGTTTGTCAGGATTTAGTCGAAGACAGCTTTTGAAAGAAACAAAACACATTTATGGGGCCACAGGGGGATATAATCTCAGTCCGACAAGGGCAGGGTTCGAAATGACGGGTGCACGGGTGCACAAATGCACCCAATTTTTTGTTGGTGCACCCAAAAATATAAGAGAGAGTAAAAATGGGTGCACGCAGTGCACCCAGCGGGCATCCTGTAGTGTAAAAAACACTGTACTACGGCCAGAAAGGTCTGTAATGTAGGCCCTTTTCGTAAGCACAAGTCGTCGAAGTCACAAACCTTGAGCGGTCCGAAAGGCTTGGGTGGATACGTATTTATCAATAATCCGCTAGACAATAATTGGTAAATGTAGCTTTTATTGAAAAGTTGGTTTGTGGAACTTAACTTAATTTACTTTCAACTTGCGAGAAGCAGCGATGAAATTCATTTACCGACTTTTCAAGCTATAAGGGTATAGCGTAGCGATAGATTCACAAGTACGGTAGCTTACGTCTGTACGCCGTAATGCTGCGAGCAGCGATTCATCGATGCTTCTCGCTGATGAATGGAAAGGATAATTGCCGTAACAGAGCATATAACCAGAGTGTGGACATATAACTCTATTCATTACTGGTTTGTTGAAAAACAAAATTGACGTAAACTTCAAATATTCAACATTGAGCGTGGCCGATCTTTCACTGTAACTTTCTACCGCTTTAGCACTTATATATACAGGTTGTACAATTGATATCCATGGGGTCCCAATAGACAATAAACCGGGCCATTAGTTTCTGGTAATATCGGCCCGAATTGAGGATAGACAGAACTTGAGGCGAGCATGCAAGCACGTGGTTGTTGTTTTTTCTCTTCTCTCGAGTAGCTTCGTTTATCATTAGGGGTCGGTGTGGGAAGGCAACCAAGTTTGAATGCATGTCATTTGTTACAATCAATTTAACTCAGACAACGGACAGAAAAAAACGCCTTCAAAGATTCTTCATTTTACCGATTTCCTCTGTTAGCGTTACTGCAACAGACACGAGCGGGACGCTTGAACCAAACGACCCGTCAAGGAGGACTCAATTGCGTAAAAAAACAAATAAAACACCCTTTATCCATAAGGTTTGGTAAGATTTATTTTTGTATCAAATATTTTGATGACAATTTCGGTATAACTTAGTCATTAGAACCAGTCAATTATCAACAAATCTCCAGGAAGGCCATGCAAGATTCTTAGAGATATAGGTATACACGGTAATTCACACTGTTTTTTTTTTGTTTTTAATTTACAAATGGAAATAAACTATTGTGCATTGTAACACTGAATGTAGATCAGTTTTAAGCCTTCCTCCTTCAGTTACTAAGCGTTTGTAACTTTTTACCTTGTGCACCCTAATATAAATTGGTGCACCCGTTTTCAAAAAAGGTCATATTTTGGGTGCACGGCGTGCACCCAGTCAAAAAATTTGAATTCGACCCCTGAAGGGCCTTCTACCAACAGGTTATGGGTTTGAATCCCAATCAGTCCAAAGAAAACGTACAATAATTGAGCGGATAATTCACTCAATTGCCCTATGTGAAAGGTTTGCCAGGCACCCCTCCAAAGGTCGGAGGTTTCGTTCAGGAAAGAGCTCGGTTTCCCTCCCTAATTTAACAACGTTGCCTTGAGTGAAACAATTTAGAGTGGGACGCAAAACATTAACCAATGGTACAATTGATTAGAGATTTACGACATACTCACGATTACCAATGGTACAAGTATGTTTATTAGATTGATTGATTGATTGTTTGGTGTTTTACGCCGCGCTCAAGATTATTTCACTTATATGGCGGCGTTGCCAGTTTTAGTGTGGGAGGAAACCGGGTTCTTTGCCCGGAGGAACCCACGACCTTCCGTTGGTAGCTGGCAACCATCCCACATAGGTCGTTCGAGATGTTTATTAGAAGAGAAAGTACAATTTGGTTTCAAAATGTGAATTTTTACTTACCTTCGTAAGATATTTGACTGGGTAATTGGAAGTCATTGAAACCAAAGATATGTGCCAATTCACCATACTCTGGAAACTGCTCATCCCAAAACACCTGCAGAAAAATCAAAATGATAAGGATTAAACTCGTAATAATTTTGCCAGTATAATGCTTGAACATAAAACTAAAATGGTTGCTTGTATTTCTTATTGAAAGTAGCTAACAAAGTTTATATATTTTCTTGAATTATGATTTGCAGGGGAAAACGAATGGTTTATGATAAAGGCTTAGTCATGGAAATACAATGCATGTATCCAGTTACCCAGGGTCTCATAGTAGATATTTTTGAGCTGTAAATTCAAGTATTGAGCTATTTAAAGGTTGGGTATTTCAGTTGTCAGAAATTGAATATTTCTTTTCTAAATAAGTAGTAATTTGGTTTTTTATGGAGTCACTTGAGTTTTTGTGACCATTTTGAGCCACGGAGGCCCCACTTCTTGTTTTGAACATTTTTTACTTGGTGAATAAAAAACAAACAAACAAACCATGTAACTTTGTAAAATAATAAAGAGAAAACTTTGCTTACAAAAACCATTTCCGGATTAATGCCTGACTGCATGGAGGTTGTCTCCAACGTCTTCACCAAGGAATTGTGATTCATTCCTGTCAACAACAACAAAATGAAATATATAGTTTTAGTGAGACAGGGGCCTTGGTCGATAAAAGTGATAGTCTCTCAGTCTGACACAGGTCTTCCATCGGTGCAAGGAATCCCCTGACAGTGACAGTGTTTTCAGACAAAATCCGACAGAAGCTGCATATAATGAAATTTGATATAAATAAACTTTAATGGTTCTGCATCCTTTTCTGACATTATATATACATAACCATACATTTGAATAAACAGTACCTGGCACTATAACTATAGGAGAAGAATACACATCATTTCCCTCCAGGGATTTCTCCATTAATGGTACAGTCCCATATTGATCATCAATATGACCAGCTGGAAAGTAAAAAAAAACGTCTTAACCATAATAGTTTAATTATTCAATTACATTTTTTTAGTCCCCAAACAAAACTTCAAAGACACATATCTAAGAAAACACTTTTCACTCTTTTAAGAGATTTTTTAAGCTAAGTAGTATGTGGTGACTAAACCACCAAGCACATTTTAACCATTTCTGAGTGGATTTTTCACTTCACCATATGCGAAAGAGTAGCCAGGCATTGCCAAAGCTCAGGGGTTTCCTCTGGGCAAAGAGCCCAGTTTGCTTCGATCCCCACTGAACCTTGCAACGCCGTTATATATTAAGTGAAATAATCTTGAGTGCATCATAAAACACCAATCAATCAATCAATAAATCATATTCTACCCAAGATAGTACAAGCGATATACATAGGGAAATAAAAGACTTCTTTGTAGAAAATAAATGGCCAGATCTCTAGGTCCAACCCAACATATCAAGGGCTTTTAGCGACAAACAATTTAATGAAAAATGATTAAGGAATCACAATCAAGTAAGTTATTTGTGAACACCAGAAGCTTTCAACACATATACCGGTGTCTTTATCAAGTATAACATACATGTAACATTCATACATGTAAGACATCGGTATAGGTGTTGAAAGCTTGTGTTGTTCACAAACAACTTACTTCATTGTCCAAACGCTTGAATTTTTGCATATATATGTCTTGTTTACCAATGTTCTACACTCCTGATGATGGCGAAATAAAGTGCCGAAATATTGAGTCAAATATGGGTCTTACGTTTTTCGGAGTTACGCTACTTGTGTTCAACTTATCAGTGGTACAAATGGATTACTTCGTTGTGATGCCTTATTCATTAGTATAGAACTCACAATTAAATAGAGTTTCCAACATGTCTGACAAACAATTTATTCACTAGGTGCTATCAATACAAAAGAAAGATTTAGAAGAACCCGTAAAACGTACGATCACAAAAGTCTACATATCCATCGTTTTCCTGGCAGAACTTCCTCTTCTTATCATTCCTCCATACCAAGGGATCTGGCATCACTTTGGTGCTTTTCACTGAAAAAGAAAACATTTCGATAAACATTATTTCATTTGAGCGCTGTGAGCTGCCCAAATAATGATATGTCTTGTTAAAACAAAATACATCAATAAGGCCTGAGAGTTTGCCCAGGAGATTTCGCAATATCCGGTGATACGGTAAGAATTCTGCTAATTCAAGGACGAGCAATGTGAAGATTACAAATTATTAGACTGCTTTCTGCCATGTTTGGTCTAAAACAACAATAGCGATTGCTCAATAGTATTACCGGTCGCTCCATGCAGGAGGTTAGACACCCAACGAAAAGTCTAAAACTTTTAGAGTGCTTTTCATAATGTTTTGAGTACTTGAATTAGCGGAATTCTTAGCGTAGATGGAGTTTTTCGATGACGCTGTCAGTTCGATTGACGACCTTTGTTCTACATCGTCAGACCCGAGTGTCACATTCGAAGAATAAAGGGTCCTCACATGCGCAATGACAGCGTCAGCGACAGGAAATTTGTTGAATTCTCACGATACTTGGACAGTTTTTCTGGATTACTAAACCTGTATAAATTATTAAACACGACGTTTCGCTGGATATGCCTCAAGCTTCATAAATACAGGAGTAGTAATCCAGGAAAATTGTCCAAGTCTTATCCTTGCTTTAGTTCAAAAGTTCAAAAGTTAAATTCTCACAATACTCCCACTTCTTATTGCAAGTATTGAAGAAACAACAATATGTATTGTTTAATATACAATCTATTTTGTATTCGCACCCTCAATACTTCTGTTACAAGGCAATGTGTTATTATTATTATCATAATCAACGTGTGGAATCAAGTAACGCTCAAGAAAGAAATGTCAAAACTGATGTCACAAAAGAATTGTCATCAGTTATTATGATGATAGGATAACGTATCCAGCACCATTATATTGAAGGGTCTGGGATGCTGCTGATGGTGAAATTATTTCTATCATCCCAATGCACTATGCAGTCTTTCTTCACACAGCCATTTTTTAAAATAAAGTGACGTCAAAACATCTTTTTTTTTTAGTAGAGCTGCCATTTTTAATCAAACATATTGATTTTTGTGCAGTGTGAGAAAAAGATTATCGAACTTGAGCCAGTGTGCTACAACAGATATCACAGTCATTTATTAAGTTGAAAATCAATAGACTCAAGTAATATTCATCGTAACACACAGACTCTTGTTAGATAACCTTTTTAAAGAGTACGAGATAATGAACATATTAACACAAAAGAAGAGATTTATGGATCCATTTATGAATGAACATATTGTAAATCGTGATTAATGGATTGATTCTCTGCGTACACGCTGTGATAACCGCAAGAAAAAAGGAAGTGTCCATTGTTTTTGGACAAGGGCTGGAGGCAATAGGAGGTTTTCAAAATTGATTAAGGAATAATTTAACCGGGCTTATTGGCTGGAGCTGGTGCTTATTGGCAACATTTACAAATTCAGCTTGCACTTATACCCCCCAAAAAGCTAGCTATAAAGCTTTGCTTGTCCTTTATAAGAAGAGACTTACACTTGGTGGGGATACAGACAGAATGTGACATTGGCTTGGGCCATTGACCATCAGGTCCAGCAAAACTGATCTGCAACAAAAAAAATTATCAGGACATGAAAGAATCACGGATCGAATCAGACCAGACAAAAATTGAAACATTTTAAGTAAATTTTTCATATGATCGCTGTATGTGGAAAATTTGTCAGGATTTCGTTGAAGGTCAGAAGTTTCCTTCAGGCAAAGAGTTTCCTCTCCCACTAAACCTGGGAACGCTGCATATATGTGTGAAATATGTGTAATCTTGAGTGCAACTAAAAATATCAATTAACTAATGATATTTTGGTTTGAACATAATAATATTACGGCTTTTTCAGAGAGATTACAACTTGCCGTATGAGATTGAAAGTACTGTATTATCTTATACATGTACCGTAAATCACGTAGAATTTCAACGATTTTATTTCCAACTAAGGTCATGCGATACGGGCGGCTGATGTTATTTCCCAGGGATTGGTGAACAAAGAATCGATTAGTGACACTAACGAGCTCACTGCAGGGTATTCATGCCTGTCGCTGGGTTGTGTTGATAGTCACTCAGCGGTCGTGTGAATGCACTATTTTGTGTATTGTGAGTTATTAATTACAGATAAACATAAATTAAATCAAATCAAAATCCGAACCTTACTACGTTTGGTTGGTTGTCTAAAATTGAATCCCATTATTAAACTTAAACAAGTTAAAGAAAAAGAAAGAAAGTGGCTAAAAACTGACTGTACAAACGCGTCAAACTCAACTGTGTGTATTATTGGTATCGGTCAAACCGTCATTTTCTCAGTGTTTTTATTCAGTTGGCCTCAGAAATGGTTACACTGTTGTTGATATCATTTTTACCTTGCATCTATACGTTCTTGTAAAACAGCCGTAAATCCATGTTATTATAAGTTTGCCCTGGAAATGTACACGCAACTAGTTTCTGGAGACTTGAAGAAAGCCAGTTGGAATATTCTATTGTCCTTCAAAAAGGGGGGGGGGGGGGGGGGGGGGGGGGGGGGGGGGGGAGAAACTCCAAAGTTCAGGAGATCGATAGTTTTTTCTTCACCAGGCTTTGTTTGATTGTCACTTGGTAGGAATTTCGCTATCGCCACAGCGAAATTAAATTGACTTTGGTAATACGGTATCTTTCGATTTAAATCTTAAAACATAAAAAAATGAATATTTATGGGGCTGTATCTTCTCTGATTTCGAAACTCAGTCAGTCGCATGGTTTCATCATACAGCTATAACACATTACGGCCGTAGTGCTATGATTTCATCGGAAGCCTACAGTATTTTTTCAGAGCAACGACTTGATCGAAATATGGCTTGTAGGCCTCATCTCCGTACAGACGACGGGGAAGTGAAACAATAAACATTAACAGGAACCAAAAATATGATCAAGAATAAGAACTATTTGAGAATTTTACAGATCAAATTCTTCGAAAACCGTTTTAGTTATTATTTGTAAGATCTAATATGTGATCTATTTAGTGACTCAACGTACCCATATGAACAAATGTATCGAGTCTCCGCCTTCGAACGACAGGCTACATGGCGCCAGTCAGTTATGTGGATTTTGATTACAGCAAAACATTATAGATTGGTTGATGGTCAGCTATTTGCTGAATCTTATTGGCTGTTTCGTTTAATGAAAATTCTCTGACAGTGAGTGACATTTACCACCCCGCCCATACTGGCAATAACCCTTTGTTGTATTAAACTGTTCCAATGATATGCTACCGTAGTGTCGGCAAGCGCTTTCTAAATAAAATAAAAAATCTGCCATTAATTCCCATTATTCATGGATCGTAATTCATGGACCAGTTATAACTAAATAAGGACCAGTTGTAACTAAATAAATACAAAAACAATGATGGTTTAAACACTTCGCGGGAAACTGAACTGATAGATGGACGTGCCTACAGTAAAGAATTGAACGGGAAATGGCGCTGACGAAACTGCTGTACAAAATATAGACCGACGGAGATAAACACATTTTTTATATGTGCACCTTGCTTTATTGATATAAATCGAAATAATTTAACTTAACATTTGGTGAGAATAGAACAGTTAGTTTTGGGATGACATAAACAAATTACGACATGAACCAGCGAAATGTAAACGAATAAGACCGCATAGAAGAAAACCATAGCATATGTTTACCGTTGACAAGAACAGCAACAACAACACATTCACTTCCGTAATGATTTATTTCCTGATTCCAAAAGCGAATTTCGGTAATCTTCGAATAGTTATTAGAGAAAATCTGGTCTTCAGTCCGCAGACAGCCCTTTGTTAGTACATCTATGGCGCACGCTGAGCCAAACAACATGCCTACTTCCGCAAGTGATTAAGCTCTCAACTGGCGCCCTCCTTTGAAGTAAGCCAGCCTTCTCGAAGTGTCGGATTTTAAGTTAAGAATTAGGTGTCGATTAATCTTGTTAATATAGCTAACCTGTTCAATAACTGTGAAACCATCCAGGTTTTTCTGCCCTACAAAATACCAGAGATCTCGGAATCGCAGACTTTCAATCATGCTACTACCAAACTCCTGCAGGCGCTCCTTGGCTGCAATTGATAACCTGCAACACAGAAAATACATGTACAAAGTTATCAATGAATGTCACAAAAACACCTAACATAAAAAAAATTATAAACTAGAAAAAAATACAAGTAATTCAAACAGGCTTCCTGTTGCTCTATAGTTCACGAAACTTACTTTATTGTGACGTTTTAATTATTTCTCATAAGATTGATGTTTTATGCCTAACTCAAGATTATTTCACATATATCGCTGCGTTGTCCGGTTTAGTGCGGAGAAAACCGGACTCTTTGCTCGGAGGAAATCCTCAACCTTTGGCGGGTACCTGGCACTTCTTCCACATACAGGAAGAGAAAAATCCACTAAGAAATTTTTAAATTTTTATTTGGACTGAGTGGGATTTGAACCCGCGTTGCATCGATGGAAGGCTTAAGTTGGACTGAGGGACAATCCATCTATAACTGACTGAGCCCTCTATTTCTCATAAAAAAATATATAAATCAAAGCAAAGACTTTGCTAAACATTTGGTCTGTGAACTGCTTTGATTTTGTTTTCAGCCAACTATCAGAGTATAATCATAATAATTTGGTAAATTAGCCTGTTTTGCCCATTTACATGTACATGTAACTGGTTTACTTTATAACCTAAAATCGTTCTTAAATAGATGTAGAATGGGTAGGTTTCTACATGTATTTTGAAATATAACAATTAGTTAGCTAATTAAGGACACTTTTAAGGACATTTTTTGGTTTCTCAAACAATCTCAATTACAAATCCCATGAAAGAATCAAATGGGAAAATTAAATGGCTTAATTGGTGAGATGATACGTTTATAAAGAAGGAGTGCCACAAACACAATAAAAAGCCATCATTGCACCCTCCTTCAAATAAACATGATTAAAAGAATTACTGTACTTTTTAGAGGATTCGTCCGCAGTCACAGCCATGACAATCTGATCGTCAACCACATCTTCTAAAAACATCTCCAAAGGACTGCTATCTGAAAACGAATTCAGCAACAACATGGATTATTATCAACTGGAGTTACAAGCCAGATAATTTCACTGACAGTGGGAAACATAGAATCTGTTTCGTAGATTAGAATGCAGGGAAACAACCGATACCGATGGTAGATTGTATATATACAAGTGCATGTATATACAGTCCTGTCATAATGGGTAATAGATTTCTGTATTTTTAGAACAGCAATAACAACAGGCTACCAAAACCAATACATGTAGTTTCAATGAAATCCAATGGTCTGGTTAAACCTGGCTGTCAATCAATATTTGGTTCATTGATTGATGTTTCAAGGCGTACTCAAGATTATTTCACTTATATGGCGACGTTGCCAGGTTTAGTGGGGGAGGAAACCGGGCTCATGACCTGCAGGAAACTCCCAACCTTCTGTGAGTACATTGCAACTCTTCCACATACGAAGGCCGAGAAGAAAATCCACTCAGAGATTTTTAAATTTTCACTTGGTCTGAGTGTGATTCGAACCCGAGCTGCATCAATGGAAGGTCTGTGTGGGACGATCACTCTAACCCACTGGGCTACTGAGGCCCCCGTAGACACAAATCATCTTTTCCGGAACAGAAACTTATAGCCAGGTTGTAAAACAAAAATGTCTGAGTATTATTAAATACCTGATTCATAAGTATCAAATCTAGCCATTTTGAGAATTTTCTTTGTATTTGCATCAATGACAACCATATTGAAGCCCCGTCCACCATCATTCAATTCTGTTCCGGAAATACTAAAAAAAGATAAGGTAATGAAGAGACAAAAAAAAAAGCAGGAGATCTGTCAAATAATCTCATTAAAAACGCCCGATACATCAAAGAGTAACGAGGTGGTAAATATAAGGAAAATTTCTTAGAAACAGAATTAGCTAATTGTTGTATTTTTATCCAAAAGAACAAAATAAGAGCTTTTCATTGATACCGGCCATTGGGATGTGTGATAACATGGTTTTTATAAGCAAGAAACCCCTACAGTGTACAGATACATCTCACCTACATTGTATTTGTATTTTGACTATGATTAGGAGTGGCAGAGCTTCGGTTGTTAGGAGTAACTGTCTGTACTAATATTCTTTATTTCAATGCCAATCCATTAGTTTTCCAAGGTACCGTATTTCCTCTAATGTTTCGCACGCAAAAAAAGACGATAACCCCCTGGAGAGAGTATGGGGAACGAGGGGATAATCCTATAATCACCAAACAATGAATCGCTTGATTGGACCACGGAGGTGACGACTGTGACAGTGGGCGGTATACAAAGGCCTAAGTAGATAGTACAATCAATAGATGAACACTTTGCAAGTGTTTTAATTATACAGCAGATATTATAAGTAAAATGACACTTTGTCAAGTCTTTGTTCTGGGCTTAAATACTTTCAAATTATACTTTACAGATTGTGGAGAAATGCCGAGATCAACTATGACAATTTTTAGTAAATGTCCGCTTTTGATTTAAAAAATACCTCCACGATAAAGAACAAATCAAAGGGAAGCTATCGGCACTTACTAAAGTTATTTATTCTTTCGAGTAATCTTAATTACAAGTAATGGTAACATTGCAAATGTACGAGAAGTTGCGTCCGTTATGGAGCTGCAATATTTATGTCATGCGGTCAAAGATTGTGGGGAAAATTAAGTTTTTTCTCACGAGTACAATATTCCCGATGTAAAAAGATGGTATGATCATGAGGAAATAAAGTTTTAATGACGGAAATCTTGTTTGTTATACATGGAGCTGCAGAATGCCAAAGTATAAACGGAACGGTCTACTCAATAATAGGGGTGATAGCTCAGTCCAAATTAGAAAACCATAATAATTAAATTCACGTAGTACGGCGTATAACAACCCATTCGATCAATAACATTTAGATTAAATTTGTAGAGCTAGTATGATTAAAAGCCCAAGCGTACCTTTTTATCAAAATTTAAAAAGAAAGAAAAAAACAGTTACTGGCTTGAACTTTGAAGTATGAACTTGACTCTTGACACGACTTGAGATCAACTCAGTCGACTTCGAAGTCAAACTCAAAGTTTCGTCAGGGACCGATTATTAAAAAGAATTCCCTTATATTGGAACAAACTTGGATTCTCCTTTACAAAAAGATCAATTATGGAAAATATTTTTTATTAAAATCAATAAAAATGTACAAGTAATCGCTAATTTGGACAGTTTTTTTTTTCACTCTTCCTATTTACGGATAACGTACTCCGTAGTGTGACAGCGTGATCCGGCTTTGTAAAAATCTTACACCTCAAACATGTGTGATTTTCCTCGCTGACGGGACTGCAACAACAAATTTGTTTGGATTTTAAATGGCAGCAGACTTTATCACCATAATATTCTTATGATTATGTAATCTGAGGCCCTGTTATTTACAGATTTTGGATCGTGAAAGAACGATTGAACAGATTTGCAGTTAAGCACTGCATTCTGTCTTTTACCATCTCGTAAGATAAACAGATACAGATATAAACAGGCTGTTGTGGACGACGAGTTCATTTTAAATACATTATTTACAACTTCTGGAACGGATTTAATATAAATATGATGTTTCGGTGTGTTGTTTCTAATACAGTATTAAGTGTAACTGTCTTCACTGGTAACCTAATTATGGCTAAGCCGTTTACTGACCGATCAGTGATGAATAACTAGCTCCCCTGCCAGCCGCTTTGCAGTCACTCGACTCGTCACCGCGGGGCTCGTTAGCAGAGGTGTGAATATGTCCCCCCACTTTTGGGCGGTTCCTTTCATATCAACAGCAGTCCGAACAGGGAGGGTAAAAACTGGCGTGCGAAACATTAGAGGAAATGTACATGTATTTCAAAAGCTTAACTTCTCTTTATAATCGAAATTCATGAAAAAACTCATGTCGCTTTACATACTATTCAACCGGATTACTACATTCAGTTTCATCTCAAAATAGTACCTTGAAAATGGTACAGAATTCTACACATTTATTGAAATTGCTTGGATGTTTATTCCTGCCAACGTTCTCATGAGCACACTAGTTGGTTGATTAATTGATGTTTTACACCGCACTTAGGATTATTTTAGGTTTAAAGCGGAAGGAAACGAGGTTCTTTGCCTAAAGGGGCCACGGTGGCTCAGTGGGTTAGAGAGGTAGACCCTCAGTCAGACAAAGGTCTTCCATTGTTGAGACATGGGATCAATTCAACACAGACTATTTATAAAATTACAAATTTCTAAGTAGATTTTTCTCTCGATCGCTGCATGTGAAAGAGTTGGGGTTGGGGGTTTCCTTTGGGCAAAGAGCTCAATTTTATCCCCTACTAAACCTGGCAATGCAGCCATATAAGTGAAGTAATCCTGAATACGACGTAAAACATCAATCTTTGCCCGGATGTACGGTAAGAATTCCGCTAATTCAAGTACTCAAAACATTACGAAAAGCACTCTAAAAGTTTGAGACTTTTCGTTGGGTGTCTTACCTCCTGCATTGAGCGACCGATAATCCAATCAATCAATCGCTATCATTGTTGTTTTTGACCAAACATGGCAGAAAGCAGTCTAATAATTTGTTATCTTCACATTGCTCGGCCTTGAATTACCGTAGCGGAATTCTTACTGTAGTCCCCGACCTTCGGTGAGTACCTAGCCACTCTTAACACATAAGACGATTTAGTTAAAACTTCAATCTTTCCATTTTTTTGGCATTAGGTCTAAGTGGGATTCCATTCCTTTTGGCATCCACTGAAAGCCTGAGTCTAACTGAGGGTCTACCCCTGTAACTTACTAAGCCACTGAGGCCCCCAATACCGTCAGAAGATATAATAAGGAAAGACAAGCTTGTGATTTATTTTTAGTCCAACCCAGGCCTTCTTTTGATGTGTCGCGGATTTCAATTTTGGTTTGATTATTCAACATAAATATGTTGATTCACATCCCATTTCATCTTAGAGAGAGACCTCTTGATTTGATGAAAGACATAAGCTATTTTCAAAACACTTGGTAGAAAAATGCTAAATATTATCCAAAGTATTGTTTTTAAAATGAAGTTTATTGTATTTTAGCCATAGTGTTCACTTTAAGATGAGCAATTTTGACTTCACGGTATGTCAAAAGAGTGGTGAACACAATACTAGCCATTAGAGGCCAGAAATAGTAGACATTATACAAGTTCACTCACAATTTCCCATCGAGACACATTTGTGGTCCCTCAGTGTTGCCCTTTCCTGTAAACATCATGGCAGAAACTGATCCTGTAGGACAAGGCTCTGGTAGACCACAGTTAGAGAAATCCTCTCCTATCTTGACTTTATCTCCTGAGATTACTGCTGACTGGAGACTGGCTATCTTGTTTGTAAGGGGACCCACTAAAACAGCAACACAAACAATAAACAGGCTGCATGTAGTGTTCAGGTAGTAAAAGTGGAAAGGCTATCTTGTTTGTAAGGGGACCCACTAAAACAGCAACACAAACAATAAACAGGCTGCATGTAGTGTTCAGTTTCACAAAGCGGCGTAGATGTATTTTTTGCGTAACTTTCTTACTAACGTATCTCTACAGTATGGGTTGCTATGGCAGTTACGTGAAAACTTACGCTACGCCGCTTTAAGCCCGGTATACACTGAGAGTTTTGCTGCGACCCAACCCGACGCGACTGTACCCGACTCGAGTCGGGTTCAGTCGGCTTGAGTTGCGTCGCGTCGTAGACCGGTATACACTGCACACAAATAAAGTCATTGGGAAACATGACATTCGGAACTCTCTAGCAGAAAAGGTAGAAAAAAGACGCTTGTTTGACGTCACGTGACTGTAGTAAAGTTTCTGATTGGCCTACGGATTTAGACTCTCTACGACGATCGTCGCAAGAGTGGATACACTGTCTGACCAGACCCGACTCAACCCGATTCTTAACAAAATATCTGGCACGTCCAGATTACTTCCGACCCGACGCAACTGAAGGCGACTGACACCGATTTGCGTCGTGGACTGGTATACACTACCCTTTTTCTCTGCGACGCGACGCGATTTTCCAGTCGGGTCGGGTCGCAGCAAAACTCCCAGTGTATACCGGGCTTTATGAAACAGGCTCCAGGTAGTTAAAGTGGAAATAAGAGAAATGATTGGTTCTTTAGGCTTGAGATTATTCCATCTGTATGACAGAGTGGACAGGTGTATTGGACAGGAAACTGTGATCTTGTCAATTCTTATAGAAAGGGCAATCCAGTGAAAAACACACTCAGAAATATTTATTTGGTCTGATTTGGTTTATTGATTGATTGTTTTACACCACACTCAAGATTATTTCACTTATATGGCGATGTTGCCAGTTTTATTGTGGGAGGAAACCGGGCTCTCTGCCCCGAGGAAACCCACGACCTTCCGGTGGTAACCATCCCATATAGGTCGTTCGAGTGAAAACCCATTTTTTGGTACTGAGTGGGATTTGAACCAAAAACCTCATTGTCGAGCTCATTGACGGTTAACAATATAGTTAACAAAAACTAGACCTTTATTTACAGGCATTCTCAACTGAGACATGTAAAGGTGCCCTTTTAGGCCTTGAATCAACGGGCAATAGCGTGCATTTATGTATCGCCTAAAGGACTACACTCATAGCTTACTTCTCTTATATGGCAGATTTACGGTCTATCAGGGGAAAGATTTACCAGTGATCATCATAACACCTTCCCAATATGTGTACGACAGTTGGAAATGTCAGGAATTTTTTTAAATCTTTTACTTGCCTCATACGACCACTGCCCTTTTAAGCGATGGACTAGCCATACATTTTTTGTTTTAAAAAAATTCCTAAATGTAAATTTGTACTTACAGGGAACAGAGAAGCAGCCACTTTTCTCAATGGGTTTTGCAAATCCAGATCTCAGTCTATTATGCTGTCAATGTAAATAATGAAACAATTACAGGCGTTAAAAAGTGTAAGTACAAAAAGCTGCTTTTTTTAAATTTGATACTGTAGAGGCAAACTATTGCATAAAGTTGCCAATAAAAAATGCACATATTGCATGTCGTAGATAAATCGAAAATTTAGATATGCAGATGTACAAACAAGATTAAACTGGCATGAATTCGCCAAATATAGGGAAATTTTATTTTAATAAAATTAGGTATATTCTCGTTATTTTGGGGATTACAACCGGCCTATCCCTTGCCTGAATAAATAAGACAGCCGGCATTTAGTGCTGCCGATAGATGCCATATTCTGGGACCTGGGTTTGATTCTCGTTTCAGGTTTCACCCAAAATTGGTAGAAGAATTTAGGTCATTTTTCAAGAAAGTGTAATCCCAACAATAACGAGAATACTGTTAAACTCACTTTCTAAATGAGACTATTTAAAATTAGCTAATTGCTGAAGGTTTTTAATAAGCACAAAACCCAGCTTTTCTCGGACACCCATCTCCGGGACGTAAACAAAGGTACAGGGGTAGTTTTTCTGATCAACAAAAAGCCTAAAATGTACTTACACATCTTGGTTTACTTATTTGAATTTTATTTAGGACTATCACACATCTTTGGCTTGTATGTGTTACTGGCTTTACCAATATTTTTTGTATTTCTATCCTTTAGATTGTTAAAGTACATGTTTGTCGATTATGTTGCAAATATTGAAGAAAGTATCGAATTTTGACAGCTGATACCAGTTTTAATAAAGCGACAGAGAAGGTCACTGTAATCAATGTTCTTTCCATTATATTGTGATTGATTCATTGATTGATATTTTACGCTTCACTGGTCACACGATTAAGTAAAAAAAATCGGAAACTTTTCAATTTGTGTTTGGTCTGGGATTCGATGCAAAGCTTAAGAGGCATCGATGGAAGGCCTGCGTCGGACTGACTGAGCCACGGAGGCCCCCTGCATCGATGGAAGGCCTGTGTCAGGCTGACTGAGCCACGGAGGCCGCCTGCATCGATGGAAGGCCTGTGTCAGGCTGACTGAGCCACTGAGGCCGCCTGCATCGATGGAAGGCCTGTGTCAGGCTGACTGAGCCACGGAGGCCGCCTGCATCGATGGAAGGCCTGTGTTGGACTGACTGAGCCACGGAGGCCCCCTGCATCGATGGAAGGCCTGTGTCGGACTGACTGAGCCACTGAGGCCGCCTGCATCGATGGAAGGCCTGTGTTGGACTGACTGAGCCACTGAGCTTTGAAGTTACTGTTATAAATATGCTGTTATAGTGTTACAGATATATAAAGAGCGTGATTGATTGCTCTTTTCAGGTCAGGTATTTGATGAAGGTCAGGAGTATCCTATTAAGGGCAAAGATCGCTTTTTTTCTCTGCCACTAAATCTGGCATCGTCGTCATGTAATTGGAATAAACTTAAATGTAGCAATTAATCAAAAACATATTCGTTAAGATCCAAGAGTACTCACATATTCAATTGCATGTCCAGATTCCAAATTTTTCTGACCAATCATCATAAATGAATCACGGAACTTTATTTTATCGGCAAGACTTGAACCCAGTTTCTTCATCAGTCTCCGGGCATCATTTAACCTGAAGGTAGAACGTAACATATTTGAAGGAGAATAAGAAGCAACCTTGAACAGATTTGAGAAAGCTGACACATTTGTGATTTCCCTACAAAGCTGGCATATAAACTAGCATATACACAGAGAACATTTTCATTGTGACGTCAAACACCCCGACATCACCATTTTAAAATTTTGATCACATGATGGAACACAATGTTACTGGATGATGTCATCACATAAACACATGTGGGGATGTCAGACTGTTGCTATTTGGCTGTAATTTATATAAAGATGAGGTTTCCAGATAGCCATTGGTAACTTTCCTAGACCCCACCGACCGCTGGATAGGCAGTTTTATTGGGGAACTCCTTTGTCCGCTTAGTTGTAGTTAGGTCCACGGTATAGACCCATTGTGGCTGCATGCATGGTGAGTTTTACGCAGTTTGCTTATTGACTGTCAGATAAAAAACAATAGTAGCAGGGAATTCCCTAAATAACTCTTTACAGGTACATTTTTGGTGGAAAGTCGACATGCAGCTTTTCATCCGTGGTTGACCACTTCTTATTTTTCTAATGATCTGAAGTTCAACGGATATTGACAACAAACTTAAGCGGTGTATGGATTTTCCTCATTCCAAAGCCAATCATTTAGTTTTTTGATGGCCTTCAAAGCCTCTTACAGTCGTGACGATCAGAAATTATGAAAAAAGTGTGAATTCTGGCAGCTCATGCCACTTTAAATATATCTTTAAAATGTTTAGCATTTTTAATCATTCTGGTTCTGAATACATGTATGTCATTTTAATACATGGTTGTTTAGATGAGAATTCCTGTTAATCTTGACATACAGTGTATATTGATATATTGAAAGTGAGCCTTACTTTGTAGCAACTTCATCAAAACTGGCAATGATGACAATGTGATTGTCAGTAAGTTTGGTACGCACATAGCGAATGAGAGGTGTGTCTGAAAACAAGGTGAAAAGCAGGTTGAATGACATTACAGTTAATCTATTCCACAACAACTAAGTGTAAAGAGTACATTTAAATCTTTTTCTAATCTAAAACGGGTTGGCACATGGAATACTGTGAAGGAATATCTTTCTGATTAAAAAATGTGTGTCTGTAAAACTCACATGGTGTGTCTTATTTTTTACGACGACTATTTGGATATTATAAATCCATATTGGCCAAGTGTATAACTACCAGTCATTATGCCTGTGCATAACTAGACCAGTCATTATGCCTGTGCATAACTAGACCAGTCCTTATGCCTGTGCATAACTAGACCAGTCATTATGCCTGTGCATAACTAGACCAGTCATTATGCCTGTGTATAACCAGACCAGTCCTTATGCCTGTGCATAACTAGACCAGTCCTTTTGCCTGTGCATAACTAGAACAGTCCTTTTGCCTGTGCATAACTAGACCAGGCATTATGCCTGTGCATAACTAGACCAGTCCTTTTGCCTGTGCATAACTAGAACAGTCCTTTTGCCTGTGCATAACTAGAACAGTCCTTATGTCTGTGCATAACTAGACCAGTCATTATGCCTGTGCATAACTAGACCAGGCATTATGCCTGTGCATAACTAGACCAGGCATTATGCCTGTGCATAACTAGAACAGTCCTTATGCATATGCATAACTAGAACAGTCCTTATGTCTGTGCATAACTAGAACAGTCATTATGCCTGTGCATAACTAGAACAGTCCTTATGTCTGTGCAAAGCTAGACCAGTCATTATGCCTGTGCATAACTAGAACAGTCCTTATGCCTGTGCATAACTAGAACAGTCTTTATGCCTGTGCATAACTAGAACAGTCCTTATGCCTGTGCATAACTAGAACAGTCTTTATGCCTGTGCATAACTAGAACAGTCTTTATGCCTGTGTATAACTAAAACAGCTCTTATGCCTGTATGAACAATGACAGTTTTTATGCCTATGCATAACTACAACAGTCATAATGCCAATAGTCTTAAATGTCTTTAACAACAGTCGATTGACATACGTCATTATTATACATGTACATTTGTACAAAGTTTTTGAAACCAAATTGTATTTAGAAATTTTAAAGGCAACAGTTTTTGATAGAAATATTAGGCTCTTGTTTACCATCTATGTAGGTATCAACAACAAAAGTGTCCACAACTTCCGCAGTGACATCTGCAAATAAACACAATGAAGACTGGGTCATTAAAAATAGAACTGCATGAAAACTATTATGTGCCATACATATATGTTGAAATGACAGTCAGACTGCCTGTATAAGATCCTCGAGTTCCGAAACCTCATCGAAACGGTGGTTGTTCCATAAACATTCACTCAAAAGCTGTATCCTTGTTAATTTCATTCCCAGATTTCAAACAGTTACATTTAATGAAATTTGACAACTTGCCATGATATTATTTATTGTAAGTCTTAAGAATATTTCACTTATGTTTAGTAGTAAGGTTTTATGACTTAGGTTTAGTAGAGGAAAGTTATTTGCTCGGAAGAAACCTCTGACCTAAAACAATGTGGTGCGGGTTCAAATCTCACTCAGACCAAATAAAAATTGAAAAATTTCTGAGTGGATTTTTCACTCGATTGCATAAGTGGAAGAGTTGCCAGGAACTCGCCAACTGTCTAGCGTTTCCTTCTCCCCACTAAACCTGGCAACGCTGCCGTATACATGTAAGTGAAATGATATTGAGTAGAGCGTAAAATATCAATCAACACCATTAATAGGTGTCAGTTGGATACTACACTATCTCTGGTTGCTAAAAATAGAATTTCTTCCATAATAGGCCAGCTTCAAGAAGTTTTTAAAAAATCATCAATTTTCTTATTAAAAGTAAACACAAATCGTGCAGTTTTTTTCAAAGAGAGTCGTTTATATGATATCTCCTTTCAAAGAGTGTTTTTCAAATCAATACCATATTTTCATACATGGAATTACCTTGCTTTGCTTCTTTCAACAACGTTCAGATTTTGATAGTTTTTCTTTATATAAAAATACCGTCTTTGGAATTGCACAAAGTGAGAAGAGAAATGTTCCCACTCAGTCTAACAAAAACCCAAAAGTTTCAAAGTGGGGTTTTGACTTGATCATCTGGGGTGTAACAGTTACAAGGAACCCTCCGAAGGTTAACGGTTTCCTCCGCACAAAGAATCCAGTTTCCTCCAACAAAGAATGATAGTCACCCAAGGTGGAGAGTTTCCCCCAGGCAACGAGATCAGTCTCCTCCCCCACTATACATGGCAATGTTGCCATATAAGGAAAATAATTTTGAGGACGGCGAAAAAAATCAATCAATCCAACAAGTTTGATAATTTTACAAAATCTTACCATCAATAACTACAATGTTCAGACCTCTGCCACCATTTTCTAAACTACGGCTGATTATACTGCAATAACAAATCATATAGTATGTTTAGGAGTTATTATGGATAACCTTTTTAACAAATATTTTCAACTTAAAGTGGCATGGCCTGCCAAAATGTTGATATTTTGGTATTAAAACAGAATGTTGAAATTATTGACTATTTTTCTCAAGACGTATAATTCAGAAGATTTTTAGTACATCTAGTCTTGAGAATGAACGATAAAGTATTGTTTTGAACTAACTTTGGCTTAGAATGAATGAACGGTCGTCCCGGTTATTTAAATTTGGTTTACTTTTCAAATACGCATAGGCCACATACTGTATGGATTTTCCTCACTCCAACGCCAATCATTTAATTTTTTCTATGGCCTGCAAAGCCTCTTACTGTCGAGACCATCAGAAATTATGAAAAAATTGTACATTTTGGCAGCTCATGCCTCTTTAAATTTTATTTCCCACACACAAGTTACATTATTTGGCTTCGTCTTTTGTTTTAATTAGCATATTTTGTACTCAACTTGCTTCTTTTTAGAAAGAAACTTGAGCTCAATGTGAAAGCTGTACAACTTTAAGTTAATGGTAAAATTCAAACCCTTCACACATTGGGTGAAAATTTTGATTATTTTATATATTGTACTTTGTCAGTGACAGGTTGATTATTAAAGCCAATTCCTCATGCAGTTACGAAATAAAGGTGTTTTGGGTGTTAAAAATATTTTGAAATAAATCTAATGTTATCCCCCTCCGTCAAAAGACTTATTAAGGTTTTACAGAGCACTGAAGATTTTTCCACTTATATTGCAGTATGGTTTATTGCCTCTTTTCTTGCAGGTCAGTCTCAACCTTGAACAAGTACTGTATCTACCAACTCTTCCCTATACAGCATCGAGAGAAATCAGTGAAAAGAAAAAAACTCGGGGTGTTTTTAACATAATTACCATATGTGATTGCCATAGGTCAGGAATTTTCAATAATTAATTTCTCTCCCATTTAAACCTGGCAATGTCGCATATAACAAATATAACCTTGGGTGCTGGATACAAAATCAATTAAACAATCACTGTTTTAAAGGGAAAGAAAATCTAAGCTTTAGACTAGTTTAGATGGAAAGAGTCGGGTTCATTTAGTCCAAAACAACTGTCCAATGTATGTTTTATCCCCTCGTAAGTGAATAATTGAAATTTGAAGGTGGCGTTACAATAGAGAATAAGCTCCATAGGCCATTCACAAGGCCGCCACCATTTTTTCATTAGTTTTATCCAATTATTGTTGAATAAAAATGTAAGTGCGTTATAGAGTAGTCATGTGATGCAATTTAGCCAATGGCTGGCTAAGTAATGGCGCGCAGTTGCATATTGACCTATATTTTCGGAGACAATCTTGCCACTTCAAGTTTGTCGCCATGTTTGTTTGGACCTAAATCTACCCTTATACATTAGAGAGCGGTAAAAATACGTCATTATTGATCTAAAAATAGCTAAACCAACATTACGTCATCCTAAAACGGAAAAATGGCTACACAGATAAGCCACTGAAAGGACATACTTCTGTCTGTTTTTATTAGCTTGAGGGTCACTGGAGGTAATTGACGTGAAATGTTTTAAGTACTTTGAAGGTTGTTATCGACGATAATCCCTATGTATTTCTAGAGATTTCCCCTCCTTTAACAAACACAAAGAAAAATATATATATAATTTACAAATCATATACACTTACACTTGATCTTCAAAGCATATAGTTGGTACAACCAGGTTGGTGGAACCAGTCTTCACATAAAAGGCGTATTGATTTTCAGGACAGGTCACTCCACATTTCGTGCCTGGAAAAAACATTATTTAGGTACAATCAAAATCTAGTAAACAATCTGGTAAATCTGCAGAGCTCCTACATGTGTTGTGGTTAGGTTGATATATATAAAGGCCTGTTCCAACGATGCGATTAGTTGTTACGTATCGACTCATCAAATTCGACGAGTCAGCACAACTGAAGTCAAATTTTATAACTATTTTGAATTCCAGTGATGTCACGAGAAATAATAAAGAACATTGTTTGGTTCGTACAGTTATTCACAAAATATGGCTATAGGTTACATAATACAGTTTCATTTCCCATTTGCGGTAATGTTAATGTTTTGATTTGTGGCTAATTACCTAAATCTCGTTAAGACTTTTCCTTACCATTTTCAAATAGATGAACACATGAGAAATCCTTTACAACCAAATAAAGTTGACATAGAGCATGTCGGTTTCAAGCTACACACAATTTAACATGGGTATCGCCATTTTGACAGTTTTAGGCTTATTTATTCTAAGCCAAACTTGGGTATTTTCAAAATTAGGTCAACATTAAAAAACACACACAAAAATGTGTTATCAGGCATTGATTGAAAGCTTAAAATATGTACAGTAGACCTGTGTTAGTTTCAATCCAATATTCAAATAACCCAGATACCAAACTATCACTATGTAAGCCACCTCCTAGCTCTAGCATACACGAAATCAATTTTCATTGGCTGAGAAAACACAAACTGGGTGTTGTGACCTATAGCAGCGATTAAGATTTGTTCGCCAGCAAATATTTACCACAGCATATTTGACCTATAGCTACATGCCATCTCGCGCACATGGACAGACATTTGTTTAATCAGCCGAATGTCCGCGATTTCCCTTGAATAATGGGAATGTTTGACATTCCATAAAACTTCTTGTCGCAGGTAACATTGAATAAAGGGGCTCGTTTAAAAAAGCAGTCGCATCGTAAATGACGCATAGTTGCTAATGGATACCATAGCGAAGAGGTCCGTTTCACGAAGCCGTCACAAAGTGCGATCAATCGCAGTTGCTCTGACGTATCTCTTTACTATGGTATCCAGTAGCAACAAGGCTTCCTTTGCGATGGAACTGCTTTGTGAAACAAGCCCCTGTTTCAACCAATTCACTTTCGACTTGTTAGAGCGACTAAAATCGCATGTGGCTTACCTTCCACACGCTGGGACTTACATGTAGTGGAATAAGACAAATCAGTATGACTAATCACATTGTGTGAACTCAGGGCATCAGGGCCCACTTTCACATAACAATCTGTAAGAGTGATCTAAGCTACATGTACCATGGCAACACATGTTGAACACGTTGCCGTTGGTAATTAAGATCATCTTAAGCTAAGATCGCTTTGTGAAGGTGGGCCCAGATAAGGGAGGGAGTCAAGTGTTAATAATTACAAGCGCTACATATATGTGAATAGATTAGAAGCCAGTAGTAATGTACGTCAAAGAATAACCAGAATAATATAACCAATATTTGTACAGAATTTGATTTGGTTGGGGGGAATATATATGTTTGTTTTCACATAGCATAATAATAAAGACAAACTCAAAGTAATTAAGGTTTATCTGCAGATCTATAGGTTATTATATCCGCCTACTGTCCGTTACTAGAGGTGGGATTTTCTATGTTGGTTTTCTGTAGACTTAACAAAGCCCAATAATAAGTACCCTTATACGGCATGATCTTGATTCACATTATAGAGATACTCATATGGGAGAAGAGAAAGCCATTATCAGAGACAATAAAATATTGCGCAATAATCTAGGAACGCGATTCGTGCATGTACAGCTGTATCTCTGTCAGGACACATGTGATTGACAAGTCAGTGTTTGATCACGTAGGATGATTTCAAAGCTATGACGTCGCCGTTACTATGTTGTTATTATGAGTGGAAGGTAGGGATTGGTGACGAGTGTAGAATTTACTTTTGGATCTGCCCGGTCACAACAATACAGTACATTCTGGTGAGCTGTGGGTTGCCCCTCTCCCTTGTTGCATAACAGTAAAGACAAAGTTGTCTTTTTTGTCAGTCGTCAACCTAATGAAATATCATAGGTTTACTTTATTACAACAATTTATGATGGGGTATAAAGGTCTAAATGATATACCTCTTTTTAACACAATAAGAAACTTGTCTCCGTGGTTATTTTAGACAAGAAGATTTTCCCTGTGCCCGTGTGTTTTAGTGTTCATAAATCTATGTGATTTTTTTTCCTGCATGAATGCCTTTATAGTTACTAGAGGAGATCTATTTGGGTTAGATTCAATATGCGTGACAAACTGTAATAAAAAAAGAAATACAAAAGTTTGACGATTTAATTACGGTTTGCACGGTCAAAGTTCTATAAAAAAATCAATTTTGTGGTGATTCTATAAACATTATAAGTCTCGTCTCATACACTGTGATTTACTGCTTGGGTGCTAAATATGCAATTGAATTCCAAACTCGCTCTACGGTTGTAGCTAAGAAGACACACATATGTAATAACTTGTCTCTGCATGTACCACACAGGGTATACTGTATATGCAATACAAACATTATATTACAACAGTTACCCATAGGTATTGATCCAGTTTATTGTATAATAAAATACATATCAGCTCTGTGATATATAAGAATATGATTGCTTATTGGTAAAAACAATTTTGAACATGTAGTTTTGCCAAACTTTGGTTTCTGGAAAAGTTACATGTACATTACTCCAGCCAAACTGTAGGCTTTTTAAAGCGGCATGAGCTGCCAACAACATGGAAAATTTTGTTGAAACAGAATTGGCTGATTGCTGGTCATTTTTATCAAAAAAGAAAAAAATAAGAGCTTTCCGTTGATACCAATCTTGCAGATGTATGTTAAAGGTACCCCACCCCCCACCTTTAAAGAAACCCATTCAGTGATTCACCCACACAAATCGTTAGATACTGGTTATCTCACATTTAGTTACATCTTAATATAACTACAATATTGGTATGTCAGGCCTGATGTCTACATATAGTCCAAGGTCATACAGTATAAGCAGACCACTATGTCATGCACCAATAATGTTAACCATACACATGTAACTGGTCATGTTTTGTCTTCTGCGGTTAATTCTATCCTAATCATACATGTAATAGGAATAAATAACACTGGATGATAACACTAGATCATATCATGTATAATGATTGCAATATATAATAATAACCAAACAGTATCAATGATCAAATAACAAATTCAAAGCAAATTTTCAATCTATAGTCGTAGAGAGGCAAAGTTATTGAGTCACTATCGGCCATCTTGGTTGAGGCAGTCTATAATATAACATTGGAAATAGACATATATTGTATCTCATCTGTCGGCCATCTTGGTTGAGGCAGTCACTATAATATAACATTGGAAATAGACAAATATTGAATCTAATTTTTCTTATATTAAGTGATTTTTTTGTGATACTGTATAATTCATTACATTTTTTTGGAATGCATTTGATGCAAGCATAATGATAATTAAAAAATACTTCATTAAAATACCTAAAATAGGTTGTGAAAATTCAAGATCGCCCCTAACAAGGAGATGAGATACGATATTTACCCAGATCCCATGTTATAAATATAGGGCTTGGCCAGATAATTTCGGTGTCGGTCAGAAACGTTTAATCGGTTGCACATAATGAAATGCAGGGAACCAACCAGTACCAATACTACACGTAGTTCTATTGTACATCGTACCATATACTGGCTTTCATGATGGGTAATAGATTTTCGTTTCCGTAGTTTTAGAACAACAGTAATAACAGGCTACTGGAACCGATCGTTACCGTCAAATCCTCAGGCCAGCGGGTGACCGAACGTAGCCAGCTCATTATGACATCACACTTTGGCTCTCTATTAATATATAATAACTCTAGCAATAACAAAGCCAAAACATAAAACGAAAAGAAATGTCATAAACTTACAGTGACATATTAAACAAAGTAAACTGATCTCAGATAAGTCAATATTTGTTGACTGGACATCAGGGACCGTTTCAAAAGCCGTCTCAAAAAGCGATCAATGGCGGTTGCTATGACGTCATATCTGGTCACTATGGTACCTAACCCAGTGGCAACTAGGTTTTGTATGCGACTGCTTTGTAAAAAGAGGCCCTTCTTAGCCCCATTACTACATGTTATTAAATTGTGATCCAAAATCGTAGCTGTCGACCACACATGATTTGGCCCAACAAGCTTGTCAAACTGTTAAAGATCATTAGTACATTAACCGACACTGATTGACCCTGACAAAATTCCACGCCAGGGTGAGAATCAAACTCATGAGTTAGGCTAAGGTAACCCAAGTCGTGAGTTTGATTCTCACCCAGGCCCACAATTTTTTCTGGGTTAATCAGTGTCGGTTAAGTTACTAATTCAGTAATTTCTGTGATGATCATTGCAACTTAACCCCTTTCATACATCATACATGTATCTTCGATGGGCCCATATAAATAAAATGAGCATATAGCTAAACCCCTATAAACAAATCCTTTCTTAGACCACTCATTGAGGTAATAGAAGGAAAAACAAAAATATGTATTGAATTATCTAAGATCATTGTAAAAAAAATAGCAATTAAACAAAATTCAATAAAATTACCTAATGATGTGATCAGTATTGCATTTTGCTGAAAGAAAGCATTTTTATTATTTCTTACATTTAAATGTTACAGCCGTGCTGATTACAGCCATGCACAGTTGTGTAATTGGATAGACATAATACATGCATATACTGTAGATCAGATAAATTATAATGATTAGTTAATTGGCTAGATACAATGCAAAATGTAAATATAATGAATGGCATGTTTTTGTATGGATGATTTCAAACAATTCCTGTGCGCGTAAAAAGAGGCAGTCCCAGTCGGATGAGATAGACAGGGATAGGCCATCTCTCCTGCATGTGGTTCCTAAGAATTGCCGTTACACCATAGTTTAATATGAAATCTAAGTTCGCTCACTAAAGCGAGATGATCTGAAAAAATCAAGAATTTCCTTGCAGCAGAATCAACTATTTAGAAAGACCAAATTCAATCATTTTTATTTGTAAACAGCAAACTACGACGTGTCTGCTACTCCCTGCTAGGATATCTAAAGAGGAATAACGTTAAAATTGTTGTTTGCTAAAGGTACTTATATTACTTCATGTACATATTAAATAGCTAATCGTTGTTAGTAATTATTATTTTTGAATATAAATTGTTAGCAGCATGATAAAGCGTTATAAAGGTTAATGGTTAAGCAGTTACCTGGAGGCCCAGTGACATTCCCACCTTGTATATAACCGCCATCCCAAACTCTTTTGTCCCCTACAGAAAAATAAATGCATTACACAATTGTGCCCATAATAAACCAAACAATAAAGTCACAAGATTTTAGTTATCAGGCAAAAGATTTTACAAATAACAGTTTAAAAATCCAGGTCAGAAATATTGTTTAAATTAAGCAAATGACAAAACTGTAGGGATTTAATGATACATGTATAAGGTTGATTGTTTGGTGTGTCACGCCGTGCTCAAGATTGTTTCACTTATATGGCGGCGTTGCCAGTTTTATTGTGGGAGGAAACCGGGCTCTATGCTCGGAGGAAAATCACGACCATCCGGTGGTAACTGGCGACCATCCCACATAGGTCGTTTGAGTGAAAACCCAGTCAGACAATTCTTCAATTTTTTCTTTGGTCTCAGTGGGATTCGAAACCACGACCCATTGGTGGCTTGTATAATATAACCATGCTGATGTTATTCCCAACACATATAATATAATTTCAGTACAATGTTCAAAGTTGCCAATCATTAGTAGAGTGCTTTGAGTGCTTTTGAACTTCCACCATATATGGAGTGAGAACTAAATTGAATTTAAAGTTTGCAATTAAGTGTTTATACACATAAAGTGGAACATACATGCACATATAAAGGTGACTGATACATGAATCTAACTTTGTTTCCAGCATTCAGTTAAATACATTAAGAATGAGGAATTCATCATTTAAAACATAAATCCATAATCAGTTTCGTTGTTTAATGTGGCAGGAAATCAATGGGAATTAACATAATATTCTAAGTGAAAATTGCTGGTCATAATCAATGCCTTACTTGGTCCAGATATCATTAAATCCAAGAGATATATCACAATAATCGTCACCAAAACCCATATCCAGAAATTTCTGCAACCTAAAATGTCAAAAAAATAAAAGATATTAGATACTTGTACATGTATAATATATGTCGTGTGTTTTAGTGATCATAAATATAATATAAATTGTTAGTATATGTAATATTATGTCGTGTGTTTTAGTGATCATCAATATATAATATATGCAGGGTTTATATGAGCCCCCCTGTGTAAAGATTATAGATAAATATTTTATGCTGGCTGTCTTATCCGTCCAGTCTGACACCGGCCTTTCAAGAAAGTGTTATCCCGAAAATAACGACAATACTGTTATACTCACTTTGTAAATGAAACTACCTAATTAGTTTTATTTCACAAGATTGAATGAAACAAACATCAAAGAAGTGTCATCTGTCACTGACCCTTCACTCCATGATCATTTATTAAACCACTCAGGAATGTAACACCAGGCTAAGGCATACAAATTTACACCGAGGCCCCTCAATCAAAACAAAGCTATTTTGAATAAAATTCTAGGATACGTGTAATTACGTGTGTTAATTATCAGTAATTGGCAGGCTTTCTTGGGAAGGAAGACTAACTGTTTCAAAGATTTATAGCAGCCGTGATGGCATAGCGATAAAAAGAAATGTGTTGACTTACTGCCGAATTGTCTGATAGTCAGTCGCCGCAAACATCTGTAATTTAGTCCCATTTGTTCCTCCTATAATATCAGAAATTAACAAAAATTATTTTAAGCTGGCAAAATAAAAAGAGATTTGATTTCACGCACAAAATAAGAATATAAAATGTACCATTGAGCCGGCATATCATTTCACAAAGGCTGAGAAACGCTCAGAAGGGCCAAATCATATAGGAATGTACGTGTTAAATCTGACCCTTTTAAACCCATTTTTGTCAACACTACAGCTTGACACTTCTTGTTCCAATCCTTAAAAGTGCAAAAAAATTCATAATACTAACCATTTAGTTTATAGCCTTGTTGTTTGTTGGCTGTAGGTTATGAGATGGAGTTTTTAACCTTGTTGTTTGTTGGTTGTAGGATATGAGATGGAGTTCATAGCCTTGTTGTTTGCTAGAAGTAACTAGTTTATAACCTTCTTTTTTTGTTGGTCATAGGTTGTGAGATGGCATGGAGTTTATAACCTTGGTGTTTGTTGGCTGTAGGTTGTGAGATGGAGTTTATAACCTTGTTGTTTGTTGGTTGTAGGTTAAGAGATGGAGTTTATAACCTTGTTGTTTGTTGGTTGTAGGTTATAAGATTGAGTTTATAACCTTGTTGTTTGTAGGATATGAGATAGAGTTTATAACCTTGTTGTTTGTTGGGTGTAAGTTATGAGATTGAGTTTATAACCTTGTTGTTTGTACGTTATGAGATGGAGTTTATAACCTTGTTGTTTGTAGGTTATGAGATGGAGTTTATAACCTTGTTGTTTGTTGGTCATAGGTTGTGCGATGGAGTTTATAACCTTGTTGTTTGTTGGTAAAAGGTTATGAGATGGAGTTTATAACCTTGGTGTTTGTTGGGCATAGGTTGTGAGATGGAGTTTATAACCTTGTTGTGTTTTGGTTGTAGGTTATGAGATGGAGTTTATAGCCTTGTTGTTTGTAGGTTATGGGATGGAGTTTATAACCTTGGTGTTTGTAGGTTATTAGATGGAGTTTATAACCGTGTTGTTTGTTGGTCATAGGTTGTGAGATGGAGTTTATAACCTTGTTGTTTGAAGGTTATGAGATGGAGTTTATAACCTTGGTGTTTGTTGGAGGTAATGAGATGGAGTTTATAACCTTGTTGTTTGTTGATTGTAGGTTATGAGATGGAGTTTATAACCTTGTTGTTTGTTGGTTGTAGGTTATGAGATGGAGTTTATAACCTTGTTGTTTGTTGGGCATAGGTTGTGAGATGGACTTTATAACCTTGTTGTGTTTTGGTTGTAGGTTATGAGATGGAGTTTATAGCCTTGTTGTTTGTAGGTTATGGGATGGAGTTTATAACCTTGGTGTTTGTAGGTTATTACCTGAGTTTATAACCTTGTTGTTTGTAGGTTGTGAGATGGAGTTTATAACCTTGGTGTTTGTTGGTTGTAGGTTATGAGATGGAGTTTATAACCTTGTTGTTTGTTGATTGTAGGTTATGAGATGGAGTTTATAACCTTGTTGTTTGCTGGTTGTAGGTTATGAGATGGAGTTTATAGACCTTGTTGTTTGTTTGTGTTAGGTTGTGAGGTGAAGTTTATAACCTTGTTCTTTGTTGGTTGTAGGTTATGAGATTGAGTTTATAACCTTGTTGTTTGTACATGTAGGTTATGAGATGGAGCTTATTTATAACCTTGTTCTTTGTTGGTTGTAAGTTATGAGATGGAGTTTATAACCTTGTTGTTTGTTGGTTGTAGGTTGTGAGATGGAGTTTATAACCTTGTTGTTTGTTGGTTGTAGGTTATGAGAAGGAGTTTATGGCCGTTTGTTTGTTGTTTGTTACATAGTTTTGTCTGTGCCGGGTGGGGGCAAAATATATGGGGTTCAATCTCTGCCCGCTGATGCTCTTGCCATAGTTAAGATGTGTAACCATTGTCAATGTGTTACAAAAGGCTTCCAGAAAATTCTACTGACCAAGGCTAAGTTGCCGTCAGTCGTCAACCTAATGAAATATCATAGGTTTGGTTTGTTACAACAATTTATGGAGTTAAAACTAAAGGTCCAAATGATACCTCTTTTTAACACAATAAGAAACTTGTCTGCATGGTTATTTTATACAAGAAGATTTTCCCTGTGCCCGTGTGTTTTAGTGATCATAAATATATATACATAAAGCCAGCCATCTTCACAACAACCAAATACCAAGGGAGTGCACTCATTCGAGTGATATTTGACAGGCTTTTTTAAATGTCCGTAGACAATGTTTACTGTCTACTAGGGCTTGTGTGTTGGGGGAAGGGGGGGAGGGGGGGGGGGGGCAACCGATCGCCTGCAATGTAACGGATGATTGATATATATCATTCTCCTGATTTAGTTTTCACAGGGTTCCCACAATTTTTTCATATAAAAATTAAAGACCGTATCCAGACCATATAACACATTTTCAAGACTCTGGTTAATACTTTTCTACAAGCCTGTAGACACCTAATGTAGCTTACAATGGGCAATGTTGTTTGTTGCACAGTAACCACAGTGCGTGACGTTGGTGGAAATATTCACCGTAGACATGTGGTCCATGTAGGCAGTGTGCAAATTGCAATTTGAAGGTGTCAAATTAATCTCACTTTCGGTATTTCCTATACGGTTTAATACCAAACGTATGTGACTCGCTGAGTGACCTAAAATGCTTTGACCCTTTAGCTTTACTGTCTTTGTTTCGCTTTCCTTGTGCCCTGTAACATTTATTTCTGAGCAATTAAATTCTCCCATCGTGTAAGTACTTTGTTTTGAAGCGAGAAGTTCACTCAACGCTAGTTTCTTTTCAACCACTGTGCTGCCGTGTCCCGGGGAAACTTGCATATTACGTACTAAGTCCATAAGCTTGTCACTGTTTGCACAGCAGGCGTGGAGACCCTATCGGTCACGACTGACTGAGAGCCGTCACCTCTAAGACTGCTGACAAGCCCTGACCCACTAGAAGCGTTCCTCTTTGGATGCAAGCTGTTTGGCGTCACCGTTGTAAAATCGGGACGTCCCAAAGGGCTTAAATTATTAATACAACTTCCCCGTCAATTTTTGCCCAATTTAATGAATTCCACATTCACCTACTTCAAAATGTATCATAGACATTTGGTCCACCACTTTTATTTTTTGCCATAGACCCACCGAATATAATTACGATTGATTTTGCTATCGTTCCAACGCTAATGTTGCGGACTGTAATCGTATGACTGAATGGATGTCAGACTTTGTAGAGTCGTGGACAGGTGAATGAGTGATTGATGTTTCACGCCGCACTCAAGATTATTTCACTAATAGTATGGTGGTGATGTCAGTCATATTGTGGAAGGAAACTGGGCACTATGCCTGGAGGAAACTCCAAGCCTTTCGGTGGTAACTGGCAACCATTCCACATAAGTCCATCGGACGAAATCCCTTTCAGAATGCAGTCTAATTCAGATCGAAATCAAGGGACATGTGTTTTGGTGATATATTTTAGAGAACTCTGCTAAGACCAATGTATCCATTTATTGTCTCGGTGAATGCAACTTTTTGAGAGAAAGAAAGGGATGGATTGGTCTTGTAAGCCGGAAACACCCAATTATTTCATTGGTGCTGTTCCAAGGTTTAAGTTTTCAGGTGGAAAGACCATATCGATCAACTTTATCCAGGTCCGTGACCCTCTAGCATAGTGAAAAGTTCTCCGAGACATTGTATTTATTTTATAACCAGTTGAAATTGTTTGTATAGTATACACAGTTGGAACAGGAAGCCATCAGACGACAGAGTCCGAATAAAGGAGACGTCAGCAGGCCTCGGAATTTGGGTTCTTGGTGAGAACGAAAAATCGGTTACGGTAATTTGGCTTTGCGTAACCGATCGTTTACTCAGATACATGCTGTTTTTAGCTGATCGGCTGCTGTGCTGGGTGCATAGCGGTAGAAGGCTAGCAAATAACCTAGCCAGCACCGTAGGGGTAAAATACGGCAAACTAGATTCATGAGACTCCTATAGAATTTACAGACAAAATAGGAAAGAAAAAAATCGTATCAGAATAATTTGACAGAACTGTCAGAAGTCAGAACAACAACAACAGATCCTGTACACTGCAGATTACATACAAATTTCCGTGTAATTTTCGGCGTTTGGCCATCATAATTTTTTAGCTTTCGCTAAAAAAGAAACTAAATTAACACAATTACCTGTATCTGATCAACGCTCCTAATTATCGTAGAGGGTGGGATAAAAATAATGACCCTTGGATATTTCCTCTTCGGCTTCTTCGTAACCACGGCCCTTCGTTAATTAATCTGTTAACTAGTTAACGCAAGTCGTGTTTACGACACACAGCGCCACCTCGCGGAACAAGTGCCCTCCTTGAGCCATAAAGCAGTGATCCTGGTCGGAGATCAGCCACGAAACGAAAACATACGTTCTGAACGATTCAACCACAATTTATAAAACCCAACCCACCTTTTAAAAAAGTGGTGTGTTGACCAGCAAGGGTAAATATGTGCAGTAAATGACGAACAAGGAGTAAAAACGGACAGCCGCAGTTAGCTCCCTTTGGTACAGCTCTCCTGTCTTTCAAGCTTTCAAGTTTGATGGAAGGGGAAGTGTCTTTCGATCGTAAGACCCACTAAATAATGATTGATGTGAAATTGACAGAGTTAAGTAATAGCAGACAGTCCACTTGCATTCAGTGATACTACCACATGGTAATTGAGAATGTGGGACACTGTGATCACCATGCCTTTGGACTATCAAGGAGTACAAGAAAACTTTCCCTTTCAAGACAAACTTTCTGAAGACGATTTGGTCAGCTGTTCCACTGACTTAATAACCTGGACATAGCTCATATAACCAAATACGTTTGTGTCAAGTTGCAGTTCGACCTGTGCAATGGCTGCAAGTCTGCCGTGTGAGTTGAACAAATTCTGTTCGCATACTCAGAGACTTCGTGAGATTCTGTCAGAGACGAAGCGCTGTTTCAATGACATAAATATTAACGGAAGATTTGATGGCAGTAAGTGATTTTATTTAAATTAGATATCCTTGATACTATTGCTGTGATCTTTTGGTTTTAAATTCATAGAATTTAACATTATATGAACTTGTTTCAAATGAATCTGCCCTAACATTCAAATATCAACTGATCATACTTTCGTTATTGACTTATATTATAATGTATTTATAAGTTATAAATACATTCAATTAAAAACTTCAGAAAGTAGTGGTCATTTGAGGGCCGTCCCCGACACTTTGTAGTTTGTATAGAACATAACACCAAATACGTCTATACCAAACACTTACGGGGCATTAAGAATTGCCCATTATCATTGGTGATTTCATTGGGAAACCAGTCAAAACAAACATATAAATCTGCCACTCAGACCTTATCATATTTTCGGTGGATTTCTGACTAAATTGCTGTATGCAAAAGAGCTGCTAGATACCCGCTGAAGGTCGGGGGTTTCCTGTGGAAAAAAACCTGGTATCCTACCCTGCTAAGCCGAGCAACACCGCCATTTAAGTGAAATAATCTTGAGTTCGGCGTAACAACAACCAATCCATCATGTTTAAGAAGTTTGTTTAATATAGGAACATTTGTAATGTTAATATTGTATCTCTACCTGTATAATTTATTTAAATTAACATATTCTCTTGTTTTTCCTATTTTAGCTCAAATTGTTACAGCGGAATTGCTGCGTGAAGAAGAGGCGGAGGTGTTAAATACCGTGGAAAAGCCACCATGTATTATTATACTAGGTCAAAACATTTGTGCCAAGAGTCGAATGATCAATGAACTCTTCAACCGACAGATTTTCCCATCATTTACTGAGGGCGATAACACAGGTAGTTTCCGCATGGTTCGTTTAAAGCATGGTAGCAGTCCCTCTGTGAGCTTGTCGTTGCCAGATGATTACAGCCTGGTAGACGTCATGGAAGCATATAAAGGACCCTGGCAATGCATTCCACGAGGAGATCTCCAGTTAGGCGAGAAAGAAAAGTCTGATCATGCTCAAGGAAGTGCTGTTCTCGATGTCACTCTTAATCACCCACTTCTCCGCAGCGGCGCTCAAGTAATCATTTCTCCGAGTAACCATGGGAATGACCCAGAAGAGGTCATCAAACTCTGCCTTCAAGGAGTGTCCCCTGTTATTACCTATACATTCCAGAATGAGAAGTTTTCTAACAGAGTAAGTTACTCAGATTCATACTTTTTCATCATCCAAAGGTTTCCATGGCTATAAGATCAGATGTCCCTTAGACATACATGTAAGGTTAATTTATAGTAAGTGTCATTTGGGAGCTGTGTCAATTACATTACTGGAGGGGGATGTCCGCTGTAGTATCTACATGTACCTGTCAACTACCTCCTAGAAGAAGCCAGTTGGCTGAATGGATAAGACAGCCGACATTTAGTGCTGGTGATAGGTGATACACTGTAGGTTGAGACCCAGGTTCAATTATGGTTTCGGACATAACCTAATTTATAGACATACATGTATAGGTCACCGTGGAGTACCCTAAATATGGTAGAGTTACCTCCCCACCTTTGAATTCGATCTGCCGTTGACTGTTAACATGGGAGTAAATGGAGAAAAGGCATTAAGCTGGTAAGATTAAATCAGGATCTTGTCAAGATATCAAACTTGTGTGAGTTATTGGAAACGGTATATACTTTATAATAATGAAGTTTCTGATATTTTTCTGCAGGAAATTCAAAGCCACACACGTAAAAATAGATTTTTCTCCATTTACTTCCATGTTAAAAGAAGGTTAATTCAACGTCAACTCAAAGTAACGGGAGGTAATTTAGCAAGGAATGAGGTCACTCCACGGAGCCCTATGAAAAAAATTGGTATAATGTTTATTAATGTTGGCATTGTTTTAATTTTCAGCAACTTGTGCAGTTAGCAGCATTACGGAAACTTTTACCATACCAACCTGTCTTGTTTGTTCACATTTGCCCCGCCAACTCTCGTTTAAAGGAGGTCACAAATGGTGTAGAGGGGGTGGAAATTAACCACAAACAGAACCACCAGGCCTCTTTAACGAATGGCGCGATTGAGAAAACGAAAAAAGACTACACAAAATCCATACTTTACAGACAGCTTTGTGATTTAGGATTTATGTACTCTCCGTTATCAGAAGGTCCGCAACTTAATCACTTGTCATCGGATTATTTTAAAGTAGACAGTGAGTTTGTGGATCTTGTTGACCAGTTTCCAACGTCAGCCATGTTATTTATCCGCCATGTTCTGCAGAGTTTCCTGATCAATGCCTCCACAGTTTTAAACAACTCTCATAACCGGTGTCTTCAGATGTTCATCATTTCAGCGTTTGATATGGCTCGTGACATGCTCATCACCCCAAAGAAATTAGAATTTGCCAAAGAGAAAGAAGAGGAATTGTATCATACTCTATTACAAATGGCTATTTCTAAACACGATGAGATTCGCATACTGATCTCCGACACCATTGAGTTTATGCGTAGTGATATTATTGTTAAAACAGAGGAGTATGACTTCATAGGTAAGTAAAATGGATAGTTATATATCTCCAAAATACATTAGTTTATTAAAGTGGTATGCCATGATATTGATATTTCTCAAATGATATCATTCTTAAAGCATGTACAGTTAGCATCTATACAGAGGTTACTTGGACCTACATATAGAATTAATGAAACTTGGTAAAGTTTACAACCACTGAGGAACAGTGCCTGTCTCAACAACTTAATATTACTCCATTATTAAATTCAAAGAACTTTTTTTCTTCTTTTATTTTTATATTTTCTAATCTAATAAACACTTGCGCAGGGATTACTCTCTTGACTAAAAAAACTATGGAGAAGTGTTCCAAAAAAAAAAATTCTTGGGATTTAGAAGTCTAATAAAGACCTGCCCCTATTTTAACACGAAACTATATATATGTTTCTATAGGTGTGGATGTACCAGAGAGTGGAGTTATTCAAACAGCCCGCGATCTAAAGATCTGTACAGGTCAGATACAAGAGTTAGTGTTAGGCAGTCTTAACCATGCGGTGGCCAATAAACTAGTCAACTCTGTGGATATACTGAGGGACACCTATACAGGTACATGTTATATTTATAGGGAGCAAAACATAAGGCAAAAAAAGGCAAAGCACATGTCAGTTTAGAATGCAGAAAACGACAAAAACACGGAATTACAAAATGACTGAAACAACAATACACCTTCTTATATGTTATCTAATTTTATACTTACAAGGCAATAAGAACATGATGTTATGAAATACAATATAGACATATTAAGGGGAGGTAATACCGTAATAGCAATTTACCTGGAGCTTAATAAAAACCCCTGTCTAAAAGTTATGGAATATTTGAGGGGTCTGGCTTTATAGTAAACGCTGTGTGACATGCTTTACTAAACACCTACATACATAGCCTACTTTTCAGTTTGGAATTTTTTACATCCGCCATGTTTTACCTCCTAATATCCCAAGGATGTTATTAAGCAATTTGTCTATTCACACCTAGTTATCTCCCCTGTTACGTATAGGTGTATATACAGTGAATCATTTTTATTAGCATTATTGAAGCTGACAATCTATGTTTTAGGTACATTGACTAGGTGTTTGGAAAGCCTAGAGAAGGTGGATAGAGAACATCCTGAAGGGGCTTCAGCTACTGATGCACTGAAACAGGTCAGTCTACATGTAGGCTTTTACTTAAAGGATAAATGAGAACTTTAAGTCAATACATCCTATTTGGTAATCGATTTGTTTAAAAACCGTATAGACCTACGAACTCAGCCAAAAGCAAAATGAGATTTCAGGCACAAAACCTACAAAATTCAAGGCATTATTTTTCTCTCTACAGCCAAGATACAGAAATTAATTAGCTTTAGCGCCGTGACGTCATAGCTGACATCTGATATGTACATTGCTATTGTTGTCACATCATACATAAAGGACGTTGAGCCAGAGCGTGTTCATGGTTGGTTGAAATGACATCGAAAGTGCTCAATTGTCAAACACAAAGATATTTCCGATTGGTGACGGAAGATATGCATATTTTCAATCGTGGTTTCTTTGACACCCTTGGGCGTTGCAGGAAGTTCGTTTTCTTTCAGCATATCGTTTTTTAGATAGATATTTAGTCACCGAAAGAACTATTTCGGTATCCTTTAATACTTAATACTATTCTCTGGCTGGTGTTAAGGTTACCTTTAACTTATAGTACACTCAGCCGAAACCAGGTTGAACCTTGTAGCTACATGTAGTATTGTTAGTTAAACCTGAAATGTGTTTTTTATTTCAGATATTAAACACAGCCTACCAGGTAGAGATTAACCATCAGTCTAGTTCCTCCATGATCCGAGTTCTCTTGGAGAAGATGAAACAATTAGTGCAATCAATGCCATGGAAAACACCTCCTAAAGTAGATAATGACTGGAAAAAGAAAGTGGCTGCAGATATGCTTGGTAGTCTAAGTGCCTCAAGGTAAGATAATGGGGGTTCAGTTGATACTCTGTCAGTCCTTAACAGGCCTCACATCAATTGGTGGGTACCTCAAGGTAATATAATGGGGGCTCAGTTGATAGTCTGTCAGTCCTTAACAGGCCTCACATCAATTGGTGGGTACCTCAAGGTAAGATAATGGGGGTTCAGTTGATACTCTGTCAGTCCTTAACAGGCCTCACATCAATTGGTGGGTACCTCAAGGTTATATAATGGGGGCTCAGTTGATAGTCTGTCAGTCCTTAACAGGCCTCACATCAATTGGTGGGTACCTCAAGGTAATATAATGGGGGCTCAGTTGCTTAACTTAAGAAAGTCAGTTAGTTTTTAACCAGTTTAGTAATTATTGCTTATATTATTCTGGGGAATAAATAATATCATTATTTATTTTTTGTATATACTAATGTGCTTTCACCTGTTTATATTTTTTATTCATATTTACATCTTGTTAAATGAACCTGTTATCAGACCTGTAACTGGGCATTTTGCCTGTTGGATCCTGAATGAACAATACAATATCAAATTCCAAATAATTCAAACCATAGATGCATGTACATCCATACATCATTTAACCCATTGTAACTACTATAGGAAGACATATTTTTAATCTACATGTAATAATTAATTTACAGACTGGCCAAAAGTGTGTCTTCTCAGATCAAGAACAGGTTGAACAAATCCCATGAGTCATTCGCTACGGCTCTCAAGCTGTTAGAGTCACGCCACTGTGGCCGACTAGATCGTATTGAGGAAGAGCGTCTAAAAATGCGAAAAATCCATGCGCCTCGAATTGCTAAATTAGCGCTGGAGAGTACATCCCTTAAAGATGTAGTACTCTATGGTAAGTCACTGGGAGATTGCTCTTCATTTGTCCATCTTCAGTATATTATCCATGTAGAATAGATTCTGTCCAGCTTCCATACCCAATTCACATGGCAAGTAAATTAATCTTGAATGTGGCGTTAGGTATCAATCAATGTTCATACTTAAGCAAAAGGTAAGTTAATGTATATTGTACAAGATTTGCCCTGTGCCAGTGTGTTTTAGTGTTCTTAAATATATATTGTACAAGTGTGTCATGTGTCGCACAGATTAGCTATGGTGTGGCTTGTCAGTGTTTATCTTTGTTCAGCATTAAACCAAGGACTTCAATTTTTTATTATTTATCTAATAAATTATACTAGCAGTGCTGTGTTTGATTCGACAGGTATGCCGCAGATGGGGCGTGAAATAGGTCGTGGTCAGTATGGCGTGGTATATGCCTGTGAAAGATGGTCCAGTTACTCCCCCTGTGCAATCAAGTCAGTTGTCCCCCCTGATGACAAACACTGGAATGATTTAGCTCTAGAATTCTACTACACCAAGTGAGTAACTCCCTAGTAAGGAGTCAGTTCAAGGTCAAGAGATTATTTGACCTTGTCTTGAGTAATAACATAAAGGTAGTCAAAAATTCATGTAAAAAAAACTCTGAAAAATTTTTGTAGTTCCCAAAAAGTCATTCTTCAATGGCACTCTGGTCGCAGAAATCCAGAATACTGTTCACTCTTTAAAATGTCACTTTGCCAAAGTGACATTATTTTCAAAATATTAAACCTACATGTAGTAAGATCTGCCCAGCTTCATCATTATGAATAAAGGAAATATTTTTTGGTAGCTTTATCATTCTAATGATGAAAAAAATTAAGACATTATCACGTAGTTGTGTTGTTCACAAACAACTAACTACGTGGTGATGTCTTCATTTTTTATCATTAGTATGTATCCCACGTTTACAGAGAGTTTCAAACATTTCTTAAACTTGTTGTGTTAAACTTGCACAATATACTGCCAGTATATTGAGACAAGAAAGCAAACATTTTGGTAACTCATATCAGATGTAGTTTTCACTTAGTGGCTTAGTCGGTTAGAGTGATATTCCCTCTGTTCAACAGGTGCCTTCCATTGATGGAGTGCGGGCAACACCGCCATAAAAGTGAAAAAATCTTGAATGCAGCTGTTAAATATCAATCAATCAATTTTTTCATCTGCTGACAAATATTCATAATTTGTAATGTGCTTTGTGTATTATCTCCCTTTAATTAGTGCTCTTCATACTTTTTACAGAAATGTCCCAGTGCATGAGAGAATTGTTGCTCTCCGTGGCTCAGTTATAGATTACATGTATGGAGGTGGAACATCCCCTGCAGTTCTCCTTGTCATGGACAGGCTCCAGAAAGATCTCTATGGAGCAATTAAACAGGGTTTAGACTGGATAAGCAGGTATTACTAATAACTCTTTCACGTTTCCCTATAAAGGGACAGGCTCCAGAAACCGTACAGGGACTTTTCAGTCTACAGTCTAATTTATCCCTTGTTTCTCCTTGTATTCAGACTTCAAGTAGCTATAGATGTGGTAGAAGGGATGAGATTCCTTCATGGTCAGGGTTTGGTACACAGAGATATCAAGTTGAAAAATGTCCTGGTAAGTATCAGGTAGATATTTTAATTCAACCTGGAAAGAAAAAACATCAAGATTTAGCATCTGGATTTACCATGATTTAACCTTGTACAAAATACAAATTTTTACAATTTTTATGATCCCTGAAAAGCATGGTAATTGTCGCTTCATCCGACTATCCATCTGCATGTATGTCCAAATTCTTCTCCATGCCATATCTTGGTTAAAATTTTGATGATATGTTTCAAACTTGCCTGCTAACATACTCACTGCCAAGTACTTGTGCAGTGTCATTTTTTTACCTCTGTGAAGTTGACATTTTCCTTTCTTACTGCAAGTTGTCTAATCCTGCCGTATCTAGTTTGATATTTTGATATTGGTGGGAAACTTAACTGTCTGGGTCCTGTTTCACAAAGCCGCGTAGATGTATTTTTTGCGTAACTTCATACTAACGTATCTCTACAGTATGGGTTGTTATGGCAGTTACGTGACAACTTATGATACGCCGATTGGTGAAACAGGCTCCTGGGCCGTACCTCGTTTAATATTTCGAGTATTGGTGGGAAACTTTATTGGCATATACTCATTACGAAATAGTTGTGCAGTGTTATTTTTCTTCCTCTGTGATATTGAAGTTTTTAAGTTATTGCCCTTTGTTTCCTGAAAATTTCAAATTTTGTTGTAGTTGGATAAATATAACCGTGGTCAGATCACTGATTTGGGTTTCTGTAAACCTGAGGCTATGATGAGCGGCAGTATTGTGGGAACTCCTATCCACATGGCCCCAGAGCTGTTCACGGGCAAATATGACTGTAGCGTTGATGTATATGCGTTTGGAATTCTATTCTGGTATGTGTGTGCGGGTCATGTCCGACTTCCCTCTGCTTTTGAACAGTGTGCAAATAAAGATCAACTCTGGCAGTCTGTTAAAAAAGGTAATCAATTTCAATACATTTATTTTTGCATCTTCATAACGTACTTATTCTTAACTAATCTTAATCTCCCAATGTGGAAAACACGAGTAATTTCACTTGGAAAAATGTAAGACCTATGTCAAATCAATGTTTTACCACTTAATTTTGCAGTCATCGCTGGCGTTTTTTCAGAGTGGCGCTACTGGTATATTTCACAAAACTGAACAGTGGAAATAATAGATTCCGAATATGGATGCTTCTGTAAGGGCACGGTCTGCTTTCCTCCCCCACTAAATAGGACAACACCACCATATAAATGACAATATAAATTGTCCAACATCAATTTGTAAATAAACCAGTCAATTCAATCGAACTACATCACCTCCTATCGTTTAGACATTACAAAAAAAGGAGAACATTCAAGTTGATTGTTGCATTACACAAGGTTTACCGGTTTATAACCTGGTTACCTACATAAATGTACAGTATCTAATTAGCTGTTCTTGTTTACCAGGATTACGCCCAGAACGATTAAGCCAGTTTGACGAAGAGTGTTGGGATTTAATGCAAGCTTGTTGGCAAGGGGACCCAGAGGCTAGGCCGTTACTCGGTGATGTTGAAACACAACTACGAGGCATTCTTCAAAGGTTTAGTCGTCGACCTCAGCCTCCCGTAAAGAAAGTAGAATCCCGTGGGACATTCCATCGCCCCCAAAAAGTCGATTGACATATTTCTCCACAGATAGAGTTAAGTTTGGGTTCTCCAGACATGTTCCATGCTTTGCCTCCTTAAATGTTATTCTAATGATTTTCCACTTATATATTTCTTTTTAAATGAAATATATCTAGATGTTATTGTATTTTTTGCCCCAAAAGGGCATTGATAGCATGTAAATTGCATCGCACTTAAATTAGATAGAACTTATTTTGTAGAGCTAATAGCCTCTTGTCAGATGTTGATGTAAACATCATATGTAACATACAATATTGAAGCCTCTAAGGGATTGCACAACTAGGATGACACGTTCCCCGTTTCCATCAGTGCTCTTTCATTTGCATGTATAATGGGGGCCTCAGTGGCTCATAGGGTGATAGTCGCTCTGTCCAACACAAGCCTTCCATCGATGCAGAGCAGTATCAAGCCATACACAGGCCAAATACAAATTTTTAAAAATTCTGAGTTGAGTTTCACTCCATCGCCGTATGTGGAAGAGTTGCCAGGTAGGCCTACATGTACTTGCCGAAGGGCAGTGAATTCTTCCAGGCAAAGGGGCCACTTTCCTCCCCAAGAAACCTGGCATATAAGTGAAATAATCTGGGGGGGGGGGGGGGGGGGTATTTCACAAACAGGTTTAGAAGGCTAAACTGACCTAGCCGACTAGAATAGCACTGCTTTAACATTACTGCTTAGTCGACTATATGACCGTAGTCGGCTATGTGTGGTTTATGAAATACCCCCTGGATTGCGGCGTAAAACATCAATCATTCATAGTGCTAATTATTACTCAAAATACATACAGTGGAAATCCTGTTTTTTTGTTATTGATTTACATGAATAATAAGTGTATTTAAATACTGCTGCATTTCATAAATAGATTTATGTATTTTCTCTAGTCAGGGTTGTTTAAAATCATTTACTATTAGTATAGACTACGATATGAATTCCTTTGATACATGACTGGAAGCTAAAACTACCACAATATTTCCTTCGCTTGATCACAGACTCAAATCCATATCTTCACAAAGAAGTACCAGCCCCGATAGTTGGTAGAGTGTCCGCTTCAGGGTTGGGAGATTCAGGTTCAAGCCTGGGTCAAGTCAGACCAAAGACTTTAACAGTGGGAGCTTCTGCTGCTTCGCTTGGTGCTCCGGAATAGGAGTTAGAACAGCGACTGGTTGGCCCGGTGTCGGTATAATGTGACTGGGCGAGGGGCTTGCTGGGTGTCTTCGGCAAGTCGTCTCGGTGAGGCAGCACCAAATAAAAGAGCAGTGGAAATCTGCCCTGCCACAAGGAGACAACGCCTTCATATGACTGAAATACTGTTAAGCAGGACGTAAAACCCAAATCACTCACTCACTCACAAAGAAGTAAATGGAGGTATTCTGATATTCACTCTTCTGCACCCTTGTGTGGTTGCCACAGACGGGTGCCGCTGAAGGTCTCGTGTGTTTTCTCCTGTCACAGAGCCTGATTGCCTTCACCAACTAAACATGGCAGTTACCTAGTGTTTGGTGTAAAACATCCGTCAATCAACCATTCCAAGCTTTTGTGATATGCTATTTGACTGTGATTATTAATGGTAACAGAATCGCCTAACATAACTCCAAAAGGGCATCCCTACATACATGTGTACTGTATTAGTGGTAGTTACTCAAAATATTAACACAGATGTCTAAAGCTTGCAAAACTCCCATAGGAACATACCTTTGAGACCAGGCGGAAAAACTTCTCTGAAGTGAATGTATTTAGAAACAGTGACCCCAGAAATTTTTGTTAGTTTATAAGATGGTATTTCCTGCAGGTGCATCCAGCATGGGAAATCTCCTAACTATTATTACCTAAATAACCTAAACTTTCTGTACATTGATCTCCTCAGAACACCTCAATCAGTATCAAATGATATAGATCCGACAGTCAGTGATATTGAGAATGTGTGTGTGTGTGTGTGTGGGGGGGGGGGGGGAGGGGAATCAGTCAGTAATATTGAGAATGTGTGTGTGGGGGGGGGGGGGAATCAGTCAGTAATATTGAGAATTTGTGTGTGTGTGGGGGGGGGGGGGGAATCAGTCAGTAATATTGAGAATTTGGGTGTGTGTTGGGGGGGGGGGGGGGGGGGGGGGTCTCAGTTACTCAGGATCGAGAGTTATGCTTTTCAAACATTAATACATGCACAGTAATTGTCTAGTTGATACATGTTCAATCACAATGTTGCAATAAAAATTATTTCATTAATATCAGCCTGTAACTGATGGATACAGCACGCTAAGGTGCCTATTAATGTAGATTAAGTCAGTCAGAATCAAGATGTTCACATCCATACAATTTAGTATCTTTTGATAAAATGATTTTCTAACCAGTTCTCTCTACAAAACTGTCTTTACGTCTATTAAGTTTATGAAAGCCTCAGAGATGGCAACTTGATTGATAAATTTCCTCAAATAGGATAGCATTTTATTTCTTGATTTTATTTTTATTCTTGTTTTTAAAAAAACTATGGTTATTTGTTTTTGTAAAAGATGTTTGTTCAACAATATTTGAGGCTTTTCTGGGTTATTGTTCTCTATCTGTGGAGTATAAGTGTTGAGTGGAGACATTTTTGTCTTTTCCTTAACATGCATAATTTATATATTTATTTCCTTTTTTTATCTCTTAGTAAGGTTAACAATATACATGTATAGACAGAAATGCCCTGGTATCTCTACATCTGGTCTTATACTTGTAGTCCCTTAACTTTTAAAGTGGCATGAGCTGCCAAAATGTTAATATTTTTCAATTTTTTTTTTTAATTTGGCTATTTTTCGAAAGAAGTACTTATTAGAAACGTTTTAATGATACTGGTGTTGAGAAGATACAAATAAATAGTGTTTTGAATTAACTAGGCCCTAAAATGAATGAAAAATCATCAGGGTTATTTAAATTTTGTTTGCCCTTTTAACACTATAGGCCACAGATTGTATAAATGTTCCTTAACACAACGTCAATCATTTAGTTTTTCTAAGAACTTCAAATTCTTTTATTCTCTTGACGGTGAAAATTTATGAAAAATATACGAAATTCAACAGCTCTTGCCACTTAAATACTTTGTCATTCTTTCCTCCTGAAATGTTTGTTGAACGATTTTAACCCTTTTCCATTTAGAACTGTGTCAGACTGTTTTCTTCAAAATAGTTCTGTGTTCTGATACAGGTATCTTTTTTTTAATTTTTTGTGTTCGGTAAACCGTTTCAACATATGTCTTTCCATAAAGCAGAAAAATAAAACTTTTTCTAGATATCATTTATTTCCATTTTTTAATAGAATCTTTTTCTACTCGTTTATTTCCCAGTCCTCCTATATTGTCCTACACGAGCCTTAAATGTTACAGGAAACTGTAGTTCAATTTTATCGAACTTAGGGTTATATTACATAAATCTTAGGGTTATATTACATAAATCTTAGGGTTATATTACATAAATCTTTCAATGGCATTTAGAAGTGGAAAGGTTACAATAAGGTGAAGAATTACTTATGGATAACAACTTCTTGGTTTATTGGGTGACGGTTTCGATGTAGTGCTTACATCGTTATCAAAGTTCGATACTACATCGAAAAGTCGCCAACCAATAAACCAAGAAGTTGTTATCCATAAGTAATTCTTCACCTTATTAAATTACATATACCAACGTTTGGTATACGCTTTTTGAAATGGGTGTGGAATGGTTTTTTTAGTTTAAGCCCATACATATGCATATAGACGTTTATTGAAGATAGTCACGAATTTACAAAATGCCTTTCTTTGTAAGTTTATCCCCAGGCACATAGAGTGCTCTCCCTTATCCACCCGCTGTTACTTTAAATATGGACTATTAACAGAGGGTGGAAAAGGGAGAGCACTCTGTGTGCCTGTGATTTATCTCCCCTTGTTTGTTGGCTCTTTTGATGATTTCTTAACAACTTTATTGGCCAGTTGATAATTTGATATGTATTTTATTCTTTTATCTATGTGTAAGTTACCACAAGAACCTCTCCACAGCGGCACATGTCCTGTCCAAACGTTCTATAAGGTTAGACACACTCGGTGAAATAGCTCTGTGACGTCCTGATATTTGTAATGCCATAATGCCAACCCTCTGGGTTTGTCTAACCTTTCATAACGTTAGCCTGAAACGTGGCGCTGTCCAAAATGTCAATTATCCTTGTATATATTGTTTCTTGTCTATATATCTATGAACACTATAACACACGGGCACAGGGAAAGTCTTCTTGTCTAAAATAACCATGGAGACAAGTTTCTAATTGTGTTAAAAAGGGGTATATCATTTAGGCCTTTTTACCCAATCATAAGTTGTTGTTATAAACTAAAACCATGATATTTCATTAGGTTGTGTATATACTGTACATGTATATATCTATATATAATTCTGTATATATATGATTTAGATTACTTTATATGAGTACGTTAAGAAGTCCACGATTTAGGCCGGAGTCTTCGGCTTGAAAACGCTAAACCTTGGCACAAAACCTTGGCAGATAACAAGTTATCAGAAATTAAGATTTTCATAAAATTAATTTGTCTTTTTTTTTAAGTCAATTACCCAATAAGCAAACATGAACTAATTTGTTCATTTCCGAATTAAAATTCAAGATCAGTTTAAGCAAAAGTGGTTTAACATATTTATTTTGTGGTACCGCAATATTTATGCCAATTTTGTTTAAAAAAATTCGACCTAATTACTCTTTTCTGTTGCAATTACACTATATAATGAATACAGCACTTTATATTGTATGTAAAATCATATAGAGTTAACCTGAATGATTTACTATATGTAAGTAGACCACTGTCAATATATACCTGAAGGGGCTGATTTTGTAGCCGAGAAATCTGGGCTCTGTCAAATTTTTTTTCTCTCCTAATTCGTCTGGAAGTGTGTACTGTATGTTAGACTCTCAGCACCATAGAGACCAATTTTTCTGGCTACATTTCTGTACTTAGTCTTGTGGGCACTCCTAGAGATTACCTGTAAAATTACCTGTATATTCTTGTTTTCAAATACAACCACATTGTTATATTATATGGTGTTTGGTTGGATTATGTATGGACCTACACCTTTTGATTCACATAGTTATGGTCTGTTCTTCCGCTTTTACAATCTGTTACAATCTCACTACAATCACATAGATAACTTTGCAGCTTTGTGGGGGAGTGCTATAAAAATACAAATCAACCAGTTTATTCTGTAAGTGTGGTTGAGGATGATATGATTTTAGTTGTAAGAACTTTAAACTTCGGTTAAGATCTAATGAGAAATAATTAACGCATCACCACATGTCTGAGATGATATACATGTCTGTTGTGGAGTATATGTCTGAGATGATATACATGTCTGTAGTGGGGTATATGTCTGAGATGATATACATGTCTGTAGTGGGGTATATGTCTGATATGATATACATGTCTGTTGTGGAGTATATGTCTGAGATGATATACATGTCTGTAGTGGAGTATATGTCTGAGATGATATACATGTCTGTAGTGGGGTATATGTCTGATATGATACACATGTCTGTAGTGGAGTATATGTCTGAGATGATATACATGTCTGTAGTGGAGTATATGTCTGAGATGATATACATGTCTGTAGTGGAGTATATGTCTGAAATGATATACATGTCTGTAGTGGAGTATATGTCTGAGATGGTTTACATGTCTGTAGTGGAGTATATGTCTGACATGATATACATGTCTGTAGTGGAGTATATGTCTGAGCTAATATACATGTACATGTCTGTAGTGGAGTATGTGTCTGAGATGATACACATGTCTGTAGTGGAGTATATGTCTGAGATGATACACATGTCTGTAGTGGAGTATATGTCTGAGATGATACACATGTCTGTAGTGGAGTATATGTCTGAAGTGGAGTATATGTCTGAGATGATACACATGTCTGTAGTGGAGTATGTGTCTGAGATGATACACATGTCTGAAGTGGAGTATATGTCTGAGATGATACACATGTCTGTAGTGGAGTATATGTCTGAGATGGTTTACATGTCTGTAGTGGAGTATATGTCTGACATGATATACATGTCTGTAGTGGAGTATATGTCTGAGCTAATATACATGTACATGTCTGTAGTGGAGTATGTGTCTGAGATGATACACATGTCTGTAGTGGAGTATATGTCTGACATGATATACATGTCTGAAGTGGAGTATATGTCTGAGCTAATATAGATGGTATACATGTCTGTAGTAAAGTATATGTTTGAGAGGGTATACATGTCTGTAGTGGAGTATATGTCTGAGATGATACACATGTCTGTTGTGGAGTATATGTCTGAGATGATATACATGTCTGTAGTAGAGTATATGTTTGAGATGATATACATGTCTGTAGTGGAGTATGTGTCTTAGAAGATAATCATGTCCGTAGTGGAGTATATGTCTGAGATGATATACATGTCTGTAGTGGAGTATGTGTCTGAGATGATACACATGTATGTAGTGGAGTATATGTCTGACATGATATACATATCTGTAGTGGAGTATGTGTCTTAGAAGATAATCATGTCTGTAGTGGAGTATGTGTCTGAGATGATATACATGTCTGTAGTGGAGTATATGTCTGAGATGATATACATGTCTGTAGTTGAGTATATGTCTGAGATGATTTACATGTCTGTAGTGGAGTATATGTTTGAGATGGTATACATGTCTGTAGTGGAGTATATGTTTGAGATGATATACATGTCTGTTGTGGAGTATATGTTTGAGATGATACACATGTCTGTAGTGGAGTATATGTCTGACATGATATACATGTCTGTAGTGGAGTATATGTCTGAGCTAATATACATGTACATGTCTGTAGTGGAGTATGTGTCTGAGATGATACACATGTCTGTAGTGGAGTATATGTCTGACATGATATACATGTCTGAAGTGGAGTATATGTCTGAGCTAATATAGATGGTATACATGTCTGTAGTAAAGTATATGTTTGAGAGGGTATACATGTCTGTAGTGGAGTATATGTCTGAGATGATAGACATGTCTGTTGTGGAGTATATGTCTGAGATGATATACATGTCTGTAGTAGAGTATATGTTTGAGATGATATACATGTCTGTAGTGGAGTATGTGTCTTAGAAGATAATCATGTCCGTAGTGGAGTATATGTCTGAGATGATATACATGTCTGTAGTGGAGTATGTGTCTGAGATGATACACATGTATGTAGTGGAGTATATGTCTGACATGATATACATATCTGTAGTGGAGTATGTGTCTTAGAAGATAATCATGTCTGTAGTGGAGTATGTGTCTGAGATGATATACATGTCTGTAGTGGAGTATATGTCTGAGATGATATACATGTCTGTAGTTGAGTATATGTCTGAGATGATTTACATGTCTGTAGTGGAGTATATGTTTGAGATGGTATACATGTCTGTAGTGGAGTATATGTTTGAGATGATATACATGTCTGTTGTGGAGTATATGTTTGAGATGATACACATGTCTGTAGTGGAGTACATGTCTGAGATGATACACATGTCTGTAGTGGAGTATATGTCTGAGATGATACACATGTCTGTTGTGGAGTATATGTCTGAGATGGTATACATGTCTGTAGTAAAGTATATGTTTGAGAGGGTATACATGTCTGTAGTGGAGTATATGTCTGAGATGATACACATGTCTGTTGTGGAGTATATGTCTGAGATGATATACATGTCTGTAGTAGAGTATATGTTTGAGATGATATACATGTATGTAGTGGAGTATATGTCTGAGATGATATACATGTCTGTAGTGGAGTATATGTCTGAGATGATATACATGTCTGTAGTGGAGTATATGTCTGAGATGATAAACATGTCTGTAGTGAAGTATATGTCTGAGATGATATACAATGTACATGTCTATAGTTGAGTATATGTCTGAGATGATATACACGTCTGTAGTGGAGTAAATGTTTGAGATGATATACACGTCTGTAGTGGAGTATATGTCTGAGATGAAATACATGTCTGTAGTGGAGTATATGTCTGAGATGATATACATGTCTGTAGTGGAGTATATGTCTGAGATGATATACATGTCTGTAGTGGAGTATATGTCTCAGATGATATACATGTCTGTAGTGGAGTATATGTCTCAGATGATATACATGTCTGTAGTGGAGTATTATATGTCTGAGATGATAAACATGTCTGTAGTGAAGTATATGTTTGAGATGATATACATGTCTGTTGTGGAGTATATGTCTGAGATGATATACATGTCTGTAGTGGAGTATATGTTTGAGATTATATACATGTCTGTAGTGGAGTATATGTTTTAGATTATATACATATCTGTAGTGGAGTATATGTCTGAGATGATACACATGTCTGTAGTGGAGTATATGTCTGAGATGATATACATGTATGTAGTGGAGTATATATCTGAGATGATATACATGTCTGTTGTGGAGTATATGTCTGAGATGATATACATGCATGTAGTGGAGTATATGTCTGAGATGATATACATGTATGTAGTGGAGTATATGTCTGAGATGATATACATGTCTGTAGTGGAGTATATATCTGAGATGATATACATGTCTGTTGTGGAGTATATGTCTGAAGTGGAGTATATGTCTGAGATGATACACATGTCTGAAGTGGAGTATATGTCTGAGATGATACACATGTCTGTAGTGGAGTATATGTCTGAGATGGTTTACATGTCTGTAGTGGAGTATATGTCTGACATGATATACATGTCTGTAGTGGAGTATATGTCTGAGCTAATATACATGTACATGTCTGTAGTGGAGTATGTGTCTGAGATGATACACATGTCTGTAGTGGAGTATATGTCTGACATGATATACATGTCTGAAGTGGAGTATATGTCTGAGCTAATATAGATGGTATACATGTCTGTAGTAAAGTATATGTTTGAGAGGGTATACATGTCTGTAGTGGAGTATATGTCTGAGATGATACACATGTCTGTTGTGGAGTATATGTCTGAGATGATATACATGTCTGTAGTAGAGTATATGTTTGAGATGATATACATGTCTGTAGTGGAGTATGTGTCTTAGAAGATAATCATGTCCGTAGTGGAGTATATGTCTGAGATGATATACATGTCTGTAGTGGAGTATGTGTCTGAGATGATACACATGTATGTAGTGGAGTATATGTCTGACATGATATACATATCTGTAGTGGAGTATGTGTCTTAGAAGATAACCATGTCTGTAGTGGAGTATGTGTCTGAGATGATATACATGTCTGTAGTGGAGTATATGTCTGAGATGATATACATGTCTGTAGTTGAGTATATGTCTGAGATGATTTACATGTCTGTAGTGGAGTATATGTTTGAGATGGTATACATGTCTGTAGTGGAGTATATGTTTGAGATGATATACATGTCTGTTGTGGAGTATATGTTTGAGATGATACACATGTCTGTAGTGGAGTACATGTCTGAGATGATACACATGTCTGTAGTGGAGTATATGTCTGAGATGATACACATGTCTGTTGTGGAGTATATGTCTGAGATGGTATACATGTCTGTAGTAAAGTATATGTTTGAGAGGGTATACATGTCTGTAGTGGAGTATATGTCTGAGATGATACACATGTCTGTTGTGGAGTATATGTCTGAGATGATATACATGTCTGTAGTAGAGTATATGTTTGAGATGATATACATGTATGTAGTGGAGTATATGTCTGAGATGATATACATGTCTGTAGTGGAGTATATGTCTGAGATGATATACATGTCTGTAGTGGAGTATATGTCTGAGATGATAAACATGTCTGTAGTGAAGTATATGTCTGAGATGATATACAATGTACATGTCTATAGTTGAGTATATGTCTGAGATGATATACACGTCTGTAGTGGAGTAAATGTTTGAGATGATATACACGTCTGTAGTGGAGTATATGTCTGAGATGAAATACATAGAGGATATTTGTTGTTTATCGGTAAATACCATTTATATTTCATCGAGTAGATTAAAAAATATGTATTTTCACGATTGGCGAAGCCAAGAGTGAAAATACAAGATTTTTTAATCCACGAGATGAAATATAAATGATATTTACCGATAATACATCAAATATTCTATTTATTATATAATTATTAGTGAGATTTTCGTGTATTTTCTGCGACAAACTGAATGATTCGCGGTCGTCACTTGACCTAGAAAATGACCCATCACTCATAGGCCTGTACGGCGTAAGAAAAAATAGCGCATTATTTGGGGGGTTCAACACAACAAAAACATATAAATTTGCATCGAAAATTCTTACTTTCACGTTGCAATTCATACATGTAATGAATGAAACAAGTTACAGTTAGAACAAAATACTTATTTTGTGAGAACAACCTGCGTTTGCCTGCGCGGAAGGACACACAGTGCACGTGCGACAACAAACATCGAGGTTCGCTGTCATCGACGGTGAAGTTGAACATTTCGTATACTTCAGTTTCTAATTAAACCTTTAAGTGGCGAAGTCTTGTTATTTTAAAATGAAGATTTACTAGATTAAGTGTGTTGAAATGTGCTAAGATAAATTAGATCTTTAATTTCTCGTTACCAGAATCAATCGAGTCGCTTCTTTCACACTGGCATTTTCGCCCAGAGCGAGCGTGACGATCAGGCAGCACTCAGACCACATCCCACTGTCTTCGGTTGCAATGATTTGCGTCGGTTCTCGATACATTTTCTATATTCTTGAAAATAATTAATTTCAATGTTCCAGGTGTACTACATTGTTTTGCATTAGGCCCTATAAAGTGGGGTAGCCTTGCAACACGTTTTCATATAATTTAGCGAATCTTGCTGGCCCAGGCCTAAGACTAAGTACGGTAATACAGAAAGGCCAAAGCGAAAAAAATGTTTGGTTTGTGTAAAATTGTTTAACACCCAATTTATAATGCTAGGAAGTGTTTGATAATATATAAAAGGAGACTTGATTACAAATTTTAGCAATTTTCACAAATTAAAGATTCGATCATGAGAATTCCAATGAAAATAGTTCTGGCACTGGCAGTGATGATATAAATGTTATCGGTAAAAGTGGTGATATCACTTATATCAGAGCTGTATAACTCAATATCTCACTACTAATTATATAATAAATGTCTGTAGTGGAGTATATGTCTGAGATGATATACATGTCTGTAGTGGAGTATATGTCTGAGATGATATACATGTCTGTAGTGGAGTATATGTCTCAGATGATATACATGTCTGTAGTGGAGTATATGTCTCAGATGATATACATGTCTGTAGTGGAGTATTATATGCCTGAGATGATAAACATGTCTGTAGTGAAGTATATGTTTGAGATGATATACATGTCTGTTGTGGAGTATATGTCTCAGTCTGAGATGATATACATGTCTGTAGTGGAGTATATGTTTGAGATTATATACATGTCTGTAGTGGAGTATATGTTTGAGATTATATACATATCTGTAGTGGAGTATATGTCTGAGATGATACACATGTCTGTAGTGGAGTATATGTCTGAGATGATATACATGTATGTAGTGGAGTATATATCTGAGATGATATACATGTCTGTTGTGGAGTATATGTCTGAGATGATATACATGCATGTAGTGGAGTATATGTCTGAGATGATATACATGTATGTAGTGGAGTATATGTCTGAGATGATATACATGTCTGTAGTGGAGTATATATCTGAGATGATATACATGTCTGTTGTGGAGTATATGTCTGAGATGATATACATGTATGTAGTGGAGTATATGTCTGAGATGATATACATGTATGTAGTGGAGTATATGTCTGAGATGATATACATGACTGTAGTGGAGTATATGTCTGAGATGATATACATGCATGTAGTGGAGTATATGTCTGAGATGATATACATGTCTGTTGTGGAGTATATGTCTGAGATGATATACATGTATGTAGTGGAGTATATGTCTGAGATGATATACATGTCTGTAGTGGAGTATATGTCTGAGATGATATACATGACTGTAGTGGAGTATATGTCTGAGATGATATACATGACTGTAGTGGAGTATATGTCTGAGATGATATACATGCATGCAGTGGAGTATATGTCTGAGATGATATACATGCATGTAGTGGAGTATATGTCTGAGATGATATACATGTCTGTTGTGGAGTATATGTCTGAGATGATATACATGTCTGTTGTGGAGTATATGTCTGAGATGATATACATGTCTGTCGTGGAGTATATGTCTGAGATGATATACATGTCTGTTGTGGAGTATATGTCTGAGATGATACACATGTATGTAGTGGAGTATATGTTTGAGATGATATACATGTCTGTAGTGGAGTATATGTCTGAGATGATATACATATCTGTAGTGGAGTATATGTCTGAGATGATATACATGACTGTAGTGGAGTATATGTCTGAGATGATATACATGCATGCAGTGGAGTATATGTCTGAGATGATATACATGCATGTAGTGGAGTATATGTCTGAGATGATATACATGACTGTAGTGGAGTATATGTCTGAGATGATATACATGACTGTAGTGGAGTATATGTCTGAGATGATATACATGCATGTAGAGGAGTATATGTCTGAGATGGTATACATGTCTGTAGTGGAGTATATGTCTGAGATGATATACACGCATGTAGTGGAGTATATGTCTGAGATGATATACATGCATGTAGTGGAGTATATGTCTGAGATGATATACATGTCTGTGGTGGAGTATATGCCTGAGATGATATACATGTCTGTAGTGGAGTATATGTCTGAGATGATATACATGTCTGTGGTGGAGTATACATGTATGTCTGAGATGATATACATGTCTGAAGTGATGCTCATGAATTTTAACACTAAAATACTAGGACAAGCAAAATCTTCTTGACTAAAATAAGCATTGAGACAAGATTCCAATTGCTTGAAAGTTGGAGGTGGTATGTCATTTGGACCTTTATAGCCAATAGTATGTTGTAATAAATCAAAGCCCATGATATTGCATTATGCTGAAGACAGACAAGAGTTTTGCTTTAGTCTGTAGAATTGTCTGAAATACTTTGTAATATATGGACAAGGTAGCCGCACTCGTGTGTCTCTATCCTGGTTTACTTACTTCAGGCGGAGTTGCCAAGATTAGTTACCTTCTGTGAGTAGGCTACCTGCCAACTCTTCCACATTCGGCGACCGAGTGAAAGATCCACTCTGAGATTTGTTTGTGTGGGACTGAGGGACAATCATTCTAACCCACTTGACCACAGATACCCCCCAAATATATTTGAGTTTGGCATAAAACATCAAACAATCATCCTGTCAAATGCCATTTTACCGAATGACTATTTCCAATAATTTGGCTTGATATTTATTAGCAAATCGAAATAAAGCCGTTTCTTATTATCCACATCTTTTTGTGCCATCCAAGTCTTCTACTAGGAAAGGTAAGTAAATAAGGGTCTATTCTAGGGGGGAAATGTGGTGTTTGTTTCTCAGCTATTTGTTGACTGACTGTCAGACAGAAAACAACAGCAACAGGGAATTTAAAAAATAATTCTTTAAATGTACGTGTTTGACAGGCAATTAACTTGCGGAACTTCATCCGAGATTGATTAGGCCTACAATGTACTTCTTATATTTCTGGTAATTTGATGGTCAATGGAAAATAGACGGTATGGCGTTTATAACCGATCAACCAACGAAGTGAAAAAGTCTTTCAACTTTTAATTATCATTGTATCTTTAAAATGACCGGGTTTATCTTATAGTGCTGATATCGCACATACTTGTACATCGAGTATCGTCTCTACATCCGCCTTACACAGCAAAACGCGTTTCATACGTAACACCACGTGCAGCCCTCAGAAACAAATCCACGAACTGTAACGTCAGTAAAAATAAACTTTTTACTATCTATGTTAACTCAAACAACAAACACGCGGATATGACAGACCTATTTTATTTTTATATATGTATTTAAATTTCTAACCTAAAACAAGAGGATAGTTACCGCCTTCGGCACCGGGATACTCCCTTAATCAGTGGACCGAAACCATTTTCTTAAATGATTTCAACATTGCCTCTTGCTATATTATGCGATTTTAATGTATGTTTACTGAGGCGTCACGCCAAGCCGACGTGTGTTTTAAAAAAGGTAGATTCAATCTGACCTATTAAATCGCTGAAACAGATTTAGATTCTTTGTCATTTTTACCTAACAGTACAAAATAAGTTTTCAGTTGATACCAATCTTGCAGATGTAGGTAGTTTTATATAAGCAACAAAACCCTCCAAATGGAATTCATACAGCCCGGCTATTGATATGGACAGTCACCACTAAAATCCAGCCAACTTTTTACTTTAAAGGGGCACTCGCCGCGAAAATCCAGATTACTGTTTACATAAATAAAAAAACAGAGGCCGATTTTCTGTATTTTTCCCAGACAGAAGAAGTTAAGAACTGTCTAATTTTACCAAAAATGGAAAGTTTTGGCATCATTTAGTATTTTTTATTTGAAATTGAAAATTAGATTTATCAAGTACCCGCAATGTAAACAAACTCATAATCTGTACATACGCAGAAGTATCCTAATGTTTTGAGTCGTGGAGCGATCTAACGGCACAGTATAATTTTACTTACTTTAACTGAGCAAAAAAAACAGACTGACGATTGGGTAAGAAAGACTCGACAAGGCACAGAAAAAAGGCTTGGAATGAGGCCATCCAACACTTTAGTTAACATTGTAATCGAGCTTCGATTCTTCCTTTGTTTTCCACCCCATTTATACATTCTACACCTAACTGGACATGTTTCATGTGTTCTATGTTAACTTTTAGTGGTTTTTGTTAGTATTTTTCTTAACAAATGTCCAACAGGCTACGGCGGAAAGTTGGCTTTAAAAAATGAACACCGTTTTCTGTAGGCTACTTTTCCCAGTGAGAAGAATTTAGGTACTTTCATGTTTTGCCAAAAATAAAAAGTAAATTACTTCCCTTGTGAGCTTACCGTATCTTGTAGGACTATATCCTGCAATTTCAGCGGTAAGACCACCTTTTCTGAAAATTATACAACGAGGCTCACTTGTCACCTTGACTAAATGCAGCCTGTAATGTTTTCCCAAAAGGTTGATTTACAAGTCAGTGTATATTTCAGAGTGATTGTTTGTCTTAACAATAACGATTGTTTGTCAGCTTTTTCATAATTTCTGATCGTCACGACAGTAAGAGGCTTTGAAGGCCATCGGAAAACTAAAGGATTAGCGTTGGAATGAGGAAAATCAATACAGCATTTGGCCTATACGAACCGAAATAGTGTTCGAAAAGCCAACGTTAGTTCAAAACAATACTTTATCGTACATTATCGAGACTAGAAGCTCTAAAAAGCTTCTGAATTATACGTTTTGAGAAAAATAGTCGATAATTTCAACATTCTCTTAAGCTGGGCGCACACTGCACTTGCGGTCTACCACTCTGATCGGCGCCGTATTCACCGGCGCCGTTTACAAACCACTGCGCTCTGAATATGGCTGCGCATCGATGTGCGGGTGAACAGTAAAGTTGTGGCGCGATTTTTCCGAACATATCCGATTATGACGTCATTTTGGGTTCGTAGCTCCAAGAAAACATGGCGCTTTCCAATAAACTAAAGTTTGCTATACTTCTCATAATTTTAGGAGGGTTGTTAAGTTGTTAAGGCGACACGTTTATGGAGACTATCACAGTCTGCTAAATTAGAGGAAGAAGACATTCAGTCTTACAAGAACTATGTCCGAATGTTGTCCAGCAATCTGTTTTATCGTCATAGACTTCTGGACACGGTCATTGAATTCCGATGAATTTGTATCATATAAGTTGACATATTTCCGCCACAGGTCAACTAACAAAGTATCTTCGGACCAAAATTCCGACGGTATCGTCTCCTCAAGGGCTGACATTTTCAAACCACGTGGCAGGAAGACCTTTTCTTATTGGTCGAGTGCCTTACGGCAAGATAAAAGACGGCGAGGTTCCACGCACACTGCTTGTGTTTGGGGACGCCGGTGAATAAGACGCCGGCAAATATCAAATCAGTTTGATGCTTGCGGTTATGGCTGCGCCACAGACCGTAAGCCTCAAATGGCTGCGTCGTTCACAGCACACCGAGGCTTGCGACACTGCGGCTTGAGACGCCGGTGAAAAATCGCAGACCGCAAGGGCAGTCTGCGGCCGGCTTTACGCCAGTTCAGTGACTGGTGAGGTAGGCGTATGTTGATTGGCCGATCGGGACCTTGCTGTGAAAATGGCTGCCGAGTCAGTTAGACGTTCTCTGATAACGCTTGTTAAATTTAATATAGCACGGTTTGGAGAGGAATAATCGTAGAGATATGATTTTGGCACCGTTAGAAAGGGAAATTTAGCGCGCATGCACTGCATTTACTAAGTTCTTTCATTTCCTTCTCTTTTAAACAACACACAAATAATCTCTATTTCCTTAGCAGCATTCGATTATTACTTCATATCCATTGGATTATTGTGATTTCCAACTAGCCAAAAAGTGCAATGGTTTATTAACACGACAAAAGTAATACTGACAAATACAAAAAAGGAAAGTTACTAAAAAAAGCTTGGAATCGACCCAAAGACATTTAGCTGAAGCTTGGAATCGATCCAAAGACCTTTAACTAAAGCTTGGAATCGACCCAAAGACATTTAGCTGAAGCTTGAAATCGACCCAAAGAAATTTAGCTGAAGCTTGGAATCGACCCAAAGACATTTAGCTGAAGCTTGGAATCGACCCAAAGACATTTAGCTGAAGCTTGGAATCGACCCAAATATATTTAGCTGGAGCTTGGAATCGATCCAAATATATTTAGCTGGAGCTTGGAATCGATCCAAAGGTATTTAGCTGAAGCTTTGAATCGATCCAAAGATATTTAGCTGAAGCTTTGAATCGATCCAAAAGCATTTAGCTGAAGCTTGGAATCGATCCAAAGACATTTAGCATTTATGAAGGTGACGAAAACATCAAAGTGTATTTACAGCTAAATCTGGGAATCGAGTCAAAGACAATAAGCTAAAGCTTGGAATCGACCCAAAGACATTTAGCTGAAGCTTGGAATCGACCCAAAGACATTTAGCTGAAGCTTGGAATCGATCCAAAGACATTTAGCTGAAGCTTGGAATCGATCCAAAGACATTTAGCTGAAGCTTGGAATCGACCGAAAGACATTTAGCTGAAGCTTGGAATCGACCCAAAGACCTTTAGCTAAAGCTTGGAATCGACCGAAAGACATTCAGCTGAAGCTTGGAATAGACCCAAAGACATTTAGCTGAAGCTTGGAATCGACCGAAAGACATTTAGCTGAAGCTTGGAATCGACCCAAAGACCTTTAGCTAAAGCTTGGAATCGACCGAAAGACATTCAGCTGAATCTTGGAATCGACCCAAAGACATTTAGCTGAAGCTAGGAATCGACCCAAATACATTTAGCTGAAGCTTGGAATCGATTCAAAGACATTTAGCTGAAGCTTTGAATCGACCCAAAGACATTCAGCTAAAGCTTGGAATCGACCCAAGGAAATTTAGCTCAAGCTTGGAATTGACCCAAAGACATTTAGCTGAAGCTTGGAATCGATTCAAAGACATTTTAAATGGTGACCCCTTGTCCTTAGCCCGAATGGTCACGTCATATTGGTTGAATTGGATCTGGCGTGCTAAAATCGCCTTCATAACTATGGGATGTTGTCTCTCGTAACGCAAATGACGCTGTTCTACAAAGTTATGACATCATGAATGAACGATCAAAATTGACGCCAAAAGAGTGAGTTGTCATTGTGTTATGACGTCGTTCTCTATCACTTCCTCTGTAACGTCGGGTCAGTAGTGCCAGCTCATATTAATGGCGGCTCTCGCTACAACAAACGTCACGTGATCACCATTCCAAGCATATAGTTCATTGACCATATACCGCAGGCGTAGAGTGACAGTTCTATTGTCACCCTGCGCCAGCGGTATATTGTAATGCTTGCAATGCTTTAAGCAGGGGACACACGTGCGGATTTCTTCGCATGATCGCGGCGATAATATCCGCATCGAAATACGCGGCGGATAAATTCGCACCCGCACCGAGAGGACACACGGCTGCAATTATCGTACAGAGCAACCTTGATACTGACGGTCACGTGATCTAAAGATGGCAGCGTCCAGCATTTTGCAAGATCACATGACTGGAGCTCGGTGGCTATTGGCTGCTTGTCAGGGTCGTCCGCAGCGAATATCGCTTGGAGAGGACACACGGAGCGACTTTATCCGCGGCGGAAAAAATCGCTGCGGAAATATTAAACATGTTTGATCAATCCGAATTTCGATGCGGAAAAATCCGCGGCGAATTTCGCACGTTGAGGAGAGGACACACGTATGCGAATATCGGTGCGATTGCAAAATACGCCGCGGTCATGAGAAAAAATCCGCACGTGTGTCCCCTGCTTTAGTTAACCGGCAATGGTCGTTGTCATATGTCCGTGAAGCTGTCACCAATTACCCATTACCCAGTTCCCGATTAAAAACTAGGTCAATGTAGAGGATTAGTCCATTTGAAAATAGGGGTGAGAGCAAAAACACACGACATCGTACATAAACCGCAATACAGCCTCAGACAAAACAGACGCAGATCAATTGGGTAATGGGTAACAGTCGGGTAATGGGCTACACAACGCCTACAAAGCGATAATATGCGATCAGGGAAATGGGGGATGGATGAACTGGGTAATGGGTGACAGACAGGGTCGAATTGGGTAATGGGTAACAGTCGAATTGGGTAATGGGCTACACAAAGCCTCCAAAGCGATAATACGCAAACAGGGAATAGGAAATAGACGAACTGGGTAATGGGTGACATGCAGGGGCGAATTGGATAATGGGTAATGGGTGACAAGCGAATTGGGTAATGAGCTACACAACGCCTCCAAAGCGATAATACGCGAACAGGGAAATGGGGGATGGATGAACTGGGTAATGGGTGACAGACAGGGCCGAATTGGGTAATGGGTAACAGTCGAATTGGGTAATGGGCTACGCAAAAGCCTCCAAAGCGATAATACGCAAACAGGGAATAGGAAATAGACGAACTGGGTAATGGGTGACAGGCAGGGGCGAATTGGGTAATGGGTAATGGGTGACAAGCGAATTGGGTAATGAGCTACACAACGCCTCCAAAGCGATAATACGCGAACAGGGAAATGGGGGATGGATGAACTGGGTAATGGGTGACAGACATGGGCGAATTGGGTAATGGGTAACAGTCGAATTGGGTAATGGGCTACACAAAGCCTCCAAAGCGATAATACGCAATCAGGGAATAGAAAATTGACAAACTAGCTAATGGGTGACAGGCAGGAGCGAATTGGGTAATGGATGACAAGCGAATTGGGTAATGAGCTACACAACGCCTCCAAAACGACGATACGCGAACAGGAAAATGTGAGATGGATGAACTGGGTAATGGGTGACAGACAGGGCCGAATTGGGTAATGGGTAACAGTCGAATTGGGTAATCGGCTACACAAAAGCCTCCAAAGCGATAATACGCAAACAGGGAATAGGAAATAGACGAACTGGGTAATGGGTGACAGGCAGGGGCGAATTGGGTAATGGGTGACAAGCGAATTGGGTAATGAGCTACACAACGCCTCCAAAGCGATAATACGCGAACAGGGAAATGGGGGATGGATGAACTGGGTAATGGGTGACAGACATGGGCGAATTGGGTAATGGGTAACAGTCGAATTGGGTAATGGGCTACACAAAAGCCTCCAAAGCGATAATACGCAAACAGGGAATAGGAAATAGACGAACTGGGTAATGGGTGACAGGCAGGGGCGAATTGGGTAATGGGTAATGGGTGACAAGCGAATTGGGTAATGAGCTACACAACGCCTCCAAAGCGATAATACGCGAACAGGGAAATGGGAGATGGATGAACTGGGTAATGGGTGACAGACAGGGGGCGAATTGGGTAATGGGTAATGGGTGACAAGCGAATTGGGTAATGAGCTACACAACGCCTCCAAAGCGATAATACGCGAACAGGGAAATGGGTGATGGATGAACTGGGTAATGGGTGACAGGCAAGGGCTAATTGGGTAATGGGTAATGGGTGACAAGCGAATTGGGTAATGAGCTACAAAACGCCTCCAAAGCGATAATACGCGAACAGGGAAATTGGGGATGGATGAACTGGGTAATGGGTGACAGGCAGGGGCGAATTGGGTAATGGGTAATGGGTGACAAGCGAATTGGGTAATGAGCTACACAACGCCTCTAAATCGATAATACGCGAACAGGGAAATGGGGGATGGATGAACTGGGTAATGGGTGACAGACAGGGGCAAATTGGGTAATGGGTAATGGCTAATAGTCGAATTGGGTAATGGGCTACACAAAGCCTCCAAAGCGATAATACGCAAACAGGGAATAGGGAATAGACGAACTGGGTAATGGGTGACAGACAGGGGCGAATTGGGTAATGGGTAATGGGTGACAAGCGAATTGGGTAATGAGCTACACAACGCCTCCAAAGCGATAATACGCGAACAGGGAAATGGGGGATGGATGAACTGGGTAATGGGTGACAGACAGGGGCGAATTGGGTAATGGGTAACAGTCGAACTTGGTAATGGGCTACACAAAGCCTCCAAAGCGATAATACGCAAACAGGGAATAGGAAATAGACGAACTGGGTAATGGGTGACATGCAGGGGCGAATTGGATAATGGGTAATGGGTGACAAGCGAATTGGGTAATGAGCTACACAACGCCTCCAAAGCGATAATACGCGTACAGGGAAATGGGGGATGGATGAACTGGGTAATGGGTGACAGACAGGGCCGAATTGGGTAATGGGTAATGGGTAACAGTCGAATTGGGTAATGGGCTACACAAAAGCCTCCAAAGCGATAATACGCAAACAGGGAATAGGAAATAGACGAGCTGGGTAACGGGTGACAGGCAGGGGCGAATTGGGTAATGGGTAATGGGTGACAAACGAATTGGGTAATGAGCTACACAACGCCTCCAAAGCGATAATACGCGAACAGGAAAATGGGGGATGGATGAACTGGGTAATGGGTGACAGACAGGGGCGAATTGGGTAATGGGTAACAGTCGAATTGGGTAATGGTCTACACAAAGCCTCCAAAGCGATAATACGCAAACCGGGAATAGGAAATAGACGAGCTGGGTAACGGGTGACAGGCAGGGGCGAATTGGGTAATGGGTAATGGGTGACAAACGAATTGGGTAATGAGCTACACAACGCCTCCAAAGCGATAATACGCGAACAGGAAAATGGGGGATGGATGAACTGGGTAATGGGTGACAGGCAGGGGCGAATTGGGTAATGGGTAATGGGTGACAAGCGAATTTGGGAATGAGCTACAAAAAGCCTCCAAAGCGATAATACGCGAACAGGGAAATGGGGGATGGATGAACTGGGTAATGGGTAACAGACAGGGGCGAATTGGGTAATGGGTACCAGTCGAATTGAGTAATGGGCTACACAAAGCCTCCAAAGCGATAATACGCAATCAGGGAATAGGAAATTGACAAACTGGCTAATGGGTGACAGACAGGGGGCGAATTGGGTAATTGGTGACAAGCGAATTGGGTAATGAGCTACACAACGCCTCCAAAGCGATAATACGCGAACAGGGAAATGGGAGATGGATGAACTGGGTAATGGGTGACAGACAGGGGGCGAATTGGGTAATGGGTAATGGGTGACAAGCGAATTGGGTAATGAGCTACACAACGCCTCCAAAGCGATAATACGCGAACAGGGAAATGGGTGATGGATGAACTGGGTAATGGGTGACAGGCAAGGGCTAATTGGGTAATGGGTAATGGGTGACAAGCGAATTGGGTAATGAGCTACAAAACGCCTCCAAAGCGATAATACGCGAACAGGGAAATTGGGGATGGATGAACTGGGTAATGGGTGACAGGCAGGGGCGAATTGGGTAATGGGTAATGGGTGACAAGCGAATTGGGTAATGAGCTACACAACGCCTCTAAATCGATAATACGCGAACAGGGAAATGGGGGATGGATGAACTGGGTAATGGGTGACAGACAGGGGCAAATTGGGTAATGGGTAATGGCTAATAGTCGAATTGGGTAATGGGCTACACAAAGCCTCCAAAGCGATAATACGCAAACAGGGAATAGGGAATAGACGAACTGGGTAATGGGTGACAGACAGGGGCGAATTGGGTAATGGGTAATGGGTGACAAGCGAATTGGGTAATGAGCTACACAACGCCTCCAAAGCGATAATACGCGAACAGGGAAATGGGGGATGGATGAACTGGGTAATGGGTGACAGACAGGGGCGAATTGGGTAATGGGTAACAGTCGAACTTGGTAATGGGCTACACAAAGCCTCCAAAGCGATAATACGCAAACAGGGAATAGGAAATAGACGAACTGGGTAATGGGTGACATGCAGGGGCGAATTGGATAATGGGTAATGGGTGACAAGCGAATTGGGTAATGAGCTACACAACGCCTCCAAAGCGATAATACGCGTACAGGGAAATGGGGGATGGATGAACTGGGTAATGGGTGACAGACAGGGCCGAATTGGGTAATGGGTAATGGGTAACAGTCGAATTGGGTAATGGGCTACACAAAAGCCTCCAAAGCGATAATACGCAAACAGGGAATAGGAAATAGACGAGCTGGGTAACGGGTGACAGGCAGGGGCGAATTGGGTAATGGGTAATGGGTGACAAACGAATTGGGTAATGAGCTACACAACGCCTCCAAAGCGATAATACGCGAACAGGAAAATGGGGGATGGATGAACTGGGTAATGGGTGACAGACAGGGGCGAATTGGGTAATGGGTAACAGTCGAATTGGGTAATGGTCTACACAAAGCCTCCAAAGCGATAATACGCAAACCGGGAATAGGAAATAGACGAGCTGGGTAACGGGTGACAGGCAGGGGCGAATTGGGTAATGGGTAATGGGTGACAAACGAATTGGGTAATGAGCTACACAACGCCTCCAAAGCGATAATACGCGAACAGGAAAATGGGGGATGGATGAACTGGGTAATGGGTGACAGGCAGGGGCGAATTGGGTAATGGGTAATGGGTGACAAGCGAATTTGGGAATGAGCTACAAAAAGCCTCCAAAGCGATAATACGCGAACAGGGAAATGGGGGATGGATGAACTGGGTAATGGGTAACAGACAGGGGCGAATTGGGTAATGGGTACCAGTCGAATTGAGTAATGGGCTACACAAAGCCTCCAAAGCGATAATACGCAATCAGGGAATAGGAAATTGACAAACTGGCTAATGGGTGACAGACAGGGGGCGAATTGGGTAATTGGTGACAAGCGAATTGGGTAATGAGCTACACAACGCCTCCAAAGCGATAATACGCGAACAGGGAAATTGGGGATGGATGACCTGGGTAATGGGTGACAAACAGGGGGCGAATTGGGTAATGGGTAATGGGTGACAAGCGAATTGGGTAATGAGCTACACAACGCCTCCAAAGCGATAATACGCGAACAGGGAAATAGGGGATGGATGAACTGGGTAATGGGTGACAGACATGGGCGAATTGGGTAATGGGTAACAGTCGAATTGGGCAATGGGCTACACAAAGCCTCCAAAGCGATAATACGCGAACAGGGAAATGGGGGATGGACGAACGGTAATGGGTGACAGACAGGGCCGAATTGGGTAATGGGTAACAGTCGAATTGGGTAATAGGCTACACAAAGCCTCCAAAGCGATAATACGCGAACAGGGAAATGGGGGATGGACGAACTGGGTAATGGGTGACAGACAGGAACGAATTGGGTAATGGGTAACAGTCGAATAGGGTAATGGGCTACACAACGCCTCCAAAGCGATAATACGCGAACAGGGAATAGGAAATAGACGAACTGGGTAATGGGTGACAGGCAGGGGCGAATTGCGTAATGGGTAATGGGTGACAAGCGAATTGGGTAATGAGCTACACAATGTCTCCAAAGCGATAATACGCGAACAGGGAAATGGGGGATGGATGAACTGGGTAATGGGTGACAGACAGGGCCGAATTGGGTAATGGGTAATGGGTAACAGTCGAATTGGGTAATGGGCTAAACAAAGCCTCCAAAGCGATAATACGCAAACAGGGAATAGGAAATGGACGAACTGGGTAATGGGTGACAGGCAGGGGCGAATCATGTAATGGGTAATGGGTGACAAGCGAATTGGGTAATGAGCTACACAACGCCTCCAAAGCGATAATACGCAAACAGGGAAATGGGGGATGGATGAACTGGGTAATGGGTGACAGACTGGGGCGAATTGGGTAATGGGTAACAGTCGAATTGGGTAATGGGCTACACAAAGCCTCCAAAGCGATAATACGCAATCAGAGAATAGGAAATAGACGAACTGGGTAATGGGTGACAGGCAGGGCCGAATTGGGTAATGGGTAATGGGTGACAAGCGAATTGGGTAGTGAGCTACACAACGCCTCCAAAACGATAATACGCGAACAGGGAAATGGGGGATGGATGAACTGGGTAATGGGTGACAGACAGGGCCGAATTGGGTAATGGGTAATGGGTAACAGTCGAATTGGGTAATGGGCTAAACAAAGCCTCCAAAGCGATAATACGCAAACAGGGAATAGGAAATGGACGAACTGGGTAATGGGTGACAGGCAGGGGCGAATCATGTAATGGGTAATGGGTGACAAGCGAATTGGGTAATGAGCTACACAACGCCTCCAAAGCGATAATACGCAAACAGGGAAATGGGGGATGGATGAACTGGGTAATGGGTGACAGACTGGGGCGAATTGGGTAATGGGTAACAGTCGAATTGGGTAATGGGCTACACAAAGCCTCCAAAGCGATAATACGCAATCAGAGAATAGGAAATTGACAAACTGGGTAATGGGTGACAGGCAGGGCCGAATTGGGTAATGGGTAATGGGTGACAAGCGAATTGGGTAGTGAGCTACACAACGCCTCCAAAACGATAATACGCGAACAGGGAAATGGGGGATGGATGAACTGGGTAATGGGTGAAAGGCAGGGCCGAATTGGGTAATGGGTAACAGTCGAATTGGGTAATGAGCTACACAAAGCCTCCAACGCGATAATACGCGAACAGGGAAATGGGGGATGGATGAACTGGGTAATGGGTGACAGACAGGGCCGAATTGGGTAATGGGTAATGGGTAACAGTCGAATTGGGTAATGGGCTACACAAAGCCTCCAAAGCGATAATACGCAAACAGGGAATAGTAAATGGACGAACTGGGTAATGGGTGACAGGCAGTGGCGAATTGGGTAATGGGTAATGGGTGACAAGCGAATTGGGTAATGAGCTACACAACGCCTCCAAAGCGATAATACGCGAACAGGGAAATGGGGGATGGATGAACTGGGTAATGGGTGACAGACTGGGGCGAATTGGGTAATGGGTAACAGTCGAATTGTGTAATGGGCTACACAAAGCCTTCAAAGCGATAATACGCAATCATAGAATAGGAAATTAAGAAACTGGGTAATGGGTGACAGGCAGGGGCGAATTGGGTAATGGGTGACAAGCGAATTGGGTAATGAGCTACACAACGCCTCCAAAACGATAATACGCGAACAGGGAAATGGGGGATGGATGAACTGGGTAATGGGTGAAAGGCAGGGCCGAATTGGGTAATGGGTAACAGTCGAATCGGGTAATGAGCTACACAAAGCCTCCAAAGCGATAATACGCGAACAGGGAAATGGGGGATGGATGAACTGGGTAATGGGTGACAGACAGGGCCGAATTGGGTAATGGGTAATGGGTAACAGTCGAATTGGGTAATGGGCTACACAAAGCCTCCAAAGCAATAATACGCAAACAGGGAATAGGAAATTGACGAACTGGGTAATGGGGGATGGATGAACTGGGTAATGGTTGACAGACAGGGCCGAATTGGGTAATGGGTAATGGGTAACAGTCGAATTGGGTAATGGGCTACACAAAGCCTCCAAAGCGATAATACGCAAACAGGGAATAGAAAATGGACGAACTGGGTAATGGGTGACAGGCAGGGGCGAATTGGGTAATGGGTGTCAGGTGAATAAGGTAATGGGCTACACAACATCTCCAAAGCGATAATAAGCGAACAAGGTTAGGGCAAATCACACACACCCACCCGGTCGTATTGATATGAGTTATATTAGCCCTCATACAAGGGTGTGTTATATGTGAGAGAGCACTACACACTTTACACGCTTTCCTCCACCAGTTAATTCTGGTCGTCATTATATAAGTGACATATTCTTGTGTAAAACGTAAATTAACAATCAAAATCAACTTTTAAACACATTCTTCAAAAAGTGAAATATCATTTAGTAAAAATGGAACAAAATATAACATCAGGTGATGTACTTTATTTTGACCCTTGAACTCTTTGCTTTCGTATACTCAAACGCACACTTTCATAGTCCGATTTCACAATTTGCGTCACATGTGCTCTTATATTGGGTGGTTGAAATCTTAAGAAAGTTAAGAAAGAAAGGTTGAAAGTATCGACTATGCTGAAGTCTGAACCTGAGGGGGCTGAGATGTCTTCTCTGATGGTTTTGTGTTATTTGTGTTTAATTATGTTATTATTACTGAAAAGGAAGTCTTAGAACAAACCCCCATCAATATCAGAGACACATCATAATAATAAAGTTTTATTTCAGACGACATTTCGTCCACAGAATGGCTCAATCGAGCAATACATGATATGGACTAGATTACAGATAACAATTCGTGCCATTTATCTCGCAACGGCGAGCTGTAGAACATATGGAAGTCTCAACTACAATGTATGTGTTCATATACTTTTATATAGATACACATAAAGGCTGTTCTTGAATCTCTAAATTTACGGGCCTGATGGCCGCTTGACTAGGGAACAATTATATTTGAAAGAGAAATGAGAGCTACCGAACATGTACTACTGGAGCTCTTAAAAGACCCCCAACAGCTAAAACTTTGATAGTTGGTCCACCCTTCCATGCAGGTCAAATATTGGAAGTATCACCTGCCCAACAAAAATATTATCTTAGTCACATGCATTTTTATATGAAAATGCATTTGGTAAAAAAAGATTGAAATTGTTTACAGCCTTGTTTACTTTCTTTTAATTCCTATTTTTTCAAATGAAATTCCTATTTTTCCAGTTTTTTATCGTCCAAAAGTGGCTGGGAGTATCAAGGGCTGTATGGACTCAGCTGCAAGTTCCCAACTAGCCCGGAACCCCTTGTGACCAAATGTGGAGCTAATGGTATGAGTGTGTTGGTGGTGTCGCGCGGTGTATGTATACTAAGTTTGGCGACCTTTACCTTTGACCTTTGAAAAATAAATCTTGTTTATTTGAGGGAAACGACCAAACAGACAAATGGAGCAAATTCAAATCAAATTGGATTTGTTTTGTGGAAGCTATAATTTATATGTCTGCTTATTATCGCTTTGAAGGCGTTGTGTAGCCCATTATCCAATTCGCCTGTCACCCATTACCCAATTCGCCCCTGTCTGTCACCCATTACCCAGTTCATCCATCCCCCATTTCCCGGTTCGCGTAATATCGCTTTGGAGGCGTTGTGTAGCCCATTACCAAATTCGACTGTTACCCATTACCCATCACCCAATTCGGCCCTGTCCGTCACCCATTACCCAGTTCATCCATCCCCCATTTCCCTGTTCGCGTATTATCGCTTTGGAGGCGTTGTGTAGCTCATTACCCTATTCGACTGTTACCCATTACCCAATTCGGCCCTGTCTGTCACCCATTACCGTTCGTCCATCCCCCATTTCCCTGTTCGCGTATTATCGCTTTAGAGGCTTTGTGTAGCCCATTACCCAATTCGACTGTTACCCATAACTCAATTCGCCCCTGTCTGTCACCCATTACCCAGTTCATCCATCCCCCATTTCCCTGTTCGCGTATTATCGCTTTGGAGGCGTTGTGTAGCTCATTATCCAATTCGCTTGTCACCCATTACCCATTACCCATTTCGCCCCTGCATGTCACCCATTACCCAGTTCGTCTATTTCCTATTCCCTGTTTGCGTATTATCGCTTTGGAGGCGTTGTGTAGCTCATTGCCCAATTCGCTTGTCACCCATTACCCATTACCCAATTCGCCCCTGCCTGTCACCCATTACCCAGTTTGTCAATTTCCTATTCCCTGATTGCGTATTATCGCTTTGGAGGCTTTGTGTAGCCCATTACCCAATTCGACTGTTACCCATTACCCAATTCGCCCCTGTCTGTCACCCATTACCCAGTTCATCCATCCCCCATTTCCCTGTTCGCGTATTATCGCTTTGGAGGCGTTGTGTAGCTCATTACCCAATTCGCTTGTCACCCATTACCCATTACCCAATTCGCCCCTGCCTGTCACCCATTACCCAGTTCATCCATCCCCCATTTCCCTGTTCGCGTATTATCGCTTTGGAGGCGTTGTGTAGCTCATTACCCAATTCGCTTGTCACCCATTACCCATTACCCAATTCGCCCCCTGTCTGTCACCCATTACCCAGTTCATCCATCTCCCATTTCCCTGTTCGCGTATTATCGCTTTGGAGGCGTTGTGTAGCTCATTACCCAATTCGACTGTTACCCATTACCCAATTCGCCCCTGTCTGTCACCCATTACCCAGTTCATCCATCTCCCATTTTCCTGTTCGCGTATCATCGCTTTGGAGGCGTTGTGTAGCTCATTACCCAATTCGCTTGTCACCCATTACCCAATTCGCCCCTGCCTGTCACCCATTAGCCAGTTTGTCAATTTCCTATTCCCTGATTGCGTATTATCGCTTTGGAGGCTTTGTGTAGCCCATTACCCAATTCGATTGTTACCCATTACCCAATTCGCCCCTGTCTGTCACCCATTACCCAGTTCATCCATCCCCCATTTCCCTGTTCGCGTATTATCGCTTTGGAGGCGTTGTGTAGCTCATTACCCAATTCGCTTGTCATCCATTACCCATTACCCAATTCGCCCCTGCCTGTCACCCATTACCCAGTTCGTCTATTTCCTATTCCCTGTTTGCGTATTATCGCTTTGGAGGCTTTTGTTTAGCCCATTACCCAATTCGACTGTTACCCATTACCCATTACCCAATTCGGCCCTGTCTGTCACCCATTACCCAGTTCATCCATCCCCCATTTCCCTGTTCGCGTATTATCGCTTTGGAGACATTGTGTAGCTCATTACCCAATTCGCTTGTCACCCATTACCCATTACGCAATTCGCCCCTGCCTGTCACCCATTACCCAGTTCATCCATCCCCCATTTCCCTGTTCGCGTATTATCGCTTTGCAGGCTTTGTGTAGCCCATTACCCAATTCGACTGTTACCCATTACACAATTCGACCCTGTCTGTCACCCATTACCCAGTTCATCCATCCCCCATTTCCCTGATCGCGTGTTATCGATTTGTAGGCGTTGTGTAGCCCATTACCCAATTCGACTGTTACCCATTACCCAATTGATCTGTGTCTGTTTTGTCTAAGGCTGTATTGCGGTTTATGTACGATGTCGTGTGTTTTTGCTCTCACCCCTATTTTCAAATGGACTAATCCTCTACATTGACCTAGTTTTGAATCGGGAACTGGGTAATGGGTAATGGGTGACAGCTTCACGGACATCGTTGTCATTGTAATCGAGCTTCGATTCTTCCTTTGTTTTCCACCCCATTTATACATTCTACACGTAACCGGACATGTTTCGTGTGTTCTAGGTTTACACCTTACGATGTAAATTTTCACATCAAATTCGCAACTATAGGTCTATGTGCATTTTTTGCTCTGATGTTTTGGAAGGTTGCTTGAGCGCAGAAAATGAGAGGCGCCTGTCTCGGGATCGCTCCCGCAAGTTGTATCCAATTCGACTCGTCCAGCCTGTCAGCGTGAAACGTCTCCCGTATACCTATTCGGAAGCTTCCGATCAAATATATATATAAAATATAAAACGTTGCCTGAGTCCAAGGGTTTTGCAACTTTGCAATATGTATGAAAATCTACCGGAGATTTTTTTTTAACATTAAAAACATTAAAAATATTTTTAGGAATAAATAACATTTTAAGCTCAAAATATAGGCCTATATATATCACAAGTAAATGTATTTCTAGCATGTAGGCTATACCATATTGTCATAAACGGCAGCTCATAATGGCAATATTATTATATTCTATAAACGTTTCTATAAGACCGAACAAAATAACCTTTTACATGAAGTCGTCTCTCACAGAGCACAAGTGACAATCTAAAGTGCTGGCAACGCCGCTAGACAAGTGGTAATCTAAAGTGCTGGCAACGCCGCTAGACAAGTGACAATCTAAAGTGCTGGCAACGCCGCCAGACAAGTGACAATCTAAAGTGCTGACAACGCCGCTAGACAAGTGACAATCTAAAGTGCTGGCAACGCCGCTAGACAAGTGGCAATCTAAAGTGCTGGCAACGCCGCTAGACAAGTGACAATCTAAATTGCTGGCAACGCCGCTAAACAAGTGACAATCTAAAGTGCTGGCAACCCCGCCAGACAAGTGACAATCTAAAGTGCTGGCAACGCCGCTAGACAAGTGGCAATCTAAAGTGCTATAGCAACGCCGCTAGACAAGTGGCAATCTAAAGTGCGACGTTAAACTGGAATCAATCAATAAACTATCTGATCTTTCTACGTTGTGGTCGTGAGGTTCCATTTAATTATGATCGACATGAGCTGCCGAAAATCGCACTTTTTTCAGTATATATAGTCGAAAATAATATTTTTAAAATAAATAAAATATATACTGGATCTATTATTAAACACTTAAACACAGAGGCACAGGAAAAATCTTCTTATGATGTTCAGCAAACATTTGATTTGATGAACATATTTTAGTATGCGTATATAGCAAAGCGTGGCATTTCATCTTTCTTCTTTGTATATGCTGCGACCCAACGCGACTGTACCCGGACCCCCTTGAGCTGCGTCGCGTCGTAGACCGTTATACACTACACTCAGCTGATTGATTGATTGTTTGGTGTTTTACGCCGCGCTCAAGATTATTTCACTTCAAATTTTATATGGCAGCGTTGCCAGTTTTATTGTGGAAACCGGGCTCTATGCCCGGGGGAAACCCACGACCTTCCGTTGGTAACTGGCAACCATCCCACATAGGTCGTTGGAGTGAAAACCCAGTCATAAAATTTTCCAATTGTTTTGGACTGAGTGGGATTCGAACCCGCGACCCATTTGTGGCACTCAGTTGGGACCGATTCCACGAAACTTGACTTAAGTCTAAAACTATGCTTAACTACCCAAAATTGACTTAAGTCGCATAAAAAAGAGTCCACAAAAGTTACCAAAAGTTTACTTAGCCAAAAAAAGTTGCTTAACTTAAGACACCTCGTAGGTGACTTAAGTCCAAAATGAGTCTCCCAAACAAGATGGCAGAAGTATTTTAAGAAAAAAAGGAAGCCGAATAGAACGACATGTACACTCTGACCAAATGAAAATTGCTGAGTGGATTTTTACTCGATCGCCGAGGACCTATGTGGAAAAGTTGCCAGGTACTCGCCAAAGGTCGGGAGTTTCCTCTGTACAAACATACTCATGTTCACGGCACAATCTAAAATTAGAAGTCACCCTAGTCCTAAATTCCAGTCTATCTTAGCCACGTCAAAGGAGATCTCGCGAGAATACGATTGGTTCAGGGCACCGACAGCTTCAGCCTGCTTATATATACAACATTATGTGACGTTTAGGCGCGGTACATTCTGAAATTGTCAACGTTTGCGCAATTTCAATCAGAAAGTAAATTCACTCTCTACTTACTGAACTATCATATCTATCGGCAATCCCAGTAGCCGCAGTTCGGAGAATGCATCGGTTCCTATAAAGGCTTTACCGAGCACGCGACTGCGATATCTAAGTTTCGTCTAAATCGTTCAAAACAAGGCTCTTGGTCTTCGGAAACGTTAACGTTTGCTCCATCAAGTACGGTTGTCACATCTAAAACGTTCTCCATCTTTTTCTTATGTGTCCCATAATAGTTCATACGAGGAAGAGAAGCCACGGTTTCTGACTAGCTGTGTTTGGCGTCAATGCTATGAATAGGGTGTAATGGGACGTTTTACACTTCCCCATTCATAGACTTCTTGTGCGGCGTAAACCATCAATCAATCAATATATCTTGTTGACAGAATATAGGTAAGGATTCAGATTATGTAACATATTGACACCTATATCAACATATATAGCCTATATAGCGATGGCTTGAACATTGTTTGTGGGGGGAAATGTCTCGGTAAGAAATAAGTTAAGAGTATTCAACCTTTACTAAAAATTTAAATATAATCTTTATTGATTTTATCACACACAAATAACATTGAAATATACATTCACGAGAAATCCTTCTCATTCAATAAATAACTGTACACGCCATTCTACCCATTATAAATATAATTCTCATTGAGCCAATTAGGATGATGCAAAATATATAATTTCGAAACTGTATGCTTTGAAGAGGTTGCTTAGTTTAGCTTTAATTCAGAATCGTCTTTTCCTGCGATGTAAGGGCGAAGCACAGCCACAGAATGGCACTGATGCTACTTAGTTTATGATGTTTTTTTCCGGCATGAGAATGCTTCAGAATTAATCAAAGGTGTGGAATCCGACATTGTTTTTGGTAGATTCAAATGGCAGAGAAATGTTTCTATTCTCACGGAAAAGCAATAGACACATGTTGCGATGAACGTGTTGCTTTCTTAAAGAAGTCTTGGAGTGTCGTATTTTTTGCTCATGTTGCAGTTGTATCGCCGACAACAGCAGTTAATGGGAACGTAGAACACTTGCTCTCGGAATTCCCCATAGCCGTCGGGAAGCTCACAATAAGCGGTGGCTGACATGTAGATGTAGGTATCTGGTTCACAACGGTATTGTTGGTAGTTTGGGAATTCATTTTGAACATTGCATTGATTTCTGAAAAAGAAATAATAGGATAATGTTAGAAGTGAATATAATGTCAGTTTTGAATATGCTCTAACATTTAAACTGTGAACGATTGAAGCAAAACTGTATTTATCTTGGGTACTATCTATTCATTTCCATGTCCAAGATGTTAAGACTGACGAGATTCTCGCACCGTCGAGAATGAGATCTGCCAACGGCGAGAGTATAATGCATTTGCAATATGTGGTACTATATATATATACACTGTATATACATATTAGACCGAATAAAATGTTATTAAACGGCTGACTTGGAGCATGTCTTAGAGAGTCACAATCTCATCGAGGAATCATGTATGAAACTTTGTGTTCTATTTTGAGTTTTTAATTAAAAATACTTACTGGCCACAGTCGTTATAGAATAGATCAGAGGGCTCAACGATGGAGCATAGAGAATTGTCATAGTCCAAGGAATAGCTGATTCTTTTTTCTCTGGAAGAACAGAGGTTTGTAAACCGACTCTCCGCCAAATACTCGGCACCGACAGCCCTATCAACAAGATCAACGCATTGTTACAAACGATCATTTCATCTATGAGACATACATTGAAATATAAACACGGTATACTTTACTGGCGGGTGATATAAATTTGGCAGTTTGACTTTGACAATTTCTTGTGGTTAGGGCCTATGTGTATTGCTCTAGATGTGCATGTGATACATTTTGGTTTTGTTTTCTTGTAGTCAGACAAGAAGAAAAGCAAAAAAAAAAAAGAACAAAAAAAACTCCTTAAGTAACTTTTAAGTGTTTGTTGATATGTTGAGTGATTCGCCATGAGTTGTGTTTGTTGATATGTTGAGTGATTCGCCATGGGTTGTGTTTGTTGATATGTTGAGTGATTCGCCATGAGTTGTGTTTGTGGATATGTTGAGTGATTCGCCATGGGTTGTGTTTGTTGATATGTTGAGTGATTCGCCATGGGTTGTGTTTGTTGATATGTTGAGTGATTCGCCATGGGTTGTGTTTGTTGATATTTTGAGTGATTCGCCATGGGTTGTGTTTGTTGGCTGGTTCAGTGATGTGTTTTCAGGCTTATTATAAGCATATGGAGGATGATATTGTAGACCTACCTTTTGGTTCGGTTGGCAGACCTGGCGGCGGCAGCAGCACGGTTTCTACTCATGGCTTCTCTTTTCCCGGCCAATAATGCTTTAGTTTCGGGCGATCTTTCCAAAGCCTGAGCTATGGCAGCACTGAAAAAAGAGACAGTGATTGTTAAAATAATGCTTCTGAATAAATTAAAATAGTGCACGATTTTAAAAAAAATCCAATAAGTGTTATCCTGGTCATTTTCAAGTTATAATCTTTGGACTGAACCTAAATTCGAGCGACAATGATCACTTCAAATCTTTATGTTGTATAAATTCCGACAGTCCCCAGATAAGACACCACGAGAGAGGTCAGTAACACCCAAAGTATGTTTAGATCTAACGCAAGAAACGTTTATCAAAATGTTCCCCATGACACACCAAAGGCAACAATTTTATTCCATGGAAGATGATAGTAATACGAACCTTCGATTACATTTTTTTTTAATTCTAAATAAACCAATCTATGTTTTTCTAGGAATTTTTCAACTGCATCGTGTGAGTTAAAATCGACGCCATTGAGAAATAGTTCCCAATGACCCCTATTGACACCTATTGATTTCATATTAAAACTGAATGAGGTGAGAACTGGAAATCTCGAGGATACAATGGTTGCTATTTTTCCTGATTATTGTTTGCTTGTGATTAGAATTATTGTAATTATCAACAACAAAATGTGAGGGAAAGTCTGGTTGTCAGAAGTATGGGCGATTTTTTTTATCATACCTTGGATATTGACGAGGTTGATCTGAAAACAATTCTTCGTCCAAAATCAAAGGATCTTTGTAAACACCAGAGGGATTTAGATCACAATACTGATACAGAGTGCTTTCTACTAAGGTTATTCCTGCCAAAACGGCTACTGCAGCAACCAAAAGATTCATCTGGAAGAAATATGGTCAAATATGGTGATTATTCATTCTAATATATAGTAAAGAACTACATACAACATTGTTTGCTGAGGTCTTGAATCTCAAAATCTCGTTCGCCATGATTTCTACGGGAAGTTCGCCATGTGTTTAAATCCGTCAGATTTTATTTCGATTTTGTTCAATTCCAAACCACATGAACCGGTGAAGCAATATACTGGTGTTTGACAATTGTTAACACACACACATATATATTCATAAATATATATATATATATGTCCATATATTGGTCTAAAATATAACCAACAATGAAATAACGAGAACTCGATAATCTCGATCGTTTACTACTTCTTAACTTAATGGGTTATTGTTATGACCAATGAACTATATGCGTGGAATGGAGGTCACATGGTATTTGATTTCTATCAAACGCCACCATTACAAGGTGATGGTGTAATTTCGATCCAGATCGGTCGTGCGCTCACCCATCAACTATCAATGGCGGCACTTTTTACAAAGTCAAATGCAAACCAGCCAAAGAGACGTGTCAATTCCACGTATATAGTTCATTGGTTATGATAATGACCTGATGTCAATATCGCTTGGATACATCTTATGTTTCCGGACATAAAAATAAAACTACATTCGTATTTTCTGATTTACATTAAATATTCCTGCATACATAAGTTACTTTAATATGTCTCTGACACAGAATTGTGTCTGTTACGATATTGGTGCTTCGGGTGAAAATGAAATTGTTATATTACCACAAATAAAAATATCTTAACAAGCGTTAGATTATTTTGCCGTTAATGTCGCCTTGCCTCAAAATGTGGAATCGGCGTATCATAACAATGGCAAAATAAAACAATCAAAGAAAATGTTTCCCGGCTATAATAGTTAAAGTCTCCTAGTGATGTAGTAAGTTTTTAAAGTCAATCGCTTTAGAATGGGAATCATATCTTGTCTTACCTTTAAGGCCATCGTGTATGTTTCGTTGAAGAGTTGAAGTTTACTTTAAGCAGTTTCACACAGACTTTTATAATAACGAGACTTGGGGGCGTGTCTAGAGTAGTCAAATCAATTCTCATTGGATCAGCTATTCATCGAATTAAAACAAGAACTTTTTTAACGCGATACAAAAATCTGACGTTGAAGGCAATCCTGGTTAAAATGCCCCGAGGTGTTTGTCTACGTCACTCAAATCTAAACGACACATTTATATATCTGATAAAGGTATTTTTTTTAAAATTTACCTCGTCATCTAATATTAAAAAAAGACAGTCAGGATACAAAAAAATATGTAAATGGGTAGAACAGGGGCGTCGTTTTTTATCTATGGAATCAAACCAAGAGAATAGAGATTTTGTAGTACTTTCTAGGTCAAGACTGTTCTGACACAAAGATGGGGAGTTTTTTTTTTACAATTTTAGTTTACTAAGATTAGGAGATTGATATATTTTCTGCTGCGTTTGACTTACAGCTTTTTATCTAACTGTGTACTGTATCACTCCTTTAAGCTATTCGTTCTCTATGCGTTGACAAATTTGTCATTGTTGCATGGAACAACCAACGCAAAACGCACCGATAGTCATTACGCCACTCCGTATAAAGAGAATTAGCGAACGATATATTTCAAGGGACGAATCATACATATTGCAAATAAAAGTAAATTATGCGTGTGGATATATCTACCTAACATATGTATTGTAATACCAAACTGAAGCAGTTATAGTCACAAAGGCTAGCCATTTTGTTTTTTGCGTATATAACTATTGACGTTTTAAATATAAAATAATATTTTTTTAAGAAAAGGCTTTTTTATCATAATACATTGATAATAATAAGCGTTAAAGGCAGTTTATGTCATATCTCCATGCAAAACTTATACATTTACTCTTTTCTTTAACCCACTATTTTAATCTGTCTAACGTTGTAAGAAGAGCTGAATACTGCATACCAAAGCATAAGCTTAATCGCCTGTTAACGATGATGTTCGGAATATTGTCTTGTGTTGTTTTTCTTTTCGCTCTGATTAACAGGAAGCCGGACATAAAGTAACTATAACAAGGGATTGGTATCACACCCTTACAGCCCATAGAACGACTAATTAATTAAAGGAAAAAAAATGGGTTTGCATTTTGCTTTCTTAAAATGAAAACCGCCTGACTTATTGGACGATAATGATATGACGCTGATGATGTCTTTCTGTTCGTTAACAGAGTAACTCATGTATGACGAATATATTTAAAAAGTATAGCGAACCCTCAGCAGATTTGAAAAATATGCCCCAAGCACTTTATGGATGAACGTTTGATTCGCTGATGTAAAGTATGAGACATGTCAGCATTTAAAAAAAGGCAACTCACCAAACAAACATAATTTTATCAAGTATCTTATGATTGGCTACATGTTAAGGACGGCTGTCATCAGTAAACCACGCCCCCAGACGGCTTATATAGAACTCGACTGCAAGTACATTTCATTAAATCAGTACAAATCGTTCTAGTTCAGTCTGTGAGAAGCTAAAGTTAACTATGGATTACATGGTAAGAAACGTTTGATCATTAGCCATATAAACATTTTAACACTAATTTACTTGATAACTTCAGATAAAATGTATGTTTATTTATTTAGACTTAGTTCAGATTCATTTGCCCAATCTTTGGCTATCGTGTTTGTTACAGTGTATTTCTATATTTAAATGTGCTTTAGATGGTTGATGGTTTTAGCTTGTTGGTGCGTCCATTCGTATGAATGATGTACGCCAGAATGTGCTATAGAGATCATACATTACTTCCATATCATTTTCAGAGTTTGGTCGGGTTTTTCATGGCCACCATCTTCGCTTTGGTGACTGGTCAGAGTTTACCAAGTGGTTTCCCAAGTCGTCCAATTCCTCTAAATCGTCCACCACCTCCAGGTTTGAATCCGAACCGAGTTCTTCCAAATCCTTTCGTGGTTAGACCAACAAATCAATTGCGTCAAACTTATTGTCCCCTGGATTTTCAACAGCCTTACACAGACCCAAACATCTTAGTTGCCAATCCCGTGGACTTAGCGTAAGTACGGCATTGTTTTCCCATTGAGTTGTTTTTGTAAAATCACTTTGTTTAAAGTGACATGAGTTGCCAAAAGTCACGCTTTTTTCATAAATTCTGATTGTCGCGAAAGTAAAGGGTTTTAAAAGTCGTAGAAAAAGTAAACGATTAGCCCTCTAAATGAGGAATATCCATACAGTATATACGAACACGAATGAGTGTTCGAAAAGTAAACAAAATTTAAATAACCGGGACGAAAGTTCATTTATTATAAGTTTAAGCAAGTTCAAAACCACATTTTATCGTGTATTCTCAAGACTAGAGGCAGACAGAAGCTACTAAATTGTAGGTCTTGTACATTGATTGGTTGTTCGGTGTTTTACGCCGCGCTCAAGATTATTTCACTTATATGGCGGCGTTGTCAGTTTATTGTGGGAGGAAACCGGGCTCTATGCCAGCAGGAAACCCAAGACCTTCTAAAGTATACGTCTTGAGAAAAATAATTTCAACATTCTGTTTTAACGTCAAAATATCAACATTTTGGCAGCTCATGGCACTTTAAGCTACCTAAATGTAAATCTCTGATATGGGTATCAGCGCAAAGCAAATATTTTGTACAAGTTTCTTGATAAAATGACAAAGAATTGGCTAATTCTGTTTCAACGAAATTTTCCGTTTATTTGGTTTATTCAATCAGACCATTCTTTATAATAGACACACAAAATATTAGCAAATTCTCTTCGTATAGGCCAAGGTCAATATATCGTTCCTTTTTCAAAGAAATGAAACTCTCTGGATTATTACTCATGTATTAATTGATTGTGTTTTCCTTCCAAACAGCCAGGCACGTTCCCGGGCTGCAGGTAGACTTAACGACAATCAGCGATTATACTTGGATGCTAAGCGGGCACAGGCCGTCGCACGTGATGCCCGACAAGCCCGTGACGCCGGACGTAGTCCTGGCGCACCACCACGAGGCGCACCAACAAGAGGCAGATCTAAAAGGTGATTTGAACCATCTCTTACCAACATAATAGTGTAACATTGATTTTGGTTGAAAATAGCTTAGTTTGTTTCCATAACTCCAACTACCCACCAGGATCCTGTCTTACGAAGCTGGCGCAAGTTAAGTCGGACGTAAATCAATGTTAAAACTATAGTAACTTGCATGCGCTCTGGACGCAACGGGTCCATGTTGCTAGCTTATGTGCAAATTTACGCCAGCTTAGACAGGCCCCAAGTCCTCATGAAACCAATCCAGGCCAAAATAAGTGCTGTATTGCCTCTCATGCTCTTTAACTAACAACCTGTTTCATGAAATGGTCTTGACGGTTCCATTCCAGTTCCATTCAACAACCAATCGAATAAACTTTCAAATGTCTCCTTCCAAATAATGTTTGGACGTAATAGTACAGGAAAATCACATTTCCCCTCTCAGAACCAACAGAAAACAGAAGAAAAATAACCCTATTTAATAAATGCAGACGTCTTTGTCCTTTGTTTCAAGTTTTGTCCTAAAACTTTCACATCATATAGAAATAACTAATATTATATGTTTTTAATATATAGACAAACCCCAGATGTCGCCCTCTTGGCACCAACCGAAAAGACATCCGTGTGCCCATCCATTGAGAAAAGTGTACAGGCTGTAATGGGTGAAGATGGAAACGTGTATTATCTTTTTGAAGATGAAGAGATCAAATATTGGGAGTGTGGCTCGTAAGTCTCATTTAAAATACCGACACTTTACTAACACATACTGTAAGTCTCATTTAAAACACCGACACTTTACTTACACATACCGTAAGTCATTCAAAACACCGACACTTTACTAACACATACTGTAAGTCTCATTTAATACACCGACACTTTACTAACACATATTGTAAGTCTCATTTAAAACACCGACACTTTACTAACACATACTGTAAGACTCATTTAAAACACTGACACTTTGCTAACACATACCGTAAGTCTCATTTAAAACACTGACAGTTTACTAACAAATACTGTAAGTCTCATTTAAAACACCGACACTTTACTAACAAATACTGTAAGTCTCATTTAAAACATCGATAGTTTACTAACACATACTGAAAGTCTCATTTAAAACACTGACAGTTTACTAACACATACTGTAAGTCTCATTAAAAAACTGCTTAATTGCTCTTTTCACAAACCATCAGCTAATGGTATTGTACAGCTGAGCTTTCGGCTTTCTTTCCCAGCACAAAACTTTTGAATACCAGGTTAATTTCAATGTATCTCATATTTTTCTTACAGGAGCAACGCCAATATGCGTAACAATGATGTCCAATTTACCCGATACTTCTGTGAAGCCGACAACTACGTTTTCCAAACGGCTCTGGCTTTCAGTCCTAATCGAAATGATGTTGATTGGGTTACAGTTAACGTGCCAATCAGCTGTTGTTCAAAGAAATACACGTGTGATTTTACCCCCTACTCTTCCCCATCATGCCCACGTACCTTCACTGGATAATTCCGTATTGAGATGGACATAGGACAGATTTCTCTTTCTCAAGTTGCCACATCTTAGTGAAATAATAAAGAGGAAATAATTTATCAATGGATCTTTTCAAAGAGACCTAACTCTGACCGCTCGGCGAGGGAAAACTTTTGTAGAAATGATATTGTGTGACAATGTGTATTATTTATTGAATTTTGTTGGAAATATCCTTGTACAAAAAAAATTACATCTATTTAATTATGAAATGTGTTTATAAATAAATTTAAATTGACGATACCACTTGTGAATTCTTTTTTTCGCCAGACCCCAACCGGTTTTAAATTGAACTAAAATTGGAATGTGATGCCAAAATTATTAAGCCACTCTTCAAGAGAATAAATCAGTTTACGTGAACAATGCAAGGTTATTTTTGAAAAATAAATAACCGTTGAATAACAGAACGCATATTCATTTATTAAAGTTACAAAATGTACTAAAAATTTGATATGTGTCCGTTACAGCAAAATGTTGAAAATATCGGCTTTTTTTTCAAGCGCTGCAAGTCTAAAGATGTGTGTAAAATATACACAAAGAAAAAAGTTAAGCACCCCCCTGTAAAGTCTGCACCGACCGATAAAATCATTGGTGTAGGGAGATTGTTGGCAAACGCTTGCGATCATAAAGGGCAACATTCTGACGATAAGAAATCACCATTAATGACAATAAGCTATACAATTTATTCAGGATATTGTTAGCCAAATCAAAATTGTATTTTAACAAAATAAAAAGATGCTTGTAAGTATAAAACTTCAGAGTTCCTCTGGCTTCACATGGCGAACATATTGAAGTAAAAATGTCATTTTGTGTGTAGAACACATCCCTAGAGCAGAAGGTCAATAGCGCGTATAGCATCCATTAGTTCGAATTACAGCTTCCAATCTACGTCTCATCCCTCCAGTGAGACATCCGAGCTGTTGAAGGGATACTGCCGCCAATACCGATGTAATGCGGCTTCCAATTCCTGCAGATTTTGTACAGGGCTTGAATGTTTCTGCCCATTCTATCCCAAATGTGCTCTGAAGGATTCAATTCCGGACTCACGGCGGGCCAAGGCAGAGTTGTTACAGCTTCATTTTGGAAGTAGGATATTACTGCCAGGGAACGATGAGGTCTGGCGTTGTCATCCATGTACCCAGGTCTTGAGCTTAATGTGTGTTTCTCAAAATGACGCACAGCAACTGGTTGCAGGACCCCCCGAATGTACCGGTCACCTGTGGTGTGTCCTCGTATAAGTCCAGTTTGCAGTCGTAAGAGATGCACCCCCAAACCATTACAGAGCCCCCTCCATAAGGAACATAGGTATGGATGGACGTTCTTTGGGTGTATACGCTATGTTTTTGTGCCCCCAAACCCTCGTTCGCCCATCCGTGACGTTGAGCAAGAAAGGACTTTCGCCCGACCAATGGATTCTTCGCCAGGTCCTCAAATTCCAACCTCGTCGTGGTTGTGTACAAACGTCGGTTGGGTAGCCATTGCTGCTTTAAACGGACTTGATGCAAATGGATGACGTCGTACCAGTCTGATCGGTGCCCTATCCCCACGCTGTGATGTTACAGGTGGGTCCTTCGCAGCACCAGTTTCACTGTATAATGGTAGCCTAATTGACGCCCGCTAGCTTTATACTACATCCCTCCTGAGTACATACCGACAATTTGCCATCCCCCCCCCCCCCTCTGATATCCTCCTTCATGCCATGTTCACAGAAGATGTGCTGCACACAACGCTGCACACAACCGGCCTTAAGTACAAAATATTTAAGGAGAAGCATACTGAATTTGCGTAATTGCCCGAAAAACACATTTCATGACGCATTACATGCAGTTTTTACGATACTGTCACACATGAAGTGGCACAATCGTTCAATAGAGCATCATTCTAACTGTCGTGATAAAAAGTAATCATTTTATTCTTGTGTACCAATTACACAAAATTGTAAATAACCATATATAGTTCTCATAGAGTAATTAAAACAGAATATAGGTTTCTACCATAATTTAAAATTTGACCCGGGCTAGTCGTCTCTTACTGTGAGTCCATTCTTATCCTCCGAAACTCACACGGAGACCCAAAGATCGGAGACCTCTTACGATCAAGCACCTTGGGACAGCTGTGGATCTTATCTCTCCCGAACCCACACCGGGACTAAGTCCCCTTGGTACTAAAGTCAAGATGTCACCCCTAAGACCTAAAGTCTCCAACATGTCAGACACTGGTAACCATTGAATGATATTTTGCGTCGCAGTACTGACTAATTCACTTATATGGCGGCATTGCCAGGTTAAGCGGGGAAGGAAACCAAGATATTTGCCCGGAAGAAACCCCCGACCTACGGCGAATACCTGGCAACTCTTTCACATACGTCGATTGACTGAAAAATCCACTCGTAAGTTTTAATTTTTTTATATGGTCGGTACCTATTGAAGACACCCGTGGAGCTTATCTTGCCCGATTTCGTCAAAATGGGACTTTTTCGGGAAATTAATTTGTTTAAAGTGGAACGAGCTGCCAAATTTAGCGACAATTTCGTTCAAATAAAATTAATTTATTGTTTGTAACTTTTACCAAGACGTACAAAATAGGATCTTTCTATTGGTGCCAATTTATAACCATCACAATCCCCAGAATATACAATTCTTACTTACTATACTAATAAGCACACATCTTCGGCTCGAACTGGTAACTGGATGGCCATGCTTTACTTATATGTTTATATCAGCGACTACTAGCCGTAATACGAATTATACAGTAGCAAATGATGCTTTGAAAGAATGCAAAGCACCGATCTCATTGGTTTGGGTATTAATCAACCCAACATGGACAATGTTCTAGGTCCTTCTAAAAATACCAACAAGGTATATCAGGCTGTAGCTAGATATATTATAAATACACACAGATTTTAGTATTTGTATTTTTTGAGATTCAATATATTGTGTTCAAACATCACAGTTTTCCTAATCGCTCAAGGTAATAATTACTCACTGGTATGGCGTACATCATTCATACGAATGGACGCGCCAATAAGCTAAAACAACCAACCAACCAACCAAGAATGCAAAGCCAATTCTGTTTCAGCTAAATTACTTATTAAAAAAGTGGTACACGATTGCTTGATATTTTTTTTTTCAAAAAAGGTCACTATCAAATACCTTTCAATATATTTTATTTCGCTGATACAATGGAGAGGAAGAAGCCGACAAGAGTGCTTTCCCCTGAAATGCAAACTTGTCAGGAAATGTATATCCTACTAAACTGTTCAAGTCGTTTTTACCCCTCAGGAAATTTTGCCCAAAGGGTATTGTCGTCGCCTCCGTCGTCCGTCTCTGTGTCTGTCCATTGTATCTTGTAAAGACATTATTTCAAAAAGTTTTTCACTCTCAACTTTGAAACTTTAAATAGTTTTTCAATCTGGCAAGCACAGGAAGCCTATTGGAGAGTGATCCGATGTTGGAGTTATGCCCCTTTTTTACATTGCCGCCAGGGGAAAATCTGTCCATTGAACCTTGTAAACAAATTATCCACTTTGATTGTTGTCCAATCTGGTAAGCACAAGAAACTATTTGGAGCCTATTGAAAATTGGCGGGATCAGATTTTTTAAAGAGTTATGCCCCTTACATAAACGTCAGCCAAAAATGTCCATGTGAACACGACATGACCAACACATATAAAACGAAAAACATATATTTTACTATAATAGGAAAAAAATCACATGTCGCCTTTTTTCTGAAGCCGTTTTATACACAAATGAATCACTGAAAACTATGAACTTCGTATAACATAAATATATCTATATGATATATTTTTATAATATATAAATGAACTATAATATGGTTTAAAATTGATATATATGCCTAGTTGTGTTTATGAATGGTCTACAAACGTCTGCTCAAAGTCTGCATACCCCAACTAAATTCATTGTCTGGAAAGTAAATATATCTTCAGTTTCTTTAGCCCGGTCCAAGGGGTCCTCATGGCGACAGCCTACCTTTTTAAATACTTTGATTAAGCCGTATGGAATCGAATAGTTTTCTGTTCCTGTGTAAGAAGCAATCTTTAGGGGCATTTAGCAGATCAAATAAAGTGGCATGAGATGCCAATATTCGTAGGTTTTTTTTTTCATAAATTACGATTGTCAGCAACAGTTGAGCGTTTGAATTCCCTTGAAAAACTAAAGAACCCGCATTGAAATTAAATGATATCGGTAAAGCCAATAACCCATTCAAACGAAATATATATATATTTTTTGGTAACTGACAAACTTCCAAAATCCGGAATGTATCAGTGTATTAGATGCTTATAAAAAATAATCCAGATGATACTTATCTTAAGTTATCTTGTAACGGTAATGAACATCAAAAAAAAACACAGAAAGACAAGACTATTTAAATTATGTCAATAAATCTTAAATAAGTTCTGTAAAATCTGTATCTGTGAACACAAAATTGTTCAGAACCAACCAAGATCAAGATCTCTTATGTCATGCTGCAAGCACGTTGTTTATTGGATCCGTCGACTATGAGAGACATTTTGAAAGGTGTTGGTTTTGTCACTTATGGTTAAGCCATATTTAAAATTCCGAAATGCCCACCATTGATACAGCACAGGAAACTCCAATCTGCTACGCAATACCAACTTTGAACCGTGGTAACACCTAAACTAGGTCTCAACATCAAAACGTTTACCACAGTTTTAATGTGGTGTTGGTTTAAGTGCTCATGCAGTCGGTTTGAAATCCTTACACAGTCTTTAAACTCAAGCTACACAATCACCAAGAGCCAGAAGCAACATCTTTACTTGAGTTGATGGGTTGGTTCTCAGTTTTGGAGCAGGAGTTCTGACTAGAGCAGAGTAGGTTTGCTTGTTCCGATCATACGGGTATAGATTGTTGATAGGTCAGACCAAGAGTGCTATGTTAAGAGAAGCTAGACGGATGCAGGTCACAGTTTCGTGCTTTCGGTTTTTGAAAAAGTTCCAGATATTTTTGTGTGTTTTTTATTATTATTTTTTCCTGGCCGACTGCATTTTTTTCTGGGCAATTTTATTCTGCTGCAAAATGTTAAGAAACATTATTTAAGACAGTAACAAACCGAAAAACCAAACTTGTTTCAATATCTCCATTACTGAACAGAGAGTTTTCTTTAATAGGGAAACGAGTTGGCTTGGGTTTTCACTGATACATGTAGGCCTAAGTGCCTTTGTGAACACTCTTCTATATGTTTGATAGTGTCTGAGTTCTTTGGTATTTTAACAAAGTGAAATAAAATTTCAGTTATAAAAGCAACTACTCCCGATGTGTTCCATTCCTCAGTTTGAATAGATTCATTTGAGTCCGTCTGAATACCCAGTGAACAATCAGAAGGTTTGTGCGGTTTCATTGTAGGGGGGAGGTCTCAAGGTTTATCAATAATAGCTGGGGTCTGAGTTTCTGTAGGGACCACTTGCTGAGCAGGGGATGGAGAAACTAGAGTTTGGTTAGTACCTTTACAGGCGGATCGTACAGTCTTCAGTGCACTGGCGAAACAATTTTTTCATTTACTCGAATTGATTGAGCTTGATGTGCCTCCTTTCTAGAGGGGCATCCTAGGTATGCGGCGCTGTGGCCTCCGGATCAGTTTATGCAAAAGGGTGACTGTTTATTGGGGCATTCATTAAACAAATGTAACCCCCACAGCGAGAGCAGCGAGCTGAACTGCGACACGAAGCTGCAATGTGACCAAGGCGTTGGCATTTGAAACATCGACCAACAGCAGGAATATACCTCTGAGGGTGGAGTAGTTGACTCAAAGTGCAGTAATACATAACTAGATTGAATCTTGTATTTTCCTTTTCTTAGGCGCTCAACCTTAAACCATTTATTGCCTTTCAGTTCTTTTAATATTTCCTTTTCAGAATATCAAGTTCAACGCCACGAATTACACATTTACTAAATTAATCAGAATAGAGTTTACAGGTTACATCCTTACCACAGATATTAGTAACTTTCAATAGAGAGTTTGTCGGATTACTGTTGTAACACGTTATCAGAAGGCTTTTACCCTGAAATCGTCTAACTGATTGGATTCTATCAACGATCAGCACCAAGTTGAATAGAGTGAGTTGGAACTGTATGACTACCTACTGCTGACATGATGACTTTAGTATGCCTTGGTTCAGGGCTGGGATCACGGGCTCGCTTGCCAGCTAAGTCGTCTTGGCCTGGGGACAGAGACCGGCCGCGTTCCCCCCCCCCCCCCCCCCCCCCCTTGTGCGAGTTGTACTCTCCCATAAATCCATATCTTCCATTATATCGGCCCTTGCTAACTAATGTGTGAATGATGTATGCTTTGTGTTTGAGTACAATAATAAAAAAGGTAGAAAGGAGCAAAGAAAACCCACTAACAAACGTTAGATATTGTATGAATGCTGTATGCTTTGTGTTTGTGTAAGAACAAATAACCAAAAACAAAAAAAAACAAAAATAGGAAAAGAAGAAAGAAAACAGTCTGGTCAGTTTGGCTGCCAACTACATTATGACGTACCGCCTAGAAGAACCTGAAGCAAAGTCTCACGCGGTGAAGCGAACAAAGACCAACTGACCCGATTCAGTGCATATAGCTACAACATTACAGAGGCGCTCTATGCTTTAATCTGGGCGACGGAAAAAGACCTCACGACCAAGGGCTGGGCTGAACTGGCTGTAGAGACAAAATCAATGAAATCAGTCAAATAACAACATTTGAAACAAACTGAAATTAAACTGAATAAACATAGAACACTAATGATTACATAAACCTAAAAACACAAACAATCAGCTAGATTTTCTGGCAAAATCAAAACGAGACCCCCCAATACCGAGACATCCATCTCTCCACTCTGGGGATGGATTCCTCTAAACAATTCTATGTATAACTCTTCCGGAATCTAACAACAAACTTTTGTATTATAGTTTGAGTTCCACCAATAGAAAAAAGGAGAACATAATAAAAAATGTATAACTTCTTACAAAAATACGTCAGTGTACAAACTATTCTCGTGCTTGTAATTCTTTGTTATATATTATTAATTTGGGGCAAAGCTTGAGAAGAAGACTTTGTTGTTGCTGTAACAATAGCTATTATTTGCAAGCTTCCAAGATCTTTCACTACAGATTCTTGACAATATTGGTTAAACAAAACCGTTCTGCTGCGTAAAGGTCGGACTTTCTGAATAAGCCAAACAAGCTTCAGCTGAAATGGATACGCGTTTCAATGAAGCAAATCTAATGAAGCAATGTTTGATGTTTTATCTTTCCATCAATACAGTCCTTTCAGGTAAGGGTCCTGTTGGGCAATTCGATGATAAAATGTTACCTTGTGTGTACACTTTTATTATTTTTAGGGTTCTCTATGTTTCTACAGGTTATTGAAAAGCAACACAACGTCATAGTAAAATTATATGCATTATTAGTTTTAGTCCAATATTCCATCTGATATCTCAGATACGCAACTGTGGCTAAGTAAGACACTTTCTAGCTCTAGCATAACATGGATCAATTTTCGTTGTCCGAAAAACTGAAACCTTGTCCCATGACTTCCCACGTTTTATATTTGTTTGTCTTTTGTAGAAATATCATGTCCGGTAAGCGAGCACTTCTTTCTTGGACATTACGATAGAGAGTGCTATTATATATCTGCCACTGGTCGATGCTCTGGGGAATTTGATCACATTGCGATTTGGGACCAACCAATGATGAATTTTTTAGCACGTTCTATGGATACACATTCCCCTGGAATATGCGTTTCTCTTAGACTGAAGAAAAGAGACGAAGACTGGGTCTGGTCATCAGGTATGCCTTCTGTTAAAGCTGCCATTATTTAGATTGATTGATTGGTGTTTTACGCCGCATTCAAGATTATTTATCTTTTATGGCGGCGTTACCAGGTTTAGTGGGGAAGGAAACTGGGCTCATTGCCCGGAGGAAACACCCGACCTTAGGCTAGTACCTGGCAACTCTCACACATTATACGGGGTAAAATTTTTCAATTTTTGTTTGTTCTGAGTGTGATTTGATCCCGCGCCGCATCGATGGAAGGTATGTGTGGGACTGAGAGACAATCATTCTAACCCACTGGACCACCGAGGCCCCTCATTGGTTAGAAACTGTTTTGTTTGGTCGATTTTAAAGTGGCATTAGCTGCCAGAGTCTTGTTATGTTTGTTTTAAAACAGGTCACACATTGTATGGATTTTCCTCATTCAGACATTGGTGACCTTCCTTGCTGTTATGGCAATCAGAGTTAAGGAAAAGGGTGCGAATAATAGCTCTCATGCCAATGTTTGTCATCTTTATCAAAAAGTTAAAGATAAGAGTTTTCTGTTGGTAGAAAACTTGCAGATATGCGCTTAGGTAGTTTTTTAAGCAACAAAAAACCCAAAACTCTACTCAAACATCCCAGCTATTTGCATTTTGTCAGTTATTAGCATGCATCTTCGATTTGCCAAGGTTACTAGCTTTACCTATATTTTTAGTCTCAATGTAAATCCATTATTTTTCCGAGGAAGCGTTAAACGTTAAACTTCTTTTAAGAATCAAAATTCATAAAACAAATGCGCATTTTTTTGCAGCTCATGCAACTTAAATTGTCAAACAATTTAATATTCTATTCTAACGTGATCTCAAAAAGCCTTTTCAATGCGGCGTAAAGTACCAATCAATTTATTTCTATACTTTAATGATCGACATAATTATTAAAAAAACAAGTGTGGACTAGTTATGGATACATTTTCATTTAAAACTGTCTGTAAATTGAATCCTAATATGCTATCAATAATCAATTAATTTAAACTCTGATTATAGCAGTCGAGAATGGTACGTTAACTCGAGAGGTGTCAACTATTTGGTCGAGTTCGATTATGCGTTCGGCACAGGAAACTGTTCAGTCTGATAACTTAGGGGATTTACGTGAGTGAAATACCCTCTGATAGACTGCAGGTCATTTTGAATATGGCGACCAAATAGGTAGCCGTGAAGCTTACAATTCCCAAATCTTCTTGAGGGCCCCACAAAAGTGTCCCCGTGTTAATGTTACGGACCGAAACCCTCGGTTTGTCAACTTTCAGCCTCGATCAGTTATATAATTGAAGCATTGGAGAATTCCTGATATGTACCGAAACTGCGTCTGTCTACAACATGTAGTTTACCGGGCTAAATAACATATATAAACGAATATCTTTCTAAATGATATTAGCATTTGATAAATTGCTAATTATTTTTATTTTATTTTTTCGTCTGTATTAAAACATTTTGATATTTACTTTCGACGCCATTTTTATTCAGCCCAAAAATACGGTGATTTACCGTATTAAAAGCAGACTGTCCGAGTCGTGTCAAAGCCGACTGGAGCGAGCGTAGATAGCTGAAGGGAGTTCCGACTTGATTCAGCGGTCAATTTGTGTATCACGTGAACGATTTTTCCGCACCTCTTAATCAGTGGTCAGGGTGCACTCGGATTTCATGATGGCGTCTATGTTATTCACATAAGGATTGACTTCAATGTTTCCTCGGTTCATGGAGTTATGAACGAACTTGCCCCTGTGCAAACTAAATATGAAATTATGAAAAGTTTGCACAGGGACCAGTTTGTTCATAACTCAATGAACCGAAGAAACATTGAAGTCAATCCTTATAATTTAATTATTATCTATGGAAGACGGATGCGGCCATTCGCGCCCGAGTGCCGCGCCCTATAAAACACGCGGCTCGAGAACACGAGAATGCGCTATTAGGCCAAAACCGCGCGCGATTACCAACATCTCGCACTTTGTTAATCTCGACCTATCAACAAACAAAAAGCACGCGGCTCGAGAACTCGAGATAAGGCACGAGAATACGCGTCTGCATTTCCGCGTGTTCTCTAGTTCTCGCGTGGCGTGTTTTCCAATTTAAAAAAACACGCGGCTAGAGATTAAGAAACGCGCGGTTTTGCTAATCTCGCGAGTTTTCCCCCAAAAATCGCGCGGTGTTCAAAAAAATCGCGCCATTAGGTTACATTTGGTAAAATGGCATGCTTTCTTAATCGTTTGGCTGAACGATAAACCAGTCTCAGTCGACATGAACGCTCTTAAGTTTCAATGCTTCCGTATTTTCCTATTGTGCAATAAATATATATTCTTTTCTTCAAGATTTCATCTGTAATAATTTCAACCTCTACTTTATCTTCAGGTGCTAGAGCTAATTTTTCTCGCTTTAGTCGTGAATCTGGACCGACTACATTTGTGAATTGGGTTGTAAGTTTCCTGCCATTCGGAATCCAACTAGTAAAAATGTGTCCTCCAAACTGGACCTGGAAATCCTGGTACACCACTGTTTATCTCGACTTTGCCTTCAAGCGAGATGAAATCAGAATTATATGTAAAACTGGTAAGTAAAACCTCACAAGTTCATTAACGTGTCGTTAGTTTTTGAATGTTTTGATATACAGATTGATTTTTGATCAGATACATACCTAGAGTTTTGATTCGCTTGTTCTCCTCTGCTGCGCTTGTTTCCATGACTACTGTATAATTTTATATGCACATCGATTATCGCTCAGAGCAATATCATGGTTTCTGATTGGCTAGTTCGCCTCAGCTGCACGTGTTGCCACGAATAAGAGGCTATATGCCAATCTAAAATAGAGATTGATCCTACTGCCATTCGTTGAGATATCAACTCTAAAACGATTGAGTGACATGTTGCTTTAACACAAAGGGAGACCACTGCTGTCCACGTCCTTAAAATTGTAAACAACGACACGTGACACTGATAGTTGGCTCGGTTGTGTAGAGAGATATTCAATATAATTCTGGTAGGTAACGTTTAAGCCGCCGACAACCTGTTTTGTTATATTGATTGCTACTCTCCTAATACATATACTATACCATGGAATACCTTGAAGTCCTTATCATATTTTGCCTTGACATCCATGGGCGCTGCCATCTTGTTTTAGAATATATTTAAGAGCTGATGTATTGCCGATTATATTTTTGATTTTTAACAAGTATTTCTGCCCTAAGAACCTGCAATGCAGCATATTATGATATAGGGTTACATGTTTGCGAACAGAATAGAACAGAGAAATAAATAGTATATAGATAAAAAATTTCTTAGTAGATTTCTTGCAGTTAACTATGCGCAAAATGGAGTGCGACGGCTCTCGAGCCATGTCTCGAGTTGAAGATCTCGTAGAATGGCACGAGATCTCGATTGGCTATATGCGTGGAATGGACGCGTCTCATTGGCTGGAACTGATTTTGTAAAAATGTGCCGCAATTGACCTTACGCGACGATAACTGTCTGTCTGCAGTTCTCCAGAAGCACACGACTGTATAATAAAACTGTCTGCGGAATATATGTGCACGATGTTCTGGTGGAAATATCGTTTACAGCGAGTGAAATCCATGTACCTTCGAGTATTACTCGATCGCCATTTTTCGTTCTTGTTTGTCCGAGGTCGGGAATTCTAGCAAGCTGATTGGTCCATTCGCTCTTGAGGGGCGGAGTCTGCGTAGGGTCAATTGATAGTTGAAGCGCGCATGCATAACAGATCTGGATCGAAATTGCACCATCTCCTAATAATGGCGGCATTCGATGCAAATCAAATACCACGTGATCTCCATTCCACGCATATAGTTCATTGGCAACACATACCGTATACTACATTTGGAGCCGCCACAAAATAAACAACCAGCCAACCGTATACTATAATGACGCTAATTAAGAGGCTGAAACACGTCTAAGAAAAAAGTATAAAGCATTTTCGCTCTGTTTTTTTTCTAACATGTTTAATGGCAAATTAATTCCGTTTTTAAAGCCCTCTCCTTATGCTGTTTACTAAATGTTTATTTGAAAAGATAAGATGAAACGAAACAACCTTCACGTTCTTTGGTAGTCAAAAAAAGTAGGAGTAAGAACTATATATAAATATAAAACTTGTCAAAAGTGTCGTCATACACGACCTTCTATGTGTACAAACTGCTTTAAAGACGCAGTGACACAAATAAATCGTGTACTTCGTCACCTCTCTGATAGTACGTTTAGAGCGGTGGTCGCCAATGAATTATATACGTGGAATGGACACGTCTCATTGGCTGGTTTGGGTCTAACTTTGTAAAATGTGCCGCCGTTGATAGTTGAAGCGCGCGTGCATAAAAGATCTGGATCGATATTGCACCATCTCCTAGTAATGGCGGTATTCGATGCACATCAAATGCCATGTGACCTCCATTCCACGCATATAGTTCATTGGTGGTCGCGTTTGAAGCCATATAACTTTCACAGCCATCGTAGAACTGTAAATGTGGCATTGAGTTATCTTATTTTCTGTGACCGAAATTTATTTTCGTTTTTGTTTAAAGGGAAATAAAATCTAAGCTTTAGACCAGTTTAGATGGAAAGAGTAGAGTTCATTTAGTTCAAAACAACTGTCCAATGCATGTTTTATCCCCAGGTAAGCGAATAATTGAAATTTGAAGGTGGCGTTACAATAGAGAATAAGCTCCATAGACCATTCACAAGGCCGCCACCATTTTTTCATTAGTTTTATCGCATTAATGTGGAATAAAAATGTACGTGCCTTATAGAGTAGTCATGTGATGCAATTTAGCCAATGGCTTGGCTAAGAAATGACGTGCGGTTGCATACTGACCTATATATTCCTAGACAAATAATTCCACTTCAAGTTTGTCGCCATGTTTTTTTGGAACTAAATCTACCATGATACACTAGAGAGCGGTAAAAATACGTCATTATTAATCTAAAAATAGCTACTGCAACATCAGTCATCCTAAAACGGAAAAAATGGCTGCACAGATAAGCCACTGAAAGGACATACTTCTGTCTGTTTTTATTAGCTTGAGGGTCACTGGCGGTAATTGACGTGAAATGTTTTAAGTACTTTGAAGGTTGTTATCGACGATAATCCATATGTATTTGTAGAGATTTCCCATCGCTTGTAAGGTACCTGGTTTACCAGTCGAAACTCCCTTCGGCTATCTTCGCTCGCTACCGGTCGGCTTTGACACGCCTCGGACAGTCTGCGCTTTTTATACAGTAAATCACCGTATTTTTGGGCTGAATGAAAAGTAAAATGTTTTACTACAGACGAAAGTTTCGGTACATATCAGGAATCCTCAAATGCTTCAATTATATAACTGATCGAGGCTGAAAGTTAACAAACCGAGCGTTTCGGCCACTTACATTATCACGGGGACACTTTTGTGGGGCCCTCAAGAGGATTTGGGAATTGTACGCTTCACGGCTACCTATTTGGTCGCCATATTCAAAATGACCTGCAGTCTATCAGAGGGTATTTCACTCACGTAAATCCCCGAAGTTATCAACTGCTGTTTTACAACACCTTTAACGCAAATTGGAAAATATTGCCCAACGTTGTTCATAAAACCTTTAATATCAGTATACATAGTTTTGTAGAAGAAGAATAGGCAGAATATGTGGGGTGTCTCTTTGTTGTGACCACTTCGTCATTAGGGTTATCACGCAGAACATGCCGGTGAAATGTCACCTTGATATATTACCATCGGCAGACAAAAAGTAACACAAGATCTTCATGAATATTTTATAGTATACTCTTAGAAAGGTGTTTGTGATATTCATCGTCAATTTTGTAATTTTTTACACAATCAACGACGAGTAAAATGGAGGTGCTAAGCTGTTTTTCCACGTGACTTAGAAAACCCAATCATTTGGCTGAGAAGTGAAGCAGTTTATTTTTCTTGATATTGCTCTAAACATAAATTAACATCCTAGGCATATTCGACTTATAGCTTTATCTGACCTGAAAATAGCTTATGTAACGTCCCGTCATCCCCAGAGCAGAATAATAGCGATATTAATCACCGACTGAAAGGGCATTTGTCCAAATAATTTTCTAGGCTGACATCAACCAGGGTTTGTTTTAATTTTAAAGTTAAATTTTTAGTTAGTTTGAAAATAGGAATTTGCATTGATTGGAACCATTTTGCTTTTATTATAGCCCAGCAGATGACAAATAAACAACCTCCTCCGCACCAAAGAAAAGACTACGGTAGGGAAGAATTTCTTATAATTTCAAAATTTTCAAAACGGAAATGTATTTAACCGTTTTAAAATTTACTACCAAACCTTCAGTTACTTAGCTCGCTCATTCAAATCTGACAAATTAGGCAACTTCTTTCTTGGGTCTATTGTTAGGATTGTGTATTGTGTTTCACCGCACTTAAGATTATTTAGCTTAGAGACGTTTAGTGGGGAAGAAAACATGGGATCTGTGCCGGAAGGAAACCGTCGACCTTTCTCGAGAACCTGGCGATTTCTTTCACAAACGGTGATCGAGTGAAAAATACACTCCTAAAGACACTCCTCAACACTCCTAAAACACTCTTGAAAAAATAGTCCATAATGCAAATACCCAGGTCGCCTAAAGCTCGTTACCCCTGATTCAAAGGGTAAACTCGGGACGTATTGTGTGTCTTCGACCAATCCCGAGGGCCGTTTCACGAAGTCGTCGCACTGTGTAATCAACCATAGTTGCCATGATGTCGTGTCGCTTCACTATGGTAACAATTGGCAACTACGTTTCGTTTGCGATGCGATTGCTTTGTGAAACGAGCCCCTGGTCCCAAAGGTGTGAGAACCATGCCAGCCTTGTGACAACGCTCAAACTACTACACTAAGCCATATTTGAAGGTTTTTATTTTTTCTATTTTTTTTTAGCATTTATCATCTCATACAAGAACATGTATATGGAAGAAACTGCCATGGGAACCTCAACTGAAGCCACCGCTGCCCAATGTATTCGGAAATGTACCAGTTACCCAGGAGACTGTGAGGTGATAAACTTCAACCCGACTTCTCGCATCTGCAGACTGTTTCAAAAAAAAGAAGTGACGTCGAATGTTCAAGCTGGCGCCCAAGGATGGTTTGTGTGGGAGCGAGTGTGAATTATATACAAGTTGAAATACTTTTTTTCTGATGAAGGAAAATACAGAGCGTATTTTCTCGCAAAGGCTGGTGGATTGATTTCCTAATGACGTCATTGGGGTATTAAGAGGGGGTCAAAATGTCGGACGGAAGTTATTCTGCACTGAAAGTATAATAAGCATGCAGATATACACACGTACATGTCACGTCAAGAGTTTGAAACAAAACCAGGAGCCAGTTTCACAAAGCATTCGCATCGCAAACGAAACGTAGTTGCCAATAGATACCATGGTGAAGCGACACGACGTCATGGCAACTATGATTGATTGCACTGTGCGACGGCTTTGTGAAACGGCCCAGACACATTTTATATTCCCGAGTTTATCTAGTGACGCCATTTTAGTTTAAATGTGTATAGACTGAACTTTAATGTTTATGTTTTATCTATGTTTATTACGTTTTCATAGTAATTGTGCCGTAAGGATTAAGCAGCTTGGATTACATTGTAAAATAGAGTACAAACTACTTATGTCAGTCTTTGTTGACATTTTGACTCCAAAATACTTGCGGCCCAGATCTTAATTCGTGCAGTATAACACAGTTTGATATAAGATTCGAATCTCGAGGTGGGATCAAGAACTGAGCCAATTGACAGAGCTTTTTTTTTTTGTGTTCCCATGTTAAATACCACAAGGACTGTTTTCCACTAGCATGACCGTTATAGGGAGTAAAATTTCAATGCGAAAAGTCAAATGTCATTGTGATTGATTGATGCCATACACAGTATTCAAGATTATTTCACTTATATGGCTGCCAGGTTTAGTGGGGGAGGGGGGGAGGGGGTACCGGGCTCATACGGCGACCGAGTGAAAAATCCACTCAGAAATTTGTCTGGTGTGGGTGTGATTCGAACCGGGCCCGCATCGATGGAAGGTCTGTGAGGGACAGAGGGACGATCCCTCTAACCCACTATTTTTCTATAACCGACATTTTCAAATAGCCGGGATAAATGAATACATCATCGAGTCTTTCTTATCTATAAAAACTAGCTTAAAGTGACATGAATGGCAAAATGTTGATATTTTGACGTTAAAAAAGAATGTTGAAATTATTGGCTACTTTTCTCAAGACGTATAATTCAGAAGCTTTTTAGTGCTTCTAGTTTCGAACATTTACGATAAAGTATTGTTTTGGACTAACTTTGGCGTAGAATGAATGGATGGTCGTCACTGTTATTTCAATTTTGTTTACTTTTCGAACACGTTTTCGGTTCGTACAAGCCACACACTGTATGGATTTTACTCATTCCAACGCCAATCATTTAGTTTTTCGATGGCCTTCAAATCCGCTTACAGTCGTGACGATCAGAAATTATAACAAAGTGTGAATTTTGGCAGCTTATGCCACTTTAAAGGGAAATGTCCGGAACCAGCGACACAAATTCCATTGTCCGCTTTGTTGTGGTTAGGTGCGGACCCATAGTGGCTGCGCGTGTAGTGCATTTTAGGATGTTTGTTTACTGACTGTCAGACAGAAAACAATAGCAGTAGGGAATTTCTTAAATAAATCTGTACATGTTCATTTTTGGTGGAAAGTCGACTTGCAGCCTTTCATCCGTGATTGACCACTTCTTATTTTTTCTAATAATCTGAAGTTCAACGGAGAATGACAACAAACTTAAGCCGTGTATCCTTTTAACGCTGGGTGTGTAGAGAAAGCTCCTATTTCATACTTCTAAATGCCGGAAGCAAAATTGATTGGCTTGAATATTAATTATTTTTAAAAATTAAAACAATTTCACGGAAGTTTAGCTGATGGGCACCTTCTTGTTGTTTTTTAATTGGATTCGCTTGAGTGAATCAGTGAATACTTTCAAGCGGATGGCATTTGAACCTGTGGGATTCTCAATTATATATATATTTATATATATAAAACAAACAAACAGCTTAATCCCATCAACGTCGAGAAACCACAAAGCGGTGAATTTTTTTTAGAAGTCGTAGAGATTTAAATTTACATCATTCATTGGTGTTCAGATAAAACTGAAAAAAAAATTAAGCGAGCGTCTCAGCTCGTTTAACTTGTGAGCAAGACAGTGCATTCAGTCTAAAGGGAAAAGTAAAACAAATTGCCGACGGCTGCTGTGAGAAGATTTAGGTTAACTGAGGATGGATATGTGGTTACCCCCCTCATGATTACATACTTCATCCACGTCACGAGGACTCGCCTGAATATCTCCAAAGGTAAGCAGATATGTTTAGATTCATTGACAAACAGACGGACATTACAATCTAAGTGTAATAATCTATATATCTTTATCGTGCACGTTTGAATTTAATCCATTCTACATCGCTGGTCAATTTTTCACTGATAGTCTAACCGCGTTAGACCAAACGCGTAAGTTACTAATAGGTATTTCTGAAGTTAGATGACACCACCAAACTCAACGTCAATGATCTTCGTTCTGACTATCTCCACCGCCCCATATCCTCAACCACGCCAACTGTTTAAATAGCAGTTCTATTTTTTTAAATATTTTTCATTGCGTCCATCTCTACCCTTGCTTGGCTGACGAAGGGGAGATGGTAGAGAATTTACTTCATTTGCAAGGTGCTGATACTTGGTCGCCAAACACACTTAACATATACCATATTATTAATACTAAAACACAATGCTGCGGAGCTGAACTTTGCGAATGGCACAAAGTTATCCAACCTCACAATTTAATGAATCAACCTCGTGGATAACCAATTTACGATTGTTTGGATTGTGTACTTTTTGTACTGTTTGGGCTTTGCTGCAGAATCTGATGAAAAACACACGACTCTACTATTTGTGGGGTTTTAAGAGCACAGACTCTTTGATTTTTCTTGGATTGCGAAACGATTTAACCCGAGTACGCCTGTCAAACTTCCAAGCTAATTTTATCATTTCTGTGGGTTCTTTATGGTATAGGTTTTCCTGTTTTACGTGAATTTGCTAGTTAGGTGATCTTCATGACCATGACCATCCAGACTTTTGACCCCCCCCCCCCACCGCTAAAAACGTGAAGATCGCAATTCGACGTATAAGGTAGCCTGCCTTACTTGGTCCCCTTGCTCATAGAAAATCTGGGGTTATTGAGACTTTAGGGCAACTAGCCAGGACGTTTGCAGCTGTTATGACATCATATTATGTGTACAATATTCTGGACCCAATAAGTATAGATTTTGATAACACCAAACCTCAACGCTGTTTCTTATTTGTAGATGATTGATGTGCTATGTACAACTGCATTGTTCCTTGGATTGACCAATGCTCAGACGTTTGAGCCGTTGCCTCCACCGCCACAGAAAGGCCCTCCTCAGGCTCCGGGGGCTTCTCGTTTTTCCCATGTGGATCCACCCCCGGACTACAGCATGCCAACAGACTGTAACTTGAACTATCCTACTCAATTCCCTGAGCCATCCATACTTTCCACAAGGGCATCATCGGTTCCTCAGTAAGTCAAGTTTTTTTTTAAAACTATGCAATGTGTCAGCGATTGTGCGATCGTCAAACAAAAGTGTACGAATAGAAATAATTGTTTCCTCAGACGTTCGCTTTAGCAAAATCAAAGGTTTACTTAGATCGAATCTCTCAATCGTTAATTTATATCCCTATTATTGTGAATACTAAATTCATTCGAAAAATGTGTTCATATATGTACATGTCTTGATTTTGATAAGAACTTTCTTTTTTTCTTCTCTTGTTTATGTATTGTTCTAAGTATATATTTTAATAACTAGTCGCGATATCGGTTAGCCAATTTGATGGTTTGGATCTGTTTAATGTATTCCGTACAATGGTTCAGAAATCAATATGATTATCCAATCCGTGTTAATCGTTTGTAAATTGTGTATAACTGTTGTGAGAATTTTCTCATTATCAGTTCCAGAAACATTCTCAATTATGTCTAATTTAACTTGTGTATTTTCTGGAAGTCGAAGTTGGACGTCGCCAAAGAGCTTTTTGCCCCTTTTACTTCTTCTGTCATTATCATGTTTTCTATGGATAACACTACTCCCTTATTTACGATTATCCCATCTAAAAAGATATAAACTATATTTAAGCGTTTGATATTTTTAATGTCTTCCATCTATAATGCAAGTCAAAGAGTGGAGACCTCATTACAACTACTATAGGCACCACTTCAAATGTGGTACGGAACCTCGGTGGTCCAGTGGTTAGAGGGATCCTCCCCCAGTCCCACACAGACCTTCTATCGATGCGGCGCGGGTTCGAATCCCACTCAGTCCAAATAAACATCAAACAATCACTCAAAAGTGTTACGAAATAGGGTACTGTAATCCGGGAACGACATGACATGGGTACGAAGTGAGATGAACCCGCTGCATATCTAATTTTTACTACACTGTGTCAATTGTTTTCAGAAAAAAAGCCTGAAGTGAGAGGATTAGATTCAGATACAAGTGATTCCAAAAAGCTTTCATTGTTTTTGGTACCATCCTAATTATTTGTCAGCCTATGTTATCATTTTGGACGAAATTCTTGAATCCTTAGACGAAATGACTAGAATCTATGAACGAGGGGCTCTATGGACGAAATGACCTAATGCCTCCCTTAACTTCCAATGGAACTTGGATCTGTTGCAAACAATATTTGGGGCTTTTCAGTGTATTTTATAGTTTTACCAACATTTAAGCACGTAGAAACAAGATAATTGACAATAATGCTAGAAAATCAGGATTGAATTCATCTGGCGAATACCCTGATTTACATCCATTCGTTGGATTAAACGTATATATCAAAGGCAAATTTGTACTAGCTTACTACAAGTAAAATCTCTAAAATTAAGCATGTGATACCTTAAATACGTCAAATTATTTTCAAAATAACTAAATGGTGTAAACATGTTGAATAACACTCAATTCAGATCTTTTTATTTTTAATTTACGGTCTTAATTTACGGTCGTCTGTATTTCTGACTCATGTATGCGCATTCCCGGGCTCGCCCGTTGTCTCTATTAAGGATTCCTAACAAATCAATTTTAATTATCATACTAGTAATACAAAATGATATCAAATCTTTTGAATATTGGTCAATAATGACAGTTCGTAACTCGTTCCATCTGGGAAAATTCAATCAGATTTAGTACCTATTTTTAATGATTATAGACTAGCTGTTGAAGAGTTGTTTAGAGGAGACCCTCGGGCTGAAGTATACAGAGAGAGTTTACAACAGATGCGTCTTGCCAGAGAAGAGGCAACCAGGCGAGGAAACCCTTCCAGCCCAAACAGGTGATGCAACGGAACAAACATCTTTGGCCAATTATTTTTAGCTTCTAATTTATGACAAAATTTTGGCAAATTTACCTCTCAACACAGCTCGACTTACCCAAGCTACTCTTAAATTTGCTTGTTTATTGGCGTTACAGAGAGCCTACATCCGTTTTCCTGACCCCAACTGCCGAGCTAAATGTCTGCCAACCCAACATGAGGGCTGTAGCATCAGTCAATAACAGGGGAGACGAATGTTTTGCTTTCTCAGACGAAGACGTCAGATTTGCCGAATGTCCCGAGTAAGTGAACGAAATGTTTATAATGATCAGTTGTAATAGCGATTCACTTGATGGTTGCGCTCATCTGTACAGAGTTTCCGGGATTTGTCAGAGAACCGTTAGGGATTTAATTTGGACAAAACACCGAGTCTCGCAGCAGAATGTCGGGGTTCCACTTGACCAATAGTCCGATGCCGCTCTCGGAGGTTGGGGGGATCTGTCTGGACATAGACTCCGGGAATTTCTCCGTAGCATTCCTCTGGACAAATAGTTATTTATCCTCACTGAATTATATGTGAAAGGAATTCATAATACGCTCCATTTCCATTAGTAGAACTCTTCAGCGTGGAAGGGCAATTTGGTGTTATGACTTACTCGATTGAAATCTAACGTATCAGGAGTATTTTTAAAAGGAATAAGAATCTATGTATAAATTATCCATATGAATTACCTCGATCGCCGTGTGTGGTAGAATTGTCAGGTACTCGCCCAAGGTAGGGGGTTTCCTCTGGGCAATGAGCCCTGTTTCATCGCCCACTAAACCTGGAAACGCCGCCATATAAGTGAAATAATCTTGAGTGCGGCTTAAAACATCAATCAATCAATCATATGAATAACAGCTATATCTGTATCGTTTTTTTTCTTTTCCTTCCCGATAGACGACTGGCAGATATACCGAACACAGATGCTGAGATTCTCCGATATTACTGTGTACCTGAGAATTTTCAGTCGATCACTTTTATGGTAATCTGTCCTAACACGGATGAAGCATTCCGGTGGCACACATTGGAGTTACCTGCCAGTTGCTGTGCAAAGAGATTCTTCTGTAACTATACCTCATACGACTCAATCCGTGGTCCCATGAGATTTACCTGATAGATGGTCTGTGTCTGCAAAAAGGATTATATTTGCTTCGATTTTTTTAGATTTATTTTACATTTTATAAAGTTAGCACTAGAAACTTTAATAGAAGAAAATAGAATAATACGCTATTTAAGTGCTAACGATAAACATGAACAATACGCTATTTAAGTGCTAACGTTAGACATGAAAAATACGCTATTTTGAAATACACAATTTTTATGCTACTTTTGCTGTAACTGACTTACCAGGTTGTATAATAATTAGAGATGAAAGATATATGGTGATATCTATATCTTTATAGTAAGTGAGAGAACTTGGACGCATCTGTATAGGACTAATTCTGTAATTTCCCTGATGATGATGGCAGCTTGCTTTCGAAACACTATAAAAATAACTTCATCGTGTATGGAAAATTGAAATATACATGTTCTAATGGACTTGGTTTAAGCTCTGCGTGTATAAGATAATATAACAAGCGAACCGTTCCCAACTGAGCTACCCGGCCCTGTTGGGAACGGTTCGCTTGTTATATTATCTTATACAGGACCGGATAGCTCAGTTGGTGGAGCGGTGTGACGGTAACCCTAAGTCGTGAGTTCGATTCTCACCCTGGCTCGGATTTTTTCCCGGGTCAATCATTGTCGGTTATATTTACTAATTCAGTAATTTCTCTGATTATGATTGCAGCTGGTATAGGATTACCATGGGATAAATCTGTTAGCTGGGTTATATTCAACATTTCAAACAGAGAGGGCATCTACTGTTCATATATTGTTTTAGTAAACAAATATTAGTTCATTTAATAAACCTTCCAGATTTGATTCAACTACGACAATAATTAAAGCTCATGTAGAAAAACACAAAGTCAAGTATAGATTTCCACTTGCTGTAAAATTTTAAACAGGGAGTATAATGAACACGCATTCATCGGAACAAACTCATTTTGTTATATCTTAAATAGTAAACTAATGCAAAGGCCTCATAAAATAACTCGGACCACCACCAAATCATTGCAACGCAGCCATAGAAGTGAAATAATCATGAGTGTGGCGTAAAAAAATAAATTAGTCGATTTTGAAAGAATAACAGCAAACGCACTTTCAACCAATGTTGGGTTTCTTGTTTTACATAGATTATGTTTGTGTACATTGAGATTCATTGCTTGAGATTCATTTCACTATGAGAAAATTATTACGCAAAAGGGAGCAGAGTTGGTGTTTGCTAACGTTGTTGATATGGATTTGTACTATTGCCTTAGAAATCGGATCCAAAGTTTTTATACCTTACTTTGTATGACATATTTAACGGTGCTGAAACATACATCCGACCTGCCAATGGGATAGCGTTGATTTCCCTACTAAATAAACCTGCCAAACATTTTGCCCTAAATAAACCTTGGCAGGACGTTTCCATGCAAACAAACACAAACAACACTCAGGCGTTGACAATCGTTTTCATCCAAACAAACACAAAAAACGGTTGTCCAAAACTATTGAAGGGTTCTTTGCAAGTATCACGATGACTGGATTATATTGCTTTATTGATTGATTGATTGATTGATGTTAAGTGCCGCATCAGGATTATTTGACTTACAGGGCGGCGTTTCCGGGTTCAGTGGAAGAGGTAACCAGTTCTCATTCAAAAAGAAACTATCTTCATCCCAAAATATAAAAAGAATTAAAGAAAAGATTTCGCATTGTTTTGATGAGATAAACCCTAATCAGACATACATGTACAATTGAGATGCTCGTCGGATTTTATTGATTGATTGATTGGTGTTTTACGCCGCGCTCAAGATTATTTCACTGATATGGCGGCGTTGCCAGGAAACCCACGACCTTCCGGTGGTAACTGGCAACCATCCCACATAGGTCGTTCGAGTGAAACCCCGCGACCCATTCGTCTGATTTGAAATTAATTACAAGCTACATGCTAGATTTCACCCGTTTGGGGTTTACATAATGTCCGTCTAGCTCAGCGAAGATTCATTATGAATATAGTAAATGCAATGTGGCGGTGTCTCTGGGGTACCAGTGGTTAGTTAATATCAAGAACTGTATATTTTCTCAAATTATTATTGCTACAAATAACCCCCCAAAAGTTTAATGCTTACTTTTTTAAAATCGGAAATATATCATCTCACTCGACAGATATATCATCTCACTCGACAGATATATCATCTCACTCGACAGATATATCATCTCACTCGACAGATATATCATCTCACTCGACAGATATATCATCTCACTCGACAGATATATCATCTCACTCGACAGATATATCATCTCACTCGACAGATATACCATCTCACTCGACAGATATATCATCTCACTCGACAGATATATCATCTCACTCGACAGATATATCATCTCACTCGACAGATATATCATCTCACTCGACAGATATATCATCTCACTCGACAGATATATCATCTCACTCGACAGATATATCATCTCACTCGACAGATATATCATCTCACTCGACAGATATATCATCTCACTCGACAGATATATCATCTCACTCGACAGATATATCATCTCACTCGACAGATATATCATCTCACTCGACAGATATATCATCTCACTCGACAGATATATCATCTCACTCGACAGATATATCATCTCACTCGACAGATATATCATCTCACTCGACAGATATATCATCTCACTCGACAGATATATCATCTCACTCGACAGATATATCATCTCACTCGACAGATATATCATCTCACTCGACAGATATATCATCTCACTCGACAGATATATCATCTCACTCGACAGATATATCATCTCACTCGACAGATATATCATCTCACTCGACATTCTTTATAGTTTGGACATTTATCAAATATATAGGATTTTATTAATTTAAAGGATAAAGAAGTTTTTATTGAAACACATGTATTTGTAAAATCACCAGAAACCTTGATCTCAGAAACATGTTCAGGAGGATCTTTGCCTTGCCCTTTCTATACCAAGTATTATGTGATCGTCTTTATATGGAGAGTCTTTCAACCATGTCATACTGGTTTCGAAACCTCCGTGGTACAGTCTGTGGAGTGATAGTCCCTCAGTCCGACACCCCCCATCGACGGATTGCGGGTTCGAACCCCACTCAGTCCCAGACAAATTTACAAATTTTCTGGGTAATCGGTGCATTGATTGATGTTCGCCGCACTCTTATTGGTCTGAGCGAGATTCGAACCCGCGCCGCATCGATGGGAAGCCTGTGCCACAGAGCCACCAAGGCCCCCTCGTGGTTAGGCTACAACTTACATAATTGGCTTGGTAGACAAATTGAGACCAAACGGCATTAGTAGCTATACCAAATGGTACAATTCGTAAGAAAAACAAAGTAGCTTCAAGATGTGTTTCAAGTGACTTGATGGGTTAACTCCGTTGCGTCTTACTCAACTCTATTGCGGCCTGGTATTCTCCCATTTTAAAGTGGCATGAGCTGCCAAACATAGGGAAAATATCGATCAAACAGAATAAGTTAATTGCTGATCCTATTCATACAGAAAGTACAAAATAAGAACTTCCCGTTCATAGCAATCTCACAGAGGTACGCTCAGTTAGTTTTGTAAGTAGCAAACCCCAAAAATTAACTGACGGCTATTTCAACTTTGTCCATTCTTATTACATGTCTTCAGTTCGTACGAGTTACTGGTGTTACCAATTTGTTTCGACGTCAAGCCCTTAGTTGTTGATGGTGCTTCAAACGTTCTTGACAATCAGAACTCATTTTTAATTTAATTACTCGAGGGCAAAATAAAAGTTATTTTGTTCAATGTTTTGGGATGTCCCTTTGATCTTTTACGACAAAAGTAAGTTCATTTTCAAAATGCTATTATGTAAAAGACTTAAAAATATTCAAATTTCTTGTTTAATTGAGATCGGATACCAAATGGTATTATAAAATGAACAGTTGACCTTTCTCCCAGCGCCACGAGGTCAGGCCAAACGTCCAGTATGGTTAAACCAATGAACTATTTACATGGAATTGACATGTCTCATTATTAATGAAACGGCTCAGTGGCGTTATAATATTTGTAATGGCACAAACGAGGCAATTGTACTCCTTAGATCAGGTGATACGAGATTCTCATGGCTTCGTTATTTACATTATGGACTGTATTTTAGAATATAACGTAGGGATATGTATGTTAGAAATGCTCAAATGCTATAGTATGCTTCAAACTTTTAGGAGTATATTTGAGGAAAATTATCAAAAAAATAATCTTAAGATTTGAAACAACAAGATCAATATGACGGACTCTATAATTTTCAGAGTTATTGCTCCTGAGTAACTTTTCTTTGTCATGTGGAATATCTGGACTTATCAACAATAATACACACAACAGAACGGACGTCTCACTGGAGGGGTGAGACGCAGGTTAGAAGCTAATGGAGGCTATACGCGCTATTGATCATCTGCTCTAGGGATGTGTTTTACGCACTCAAAGTGACATTTTTACTTCAACATGTTCGCCCTATGAAACCAGATAGACTATGAAGTTTCATACTTACAAGCACCTTTTTATTTTGTTAAAATACACTTTTGATTTGGCTAACGATATCCTGAATAAATTGTATAGCCTATTGCCATTAATGGTGATTTCTTATCGTCAGAATGTTGCCCTTTATGATCACAATCGTTTCTGAAACATCAGTTTGCCAACAATTCTCTCTACACCAATGACACCTTCTTTTCGTTGTGTATATTTATTTTTTACGGTTATATAAAGATAAGAATTCATTTGAGAAAATACACCAAACTAGTCTAAATTAGGGTCGACACGCTTCCTTTAACACTGAAGTCCTTGGGGCGGTTCAGTATTTACATTCGATTAAGACGGTTTTTATGAGGCAACACACTGTACCATATAAGATACTAAAATACATCATTTTAGAACATCCCACTTTGGAAAAAAAACATGTTTTGTCCTTCAAAGTGTCTCTTTTCCAAGAAGTTAACGGTGTTGTATATACTTTGTTCATTTATTCATCAACGTTGAATTACGTTAAGTAATATAATGATTATGTTATATCCTACGGCACATCTCGTTCTTTATCATTAAAGGCAGCGAGAAATAACGAATGTAAAAAGCTTTCACTCAGAACAGCCACACATTTACCCACCTGAACAGTTAGGCCACGGTTAGGCACAGAGAGAGTCGTCTTTCAAAACAAGGTATGTAACAGCATAAGCTGTACAGATAGTAACGGTTACGCACAGAGAGAGTCGTCTTTCAGAACAAGGTATGTAACAGAATAAGGTGTATAGATAGCCACGGTTACGCACAGAGAGAGTCGTCTTTCAGAACAAGGTATGTAACAGAATAAGGTGTACAGATTGCCACGGTTACGCACAGAGAGAGTCGTCTTTCAGAACAAGGTATGTAACAGAATAAGGTGTACAGATTGCCACGGTTACGCACAGAGAGAGTCGTCTTTCAGAACAAGGTATGTAACAGAATAAGGTGTACAGATTGCCACGGTTACGCACAGAGAGAGTCGTCTTTCAGAACAAGGTATGTAACAGAATAAGGTGTACAGATTGCCACGGTTACGCACAGAGAGAGTCGTCTTTCAGAACAAGGTATGTAACAGAATAAGGTGTACAGATTGCCACGGTTACGCACAGAGGGAGTCGTCTTTCAGAACAAGGTATGTAACAGAATAAGGTGTACAGATTGCCACGGTTTCACAGAGATAGAAAGTCGTCTTTCAGAACAAGGTATGTAACAGAATAAGGTGTACAGATTGCCACGGTTACGCACAGAGAGAGTCGTCTTTCAGAACAAGGTATGTAACAGAATAAGGTGTACAGATTGCCACGGTTACGCACAGAGAGAGTCGTCTTTCAGAACAAGGTATGTAACAGAATAAGGTGTACAGATTGCCACGGTTTCACAGAGAGAGAAAGTCGTCTTTCAGAACAAGGTATGTAACAGAATAAGCTGCACACATAGCCACGGTTTCACAGAGAGAGAAAGTCGTCTTTCAGAACAAGGTATGTAACAGAAAAAGCTGTACAGATAGCCACGGTTTCACAGAGAGAGAAAGTCGTCTTTCAGAACAAGGTATGTAACAGAATAAGCTGCACACATAGCCACGGTTTCACAGAGAGAGAAAGTCGTCTTTCAGAACAAGGTATGTAACAGAATAAGCTGTACAGATAGTCATGGTTACGCACAGAGAGAGTCGTCTTTCAGAACAAGGTATGTAACAGAATAAGCTGCACAAATAGCAATGGCTACACAGCCATGCACTGTTACGCACAGAGGGTTGTCTTTCAGAACAATACCATTTGATTGAGGGCTTTATGTGTATCTAGTTTAATGCCAAAAATTATTTCAGGACCATATTTTAGAGGTATATGTTTGGATGTATTGTGTTTCTCTTCCTGAACTCTAGCAAGGCATATTCTGTACTCTGGGCATATTTCTGGTGTCCAGTTAAAGAAACTACCAGTATGTTTATAAGTTCTATTCAAAGGCAACTGTTTCTATCATCCATGTTTCGTTACTGAATTAACGAATTATTTCTATAATGCGTCTTAGAGTTATTTTTTACTCCCAATATTTTAATTTACGAAAATACCTCAAAGTTTCTTGCAGTTACAACCGTTTATCCTTGGTTGATGTATTCTGATTCTCACTTATTGATGGTGGAAATCAGAGAACAGTTTTAAAGAAATAGCTACAATGTGCAATCAGTATTGTTAAAGTGGCATGAGCTGCCAAAATGTTGACATTTTGACGTAAAAACAGAATGTTAAAATTATCGGCTATTTTCCTCAAGACGTATAATTCAGAAGCTTTTTAGTGCTTCTAGTCTCGAGAATGTACGATAAAGTATATTTTTGAATTAACTTTGAATGAATGAATGGTCGTCCCGGTTATTTAAATTTTGTTTACTTTTCGAACACTATTCCGGTTCGTATAGGCCACATACTATATGGATTTCCCTCATTCCAACGCTAATCATTTAGTTTTTCGATGGCCTTCAAAGCCTCTTACTGTCGTGACGATCAGAAATTATGAAAGAAGTTTGAATTTTGGCAGCTCATGCTACTATAATGTTTATTTTACTGTTGGAGAAAATGAAGATGATAATTCAGAAATATCTAGAACTATTTGCCTTTTTTATAAAAAAAATAAGGATTTATACATAATTTATACCCATTGAAGGGTGTTAGTTTGAAGTTCATGAATATTCATTATTTACCCTCACCGTTTGAAAATCGTTTCATGGCTAAGAATGGATATTAACAAATACATTTTCTCGTTTCGCAGATGATTGCTGGTATAGTGTTGTTATTGGCTTGTCTCACAGCGGAAGTCTTTACCCAGCTTCCGCCACCTCCCTCAAAAATTGTTTACTTCTGCGATCTCGATTACCCTAGTGTGCCACGTGACCCGAGCATCCTGTCAGTCAGTCGGCGGCTCTCGTTGTGAGTTCATTTACATTTCGATGAGTTTTAAATGTAAATTCAGATGGAATCTTTAGATTATTGTTCCAAGTGGTTGATGACGTTATTAGTAGTTTAAGCCAAGAATTACTTACAAAGCTAAGTTCTAACAGTTCCGAAATAGAAAACTGTAGTCCGAGAACTAACACAACCCACAGACAGCAGAAATAGCAGTAAATCCGATGATCTCACGACCTGATATCGGACAGGGTAGCTTTCTCGGCGTGTTGTGCTCACATTGCCGACTCTGCCAATTTAGTGAGATCCTGAAAAAAAGAAATCCTTAGAAAGTAAACTATTTCCTAAAAGCAAAAATTAACAAATATTCTTTAGCCTTTCCAGGAATATTCCAAAACCGAATAAGAAATCCTCGGCAAGGGGAACGGCTTGCAATTTACATGCGAGATTTCGGTGTAACCGTCGTAGTAGAACAAAAAACGCTCAGTCACATGCGCAGCGTGAGGCTTGCACTTCTTTGAGGATAATTCTGGAATAACAAAAGATAATGCAATTCCTTAAAATGACGCCAGCCATTGTCATCATGACCAGGTCAAATGATGTAACTATTTATGTTCTGTTAATTTTCATCGTCGTCTGCTTTATGATGAAGTTGTGTGGGATGATTAAAGGTACAAAACCTTCTGTTGAATTTCTGTTGCCGGGGTTTTCACATTTTTGTCTAGGTTGACTGAAAAGTACAAGCATAAAGTATGATAGCCAAAACTTTGACCATACTCAATAGCTCTCGTTTTATGGTAAAAGATAGATCCCATTAAAAAACGGCGGGACAACCCTTCGTGGCACCCGTACTATATAAATATGTCAGTTTATGGGTCTTACCGGACATCAATCCTTTCAGAATTTATTCTTCTTCGCGTACGGGGTATTAATTTTTCCGCTTGACCAAGTCTAAGGTCTGTCTGGATCAATTTGGGATCGCTTCACACTCCACTTCGAACTTCGCGGCCACCATTACCGGTTGTACCATAGGGCAGGAAAAGACAACTCGTACAGTTTTTGTCGCTCGCCGGTTTAATTGTCATCTGTCTATGGCGGCCGCGAAGTTCGAAGTGGAGTGTGAAGCGATCCCAAATTGATCCAGACAGACCTTAGACTTGGTCAAGCGGAAAAATTAATACCCCGTACGCGAAGAAGAATAAATTCTGAACGGTAAGACCCATAAACTGACATATTTATATAGTACGGATGTCACGAAGGGTTGTCCCCACGTTTTTTAATGGGATCTACCTTTGACCATAAAACGAGAGCTATTGAGTATGGTCAAAGTTTTGGCTAAAAGTACGAATGACTTGTACGTACAATTTACAACAGTGTTTGTGGATGTATTTTGTGCGTTCCTTATTCGGCTTCCAGCATTGTTATCCTATTCAAATGCTACGTTTGATATTTGTTTATAATTTTTTCAACATTCTTGTAAATGTGCTACATGTTTGCATGTTCTTTCTGTTTGTCCCAGATATACCGCTCTGTTTGTTTGTTTATGACCTGCTTGCCAACTTGATATTTCAGTACTTGAAGTATATAAATCAATTTTATCCAATCAGAATGAATTCGGTGAGATATATCGATTGCCCCCGTCCGTCTGTCCGCCCGTCTGTACGTACGCCCGCCCGTTTATCTGTCTGCCCGATCAATAACTTGAGAACGACTTGTAATCTCACTTTGGAACTTGGGCAATATGTTGAGCTCGCCAAAATGACGGATGAGATTTATGACAGCTTCCAAAGCCAATTTACCTTGTCCCTTTGTATAATGTGTTGTCCGCACAATAACATGAGGTCGTGTCACTTTGGAACTTGAATAGATTGACGATCTCGTGAAAAGGCGGTTGGGATTGTTCGATAGGATTTTACGACAGACGCCACAGCCAATTTACCGTATTTCTTATCTCTGAATGTGTTGACCAGTCCATAACCTTGTCTTACGCTTTGTCTTATTACTTTAAAACTTGAATAGTGTATCAAGCTCATGGAAAAATGGGATTGCTCTGCAGGATTCTGTGAAATTTACAAAGGGTGCGACAGCCAATTTACTGTATTCTCAATGTACAACTGTATCCCCTCCCAACACCCACATACATGCATCAAACAAAAAGTCAAACAAATCTATTCGAATTCCTCTCAATTTAAGAAATCGTTATAACATAGTTACCAATACTCCTTGTTTGTTTTCATTCAGACCGATTTCTTCTTTGAAGGGGGTGTTCTAATGGAGTCTAGCTGTAGTATCAGTACCAGAGTTCTTGCTCGTTGACTCAGCGCCTGTATTGAGACTTTCTCTTATCACCTCTTCTATACACAAAGAAAAAAGTTCAGCAAACCCCCCCCCCCCCCCCCCCCCCCACACCACCTGGAAGAGATCGTTGGCAAACTGATGTTGCAGAAACGATTGTGATCATAAAGGGCAACATTCTGGCGATAAGAAATCACCTTTAATGGCAACAAGCTATACAATTTATTCCGGATATCGTTATCCAAATCAAACGTGTATTTTAACAAAATAAAAAGATGCTTGTAAGTATGAAACTTCAGAGTCCATCTGGCTTCACAGGGCGAACATATTGAAGTAAAAATGTCACTTTGAGTGTGTAGAACACATCCCTAGAGCAGAAGGTCAATAGCCTCCGTTAACTTCCAAACTGCGTCTCAACCCTCCAGTGAGACGTTGGATCTGTTAAAGGGGTAACTGGGCGGATTTGAATCCTTTTTAGCACATTTGGGATAGGATGGGCAGAAACATTAATGCCCTAGATTCTCCTGTACAAAATCTGCAGGAATTGGAAGCCGCATTACATTAATGGTGGCAGTTACCCCTCCCATGGATAGTCTGATTATGGTCGTATCAACAGAGAAAATCTGAAATTTTACTCTACAAAATAGAAATTTTTTCGAATGAGGTCTAGGCAATGTATTAAACTGATTCGGTAGCGAGAACTGCAAACGACCAGACGATTCCTATGTGTTTAATACTTTACAAGTTAGACTGCCCGCAGGGACACTGTGCGCGTCTTGTGTGAAGTGTGTCGACTTTTCGTCCAATAGAGAGGACATCAGTGTCAACTTATCAGACTGGCCGAAAACTTAGAAGTATTTTAAGCCTGTTTTTGTCTGACGCAAAGGAAAATTTCGGCCATTAGATTGGCCGAATCTTTAGAAGAAAGTAACAGGAAGTTAGAAAAGTAGTGACCATTTTCTTTGACACAACTACATCGAGCGTATGTCAACATCTGCCATTACATATTTTTCTACATGATTTTTAGTCGATTCAACTTGCTGAAAAAAACTGCTAATGACGTATGCCGAATTTTATTTAGGCGTTGGGCTTAGTTGTTGAAGTTGTTCATGGGGAAAAAGGTGTTCGTCACTTTTTGCCTGATCTGTTACATCGAGTAGCTAGAAAAAGCTCCTACTTAATTGACACTTGATTGTCTTTACATCAAGTGGACACCTATTAACTAAACAATTTGTAAAGTTCATATGGTTGTATTAAATAGTTTTCATCCAATGAAAAATTTTAAAGGCGTGGCCAAACGTTTCCATGCCAAAGACATGAATTTTCAGCTTCCCTGACGTACCCATTCACATTTTTTGCTTGCTTTGTTAATTAGGGCTCTACTGTTAAGCTAAAGGTGGAAGCAGAGGCTGTCTAACATAATTTTGTTCTTTTACCCAATATTTGGTTATCAGTGTCTTGCATCGAAAGCGGCCCATACACGATCAATTATATTGCACAAGCCTGGTTGCACAATATAATTGTGCAATAAAATATCAAGCAGAGTTTGATTCACTCAATACAATTGCGCAAGTCATCAATATCGCCCATACACGGTCACTTTAATTGTCAATTCAGACTATTGACAAATTGCACAATATAATTGATCGTGTATGGGCTATTGAACACATACGCAGCATTGAATGTACACTGCAGACATGTCCTAGTGCTGATCAACACCGGAAAGCAATCGCATGCATATATTTTGATTGATAGAAGGTCTGTGTTGGGCTGAGAAATTATCATTCTGCGGACTGAGACATCGAGGCCCTCTCACTTAAAAAGCTAAAAGTGTTTACATCAACTTTTCTTTATCTAGACTGGATGAGGATCGTTTATTGAGAGATGTACCTCTAGCGAGAACATACCGCGATAACCTGAAACAGAAACAGCAAGCCAATGACCAGGCAAGACTACGTCGGGCCAATGACAGGGCCAGAAATATCAATAATCGGGTCAGGTATGTTGTGAACTTTTTTCTGACTTTCGTTTACCGCATTAATATATCTCTTGTTACGACTGACGACTCCATGGTTACACTGGCTATGTTTTCAGTGAATTTTGTTTTACCTTGCATCCTCAATTTATACATCAAGCTCAAAATTCGACCCGTAAAAATAAAAAAAATAAATCAGATTAGGTTTTTACTCGATCGACATAGGTCGGAGAGTTGCCGTCGAAAGTCGGGGGTTTCCGTCCTCACTAAACCTGACAACGCCATCATATCAGTGAAATAATCTTCCGTGTGGCGTAAAGCGTCAACCAATCACTCAATCAATCAACATGGCTTTGTTCATATCGGAACTATTGTTATAATTGATTCATGTGTGGACTGTCAAAGAGATTATCAGTTTGTTCGTGCTTCTCGTGATAGGAATTGAAAGTCTTGTCGGATTCATTCATTTAGCTGTCTTGAGTCATTTAGGCGTTGTATATGCCTACTGTTTTCTCCACTCTTAAACTTTTGAGGAGGCCGCAAATTTATTTTAGGTTAATTTAGTACAGTGCTATAATAAAAGAAAATATATATCGGATGTCATTGTTTGATTATTTTCAGTAACGATACCGTGTTTTATTCCGTGCCTACTGGTGAACAGAGAATATGTCAGCAACGTGTGACAGAGGTAAACGTGGTCATGAACAAAGGGGATGAATGCCACGCGTTTCAGGAAGATTCTATCAACATTGTGGGATGTGCCACGTAAGTCTCTTATCTTACCGTTTGAGTGCCATCGAACTAATTCAATTTTAATGTAGAACTTGTAATGGCAAATGAAAAAAAAACACGGGAAAATTAGGTTGTATCAAAGGGACAAGTTTGTCCCAGCAATGTGAAATTTACCCCCAGCAATGGTCGCTGGTTAACTGTTATAACCAATGAACTATATACGTGGAATGGACATGTATCATTGGCTGGGTTGGATCTGACTTTGGAAAACGTGCCGGCATTGGTAGTTGATGCGCAAGCGCATGCCCCATCTTAATCAAAATTGCCCGATTACCTTGTAATGGCGGCCTTAGATGGAAGTCAAGTGCCACGTGACCTCCATTCCATGCATATAGTTCATTGATTATAACCATGAGAGGTGTCCTGGGTATCCATTTCAAAGTCTGTGAAACGAAAATGGACTTAAAATATTCTTTTACAAGAATGTAGCATTGTGAACACCATACGATTGGTTGATAAATCATATTGACCAATTAAAAGCATTCATTTTAATCGCATCCTAGAAGTCGGTACGACACATCGCACAGTGAGAACGGGCCTTTATGGGGCTGTTCAAATATAATTTTTGGATAAAGCGGATTATTCTTTAAAGGAACAAGCAAATAAACAGTTTTCATAGCATTGAATGTTACAATCCATTGGTTAGCCCAAGACGATAAGCGATCAAGTTCGCGGTTTATTTTGCGTTCAGATATGGCTAAGTTTGTAATCTCTTCAGGCAAAGAAGTGTCGTCTGCAAAAATATTTATATTACACTCAATATTTGAAAAAATGTCGTTTATATAAACGAAAAAAAAAAGGCCCTAGTACAGACCCTTGAGGAACGCCCGCGTGTAAACTTTTTGATGACGATTCCATGCCGTTAATGCAATAATTTTTTTTCTATCTGAGAGATAATTGACAAGCCATTGGAGCAAAGGGTTTTCAATGCATATTTGTTGCAATTTAAACATGAGGCATTCGTACCATACTTTATCAAAAGCTTTGCTAACGTCTAAAATATGAGACACACATCGTTCCCGTTGTCAAGGCCTTGAAGGTTAATTGAAGACCGGTCGAGTCGCCATTTTAAACCCAGAATTATTTTGAACTATTTTAAAACAATATCCATGCAACCGTTTGTAAACTACCTTTTCCAGGACTTTTGACAAAGATGACTGAATTCACACTGGTTAGATATGTCATGCCTTTTTAAACACAGGACATACCCGAGATACCTTCCAAGCTGAGTGAAACACACCCGAGCTCAATGATCAGTTGGCTAATTGTGAGACAGATTCAGCGATGTACTCAGCGGAAATCCTTAGTATAAAATTATGAATTCCATCAATACCTGAGGCAGTTTTAGTATAAAGGCGTTTAAGTAACTTAGTAATATCCCCTTGGCTTGTCTGTATCAAATTAAGGCCCGCGTTTGTGGCAATCTCAAAGGGAGGTAATCCTGGCAATATTGGTGGTAAAGTGGAATGCGATGCAAAAAAGAGTTCAGCTGCAGATGCGGATGAGAGAAGACGTGTTTTAAGAAGTGCTTCTCTTTATCACCCTAATCGCTTAATACTAACTGTAAAAATGGGTAGAAATAGCAAAAAAGGTTCGCCGAAAGAGGGAGATACAACAATAGAAGAAAATTCATCAAATGGTTTTGGAGGAAAACATTTAATTGATGGAGAGGATGGCTGTTCTGACTCTGCAACAGAGAACAGCAGAGCACGTGGGTCGGGGTCCCGGGATCCAACACTCAGTACCGTATTAAGTGCTATGACGGAGATGAAAAATGAACTTCGGAAAGACAATCATAACATTCAAAAGCAGTTGAAGGAAGTCGTGGCTAGTGTCGAGTTTTTATCCAAGGAAATATCCGAATGTAAAAAACAATTGGTGAACCAGGAGGAGCGAATTAAACTCGTCGAAAAAAACAACGTAGATTTTGAGGGAAGGTTAACTCGCATGGAGAATCAAGCACTGGATTCAGAAAGGTACTCTAGAAACTTTAACTTGCTATTTTTTTGGTTTTCCTGAATCTGAATCGGAAGTTACAACCCGAATCATTGTGGAATTTATCAAAGAGGAGCTCAACATCGAGAACAATAAGATTACAATTGAAAATAGCCACCGTCTTGGTAAAAAAGTGCCGGGTAAAATTCGCCCGATCATTGCCAAATTCTTATTTAGGCCGGAGAGGATGGCGGTGTTGATGGAGGCCCGATCGAAATTAAAAGGGAACAGGGACCGGTATGTGAAAGAGGATCTTCCGAAGGCAGACATGATGCGTAAACGGGCCCTACAACCCGTAATGGAAAGAGCTTACAGAGATAACAAGCGCGTTGTGTTTAGACAAGGACAGCTGTTTATTAACGGCCAGATTTACAGAGAATAACCTTGGTCAGAACGGGTTCATCATTTAGAATTTTACTTTCAATTAAAATTCTACTTAAAGTTAAATAAGGATTTCATTTTCTTAAATAATGTTCCAGCCACGGATTGAGGAAGTGTGAATTATTTCTGTTGGGGTAAGCCTTGTTTTTCGATTATTCGTCTAAAGTTTTTGTTTTTCTCCAAAAAGTGTTGACATAATCTCATTCCATGTACTTTTTGAACTCTGATTAAAAAAAAAATGAACTAACTACGTGCAAATCAAAATTGACGGAGAAATTACATTGTTGACAATTGCCACATTTGTTGCGTTTTGGCTATGTTTGTCGCGTGCCATCTACATGTACTGGCCCAATCATCTTACTCGAAAAGTGCTCACTTCAAACAGGGCGTGGTATACTCATGATCGTTGTCCAATTAGAAACTAATCTCTCACAACTCAACCATGATTGACATGTCTTAAAGGTGGGCGCGGACTTGAGTGAAATCCTGTTTTTTCTGATTGGGTGTAGAAGAGAACGTGTCTTCGTATGGATACCGATTTGTACCAGTAAAAAGTCGGTAGTGAGTTAGTTTGAACTAATTCATACAATTTATATAAATATATATATTTTTTTTCAGTTGACTGAGTACTTTTTCAGGTCGTTTCTTGTATATTTGTCTAATTTTGTTTGATCGCATTTTTTTCTCTCTTTTGGTCTCAATTTTATTGCTGACATGGTTAAATGTTTTAGTTTAAATGTTAGAGGTTTAAGAGATGATTTGAAGCGGCGTGCAGTTTTTTTATATTTACGGAATCAAAAGTGTGACATTGTTATGCTCCAGGAAACCCACAGTAAAGCGCTAGATGAAAAGTTTTGGACAAACCAGTGGGGAGGGCAAACCATTTTTTCACATGGGAGTAATGCTAATAGAGGGGTAGCGATGTTTATAAGTAACAAATATGAAATTGGGAATAAGTGGATAGATCCAGAAGGCCGGTACATTATAGCTGAAGTTTTTTCCGAGAACAACTCATCGAGCTTTACCGTCATTTCAATTTATGCCCCGAATACACACGCTGAAAGGAAAATGTTCTTCACCGATCTAACTAAATTTATCTTAAATAACTGTGATACTCGAAATTTGATAATCGGCGGGGATTTTAACACAGTAATTAACCCATCTAAAGATAGAAAGTCATTAGGGAAAAGTCCCACAGCCAGCAGCCCTGAGCTACACGACATGTTGTCAACATGTGGTTTGATCGATATATGGAGAGAAAATAATCCCTTTGCAACAAGTTTTACTTGGAGACGATCGAATGATGTTCAATCGCGAATAGATTTTTGGCTGATTTCTAGGAAATTAAAACAGGCAACAGTCAATACAAATATAAAGCCCAGTGTAAAATCTGATCACAAAGCAATTTTTCTTGAGGTGAACAGCATAGGAAAAAAAGGATTTAAACCTAACTATTGGAAATTTAGTAACGAACTTTTACAGGATGAAACTTATATAGAACTGATGAATAAAGTGATTGATGAGATTAAAAATGAAACTAGTGATTGGGATCCGGTAGGTCGTTGGGAATGGGTGAAATTTAAAATAATGACTGAAAGCATTAAATACAGTAAAGAGAAGATGGCTCAAATCAAGAAAACAGAAACTAAATTACTAAAAGAACTGTCACTTTTAAATAATATCATATCTGAAAATGAAAAAAACAACATCAATTTGGGGGATCTGTACAGTGAAAAACAGAGAGAGCTAGATAAAATTTATGAAAAAAGAGCACAGGGCGCGGCGTTGCGGTCAAAAATAAAATGGGTGGAAAATGGAGAGAAAAGCACTAAATATTTTTTTAATTTGGAAAGAAATCGGTCTTTGAAAAAGCATATCAATAAACTTACTTTGGAGAGTGGGGAATGTGTTCAAGAAACCAAAATTCTAAATGAAATATTTAAATATTTTTCTAAAGCGAGCATGTCCAAACAACCAGATGGATTTAATTTTGATCGGTCTTTTTCGAATGTTTTTGATCACATTGTTGTAACGAAAATTTCTGACGTAGAGAAACATATCCTTGATGAGGAATTGAATACTGAAGAATTGTGGCAATCGTTGAAGCAGCTCAAGCCAAATAAATCACCCGGGTGTGATGGATTAACTAGTGATTTTTATCGCGTATTTTGGCCGGTAATTCGTGATATGTATGGTCAGTCCGTGCGCCGTTCATTTGAGACAAAAGAATTGGGCATTTCACAAAGACGAGGTATCATCACATTAATTGAAAAATCGACGAAAGACAAAACTTTATTGCAAAACTGGAGACCAATTACATTATTAAATACAGATTATAAAATTTTAGCGAAACTAATAGCTAATAGAATCAAAGCTGTTTTGCCGAACATTATCCACCACTCTCAGACTGGGTTCATTGCCGGAAGGTATATTGGAGAAAATATTAGATTTATTATAGATTTAATAGAATTGTATGATGACGACGGGTGGTTATTATTTATAGACATCGAGAAGGCGTACGACTCGCTAGAGTTCAACTTCATGAAAAAGGTTTTGGAAAAATTTAATTTTGGCCCTATTATTTCGAAATGGATTTCGCTTATGTATTCGAATACCTACAGCAGCGTTTTAAATAACAATGTGTCAACAAACTGGTTTCCCAACAACCGAGGTGTAAAGCAAGGATGTCCGTTATCACCATATATTTTTATTCTATGTACAGAGTTAGTTAACTCGGCATTAAGACAGACCCATAATGTAGAGGGAATAAATATTAACGGAGAACAAGTCAAAGGCGTATATTTTGCTGACGACACAACGCTGACACTAAAAAATTTAGAATCTGTGACAGCTGCTTTTGAGTTTTTCAACAAGCAGAAAATTATAACGGGTCTCCAAATTAACACTGGAAAAACTAAGCTGATGGCATTGCGTAGAAATATTCCCACTCATACAAACTTGAACAACTTAGACGTAAGCATAACAAAGGAATATAAAATGCTCGGCATCAATGTATTTCAGAAATTTGATAAATTACAAAAAGAAAACATAGAACCGAATTTACTAAAGCTTAACAAACGCTTAAACATATGGAATGGACGTAATTTGACTTATTTGGGGAAAGTATTGCTGTCTAAAGCAGAAGGTATCTCGAGATTAGTATATCAAGCCAGCGTTTTGCCTGTGAGTAGATTCTTTTGCAGTAAAATAAATCAACTTCTTTTTAATTTTATATGGAGTAATAAGAAGGATAAAATTAAGAGAACTACCATGATCAATACGTTTTCTGCAGGTGGTATCAATGCCGTGGATTTTAACATTATGAACAAAGCCTTGAAAGTTATATGGATTAAACGTTTCTTTAATAGGGAAAAATGTAGCTACTGGGCAAGTTTTGTGAAACAAATTTTCCGAGAAGTGGGGTCTTTAGAATTTTTACTCCAGTGTAACTTCAACTCCTCCAAGTTGTGCATTCGAGTGCCAGAGTTTTATAAACAGCTATTAGAAGCATGGAAAGAGTTAAGGACAGGGGAACTAACTGGCGCAAATCAGATCATTTGGAATAATGAAAATATTCTTTATAGTAGGAAGTCATTATATTTTGATAGCTGGAAATCATCAGGTATTGTACATGTCAAAGACCTTCTAAATAATGATGGTAAAATTCTGTCTCTCAGAGATTTACATGTGAAATTTAATATTCCTCTGGATTACCCAAATTATGTTTTATGGAATAAAGTAGATAAAGCCCTCGGCCCTTTTTTAGAGGGGGAACAATTGAAGAATTTATGTATTTTGTCTATAGGATGTAATCAACAGATAGATAACGTAAGCACAACAGTGGGGGGGTTGAGTATAAGTGATCCCAAAGTTTGCACAAAATTCTTTTATACTCTTTTGAAGCAACAAATACAGACTCGTAAGAGTATTAGTATGGAAAATTATACGGTGTTTCATAATGGAAATATAACTGAAGAGAATGTATGGCTTCTTCCATATTCTACTGTGGTGGATAATAAAGTTAAACAGCTTCAGTTCAAAATTCTGCATGAAATCTATCCCACTAAGAAACTTTTACATAAATATGGTATACTGGATAACCCATTATGCATAAACTGTGAAACAGAGGTTGATACATTAAAACACCACTTTTTCACGTGTACAAAACTCAGGCAATTTTGGGATATTTTTGTTAAATGGTTATCGTCTATAGTAAAACTAACGGTGAATTTAACACATACAGATGTAGTGTTTGGTGTGTTTGATAAGAGTAAAAATCATTGGAAATTGATTAACTGCTGTGTCCTTCACGCAAAATATTACATTTATATTTGTCAACAAAGTTGCAGGTCTGTATTCTTTACAGGCTTCCGAAGCTACTTGCAAAACGCATTATGTGTTATGCATAAAATAAGTGGCTGTGATTATTTAAAGCCTATATTGTTAGAACTATAATAAGTGCATAATGCATATATATATGAAATTTATATATGAATCAGAATGTATTAGTCTACTACTAGTACTAGTTCATTTTAACCCTCTACATAGGTAAGGTGCCTTAGTTAAATGCTCAAGCATAGAATGTAAACTGTTATCAGTAATAGCAATATAGTAAGCAGAGAAAATGTCATTACGCCGCCAAATTTATGTATATTCTTGAGTTATTAGTTTTTTATTTCTATTTTTTTTTATTGTTTTATTATTTGTATATTTTTCATATAGAATGAAATTTTTTTATTTTTTTTATTACTAATTTCTACTTGTATTTCAAATGTAAACATTGCACTTGTAATTGAAACATTGTCTCAGTGTCAGCTTCGAATGCTTATGACCCTTCAACATTGTAACAAAACTGAGCCGTGTACAACCTGGTCACGTGGGCAAGTACTTCTGCGGCAATGTAAAATCGTGACTATCTTCAATAAACGCCTATATGCATTTGTATAGGCTTAAACTGAAAAAAAAAAAAAAAAAAAAAAAAAAAAAAAAAAAAAAAAAAAAAAAAAATGCGATGCAAAAAAACTAACAAAACGCTTTGGCTTTATCAACATCGCTTGATAAGTTTTTATTATCTATCAGTAATGGCAAAATCGGAAGCTTGACCTTTGACCCAAAAGGGATTTCATTATGGACCAGTATGCCTTCGTGTCTAGGTTTAATAGGGTTAGAAAGTTTCAGTTTTATATTGGTCCAGTATCTTTGTATTGCATGACGTTTGAAGTTATTTGCTTCTCTTCGATCGATATACAACCGAAATTGCTCTTCCACGGACCGTTTAATCCTATTAAAACACAGAATCTAAGTTACAAAAAAAGATCTTACATTTGATGAATGAGCTTATTTCTTTAGACCGTTTTGGTCACAGGTTTGCATGTGGTAAGATGAAGTCAATGTCAGCAATTGCAGTTTTCGACATGGATTTTTCTTTTTCTCGACGCTCTTGTATTAATGCAGAAAATCTGGCCGTTAAATTTAAATGTGTGCCATATTTGATCAAAGTGCTATATTAAATATAAATAAGATGAAACCTTTTCGATCTATACGATTTATTAGTACCATTGTCCTTTTTCACTGCCAGTACAGCAGCTTGTTTTTTTGTATTGACAGCCAGGAAGCAGATGTACCGAATGGATTTCAGAACATCAACCGATGGTTTTGTGTTCCCGACAACTATCGCTTCACTACCTTTCTCGTGATTTGCCCGGGAACAGACGAACAATTTCGCTGGCATACAATCTACGCTCCTACGAACTGCTGCGCAAAGAGATACATATGTGACTTTAAACAGTTTCAAAAAATCGCTAAACCCAGTCTGCTTAACCCATCCAATTGTTAATTATATTATTATTTGCCTTTCCATAAGCATTAAATCACCCCCAACCTGTTTGAAGATAAGTGGCAGCGTAAAATATGCAAATGTAATGTAATAACATGTGATACATGCGATTGGGATATATACACATTGGAGTGGAATACTAGCTTCTCCATCCTACAGGAAACATTTTGATTGCCAAAAATGTACAACGTTGGCAAACTCCAGGAGACAATCGCGTCCTTTTTAATTTAAAGGAAGGTAAAATATTTTATTGTACAATGTATTTGAATAAAACTAGAGACGCATTTATAGTCGTAGAAATTTTCCGAAGTGGAATTTTGATAATTTCAGAATTAAAAATCTGGGATTTGAAAAGTTGCCAAGTTATGTGTAGAAGCGCTTGATACCTAGCGCTTAGATCCACACAACAGCATTAAGAACAAAATCTACTTTCGCGTCAATCCAATCGAGATCTCGTGTTATTCTACGAGACCTTCTACGCGAGACATGGCTCGAAAGCGTCGCCCTCCATTTCGCTCATAGGGAACTGCAGGAAAACTACTCAGAATTTATAATGTGTATGGCATTTATTTATCTGTTCTATCATGTTCCCAAACATGTAAACCTACAATAATAACCTCGCAATTATACACAAAAGAAAAAAGTTAAGCACCCCCATGGAAAGTCTACACCGACCGATAAAATCATTGGAGTAGGGAGATTGTTGGCAAAATGATGTTGCAGAAACGATTGTGATCTGTAAAGGGCAACATTCTGGCGATAAGAAATCATCATTAATGGCAATAAGCTATACAATTTATTCAGGATATCGTTAGCGAAATCAAAAGTGTAATTTAACAAAATAAAAAGATGCTTGTAAGTATGAAACTTCAGAGCCCATCTGGCTTCACAGGGCGAACATATTGAAGTAAAAATGTCACTTTGAGTGTGTAGAACACATCCCTAGAGCAGAAGGTCAATAGCATGTGTAGCCTCCATTAGCTGGCAGTCTGCGTTTCATCCCTCCAGCGAGATGTTGGATCTGTTGAAGGGGTAAGTGCCGCCAATACCGATGTAATTCGGCTTTTAGGGCTTGAATGTTTCTGCCCATTCTATCCATCATATTCAAATCCGCGCAATTGCCTCTTCAACAGACCCGACGTCTCACTGGAGAGATGAAACGCAGGTTGGAAGCTAATGGGTCGTGATTTGCATAGTTTATACATTATCACTGGAAATAACTCATAAAAGGATGGGCAGCAATCAAAAACACCCTATGTCAGTTACCCCAAGCGACTCAAGGTAATAAAAAAGTAAATAAGTTCAATGGCCCACATGCGTCGCCATTATCTAATCGTTAAGATTTTTAAAAGGTAAATTTAAGTCTAAAGCGTTGGCGATTAAATTGAAAATGAGCTGGTTCTGAACATGCAGCTCAGTGCGGTAACTGTACATCACTTCTTAGCCAAGCCTCTTTTATTCATCATTGACTGGGTAAAAGAAAGGAGAAAATGTCAACGATGGTACATCGGATCCTTGCTTTGGATAACAGGGCCGCTACTATTTCAATCTAAACTGAAGGAGCCTCGGTGGCTCAGTTGGTTAGAGTGATCGTTCATCAAACAAAAAAATGCTGAAAATTTCTGAGTGGACTTTTCACTCGAGCGCGGTATGTTGAAGAGTTGCTAGGTACTCACCAACGGTCGGGGGTTTCTTTCTGATAATGAGCCCGTTTTCCTCCCTCACTAAACCTGACAACGTCACAATTTAAGTGAAATAATCCTGAGGGCACCGTAAAACATCAATCATTCAAAACTATTCTAACGTTAATAAGGTTCAGACAGAAAAATCCCATAATCGTTGCGCCGTAATTTTATAAACTATCTCTCTTACCAAATCATTCTCCGTCACTGTTGGCCATCAAAGTCGTTTTAAATAGACTAAATGCCGCCTGTATATAACATATATACAAATAGCTCCCAGGGACAACTGCACCGACCCCGAGTGGAAGGCACTGGTGATAGATAAATATACAATCTACGGGAAGGGATTCCCATTACTTTAATACTGTATACAAGCTACCATTTCGAATATGAAATTAACGAATATGAATTTGTGAAAGCCAATGACTGGAAAATAATTCCCTCATGAATGTAAATGAATTGGCTCACGGTGATGACATACTATTTCCGCCTGGACGTTAATCAAAATAAACATGAGCATTAAATATCATTGATTGATATGATTACATGGCTGAATATATGAATGGATTGATTGTGTTAACTCAAAACATGCAGTTACAATGTCACCATATCAAAGGAGAGGGAAAGAAAACTAACTAGTAAATACATGTGTATTACACGCACAGGAACTATTACTTTGCAACGACACCAAATCCATATTTCTTCTAAAAGAAAGTTGGGAAACATTATCAGAGAACGACTTATTGCCTGAGAAGCAATCTCCACAGGAAGGCTTAGAGTCTACTTCAGCCAATCAGCTGTCCGGCTCTGCTGATGACCGAGTTAGTCTGCATGAGCGATTCATTTTCAGTTTTCTTTCACACTGAAAACGACCTGCAAGAATCACATAGATGGAATTGGCGCTCTATGCGATCTTGCTGGGTGCATCTTCTTTTAAAGGGAAAGAAAATATAAGCTTTAGACTAGTTTAGATGGAAAGAGTAGAGTTCATTTAGTCCAAAACAACTGTCTAATGTGTGTTTTATCCCCTCGTATGTGAATAATTGAAATTTTAAGGTGGCGTTACAATAGAGAATAAGCTCCATAGGCCATTCACAAGGCCGCCACCATTTTTTCATTAGTTTTATCCAATTATTGTTGAATAAAAATTTAAGTGCGTTATAGAGTAGTCATGTGATGCAATTTAGCCAATGGCTTGGGGCCGCTTGGCTAAGAAATGGCGTGCGGTTGCATACTGACCTATATATTCGGAGACAATCTTCCCACTTCAAGTTTGTCGCCATGTTTTTTGGACCTAAATCTACCATTATACATTAGAGAGCGGTAAAAATACGTCATTATTGATCTAAAAATAGCTATACCGACATCACGTCATCCTAAAACGGAAAAATGGCTACACAGATAAGCCACTGTAAGGACATACTTTTGTCTGTTTTATTAGCTTGAGGGTCACTAGAGGTAATTGACGTGAAATGTTTCAAGTACTTTGAAGGTTGTTATCGACGATAATCCCTATGTATTTCTAGAGATTCGCCCTCCTTTAAAGGATGCTAATAGCATACATTATAAAGCATCCGGTGGCGTCGTCGCTATTGAGAAATATTCTCTCTTTTCCTGTTACAATAAAGCTACTCATTGAAAGCTAATATATATGAATTACTTCTATTTAGGAAATGGAAAAACTGTTAAGGATCAAATATGTTTGTTATGAAAAAAGATGTATATTTATGAACACTAAAACACACGGATACAGGGTAAATCTTCTTGTCTAAAATAATCACGGAGACAAGTTTCTAATTGTGTTAAAAATGTGTATATCATTTAGACATGTAAACCCCATCATGAGTTGTTGTAAAAAAATAAAACCTATGATATTTCATTCGGTTGACGACTGACAGGAGGTTGGCCTTAGTCAGTAGAATTTCCTGGAACACCTGGCACTACATTGACAATGTTAACGCATCTTAAGCTATGACAAGAATATCGGTAGACTGAGATTAAACCACAGTGAACATTTTGGTTCCCTCAAGAAAAAAGCCTGCACAGAAGACAGACAAGGGAATTTAGCCCTGATCAGTATGTCTTTCAAACACTTTTTTTTATAAGCAATGACTGGCCTTAAGGTTTCCTGAATATTACAAATATCACATAAGCCTGGGTCACACAGAGAGAATCTGAATAGGTAAGATTTTGGGAGAATAGTATGAAATTTGAGGTTTCTGCGTCTTGAGTCGTGGGAGTGGGGGGAGGAGGGGGGGGGGGGGGGTACGGAAATACACCAGCACGTCCACGTAAGTAGCAATCATCATCATAATTTACTAATTCAGTAACGTCCACGTAATATAGGATATGCAGGGTCTCCACGTGTCTAGATTGAACCAATCGAAAGAAAGTTTCATATCGCATTTGTGATAATGTTACCGTTCATTTGTACCTAATTACCAAAATCTCGGTAAGGCTTTTCCTTTCCATTTTCAAATAGATCAACAGGTGATACATCCTTGATAGCCAAAAAGTAGTCCTACTGCATGCCGGTTTCACGCTACACACGTTTCTACATGGGTACCGCCATCTTGTCAATTTGAAGGTTTTAAATTCTCAGCCAAACTGTGACATTTTCCAAACTGGTTATTTTTTACAAAACTGTCCAGCTTTAGCATAACCGGGATCAATTTGTCATTGTCTGAGAAACAGAAACTGGGTGCCTTGACCTATAACAAGGACAACTTTGCCTTAATTTTTACCAATTTCAAATTGAATGTCTAAAGATAAGCTTTTCGGCCGTTTACTTTGAATTTGTCAGGTCATTTACTAACCCCCCCCCCCTCCCCTTTCCCACCACACACACACAAACACGCCCCTCTTAATGTTTAAAAGACATTATTTTAAGGACCAATTCAAAATTTTATTCCTCACATCAAAAAAGTTAATCATTGAATACTATTCAAATTAGCTGGAAATGAGTCATTTCACCCGTCGAAAAATGTCTACATTCTACTTTCATACATTTAAACTGTTAATAATTTTCTTCGTTTTTTTTTAAACTGCCGACTTTTAGGTCACAATCATGTCAGGTTACTTGCTGACAAAAAAAACCATTTTGTAGAATTTGTCATTTCAGATACAAGATACAAAACTGCCGCTAAGTAGTAAGTCATTCCCTGGTTCTTGGCTAAAAGAAACGAAAACTGGGACCTTTGACCTATAGACTTTTCCAGTTTTACTTGAAATTGAAATTCCTGCTTTCTTTTGATATACATCTAACTGTGCGTACATATGTAAATGAAATCGATGTTTACAAGCTGTCAACCCTAGTTTATTAACTATTCTCGGAGATAACGAATCTCATTAAAATAAACTAAATAGAAAAGTGCCAAATTGCTCGATAGATAGATAGAATTAGTTACTTTCACAAGGAGTAGAAAGAGTCTTGGTCGATATTAACCCGTAAATCTAAATGAAAATCTACGTTAATTAATCTGTAAATGACGCTTGTCGAAAGTGATGATTTGTTCCTAGCGTATAAATAGGACCTCGAAAAGTAAACTTTATTCCAGTCACTGATCAGCGTAGGTACCAATACTGTGGGGTGATGGTTATGATCGTTATAGCTGTGTTATAGCATTGTGTAATTTTTGACAAACTTGCTTAAAATTCCTTTTTAATAATTCTTTGAACCTTCTCGTTTTATTTGCGATAATTTTTTAAAAGTTTGCTTTAAATCTCCAGGCATGGACGGTGAAGATAGAAAAATGGCTAAACCTTGCAATAGGTGAGTTTGTATTTGTTTACGCTTCATAGGAAAAAGGTTAATTGTGGGTATTGGTATATTGTAACTTGGTCATCTAGTTTCGTCTGCATATTCTCCTTATTCCACTGCAATAGCTTCCCGATCATGTATACAATTTATAAAATTCAAAATAACACGAACTACCTGAGTTCCCTAAGCCACAATCATATACACTTGATGAAAACAGGGAAAAAGATATCCGACAACTCCCCTCCCCCTCCCAAACATATCAATTTCACATTACAAAGGATTGATAACCGTTCAACTGCAACACACAGACTCGATGAAATTTTTAAAACATCTTAACGTATATACAAATGTAACATTTAAACGTAACATACAGTTGTACTTTGTGTCTTTCTTTATTCGTCTTAATTTTGCAATTTTTTGTTTCATCTGTTTGATTTCACGGATGCGTTTATAATCATCATCAAGTCGTTTATCATTAATAAAGTATTCATATTTAAGAATACTCGTTCAGATGTTAACAGCTCACCTGTCAGATTGGTTATGAGGCTGTTGGGGTTATCATTAATTCCAGTTATTGAAGCACGTTCCTTTAGGAGTTCTGTCATTTTTCGCTGGTTTCGTTTAGCTAGCTTACTATGGTATATTTCTCGGTGAGTTGTAGCTTTGGTATGTTGTTTTGTAGCAGTATTCTTTAGCAGCAGCATTAAGGTGGTTTTCACAAACGGGAAGTTGAGTCCTCAGCTGTTTCAAAGTTTGATGTTTATCATTAATGTTATCACGCAGTAGTAGTTTGTGATGGCTTGCTAGCAGCTTGTAACTTTTCGAATTTAGATTCTTCCATCGTATAAATTTCGGTGTAAAATTTTGGTCCCTGCAGAAATGTATGAATTTTATATCCAGTTCAGCTTTTAAGAATCTCTGTAGCAGTTTTGATATGTTGTCACCAGTGAGGTTCAGTGGATCGGAGGGTGTTATTGGTTCCATCCATCTTGCTCTGTTTCTTTCTTTGTTTCTTTCTCTGAGTTATGTTTATTTGTTCAATTTAAACAACAACTCAATCACTCCAGTCAAACAAAACCAACGTTGTTTTGTTTTATCTAGTTATATAGACGCCTCAGTTCTTCCGTTTTCGTGCCGAATTGTCTTGTTTATTTAATCACATTTAGCCAACTATTCACACTGTTTTTGTTTTCTGTCTGTTATTATCTTTTCTTTCCTTTATATTATTACCACCTGTACATACATCTGGTCAACCTATCTTATCTGTATGTACATATATATGTCTTGTTTACCAATGTTCTACACTCCTGATGATGGCGAAATAGAGAATACAAAGTATCTGGTTTAATAAAAATATAAAAATAGACGGTAAGATGGAATTTATAAAAAAAATTGGTATAATCATGGAGTATATTGGATAAATGACCTGATTTCACCAAATGGTGGGTTTCTACCACTTTGAGATTTTGAAGAGGTTTTTCAACTAAAAACAAACTTTCTGCAATATTATGCTCTCCTGGAAGTTATACAAATACCAAACAGACGATTCGAAGTGTTTGTCCTTGCTACCCAGACCAACATAGACTTCTGTTTAAACTGAGTAACGGCTGTAAAAAACGTTTATACCCTGTATGCAGAAAAACAAATGTTTGTCCAAATTGATCAAGAGACGTGGACACAGGATCTTCAATGTCATGAAATAAACTGGGAACATTTATGTTATCTTTCATTTAAAATTACAATGGATATCCATCCACGCTGGTTACAATTTAAGATTTTAAAATGAATATTGGGTACAAATGGTTTCTTATATAAGATAAAACAATTTAGATTCCCCCCACTGCTATGATTATCTTGGCTTTGATCGATTTGTTTTTCATGTAGCTAAGTTTTTTTTTTTACCAGAATAAGGTAGAACTGGAAATTCTTATAGGACTTATATATTGCTTTGGCAATTTTAATATTTTTCTTTTTACCCATCCCCACTCCTCCAGGGTATGCAGCGATAGCCTTTGTCCACCAGACGAATTAACAAATTACATGTACATTGTATTTGTTGTGTGTATTGTACTGATTTAAAGAGCTTTAAATCTGTTTTTATTGGGATTAATAATCCATGCTTTGTATGTTTATTGATGAGAAGGATTTATTATGTAGAGTCTACCTGCTGTTATAATCAGCCTTAAAAATCTACAAATTCTATGAAAAATGTATTAAACAATTCTAAGCATTGTACCTAATTGAATAAAACGGCGACATTGGCAACATCTCTAGTCGGATTGATTCAAAAACATTTGTGGAACAATTCTCCCTGATACCGTTATGACCCATTTTGAATTCCAGGTTTACGATATAAAAATATCACCTCTTCTTTCAAAATTGACTCTCATTGCCATTTTGTAACAAAAGGCTTGCGGATTCAGCAACCGTACAACATGGGTATTGGTGTCTTTTTAACAGCGCAATCACGATTATGCCTTATGCTTTGGTTTTTTTTTTACGTGTTAGCGGTAAATTAATTCAAAATGGACAACTGGAGTGAGGTATATTTTGTAAGGTGGAATATTTTCTTTTCAAAGTGATCATTGTTGCTTTATCATTCTTTAGAGAATTGGTTCTGGTCGTCTTCGGATTTTTGCTCATCGGTCAACTAAAGGCGGACCCGATAGATGAAAATGCTACGACAAAGACGAAACTTCTATTCAGAAACCTTCGAGATTTCGCCAAGGACACAAATACTATTATATTTGGTCAACAAAGAGCTACCCAGACCGGCATATACGGGTGGAAATCTCCATACAGGAAAGGGGCTTTGGGTGGATGGTCATACACAGTTGAGTGGAATTTATTATCAAATTTTAACCCACAAAACTTGTAAATGGCATGAGCTGCAAAGTTTTTTTCTCATAAATTACGACTGCAGGGAGCAGCGTTTGAAAAAAACCTGAGACGCAAAGTATCGACGCTGAAATAAAAACAAAATAAAGCCAATAACTCTTACAAACCAAAGACGAATGCTGATAGCCATAGCCGGGATGCATGAGAACATTTTGGTGTTTTTTTTTGCATATAAAAGTTATAGTCAACGTACATCTAAGCTTTGTATCAATGGAATACATATTTCCTGGGGAAAAAAAGTTAAACTATTTCTGTTTAAACGAACTTTTCACTGTATTTAGTCAACCAGACACGTACATTCAATGAATAGAACAACCTTATAGCTTTCGATAAAAGTGTGCTGATTTTTGAGAGATTTTAAAATTCAGCTTCACCAGTATAACGATAAGTAAAGCAGCTCAGTTTCAGTCAGCGAAACCTGGCTTTGAATCCGCCACATGGAAAGGTCTGCAATTATTTCTACTCTCCATTTGAAATACATTAACGCGATATGCATATTGGCCTTATCCCATCGTTGAATTCATGACACATTTTACACTACCTTGTATATATATTACCAAGTTTAGCTTGATACGACAAGCAGTGAAATACTGAATATTATGAGCATATAAAAAATCAGACAGATAGCGATGGTAAAGCACACTATTGTCGGTCCTTATATTTCGAGCATGCGTTTAGTCGACGCGCGAATGGCGGTTCCCCTGATTTATACGCTATGCCTCCAGATGCCATTAAACTTATGAGTAAAACTTTAACTGGCATGAAACTGAAGTGTGTTACCAGATATTTATGGTCAACTTCGATCACTCTGGGGTTTTCCTTTCCTCTAAGTCACACGTACACGTATGGTTTAAAAAACGTAAAAGGGCGAAGAGCCAAGTTCTTTCGAGGTAGAAACACAAATAATGGTAAATGGTAACAATTTGGGGTTCATCGCTGTCAGTTGTTTACTATGAACACTGATAATGATACAAATGTTATATTTTACAAGAACTTTAAACATCTTTTCGTTTTGTTGTAGCCCGCTATGGCTCAGGACAATGTTATGGGTGACCTCTGTGATCAGAAGTCTGTTACCGGCGACTATCCTGGCATGATTGGTTTTAACCTAGGGGACCTAAAAGATAAACAACTGCAAATGATCAGCGCTCTCGCTAAGCAAGCTTATACGAGTGGGAGCCTTGTTGCATTCCATTTTCCCTTGAGTAATCCAGCGACCGGAGGCTCACACAAGATAAAGGAAGACGATGGTCCTGTGTTGCACTCTATCAAGAAAATTCTACCCGGAGGTGCAAATCACACCACTTTTACAAATGCCTTGGATAAACTGGCTGATTTTATACATACATTCAAAGACGAAAACGATGAGTTAATTCCAGTTGTCTTCCGGCCATTTCATGAAAATAACGCACCATGGTTTTGGTATGGACAAAACAATGCAGCAAATAACACAGCCGAAGATTACAGAGCTCTCTTTCACTTCACGGTGGAATACTTAAGAGACACAAAACAAATTCATAATTTCCTCTATGTATACGCTCCAAGTGACAAATATGAGGACTTCAACACAGATGGCAGAGTAGTATCTTACTTGAAAACCTATCCCGGGGACGATTATGTGGATGTAATGGCGTTTGATGCATACGGGCATGTTAAAACCGACGAACTTGTGCCGATATACGTCAGACACGTCGAGGAACTCGTCCAGCAAGCTGAAAGCCGAGGGAAAATTCCTGCCATTGCGGAGATAGGCTTACAAGACAACGGAATTGAAACTTACCACCACTTTTGGATGAATCGTATTTTGAATCCTATCAAAGCTAGTATCGGCAATGTGGCTACACGTCTTGCCTACATAATGACCTGGACGAACCGCTGTTCACAGAGTTGTACCATCTGGGTGCCCTACAAAGGTCATGCCGCCGAGGCGGATTTTCTGGAATTCTACAACGATAACACTACAGTGTTTAGCCAGGAGATGCCAACTTTGTATGAGTAACCAATGGACTCTTGATGAAAATCTTACGTAATCACAAATATTGCATATTCGCACGCAATTAACAACGTCAATCTAATTTTAAATGAAAAATTTCACGGTCTCAATATAAGTATTTCAGAGGATCTGTTAAGTTTTTAAACTGAGATTATTTCAACTTATGCTGATTCTACTAGACTGTAGTGCTTTAATTTCAAATCTTGTCTTGTTTTGCTTCAATTTGGTTCACGAATAAACTGCTTGAACAATAAAACCATATTGTTTTATTTGCTTTTATTGAGCCTGGATGTAAAGGATTAAGTTCTGGTGTTTGTTCTGCAGCTCTTGTCACAATAAGCTCGTAAACAAATTACAAAAAGTGATGTCTATTAGATTGATTGATCCTTTACGCAGCAGTCTAGATTGTTTCACTTATATAGCGATGTTGAAAGATTTGGTGTGCGTGTGTTTGTGTGTGTGGGGGGGGGGGGGGGGGAAGGGCGGGGGACGTTCTCTTTGTCCGGAAACCCCCGATCTTCGGCGAAATTCGTCCACCTACATCGATCGAGTGAAAAATCCACCCAGAGATTATTCAGTTTGGTTTGAGTGGGATTCGAACCCGCGCGGTATCGATGGAAGGCTTGTGTCAGACTGGGGGACAAACACTCCAACCGACTTAGCCAACGAAGCCCATGTTTATTAGATGTACTTTTAGATTTTAATATCATGATTGGGATTATCTGACCTATATTGAGTATTGTGTCATAGTTGCATCGAAGAGAATATAAAAAAGGATGATAGAGGAAATTTGAACAGAATGCCCCTGCTTTTTATTTGAAGGTTGTAGTTTAAATTCTATATAAGGTACATCGCTTTTCCATTGGTTTCTGAGTTTTCCCCAAACATGTTTTACTAAGCCAAACACGATGGTACTGCGTTGAAAATTAAAAAGTCAAACACGATTAAAAGGGTGAAATAATATGACTCGATGGAAACTATAAACACTATAAACGCGATGAGAAGTAGGTCAATCAAGTCTAACGTGATGGAAGAAAATATAAAGTCTGAAGACACGATGGTAAAGCGATGAGAAATCCTTTCCCGCCTCCCAAGAAGAAGAGCTTTACGCCGTTTTAACAATGTCTAAGGGAATTATGGCTGCCAAACAATATCACAGCATTTGAAATGGACTGCCTTACAATAGAACTGTCATCTAAACGGATAACTTGCCATTGCGGGAACAATTTATTCGACATTTATAAAGTAGGCCTATAGCATTTACTCGAAAACAACTGCTTTAACAGTGCCCACACAATTAAAATTTGATTATCCCATGCATGAGAAATTTACTGAAATTTATTTTGTAATTACAGAGCCCAAATTATTAACTAACGAATTGAGTTTCAAGAACATGTTGTGATTAACATCTAGCTGTGGTTATGAAGGTCTCTTTTTGTACCTTTTATTTTCCACTGGATTTGTTACAGGTAACTTCTTTTCGCCGCCATATATAATCTTGATAGCGTCATAAACTCCTATCAATAAATCAATCCAAATGATCCTCAAAGGAAAGAGAAAGAAACAAAAAATAGTAAAAACGGCACAAGCGCAATACATTTTCCTTTTCAAAAGTACCAAAAACATATTTTCCAAACCGCTAAAAGAAATTTTTGCAGCTTTATCAGAGAACAGCTTACTGCTTAAAGCCATATTCACAGCAGGGGTTGGAAGTGTGTCTCGTTCTGCAAGACTCATCAGTCACTGCAAGGGTATAAGAGAAATTGGTCAACTATGACAGTCTGTCATTTAAGCCCAGGTTGATTTCACTAATTTCGAGGCCCTGATAAATACCGACAATCACTCAATATTCTCTTTCATTTGCATTGGCTTGTAAATTGACCCTTTAGAAAACCTAACAGGCTGCATAGGTGTCTGCACGACTCGTGGCAGCTGTTGTAGAGAATGCAAACTAGGCAGTCTGGTGGATGACATTGCAGGCTGTAGACATACAAGATTGTGATGATGGACGCGGCTATCTATGCATATCAAGTACTTGTCAGTACCTGAGTACACATAGATAGGCTCGTCATCACGATTGACAAGATATAACAAGTTCGCAATGGAAGTAATTCACTATTAGCCAATTTACAACAGCCCGGCGTCATAAATAAACTTGTTCATAAATACATGTTTAATCAAAATAAAAATTCATCCAAGGATTTGATAAAGTTAGGAGGATATTGTTTGTAAATATGATGTATTTTATTTTATCTAGTGTACACCTTAATGTGAGAGCGCTCGGGTCAAGTAGGCCTACCGATTTTAAAACCACAAATTGATTCTGGATAAGTGTTTTGGTGAATTAATTGCCAATAATCGGAGATCTCCGTCAGACTAACGTTCCCAAACAGTCAGAACCATGGCAATCCGGAAACGGAAGTGTATCTGGAATAATGTGCACCTGCGTAGTAAACTCGTTCTCCGATCCTTCCCTAGGACCTGCAAATGTTACCTGTTGGGAATAAAATAAAATTGATTATTTGTTTTATTTGAATTCACGATACAAAGCTTAGTTGTGATGTTTTGGGGACTTCAAGGGCTTCAGTGTTGAGAACATTGTCGCCAGCTTCATTACCAAATGTAACAAATTCATGTAAGGTCTAGGCAGAAATATCTCTTCAGTATTCAATTTCCATCGAAAACTTGAAGTAAACAAATCTACACATACTTAATTTTTCTTGTTCTTTTTTTTTTAAACGAGTGGAAAATATGCTAGCTTAATTGTATGAAATCTGTATTGAAATGGTGCACATCATTCTACGGAGTGGAGCGCCAAAAACCTTTAAAATAATAATAATAATAAAGTATCTCTAGAAGGACGTCGATTTTACTGGTGCTGTCCGCCAATTCTGATCTCGATGGTGCATGATCCCCTATGTGGCTTTTTCAAGTTAAATAAACTCACCTCTATATAAAATGCCGTCCAGCCATCAACAGGGTTTTTGAAATCCGCTACATAGACACCAGTTTCCTGTTGAAATATTTGCATAGTATTGTATTATATTGGTGTTTGCCATCCATTGCCCGATCGCATAGAAAATGAAAAACGTGTCAAAGAAAGATTTTGGTAAAGGATTTTCCTTTTGATAATCCCAATAGTAAGTCATGAGAAAATAGTTGTAATCCAAGTTCTACTTGGAAATTTCTAATCCCTATATGTCTCATATCACGATTGAAAATTTATAATCACTATATGTTTCACATCACGATTGGAAATTTATAATCACTATATGTCATACATCACGATTGGAAATTTATGATTATTATATCTTTCACGTCTCGATTGGAAATTTATAATCACTGTATGTCTCACAACACGATTGGAAATTTATAATCACTATATATGGCTCATAACACGATTGAAAATTTATAATCACTATATATGTCTCACATCACGATTAGAAATGTATAATCACTATATGTCTCACATCACAATTGGAAATTTATAATCACTATATGTCTGACATCAACAAGTAAGTTTAATTACTTACTGGATTTTCAGCCTCTTTTTTCAGCCACAATACTGGGTGAATTAGGTAGCCATCCGGGTTATTGGGATCTGCAATGGCTAACCGGAAGTCACGTCTAAAACACACCATAATCAATTACATGATCTATTGTATTTATTGGGATCTTACGGATCCTTTTCATTCTTTGCTGTCAGTGAATATTTTCAACTCAAGAGTAACAATATCTCAGTTAAGGTCTTCAGGAAACAATCAAAATATATATATACTTTTATAATGGAACTATGTAGCCTTCTGCGCCATTTGCAAAAACACGTATTGATACAATTAGTAAAATAAATAAAATCAAACATGCGGTAGTTTGAATACGCCCACTGATGTTGAATGGGATATGAGCTACAAACTTTAAGACCATTTAAAGGGGCATGAGCTGCCAAAATGTTGATATTTTGACGTTAAAACAGAATGTTGAAATTATCGGCTATTTTTCTCAAGACGTATAATTCAGAAGCTCTTTAGTGTTTCTAGTCTCGAGAATGTACGATAAAGTATTGTTTTGATCTAACTTTGACTTAGAATGAATGAATGGTCGTCCCGGTTATTTAAATTTTGTTTACTTTTCGAACACTATTCCGATTCGTATAGGCCAGATACTGTATGGATTTTCCTCATTCCAACGCCAATCCTTTAGTTTTTCGATGGCCTTCAAAGCCTCTAACTGTCGTGACGATCAGAAATTATGAAAAAAGTGTGAATTTTGGCAGCTCATGCCACTTTAAAACAAATCCAATTGTCAAGAGAAGTCCAGGGTTTGAAACACCTTAAAATTAATAACCGTAACTTTACACTGAACTTAATTTGTTTACATGTTGATAACAAAAAAAATAACTGAATTTAACCTGGTACCATCCAGAGTGGTGGCATAGTAGACTTTCACTGTGTTGGGTTTACTCTCCGTGTAAAGTGTTATAGATCCACCTGTTTCTGTCTGCAAGAAAATCCCAGGTTCAGGTTTATTACATTACCAACCGTCAGCCATGGCTTACAAAACCAATAAGAGTTTCAAACGCCAATAGTAAGGACTAAACTTCCTTGTCTGTCGTCAACCTAGGAACCAAATTACATTCTTTTCCTATTATTATATTTTGTTTTAATGTCAGTTTACCAGACTTTTTGTCACACCTGGGGATCTGTACAGCTTTATTGTCTGCACGTTTTGGTCAATACGATTGTCCCTGTGCACGTGTGATTTTGTGTTCATACATGGTTGAGTGATTGTTTGGTGTTTTACGCCGCGCTCAAGATTATTTCACTTGTATGGCGGCGTTGCCAGTTTTATTCTGGGAGAAAACCGGGCTCTATGCCCGGAAGATACCCACGACCTTCGAGTGGTAACTGACAACCATCCCACATGGGCCGTTCGAGTGAAAACCCAGTCCAATTTTTTTTGGGACCGAGTGGGATCCGAACTTGCGACCCTTTCGTGGAAGGTTGTTCGGACTGAGCGTCCAGTGCTCTACCTACTGAGCCATGTGTTCATACATAAATATATGGTAATGACGATTGGATTGCATCACAAAAAACAAAAATTCAAATAAACATCACAATGGAAGCCAGGGACGATAACCTTAGTCTAGACTTATTAACGTGTTCTTTTTTAAATTGTTGATTTGTTTTGCTTTATAAATTAAATTCTTCTGATAAGCCCCTCCTCCAGATGTATACCCTCAACGAAAAGTAAAACACAAAAAACAAATGTTCAAAGTGATTGAAATATTTTGACACCTACATAAATTTCAAACATACTTACAGTATTTCTAACCCAATGAAACTTTGGTCGTGGTTTGTTCTGAAAGGGGAACAAAGAATCTTAATTTTTAAATCAAGTATCAAATACTCTGTATGTGTTTAAAGGAATGAACTAAAGCCAAATACTACACTAAATATTGACAAGACAACACCTCTTATTTTATAAAGTGTAAGAAAGAAAGTAATTGAAATTTATATTTAAATGTATCCACTGAATTAGCGGCTCAGTATCACATTGGTTCCTTGTTTTGACTTTGTTTTGATACATCATTGGCACGGTAGACGACTGAGTTACATGAAAAGAGCATACAAACTGATTCAGAAGTAGATAGAGATAAACTGTTAATAGGCTAAACCAGTTAAACGAAGAAATTCAAGTGTATTTCGTAGATTTCAACGTCTACATATACCTACCTCTATAACACTGAGGAAAAATGATCGTACTCCGAAGAACATTGGAACTCGATGATACGTCAAACTATGTTCAGCATTTGGAATCACTCTGAAAATATAAAATACGGGTTGGAATGATTCTCAAATATAACCTCTGAATAATCACACTGACTCATTGTTTACAGATGGTTCAGGGAACTGTGATGGATGTGTGTATTTCAGATACACTATGTGTATACGTGTTAATTTTGCAAAATACTAGGATTGCATTCAAAGTAAAACAAGATTCAAAGGACTTCAAATACTATTTTGCCTGGAACCTATGTGTGCGTTTGTATCGATTTAAAGTTGCATGATTCCCACTTTTAACTTAAAATTCTGAATGTCACGACAGTAAAAGGCTTTGCAGGTCAGCGACAAACTCTATAATTGACGTTGTAATGAGGAAAATCGCTACATTCTGTGGCTTATAAAAACCGAAATAGCGTTCGAAAAGTAACAAAAAATTGAATTAAGGGGACAAACATCCAAAACAATACTTTATCGTACATTCCCGAGAGTATAGGAACACTAAAAAGCTTTTAAAAAACTTCATTATTCTTTTTGAACGGCAAAGCATGGACATTTTGGCAGCTCATGCCCCTTTAGTAAATTGGAAGTGGGTAAATGACGTAATGTGTAAGTGGTAGTTTTTGTTGGCCTTGAGATTGGTACAAAATAAGAAGTAATCAATCTCGGTTGAAAGACATGAAGTTCATTTTCAGACAAAAAGTACATTTGAAGAATTCAGCGTTGTTATCGTTGTTGTCTGACAGTCATTAAAGAACTGTCGAGGATGCATCAGACAGCAAGAGAGTCGTTTTCGTGAGCCAAGATAAAATCTGCATGATCCCATTCCGTGTTTTACCCTGGCGGACTGCTCCTAACAACCCCATAAATCGAACAGCGCCTTTTGATTGGATGCAAGTAAAACTTCTCCTAATGATGGCTGTATACAATTTAGAACTTTTGTTTAACGAGTGCTGATTGGCAAAGACAACTCTTACATTTCCAGCAGGAGGCGCTGTTCGATTTACGGGTTGAAGTGGAATAGTCCGCCAAGATAAAACACGGAATGGGGTCATGGGGATTTAAACTTAGTCGGAGAAGATGCAAGAGAAAGTGCACCGTGCACCGTGCACAGCTAAAGTAGGTCAATACTCATAACGACCACAAATAAAACTAAATATCCATCGGTGCACAGGAGCTAGGAAAGTTACCAGCCTGTTAAGAGCCTGTTTGTCATCTGTTAAGAAAACCAATGTACACGAGCTTACTACAACGAAAACCACTTAAATTAAAGATTAAGGACATAAACATGTCCAGTTAGTTTTAGAATGTAAAAATGGGAGTGAAAAGCAAATGAAGAATCGAACCTCGATTACAACAACAACGATCAGTGTCAGTTCACTCAAGTGTTGGATTACCCTCATTTCAGGCTTTTTGTCTGTGGTTTACCTTGTAAAATCTATTGACAGGCTGTTCGAGTCAGTCTTGCCCAACCACCAATACACTTTAAAATTTATCGTCAGGCTTTTACCCAACCGCCAGTCTGCATTTCTCGGATAAAGTACGTACACTTATACTATGCTGTTAGATCGCTACATGACTGTGCGCACGCTCAGGTTCGGAGTTTGTTTACATTGCGGGTACTTGGTAAATGTAATTTTCAATTCAAATTAAAATATTAAATGAAGCCAAAAGTTCCTAACTTCTTATGTCTGGGAAAAATACAGAAAACCGCCCACTGTTTTTTTTTATGTAAACAGTATTCTGGGTTTTCGTGGCAAGTGTGACTTTAACCTTACCTTAAATATTTATCTCCTAACATGTTATCGAAATAATAGTACGAGTCGTCGTCCAGAAAGAACTCGTCACCACTTGTTGTGATAATGTATTTTGGCATCGTCAGGCGATCCCTGTAAACTATAACCCAAATTGACATATTACATTAATTTTAAACTTATGAGAAATCTCCAGACCCCCCCCCCCCCCTCCCCCCACACACGCACACATTCACGCACACACTTACTTCCACAAAAAGCCTCACAGAAACAGGACAAAGGAATAAAAAATAGCACAGTTAGTTCAAATCATAAATAAATAAGTTGGCTGATTAATAAGGTCCGCTAGACAACGATTCATGAAGTACTATAAGCTTTGTATATTTTTGCTTAAAGCCTATTTGCAGTCATCTTTCAGTAATTTCAATGTTCTCTTACCGTAGGGATCTATGACGTCAGCCATTTTCTGTGTGACGGGGTTATCCAGTTGAGATGTAAAATTTAAGGCGTAATAATCTCCAAAGGCAAATGTCCATCCGCCAAGAGATCGATAATGATGATGAAGATTCTAAAAGTAAAACCAAATCCCTGCTAATACACGACTATAGCTTTTGGATTCAAACGTTACAAACTATTTATCATTTGGGTTTGAACTTGGACCTGCGAAGATGTCGTGAAGAAACTATAATACCATTTGTGTTTCAGTATAACAAGGACAGTATCGCTATGACCAAGATTATAGTAGAAGAATACAAACTACTTCAAAGTAAAATGGCTAGACCTCAGACCCAATGGCCAGTTATTACTTATATAAAAAGGTTTTTCTTTGGGGGGAGGTCAAAATTTCCATTTTCTTTGCCCATGTTCCTATTGGGTTCAATCTCAGCATACCGATATTCTTGCCATAGCTGAAGATGCGTGAGCATTGTCAATGTATTACAAGTGTTCCAAAGACTTCTACTGACTAAGGCAAAGCTCCTGTCAGTCGTCAACATAATGGAATATCATGGGTTTTACACAACAACGTATGCTTGGGTTTAAATGTCTAAATAGTATACCTCTTTTTAACACAATTAGAAACTTGTCTCCATGGTTATTTTTGACAAGAAGATTTTCACTGTGCCCGTGTGTTTTAGTGTTCATAAATATGCATTCTGCTATTTTCATAAATACGATTGTTGACATATGCGTTCACCATCGTTTTCTGATAGTTTTATCCGTCGGACAAAGCCTTGGCACTTGTTACACGAGAAGCCCAGTTCGCATCATTTTCCGATTGTTTACAGAATAGGAACGTTTGAAGTTCATGGATGACCCAAATGATTAACAAATAGATAAATAAGCTTTATCTCCTAGTATGAAAATGTTGACGATAATAAAATGTGTGTACAAGAAAAATATTAGGAGTTTTTATATAAATATTTGAGATTGCTGGTGATTTTACTGGGATTTACCTTAACAAGGTTAAGCAGGTCCATAACCATTGGTGCGATACCAACAACTCTCTTATCGACAGCTGCAGTTGTCCACGTCGTCCAGCCTCGCTAATAACACAAAGCAAAGTGAGAGCCAGTTTTAAGGGGAATACAAAACACCATTGGATGAAGGTATTCATAAGGTTTTATATTTATGTTCAACTTGCAACGGTCCAAATGGAAAGTAAATATTGAAGAGCATCTCTTCAACTTCAAAGTGTTGTTGCCTTCTTCATATTTGAAGACTTGTAACATACTGATCGCCGTATGTGGAAGAGTCGTTGGCAGATATTCACCGAAGGTTGGATGTTTCTTCCGGATGTAAGTGAAATAATTTTGAGTGCGACGTAGAACATCAATCAATAAATCAATTTAAATCTATATTATCTGTTTTGCTGATCGACACCGACCCGATTCATACAACTTGGAAACCTAATACATTGGATAGAATTCCACAATGGTTTATGTACGGACCATAAAAAAACTGGCGGTATCTCACGTTAACCAACCTTTGATTCCCCACAAACAAAATATTTCTGGACATTGGATTCTGGTTTTATTTTCTTCGTGAAGTCTGTAATCGTGTCCATTGCCCGGACAGCCGCCTGTAACAAAGGACATTCAGCAAATATACATGTATTAATCTGAGTTGACAGTGCTTCCTTTTAATATGGACAGGCTCTTTTTACTACCCGAAATGGAGAAATCTAGTAGGCATTTTATGCTTGACCCTAAGTTCGATTTTCCCCCGGTTTTTTCTTCCATGTTTTATTTTAGTAGACCTATTGATAATTGCTTTGTTACTTACTAAAATGCGTATTAAATTGTATGTATGTAAGAGAATGGAACGGTGTAAAGGTTAACCCGGAGAAGTGAAATCGATTGTTACTAAACATAGATTGTCCGGGGCATTTCAATGCATGTATAGGTATTCTTATTGATTCCGCTATGATCATGATTATAATCTACAGTAGAATTATTGAATATCTCAAGCATCTAACTTGTGAAACATCGAACAAGTGAAATTATTATCTACATTAAATACTCAAAAGAAGTAGCTTGTAACTCTGACAAAATTAAGTTAGGATCCCGTAATTACTGAAATGCGTCTCCTTTATCTAATACTATCTACTATTCTTTAGTTGAATAGGCCTATATCAAACGAACTGACGCAACCAATCTGGATTGATGGCAGATGTGGTATAGAATCATAAAATGATTGATATAACTTGATGTCGAGCCAACTAAAGAAAGCCGTTTAAATTAAAAAAAACAATCTACTGTAGTTTGTCGTGTTAACTTTTCCAGCAATTGTTTGTTAACACAAACGGCCCATTGATATTGAGATAACCTTTTACAATTTCCCTGAGATAAGATTATTTGCGCCCAAACCTTTGTCATCGGAAGTCGGAGTAACCATTCTGGTTTATCTGGGTGATCTTCTACAAAAGTCTTCCATGTCCATGCGATGATGGCATCTTCTGAACGTTGTTTTTGAGAAGGGTCACTCTAGAAAGAAAAGTAACAGAGCCTCTGCATTTGTCACATACGTTCGCTGTATTGCAGCAAGAGTGTGTACCGCGAAACCTTCTTATTATTAGCCCGGGCAATCTAACATACACTTCCTGACGTTTGAACCACAGAGCCTGAGTCACGTCTATTTAGGATAATTGATAAAATTGAAAAGATCGTTTCTCCATGGGTAATCAAGATAAACACTTTTCACAAAGTTTGTGTCCTAAAAATAAGCTTGACTCATATAAACCTACTAGAACATGCGCAAATATAGTGTCATAATTTAGCGGAGGGTTTATAATCTCCAACATAAAACAAGCAAACAACGGAGACAAATAACCAATCATATTGCCAGTTGTAAGGTGTGCACATGTTTCTGTGACATCCAGTCACTTGACATCTGAGAATAATTAACCATAGCTTCTTGTAGAAAAGTCACAAAAAATAAATGTTTTGAAATCAGGTAGATATTGGGTCGGGATTATAAAACTCTGTGCTCAAGAGCAGTTTCTGTGCTCAACTCCAAACTCACACTTCAAAAGTCGGGATTATAAAACTTTTGAGTTCGTTTCTGTGCTCCGCTGAGTACCAAATTCTGAGCAAGCTATCGACCTTGCTCCAAGTTAGACTCAACGTAAAATAGCCCTCTAAATAAGTTTTTCTATCGATATTTAGTGAAAAATTGTAGTTTCTTAGTATATTTACACTCATTTTGGAAGTGATAAACCCTTAGGTTTAATTATTTCCAAATGCTCGACCTGCCGATGAGCTGACAAAATTGCAAAAACACCAAAACAAGGGGTCATTTTTACCTCCCTTCCTAGAGAGCTCCAATAATTCGTGCTCAGCTTGACTGAGATTGCCTTGTTGATATACTCAGTTGCGCACGTTCTCAGAATGTTTTATAATCTCAATCTCTTATCCAAACCCCAGGGAGTATGCTCAAGGAGAGTTATTATAATCCCGGCCCATTGTCTTTAAGATGAATATTGTATTTTACCTAAATTGTTCACTTTAAGTGGCTTGAACCAAATGTTACACGTTCAAAGGTTGTGGCTGTTTTAGTCTATTTAACCAGAAGCACTGCCGTCAGAAAGTAAATTACAAAAAAACTCCTACTTCATCTTTCTATTAAACTAACCTTGTAAAGCACTGGTTGATTTGGAACTTGACGAAGGTTTGCGGCTACAGCTCTGGACCTATTTAGATGTATTTTTTGCGTAACTTCCATACTAACGTATCTCTACAGTATGGATTGCTATGACAGTTACGTGAAAACTTACGCTACGCCGCTTTGTGAAACAGGGTCCCGGTACTGACAGCCATCAGGGATATAAAGAAGGCTATCTTTCTATTAAACTCACCTTGAAAAGCACTGGTTGATTTGGAACTTGACGAAGGTTTGCGGCTACTGCCCCGGTACTGACGGCCATCAGGGATATAAAAGAGACAAACTCATCTCCGATATCAGGAGTATAACTGAAATAATATTGGCCGGTTAGTTACTTTTGAATCAGACTGCAAACTAGATAAAAAACTTTCTCGCCATGTTATTTATATTTGGGGTCCAACAACAACTTCAAGCTATATGCTATATACATGTATTAGGATCTTTTAATTCTGGTAAATTTGAGAATATCATGTACGTCAGCCCCATGAATATGATCATTTCACTGTCGTACACATAATGTGAAGGTATTGGGATGATCACTGATAACCATAATTTCCCGTGATAGACTTTTGAATGCTCTTTTTGAATTGCTTTGTATATATTTGCTTTATTTGCTTCTAATTAAAGCAAGGCGGGGGTTTCTTACAGATGCCCCTGATTGGGCGGGAAAGCGTTTACAACAGTCTTTTGACTGTTTTATGATTTCGCCCTGGTTAAATAATGTAGAAATAAACTACGCTTTTTTTCATTTTTTTTCATATATATAGATATGAAATCTTTTCGATCTTACTTTCCCGGTCCGTTGCTGCCGTAAGAGATGTACAGGAGTCCGGCTTCTGGGTGGGTCAACTCGTCTGGTATAGCTATGGTCATGTAATGCCACCATATTGGATTGTCCACTTCCTTCTCTAGAACCCGAAATGGTGGTTTTGATCAACAAAATATACATTGATAGTGCCATTTTCAACTTCATTACAATAACAAAGCAATGCGTTTTTCCATTTCTAGCTTTTTCGATCATTAAAGCAGGATCCTGTTTCACAAAGTGATGTAGTGTAAGTTTTTTACGTAACCGCCATAGCAATGTATCTCTTTAATATGGGTTGCTATGGCAGTTACTTAAAAAACTTACACTACGCCGCTTTGCCAAACAGGTCCAGGGCCCTGTCTTATGAAGCTTGCGTAAGTTACGTCGGACGTAAATCAGTGTTACAACTGTAGTAACTTGCGCCTTGGACGCAACCGGCCCATGTTGTAGGCCTATGCGCAAATTTACGCCAGCTTTGTCAAACAGGCTCCAGGGCCTCGTTTCACAAAGCAGTCGCATCGCAAACGAGGCGTAGTTGTCAATGGATACCATAGTGAAGAGATACGACCTCATGGCAACTGTGATTGATCGCACTTTGCGACGGCTTCGTGAAACGGCCCCCAGGTCATGTGCGATTGCTCATTTGAGTTATAGAATTCATTCAAACGGCGTGAACTGCAAAAATCTTAATGTTTTTCCTTTGAAACAAAATGTGGAAAATATTGGCTATTTTTCTCAAAAAGTGCGATTCTGGGACTCGTTCTTCTAAGCTGGCGTAAATTGTGCCAGCCGCAAAAGCGTGTTAAATTATAGGAACTTGCGCTAGGTCTCAAATCTGGCGGCAACTATATGCTGTGAACCTTTGCGTAACTTTTCGCCAGCTTTGTAGAACGAGCCCCAGAAGCTCTTTAGTGCTACTACTTTTAAGAATGTATGTTAAAGTAATGTTTCTAACTAACTTAGGCATACAATGAATGAACGTTCGTCCCGGTTAATTAAATTGTGTTTACTTTTCGGACACTGTTTTGGCCCGTACAGTACACAGACTGTAGGGATTTTTCTCATTCAATAATTTAGTTTTTCGAGGACTTTAAAACCCCTTACTGTCGTGACAATCAGAATTTTGGGAAAAAAAAGTTAGAATTTTGGCAGTCCATGCCACTTTTAAGTAGCCTACATATTTTCTCATTTTTTTTTTAACATAAAGAGTGTCTTTACCATTGGATAAAGTGTAAAAGTAAAACATGAGGTTGATATCATTTTTACTTTCTGGTCATGGTCACAAAGCATACCTGTTAGCCATTGTTGTGACGTCATATTGACAAGATATATTGTGAAGCCATCCCCTCTGTATTTCCAATCCAGTACGTCATACCTGTAGTTGGAATCGGGTTTGTTGACGTAATCATCAAGAGGCGTGGCGGAACAACATTGTAGATATACCCCAAACAGAAGACATAGTAACCATATTCGAGTGCGCTTAAAACTGAAAAACATCTTCACCAGTTGTATTGTTTGTACTACACTGTACCTACAAACCAGATTAGTGATAAAAAAAGTATCTCTCAAGGCTATTGAACAAACTTAGACTTTGATCATTTACTTAGATATGACTTTGTTTCAGCGTTGTATGTTGATTGTAGCTGTGTATTAATTGTCAACCGTGCCCACAGGCTTACCTCCCCTTCGCTTCAGAGCGAAATCTCATTATGCGAAGATTAACTTCTCTGTTTAGGTTGTATTGATTGTTTATGCAGGCTACATGTATCTCTGCATTGCTATTTTGTATTAACAATATCGTTGTATAAAGCGTTAAACACCTCTGACCTACTTTTTGGCAGTAGATTTTCAATATGTGAAATATATATTTGAAAATATAGTCCTATTGACAAAGCAAGATTAACAAGAACGATCTTTATTCACTAGAAAAGCTGCATAATTTCTAAACAATTATCTTGAGATTAAATATGCCATACGTTTGTGTGTGTGTGCATACCCTATTTACATCCGTCAGTTACCGGTTAGCCAATACAGACTACACATGTCAGATGATTTTGATACATTCAAATTATTTCCACAAAGCGTAGAAGTCCAAACTCGGTGCATACTAAACCGACGTTAGGCCTACTGAGAAGGTATAGTAAGCCTTTAAGACCAGACGTTACACACATTGCATGCACTTGATTAACCCGCTATGACCATCATATGCATCACTACAGGCTGCCCCATTATTTACTTGAGCTTACTACGACTAAACCCACTAACATTAAACATAGGACACATCAAACATGTCCAGTTAGGTATAGAATGTACAAATGGGGGGGGGGGGGGGGTGAAAAATAAACGAAAAATCGAAGCCTGATTACAACAAAAACGATCAGTATCGCTTAACCTAGTGGTTGGCTTACCCTCATTTCAGGCCTTTTTATCTGTAGTTTACACAATTTGGTAGACAATTATCGGTAGACCTTTCGCGTCACTCTTACCCGTAGTTCAATTTACCGAACTTATGGTGATATTACATATACCAACAATATCACCATAAGTTCGGTAAATTGAACTATCTTACCCGATCCTCAGTCTGTATTTCTCAGATAAAGTACGTACAATTATACTGTGCCGTTAGATCACCCACACCACTCAAACATTAGGGCGCTTGTGTGCATGTTCAGGTTCGGCTTTTGTTTACATTGCGGGTACTTGATGAATCTAATTTTCAATTTCAAATTAAAAATAATAAATGATGCCAAAACTTTCTTTTTTTGGTAAAAATAAAAAGTTCCTAACTTGGTCTGTCTAGGAAAAATACAGAAAAGCGCCCTCTGATTTTTGTGTAAACAGTATTCTGGATTTTCGCGGCAAGTGTGCCTTTAAAGGAGAAGAAAAAAGTAACATGCAGTTGTGTCGAGCGGGCACCTATAGAACAACATATGTACGTGCATTTTACAAGTGGTTTATGGTTTGAAAGAAAACTGAAAATTAATCTTTCAGACAAACACTTGTTCGAAGTAGAAATTAACACGAAGAAGTATTAATCAATCACTTCCCAAGTGAGCTTTCCAATAATTTATAAGCCAGTATATATTTCAGGGAAGTTAGAGTGTAGGTCGTTAGTTATCAGAACCCTGTTTCACAAAGCGGCGTAGCGTAAGTTTTCATGTAACTGCCATAGCAACCCATACTGTAGAGATACGTCAGTATGAAAGTTACGCAAAAAATACATCTTCGCCGCTTTGTGAAACAGGACCCTGGGCCTCGAAAATAATCGAAATTAACTTAGGAAAAATGACTTTCAAGCTTTCAGACTGCCAATTTCTCTTGAGCGCAGGTGGTGGCTCGTGAGGAATGCTTATGCTGATTGGCCGAACGGGACACACAGCTAAGCCTTCTTGTGAAGATGACTGCCGAGTCAGTAAGTAGTTCTCTAATAACGCTTTGCAACTTTCCTTAAAACAGTTTGGGGAGCAAAAATTGTAAAGATATGACTTGCTGGAAAGGAAAGGTTACCATGCCTTCAGTGTAGTTACTAATTTATTTCCTTTTCCTCCGTTTTAAAGGCCCACTCGTCGCAGTAGCCTTTCTGACGTTTATGAAGAAAGCTAATTAATACGAGCTTAGTACTAGTTTACTAGTCAACTGCCAGCTGATTTAATATGCGTATTGCCGGGTACGTAACAAATCATTGTCAAAATAGAAATGCTAAATGATGTTAAACTATTGAATATCGGGGCAAACACAGAAAACGGTATTCATTTTTAAATGAGTGTGGTTTAATTAATTTAAACAGTGGACTGGACCGCACATTGGTAATGGCTAATATCAAACGTGCATTTAAAGTGGCATGAGCTGCCAAAATGTTGATATTTTGACGTTAAAACAGAATGTTGAAATAATTGGCTATTTTTCACAAGACGTATAATTCAGAAGCTTTTAAGTGCTTCTAGTGACGAGAATGATTAACGATAAATATTGTTTTGAACTAACTTTGGCTTAGAATGAATGAATGGTCGCCCCAGTTATTTTAATTTTGTTTACTTTTAGAACACTATTTCGGTTCGTGTAGGGCCGCATACTGTATAGATTTTCCTCATTCCAACGCCAATCATTTAGTTTTACGATGCTCTTCAAAGCCTCTTACTGTCGTGATTATCAGAAATTATGTAAAAAGTGTGAATTTTGGCAGCTCATGCCACTTTAAAGATCAGTGGCTGTGTTTTACCAGCATTTCCTTAGGCCTGTAGCCACAAAACTAAAGTAAATGGTCTTTAAGCTGCCGATGTCGATTATGTTAACATTAGCATATTTATGAAATGACGTTCGGAAATCGCTCTCTTCAACATCGGATTACAAGATACAATTTCATTTCCCATTTGCTCTAATGTTAAAAAGGCATGAGCTGCCAAAATTCACACTTTTTCATAACTTCTGATCGTCACGAGAGTAAGAGACTTTGAAGGCCATTGAAAAACTATATGATTGGCGTTGGAATGAGGAAAATCCATACAGTATGTGGCCTTTACGAACCGAAAACGTGTTCGAAAAGTAAACCAAATTTAAGTAATCATTCATTCATTCTAAGTCAAAGTTAGTTCAAACTTTATCGTACATTTTCAAAACTAGAAGCTAAAAAGCCTCTGAATTATATGTCTTGAGAAAAATAGCCAATAATTTCAACATTCTGTTTTAACGTCAAAATATCAACATTTCGGCAGCTCATGCCACTTTAACGTTTTGATTTGTGGCCAATTACCTAAAGCTTTTCCTTTCCATTTTCAAATAGATCAGCACATCAGAAATCCTTTACAACCAAATACAGTTGACGTAGTGTATGCCGACTTCGCGCTACACACAATTCAACTTGGGTACCGCCATTTTGACAGTTTTAGGCTTACATGGAAAGTGGTATATGGTGTTCTCAAAATGAGTTAAAAATGACAAAAACACACTCACACACAATTCAGGCATTGATTGAAAGCTTAAAATATGTGCAGTCGATCGGCATTAGTTCTAATCCAATATCCAAATAACCCAGATACAAAGCTATCGCTATGTAATCCACTTCCTAGCTCTAGCAATTTCTATTGGCTGAAAAACAGAAACTGGGTGTTTTGACCTATAGGCTTCCTGCTGTTAGTAGACCTGTATGCAATCGAAGTATCAAGAGGTAATAAAAGTGTCGTGAGCTGCAAAATATATGGGAATTCCGTTGAAACAGAATCAGTTCTTCGTCGGTTTGTAAAGAAATATTAAATAGAAGTTTTCCACTAATACCACTATTTGAGATGCACGTGAAAAGAAAAACAAGAAAGTGTACACATACATACCGACTATAAATTTTGCCCGTTCTTAACACACATCTTCAGTTTGTATGAGTAACTTTACCGATATCTGTTTTGCCCCTGATGAAAACCGACAATTCAAGTGGGCCCTATACTACATACAGCTATACACGGATGTATATGTATGAAGATGTACTCTGTTTGCGTGTGTTTTAGTGTCTACATATATATAAACAGAAGTCTATGAATGTGGAAGTGTGAAGCGTTCCATTACATAGTGTTGAGGGCATTGGCGCCGTTTGACCCAGAGGTCACCATACACAGAGCCCTCTCTCGGTTAGTCAGAAAGCGTGGCTTTTCTTCACTTTCTCATATGAACTATTATGGGATGCATAAGAAAAAACATGGCGAACATTTTATTTATGATAACAGTACTTGATGGAGCAAAAGTTAAAGTTTCCGAAGAACTTCATAAAGTTGAAAATGAGACAAGAAGACTTGTTTGGAACGATTTGAGTCCAAATGGAGATATCAGAGTCGCATGTTCGGTAAAGCTTTTATAAAAACCAATGCATTCTCCGAACTGCGGTTACTGGAATTGCCGATAGATGCAGTAAGTGGAGAATGAATTTATTTTCTGATTTGAAATTGCGCAACCGTTGACAATTTCAAAATCTACCGCGCATAAACGTCACATAATGTAGTATAAGCAGGCTGAAAGCGCCAGTGCCCTGAATATGGGGTAATGCGACATTTCACACTTCCCTGTTCATAGACTTCTGATATAAACTATTAAGTACAGTTTTGTTTAAACATCCTATTAGAATTATAAAAATAGGTATATATTTTGATTGAAATCCTGTTTATAAATGCTGTAAGAGTGTTCAAATCATGGTTCATAGACCTGTAGCATATTGACAGTTACAGGCGAATAGCGAGTGGGTTGCACTTTAGGCGTCTTGTTTGCGAAAATCGGTTCTGTGTGGTGCTGAGAATGCACTATACACTCTCTGACGTTTGTACCCTAGAGCCCGAATCACACCTTCTTTGGAAATTGATATGAGTGAATTGATACATGCCTCTGACAGTCATTTCTTCTGAGTTACATGCTAGCTAGAAAAAATACCCAACAATCTTCATATGCAGAAAAATAACATATTTTTGGGGTCACGGGAAATAAAAAGCTGCAAATCATAGGAAGTAAAAACCGCAAATCATTGTAGCCGTTTTAGGGATGGATTGTGAATAAAATCATATTTATTGAATTGAAATCATAATATACATGTCAGCACTATACAATATTGAGACATTATGAGAGTCTACATGTAACAATCAATTCCGCATTATTTGTAACTGCGGGTCCATTGTTAACTGGACTTTAAGAACAAAAAACAGTCAAGTAGGTACGCATATACACCTACACGTTCTGTATTCTATCTTTTCAAGAGAGCTTCAGTAAGTTGTTTTCTAACAACGCTTCGCACACTCTGCCAAGCAAAAATCGTACAGCTATGGTTTTGATAACGTTGGAAATTTATCACACCTGTATTGCATTTGCTAGTTTCTTCCCTTTCTCTCTCCTTAAACAAATATTGTAAACCTAAATAGCACTTGAGCAGTCAATTTCGTTTATTCTAAAATTTGAATGGATAGGCCATAGATATAATGTCAATCCAATAGTATGTCACACAAATTAATATGGTATACACTGAGATCCCTATAGATAGCGGTATATTCCATGTTCCCATTCTAGCAATAGATATCACGCGTGAAGATGTATCTGTTTGTCAGTTTTGTTTCATAAAGCCTGTTTTATAGTGGTTATCAATAAATATATCTGCTTTTTCGAGAAACGGCCAACTCATATATATAGTTAAAATCAGATAAAACCCATAGCTACTTTTGAAAGAAGCATCGGCGAAAACTGGGATGGTTTTAGAAAACCTTGTACCTATTCATATCATCATGGAAAATCGCCAGAACTGGTCAGGAAGTGCAAAATCATTCCACAATTTTGCACCTTCCCTCCCCAGCTACTACATGTGTTATTTTCATTTATAACATTCGCAACACAGCCTATGTTTATGCCCACACAAGTATATAGTCTATAAATAGTATAAATAAGTTTACGAGTTGTAGGAAAGGACACATCGATGAGAGTTCGTATAAATGAGATTCCAAAGACAATGTCTGGCCCTCTTAACAGTTCAAATATTTTGAGTGAATACATCAGCAGAATAATAAACCACATGTCTTTATAAAACGCCAAAACAGTCCCTCTACACTCTAGGTTTGGCAAACTATGCGATACATTTTACCTGTGGCATTTCAATAGAGTATGTTAGAAACTATCTCTATTTGAGACAGAAATGAAATAAAAAGAAAACTTTAAATCAGTTGCACCAAATGGAAAGTCAAGTTTCTGGAAACGTCCATAACTTAGATTAATCGACATAACCCATGTTATCTGCCATGGTAGTATTTTTTTCAATAGTGTAAATCGTCGAAGGTGTGTGTTGCTCCATAATAACGCTGTTGGAGCCGACGTAGACTGGTTTTAATGGACGCCGTACAATCGCAGAGACCAAAAACAACAAGAAAGACAGTAGTGTTATAATACCGGACACTAAACAGACGATGAAACACCAGGCGAGTTCTCTCCCTTCAATAGCCATGGCGAATGCTCCGTAAATTATCACTCCAATGATTATGCAAACAGCTAAAAAAAATCAGATAAAAATTATTGGCCATTGCCCATGATGCGTTTTTGTATGAAAATATATACAAACTTCTTTCAATCAATAATATTTCAATCAACAAGCAATAGACTGATATGGTTGTATGACAAGTAACACAAATTTATGTGAAAACAAACTTCTATTTATTAAAACAGCAACGTTTTGGTGTCGATACTAACACCTTTTTTAAGCAGCAGTATCGACACTGCGTGGCTGTATAAATAAATAGAAGTTTGTTTTCCTATAAAGTTCTGTTACTTAAACCATCTTTGCTTACAATTTTATAAGAAACTCACTTGCAATTTATCCGTATGACTTACCAGAAAGGAGGCATGTACCAGCAGCCAGAAGGTTCATGGTTCTATAATATAGTCCATGGGACACGTACATATATACAGGAATACACACGACCGGCAGTGAAAGAAGTATGACAGCTATTGTCTCCATGGCACGAACGGCCCGTAACCAATCTGTTGGATGAAACACAAATCAAATTAAAAAAAAATACATTTAGAAAAACTTTCTGTTAAAAGTTGGCATTTTATTATTGTCGGTTGAAAAGTACGAAGAGCTTGTACCACGTAAACGAAATGGAAGTTTGGCAACCTCCAGGTTTGAATATACGTATACTTGTTTGTTTTAGGGGTAAAGTTTTGTGATCATCTACTTTACATTGCCAATCAATGACACTCACGGGCTACAACGGGAGCAATGCTGCATGTCAGAGGAGTTTTGGTCTTTTTATTTGAATTTAAATCCAAAATATACATTAAACGAGTTATTTAGGGAATCCAATATTGCTGTTGTTTTTTGTTTAGCAATCAAAAAACAAACATCCGAAAGTAGACCACACGTGAAGCCACAAAAGCTCCACTGCGCACTCGATTCTTTTTACCACAACAAAGCACACGGAATCCTCAAATAAAACTCCCTATCCAGTGATCCGTGGAAGGTGGGAAAGTTACCAATAGCCATTTGGAAACCTCATCTTTGTACAACGGCTTTCTCAATTACTTCGCGTAAAAGAGTTTCGGTGGGGCTATAAACTGCGAGTTTACTTGTACTTTCATATGACTTCAACTGGGCGAGAGTATTGTTTTTGTTTTTGGGACCAAAATGTGTACGGGTTGGTAGACAGGTTTATACATTATTGCAGAAAACAGGATACATTTTAGCACGAAAACAGGCAATTTGGGTAGTCTGGTTTCTGGAGGGCGTGTTTTGAGTGGCTTTCAAAATATGTTGTTAATAAGGTCACTGTGTTGTCCATTGACCACTATCAGTATATTCTCAAACTGTTAAAAGCTCCCTCCATGAAAAACAGACGAAGAGGGATCTGACGTGAACTATCGATCACTCGACCACAAAACAATGTAACTGGACCGTGACAACTTAGGCCAGGCACACCTGTCCGTTGCATTGATAGCCATCACATTAACTCTGATAAGAACATGCGTGCAGTTATCTATTTTTTAATTTACTGTTACATGTTTTCCTTTCATGTATTGTGTTTGTGACGGAAGAGTCAGTAGTGAAAGCAAATCATTATGTGTGATCTACAGTATTGAACACACTCTTATTGGTACAACTAAAGTCTACATCACTTGCATTTAACACCAAATAAATGTGAGAACGACGTTATTGAAGATAGCAGCATATTGAAGAAAAAACAACAACAACAACAAAACATAATCAAAAGACGCCCAAGAGGAGACTCTACTTCAAATCGAGTCTAGAGCATACATTGGTTGGCGTCTTAGCAGTTAGGCTAGCTATCCATGCGCAATCATAATGGAATTTCAGTTATCTGTCTGTCGTAAGAAATTAATGATAATTTGCAAACCATATAAAAATGGGATTTTGTTGAACAAATTCAGATTACACAGTTTTTAGACAAAAATATATACAGGTATGTAATAAATTAAAATCAATGTATATATCGTCAAAAGTAAATATCATCAATTCTTTTTAGGACAGGTAAACTCAAACCCTCGGCCAATTAAACATTATTCATTTTTAAATCTATAAATAACACTAAGACAACTTACGTTCTACTGAATCATAATAATTATATCTCCAGCATGCGGGACCGCGACATCCTCCTCTTCTCCATAACCCAAAAAAGAAATCCCCGTTATTGGACCAGTATGGAGAGGCGTAGGATAAAACCAACAGGATGATGGCTACGAGGGCCGAAGCACAAGCCGTTAACGGCAAGGCCGAACGTCCAAATGGACTTGGCATCTTGTAACTGAAAAATACAAACAATTAATGCTCCGGTATTCCAGTTATTTCTGCTTCATCCGTTTGGTTGCTGATTGAAGTGATGGTGATGACAGAACTCTCGAGCTCTAAAACATTCGACTAACTCTCGGCTCTTTAGCGATCAATATCTCTCACGTAATTGATCTGTCGACTACCTGTATACCACCAAATCGATGTCCCAATCACCCGTGAACCCTTCAGGGTGTGTAGGGCCTAATAAACTTCGCCCACCAAACGTGTACAGCACACCTTACACTAGGTAATACAGTTTAAATATACACTGACAATATCTCACTAAACATATATTCTATATTAATACAGGTCACGTGATACTTCACAAGTAAAACCGGGTCTGCAGCTTTTCACTAAAGAAGAACTTTTCTTCACACTTCACTGTACACATACATATCTAAATATATACCGTTGACCTTATAAATGACTAAAAAAATTAGGTCAAAGCTACAATTATAGGGATTAAAAAATGAATGAACTCACTTGGTGTTAAATTACTTGGAGTCACTAAATCATTTGTTTATTTAATGACCCAAAGGAAGAAACAAATCTTCTTACATGTGGCAGGTCTTTATAACAGATATTTGTATACGGGGAATATATTACATGAGAAAAGTACGATACTAAGAAGGGTGAAAACAATCTAAATACTACGAGAAATCAAGACTTAAAGGGACTTTTTGTGTAGAATTGTTTACTTTTTTCCTAAAACTACTGCTAAATACACAAATAAGATTTGATTGACTTTGGGTGAAAGGTGGTTAGGCGATTTGTTAGCGAAAAATGTACAATTAACGAGCCATTAGTGCGCAATTCTGCAGTACATCGTTTACTGTCGGACAGACGGTTTCGGTTTTCTGTAAACAAAGGCCCTACATGAGTGACCCTGTCCTAGTAAGTTGTGAAAACGTTAATTACTAATGTTTATCTACCTGATAAACTGTAAAGAGCAGACATTCTTTAAGTTTCTACATTATGTAATCCGAACAAAAGAACAACCGGCCAGGCTATAAGCGTGTAACGGCTCGCTCTGGAGTCTCTGTTAAAAACTCCAGACTGACTGAAAATATAAGTAAAAATAGCAGCTGCAAATGAATCAGAAATCGTATTAAACCTGTCATTTAACGGTCAGTCAGGGGAAAGAAGTTTACCAGTGATCATCCTAACACCTTCCCAATATGTATACGACGGTATCTTTAATTTGCTCTTTAAATGATAAAGATTAACTTTAAGGTAAAAAAGTCGGTGTCATTACACGCTTATCAACAACGGTATGTTTTCGGCTTGAAAAAGGCCTGATTGAAAATTATACCTCAGTATATGCTAAAGTGACATGAGGTATCATATATAGGGAAGCTTTTGCTGCAACAGAATTTACAAATTACTAGTTATTTTATCAAGATTTGCAAATTTAGAGCTTTCCTTTGACATCAATCTTTGAGATGTACGTTAATGTACGTTAAGCAACACAATCTCTAAAATGGACTCATGCATCCGGCTATTTGAATTTTGTCCATTGTCAGAATACATCTTCGGCCTTTATGGGTCAATGTCATAACAGATATATTTTTTCAATGTTTGACATTGTAGTTCAAACGCTCAACTTCTCTTAACAATCAGTATTTTTTAAAACAGTTATAATTTTGGAAACTCTTACCAGTTTAACATATTTTATGGGATTTATGATTTTTACGTGTTTTATTTTTGGGGGGTTATATTTTAGTATTAAAATCAGCGCGCGTGATCACCATAGACCTAGTCTGCTCTGGTGATAAAAAACCAACTTTCAGAAAGCAATTCCTGTATGCATAATATGCAGGGTCGATAATTGTACGAATTTAATTGAATCTTTTAAAGGGAGATAAGCATGGATAGGACTCTCCCCTAATTGTTGCCGCTGTTACCGTGGACCATTTTCTGGCCAAGGAACTGTCCTATTTTCCCTCTTAGCAAAGGTGAGAAACTCTCTCTTACATATATAGCTCAACATTGACCATGCCTATTAACCGCATCAGTGTATTTGGTTAAAGCAAAAATGTTTTTAAAGTGTCTTTGAAGTTAAAGACGCCATGAGTAATCTCCCCTTGTAGAAATTGCCAACTAGCGATGATAAACACCTTAGGAAGTCTGAATTTTTATAAAATAGATCCAAATTTACAAACAAGAGACAAATATAGATATTTATAACATTCCCAAAACGCATATTGTGCGTATCAACTTAAAGAAAATGATAAAAGACTGTGCTTATATATTTTTACAATGACATTTTATAGAAACAGATGGTTAAAGCCTTTAACACTGCCTTGTTAATGTTTTGTCTGGTCGCGACATTTCAAGTGTCGTAACCAGCTTTGCGCAGTGGCGGTACCATAGTCAATGAGGTTTATCCGAGACGTGGTTATTGCTAGTTGAAAACTATTCCCAATACCCCGCGCTGGCGGCCTGAAACATGGCCGCCGGTCGCAATTTTTGAATGCTCTCAAGGGAGCATCATATTAAAACAAACGTCAGACTCAATGGTTATTTATTTTTTAGGCATCAAATTTTTCTTTGTGCTCTCGTGTTTTAGTGTTCAAAAATATATAACAACAGTGAGCTACTACATGCCCTATTCATTGTAGAGTTCGTGACTGTAGATTTCTGAAGGCCTTCTATCCTTGTATCGCGCATTTGAATCTAAGTCAGGTGAAAATTTTGAGATTTCTCCAATATTTCAAAGCCAAATAAATAGAACAAAATTCTACTGCGGTTTTCACGCCGTCGTCCTTTATCGAATAGTTGTCTGCTACTTGCCGAATGTCTTGGGTTTCCTTATTTTGAACGTGAGAGAATCATGTATTGCATAAGTGGAGTATTAATTTTCCATTTACCGTAGTTTTAACATTTTGGCTCTGTCACTTGTTTAAAAACATTCGCCCAGCTATAAGCCCTGGTGAAAAATCGGAACCATCTATGGCAAGACTGCACTTCAAATCTTGTCAGACCAATAAGGGAGAAATCTCAATATTTTCTCATCCAAAGGGGTTGGTGCTGCGGACGACACAAGTCACATTGTTGCCATTGGCCAAATCACACACATGTCAGACAGCTCAATCCGTCACATTTGTTCAATATTTACCTTTCATTGATTTTTATGGACAAACTATTTCTTCAATGAGTAGCATCAATATCCCCAAAAGTATTTACAGCTTGTGAGAAGTCACATAAAAATGTTCAAAAATATGGACCGAAATCTAGAATCTATAATCGTAAGGGCAAATCCTAACTGTCTACTTTGCCCGCATGACAGATTTTATCAGGGCTAATGTCTCCTTCAACAAATCTTCCGAGAACTTCTATTAAAATAAAGAATTCATCTTTTTTTAAAAATAGCAATGACAATTTACATAGCTATGTATAACATTTCAAAAACGCATATTACGTGGCGTGTGTTTAAATCAACCGATAAATACTTTGTTTATATATTTGTGATTTAATTTTATGGAAATAAATATTTAAAGCCTTTAACACTGCCTTGTTTATGTTTTGTGTCGTCGCGACATTTTTACTATCAAAGTTAGCTTTGCGCAGTGGCGGTACCATAGTCAATGAGGTTTATCCGAGACGTGGTTATTGCTAGTTGAAAACTATTCCCAATACCCCGCGCTGGCGGCCTGAAACATGGCCGCCGGTCGCAATTTTTGAATGCTCTCAAGGGAGCATCATATTAAAACAAACGTCAGAGTCAATGGTTATTTATTTCAGCATTAACGGTTTCTGTGTGCTCGTGTGTTTTAGTGTTCAAATATACCGTATATAACTACAGTGGATAACTACATGTACTATTCATTGTAGAGTTCATGACTGTAGATTTCTGAAGGCTTTCTATCTTTGCGTCGCGCATTTGAATTCAAGTCAGGTGAAAATTTTGAGATTTCTCCAAAAGGTTGCAGCAAATTAAATAGAAAAAAATCTGCTGGGTTTTACGCCGTCGTCCTTTATCGGATGGTTGTCCGCTACTTGCCGAACGGGTTTCCTGATTTGGAAGGTGGGAGAATCATGTATGGCAGAAGTAAGGTATTAATTTTGCACAAACCGTTGTGTTGATGTTTGGCTCTGCCAATCGTTTAAAAACATTCGCCCAGTTATAAGCCCTGGTGAAAACTCGGAACCATATATTGCAAGACTGCAGTTCAAATCTTGACAGACCAATATAGGAGAAATCTCAATATTTTCTCATCGGGTCAGATTTTTACTGGATTGATAATTTTACCTCAGTATAATGTTTTCCTATATATCTTACCAGAAGTCTATGAATGTGGAAGTGTGAAGCGTTCCATTACATAGTGTTGAGGGCATTGGCGCCGTTTGACCCAGAGGTCACCATACACAGAGCCCTCTCTCGGTTAGTCAGAAAGCGTGGCTTTTCTTCACTTTCTCAGATGAACTATTATGGGATGCATAAGAAAAAACATGGCGAACATTTTATTTACGATAACAGTACTTGATGGAGCAAAAGTTAAAGTTTCCGAAGAACTTCATAAAGTTGAAAATGAGACAAGAAGACTTGTTTGGAACGATTTGAGTCCAAATGGAGATATCAGAGTCGCATGTTCGGTAAAGCTTTTATAAAAACCAATGCATTCTCCGAGCTGCGGTTACTGGAATTGCCGATAGATGCAGTAAGTGGAGAATGAATTTATTTTCTGATTTGAAATTGCGCAACCGTTGACAATTTCAAAATCTACCGCGCACAAACGTCACATAATGTAGTATAAGCAGGCTGAAAGCGCCAATGCCCTGAATATGGGGTAATGCGACATTTCACACTTCCCTGTTCATAGACTTCTGATCTTACATAATGTATCCAAAATAAATATAAACCAATATTGTTTACCAGATAAAGCTTATAATGGCACATGTGGATATTACGAAATATTTAAGTATATTTTGAATACCCACGGAAAATGCTCATTGTGAGCCATATACTTCTTAGGCAATACGTCTGAATTATGTGAATTTTTGTACGTTTATATTTTAGGTTTTAGTGCAAAGGAACGAAAATTGTTTTGAAAAAAAATATAGTGTAAATTGTATTACGGCCCATGAAAATAACCTTTAATTGTATATAAATACGTAATACATGTGAATAAAAAGATTATTAAAAAAACGGTCTGATTGAAAATTATACTTCAGTATATATCAGTGTATATGCTAAAGTGACATGAGGTATCATGTATAGGGAAACTTTTGCTGCAACAGAATTTACAAATTGCTACTTATTTTATTAAGATTTACAAATTTAGAGCTTTCCTTTGACATTAATCTTTGAGATGTACGTTAAGCAACACGATCTCTAAAATGTACTCATACATCCCGGCTCTTTGGATTTTGTCCATTGTCAGAATACATCTTCGGCCTTTATGGGTCAATGTCATAACAGATATATTTTTTCAATGTTTGACATTGTAGTTCAAATGCTCAACTTCTCTTAACAATCAGTATTTTTTAAAACCGTTATAATTTTGGAAACTCGTACCAGTTTAAAGTATTTTTATAGGATTTATGATTTTTAGGTGGTTTTTTTCGGTTACATTTTAGTATTAAAATCAGCGCGCGTGATCACCATAGACCTAGTCTCCTCTGGTGATAAAAAACCAACTTTCAGAAAGCAATTCCTGTATGCATAATATGCAGGGTGGATAATCGTACGAATTTAATTCAATCTTTTAAAGGGAGATAAGCATGGATAGGATTCTCCCTTAATTGTTGCCGTTGTTACCGTGGACCATATTCTGGCCAAGGAACTGTCCTATTTTCCCTCTTAGCAAAGGTGAGAAACTCTCTCTTACATATATAGCTCAACATTGACCATGCCTATTAACCGCATCAGTGTATTTGGTTAAAGCAAAAATGTGTTTAAAGTGTCTTTGAAGTTAAAGACGCCATGAGTAATCTCCCCTTGTAGAAATTGCCAACTAGCGATGATAAACACCTTAGGAAGTCTGAATTTTTATCAAATAGATAAAATTTTACAAACAAGAGACAAATATAGATGTTTATAACATTTCAAAAACGCATATTGTGCGTATCAACTTAAAGAAAATGATAAAAGACTGTGCTTATATATTTTTACAATGACATTTTATAGAAACAGATGGTTAAAGCCTTTAACGCTGCCTTGTTAATGTTTTGTCTGGTCGCGACATTTCAAGTGTCGTAACCAGCTTTGCGCAGTGGCGGTACCATAGTCAATGAGGTTTATCCGAGACGTGGTTATTGCTAGTTGAAAACTATTCCCAATACCCCGCGCTGGCGGCCTGAAACATGGCCGCCGGTCGCAATTTTTGAATGCTCTCAAGGGAGCATCATATTAAAACAAACGTCAGACTCAATGGTTATTTATTTTTTAGGCATCAAATTTTTCTTTGTGCTCTCGTGTTTTAGTGTTCAAAAATATATAACAACAGTGAGCTACTACATGCCCTATTCATTGTAGAGTTCGTGACTGTAGATTTCAGAAGGCCTTCTATCTTTGCATCGCGCATTTGAATCTAAGTCAGGTGAAAATTTTGAGATTTCTCCAATAGGTCACGGCCAAATAAATAGAACAAAATTCTACTGCGGTTTTCACGCCGTCGTCCTTTATCGAATAGTTGTCTGCTACTTGCCGAATGTCTTGGGTTTCCTTATTTTGAACGTGAGAGAATCATGTATTGCATAAGTGGAGTATTAATTTTCCATTTACCGTAGTTTTAACATTTTGGCTCTGTCACTTGTTTAAAAACATTCGCCCAGCTATAAGCCCTGGTGAAAAATCGGAACCATCTATGGCAAGACTGCACTTCAAATCTTGTCAGACCAATAAGGGAGAAATCTCAATATTTTCTCATCCAAAGGGGTTGGTGCTGCGGACGACACAAGCCACATTGTTGCCATTGGCCAAATCACACACATGTCAGACAGCTCAATCCGTCACATTTGTTCAATATTTACCTTTCATTGATTTTTATGGACAAACTATTTCTTCAATGAGTAGCATCAATATCCCCAAAAGTATTCACAGCTTGTGAGAAGTCACATAAAAATGTTCAAAAATATGGACCGAAGTCTAGAAACTATAATCGTACTCCCTGAAAAAGGGCAAATCCTAACTGTCTACTTTGCCCGCATGACAGATTTTATCAGGGCTAATGTCTCCTTCAACAAATCTTCCGAGAACTACTATTAAAATAAAGAAGTCATCTTTTTTTCAAAATAGCAATGACAATTTACATAGCTATGTATAACATTTCAAAAACGCATATTACGTGGCGTGTGTTTAAATCAACCGATAAAGACTTTGTTTATATATTTGTGATTTAATTTTATGGAAATAAATATTTAAAGCCTTTAACACTGCCTTGTTTATGTTTTGTGTCGTCACGACGTTTTTACTGTCAAAGTTAGCTTTGCGCAGTGGCGGTACCATAGTCAATGAGGTTTATCCGAGACGTGGTTATTGCTAGTTGAAAACTATTCCCAATACCCCGCGCTGGCGGCCTGAAACATGGCCGCCGGTAGCAATTTTTGAATGCTCTCAAGGGAGCATCATATTAAAACAAACGTCAGACTCAATGGTTATTTATTTCAGCGTCAAGTTTTCCTTTGCGCTCGTGTGTTTTATTGTTCAAATATACATATAACTAGAGTGGGTAACTACATGCACTATTTATTGTAGACTTCATGACTGTAGATTTCTGAAGACCTTCTATCTTTGCGTCATGCATTTGAATCCAAGTCGGGTAAAAATTTTGAGATCTCTCAAATAGGTCGCAGCCAATACAATAGAAAAAAATCTACTGGGGTTTTCACGCCGTCCGTCTTTTATCAAATAGTTGTCCACTACTTGCCGAATGTCTTGGGTTCCTGATTTGGAAGGTGGGAGAATCATGTATTGCATAAGTGGAGTATTAATTTTCCACTTACCGTAGTTTTAACGTTTTGGCTCTGTCACTTGTTTAAAAACATTCGCCCAGCTATAAGCCCTGGTGAAAAATCGGAACCATCTATGGCAAGACTGCAGTTCAAATCTTGTCAGACCAATAAGGGAGAAATCTCAATATTTTCTCATCCAAAGGGGTTGGTGCTGCGGACGACACAAGCCACATTGTTGCCATTGGCCAAATCACACACATGTCAGACAGCTCAATCCGTCACATTTGTTCAATATTTACCTTTCATTGATTTTTATGGACAAACTATTACTTCAATGAGTAGCATCAATACCCTAAAAGTATTCACAGCTTATGAGAAGTCTCATGAAAATGTTAAATAATATGGACCGAAGTCTAGAAACTATAATCGTACTCCCTGAAAAAGGGCAAATCCTAACTGTCTACTTTGCCCGCATGACAGATTTTATCAGGGCTAATGTCTCCTTCAACAAATCTTCCGAGAACTACTATTAAAATAAAGAAGTCATCTTTTTTTCAAAATAGCAATGACAATTTACATAGCTATGTATAACATTTCAAAAACGCATATTACGTGGCGTGTGTTTAAATCAACCGATAAAGACTTTGTTTATATATTTGTGATTTAATTTTATGGAAATAAATATTTAAAGCCTTAAACACTGCCTTGTTTATGTTTTGTGTCGTCACGACATTTTTACTGTCAAAGTTAGCTTTGCGCAGTGGCGGTACCATAGTCAATGAGGTTTATCCGAGACGTGGTTATTGCTAGTTGAAAACTATTCCCAATACCCCGCGCTGGCGGCCTGAAACATGGCCGCCGGTCGCAATTTTTGAATGCTCTCAAGGGAGCATCATATTAAAACAAACGTCAGACTCAATGGTTATTAATTTTAGGCATTAAATTTTTCTTTGTGCTATCGTGTTTTAGTGTTCAAAAATATATAACAACAGTGAGCTACTACATGCCCTATTCATTGTAGAGTTCATGACTGTAGATTTCTGAAGGCCTTCTATCTTTGTATCACGCATTTGAATCTAAGTCAGGTGAAAATTTTGAGATTTCTGAGTAATCTCCCCTTGTAGAAATCCCCCCCTAGCGATGATAAAAACCTTAGGAAGTCTGAATTTTTATCAAATAGATCAGAATTTACAAACAAGAGACAAATATAGATATTTATAACATTTTCAAAACGCATATTATGCGCATTAACTTAAAGAAAATGATAAAGACTGTGCTTAATTATTTTTACAATGACATTTTATAGAAACAGATGGTTAAAGCTATTAACACTGCCTTGTTTATGTTTTGTGTCGTCACGACATTTTGAGTGATTAAACCAGCTTTGCGCAGTGGCGGTACCATAGTCAATGAGGTTTATCCGAGACGTGGTTATTGCTAGTTGAAAACTATTCCCAATACCCCGCGCCGGCGGCCTGAAACATGGTCGCCGGTCGCAATTTTTGAATGCTCTCAAGGGAGCATCATATTGAAACAAACGTCAGACTCAATGGTTATTTTTTTAGGCATTAAATTTTTCTACGTGCTATCGTGTTTTAGTGTTCAAAAATATATAACAACAGTGAGCTACTACATGCCCTATTCATTGTAGAGTTCATGACTAATTTTGAGATTTCTCCAATATGTCAAAGCCAAATAAATAGAACAAAATTCTACTGCGGTTTTCACGCCGTCGTCCCTTGTCGAACAGTTGTCCGCTACTTGCCGAATGTCTTGGTTTTCCTTATTTTGAAATGTATTGCATAAGTGGAGTATTGATTTTCCATTTACCGTAGTTTTAACGTTTTTGGCTCTGTCACTCGTTGAAAAACATTCGCCCAGCTATAAGCCCTGGAGAAAAATCGGAACCATCTAAGGCAAGACTGCAGTTCAAATCTTGACAGACCAATAAGGGAGAAATCTCAATATTTTCTCATCCAAATGGGTTGGGGCTGCAGACGACACATGCAAGTCACATTGTTGCCATTGACCAAATCACACACATGTCAGACAGCTCAATCCGTCACATTTGTTCAATTTTTACCTTTTATTGATTTTTATGGACAAACTATTACTTCAATGAGTAGCATCAATACCCCCAAAAGTATTCACAGCTTATGAGAAGTCCCATGAAAATGTTAAAAAAATATGGACCAAAGTCTAGAAACTATAATCGTACTCCCTGAAAAAGGGAAAATCCTACCTGTCTACTTTGCCCGCATGACAGATTTTATTCACATTTGTTTAATTATTACCTTTCATTGATTTTATGGACAAACTATTACTTCAATGAGTAGCATCAATACCCCCAAAAGTATTCACAGCTTATGAGAAGTCCCATGAAAATGTTAAAAGAATATGGACCGAAGTCTAGAAACTATAATCGTACTCCCTGAAAAAGGGAAAATCCTACCTGTCTACTTTGCCCGCATGACAGATTTTATCAGGGCTAATGTCTCCTTCAACAAATCTTCCGAGAACTACTATTAAAATAAAGAAGTCATCTTTTTTTCAAAATAGCAATGACAATTTACATAGCTATGTATAACATTTTAAAAACGCATATTACGTGGCGTGTGTTTAAATCAACCGATAAAGACTTTGTTTATATATTTGTGATTTAATTTTATGGAAATAAATATTTAAAGCCTTAAACACTGCCTTGTTTATGTTTTGTGTCGTCACGACATTTTTACTGTCAAAGTTAGCTTTGCGCAGTGGCGGTACCATAGTCAATGAGGTTTATCCGAGACGTGGTTATTGCTAGTTGAAAACTATTCCCAATACCCCGCGCTGGCGGCCTGAAACATGGCCGCCGGTCGCAATTTTTGAATGCTCTCAAGGGAGCATCATATTAAAACAAACGTCAGACTCAATGGTTATTAATTTTAGGCATTAAATTTTTCTTTGTGCTATCGTGTTTTAGTGTTCAAAAATATATAACAACAGTGAGCTACTACATGCCCTATTCATTGTAGAGTTCATGACTGTAGATTTCTGAAGGCCTTCTATCTTTGTATCACGCATTTGAATCTAAGTCAGGTGAAAATTTTGAGATTTCTGAGTAATCTCCCCTTGTAAAAATTCCCCCCTAGCGATGATAAAAACCTTAGGAAGTCTGAATTTTTATCAAATAGATCAGAATTTACAAACAAGAGACAAATATAGATATTTATAACATTTTCAAAACGCATATTATGCGCATTAACTTAAAGAAAATGATAAAGACTGTGCTTAATTATTTTTACAATGACATTTTATAGAAACAGATGGTTAAAGCTATTAACACTGCCTTGTTTATGTTTTGTGTCGTCACGACATTTTGAGTGATTAAACCAGCTTTGCGCAGTGGCGGTACCATAGTCAATGAGGTTTATCCGAGACGTGGTTATTGCTAGTTGAAAACTATTCCCAATACCCCGCGCCGGCGGCCTGAAACATGGTCGCCGGTCGCAATTTTTGAATGCTCTCAAGGGAGCATCATATTAAAACAAACGTCAGACTCAATGGTTATTTTTTTAGGCATTAAATTTTTCTACGTGCTATCGTGTTTTAGTGTTCAAAAATATATAACAACAGTGAGCTACTACATGCCCTATTCATTGTAGAGTTCATGACTAATTTTGAGATTTCTCCAATATGTCAAAGCCAAATAAATAGAACAAAATTCTACTGCGGTTTTCACGCCGTCGTCCTTTGTCGAACAGTTGTCCGCTACTTGCCGAATGTCTTGGTTTTCCTTATTTTGAAATGTATTGCATAAGTGGAGTATTGATTTTCCATTTACCGTAGTTTTATCGTTTTTGGCTCTGTCACTCGTTGAAAAACATTCGCCCAGCTATAAGCCCTGGAGAAAAATCGGAACCATCTATGGCAAGACTGCAGTTCAAATCTTGACAGACCAATAAGGGAGAAATCTCAATATTTTCTCATCCAAATGGGTTGGGGCTGCAGACGACACATGCAAGTCACATTGTTGCCATTGACCAAATCACACACATGTCAGACAGCTCAATCCGTCACATTTGTTCAAGTTTTACCTTTTATTGATTTTTATGGACAAACTATTACTTCAATGAGTAGCATCAATACCCCCAAAAGTATTCACAGCTTATGAGAAGTCCCATGAAAATGTTAAAAAAATATGGACCAAAGTCTAGAAACTATAATCGTACTCCCTGAAAAAGGGAAAATCCTACCTGTCTACTTTGCCCGCATGACAGATTTTATTCACATTTGATTAATTTTTACCTTTCATTGATTTTATGGACAAACTATTACTTCAATGAGTAGCATCAATACCCCCAAAAGTATTCACAGCTTATGAGAAGTCCCATGAAAATGTTAAAAGAATATGGACCGAAGTCTAGAAACTATAATCGTACTCCCTGAAAAAGGGAAAATCCTACCTGTCTACTTTGCCCGCATGACAGATTTTATTCACATTTGTTCAATTTTTACCTTTCATTGATTTTTATGGACAAACTATTACTTCAATGAGTAGCATCACTACCCCCAAATGTATTCACAGCTTATGAGAAGTCCCATGAAAATGTTCAAAAAATATGGACCGAAGTCTAGAAACTATAATCGTACTCTTTGAAAAAGAGCAAATCCTACCTGTCTACTTTGCCCGCATGACAGATTTTATCAGGGCTAATGTCTCCTTCAACAAATCTTCCGAGAACTACTATTAAAATAAAGAAGTCATCTTTTTTTCAAAATAGCAATGACAATTTACATAGCTATGTATAACATTTTAAAAACGCATATTACGTGGCGTGTGTTTAAATCAACCGATAAAGACTTTGTTTATATATTTGTGATTTAATTTTATGGAAATAAATATTTAAAGCCTTAAACACTGCCTTGTTTATGTTTTGTGTCGTCACGACATTTTTACTGTCAAAGTTAGCTTTGCGCAGTGGCGGTACCATAGTCAATGAGGTTTATCCGAGACGTGGTTATTGCTAGTTGAAAACTATTCCCAATACCCCGCGCTGGCGGCCTGAAACATGGCCGCCGGTCGCAATTTTTGAATGCTCTCAAGGGAGCATCATATTAAAACAAACGTCAGACTCAATGGTTATTAATTTTAGGCATTAAATTTTTCTTTGTGCTATCGTGTTTTAGTGTTCAAAAATATATAACAACAGTGAGCTACTACATGCCCTATTCATTGTAGAGTTCATGACTGTAGATTTCTGAAGGCCTTCTATCTTTGTATCACGCATTTGAATCTAAGTCAGGTGAAAATTTTGAGATTTCTGAGTAATCTCCCCTTGTAGAAATTCCCCCCTAGCGATGATAAAAACCTTAGGAAGTCTGAATTTTTATCAAATAGATCAGAATTTACAAACAAGAGACAAATATTGATATTTATAACATTTTCAAAACGCATATTATGCGCATTAACTTAAAGAAAATGATAAAGACTGTGCTTAATTATTTTTACAATGACATTTTATAGAAACAGATGGTTAAAGCTATTAACACTGCCTTGTTTATGTTTTGTGTCGTCACGACATTTTGAGTGATTAAACCAGCTTTGCGCAGTGGCGGTACCATAGTCAATGAGGTTTATCCGAGACGTGGTTATTGCTAGTTGAAAACTATTCCCAATACCCCGCGCCGGCGGCCTGAAACATGGTCGCCGGTCGCAATTTTTGAATGCTCTCAAGGGAGCATCATATTAAAACAAACGTCAGACTCAATGGTTATTTTTTTAGGCATTAAATTTTTCTACGTGCTATCGTGTTTTAGTGTTCAAAAATATATAACAACAGTGAGCTACTACATGCCCTATTCATTGTAGAGTTCATGACTAATTTTGAGATTTCTCCAATATGTCAAAGCCAAATAAATAGAACAAAATTCTACTGCGGTTTTCACGCCGTCGTCCTTTGTCGAACAGTTGTCCGCTACTTGCCGAATGTCTTGGTTTTCCTTATTTTGAAATGTATTGCATAAGTGGAGTATTGATTTTCCATTTACCGTAGTTTTAACGTTTTTGGCTCTGTCACTCGTTGAAAAACATTTGCCCAGCTATAAGCCCTGGAGAAAAATCGGAACCATCTATGGCAAGACTGCAGTTCAAATCTTGACAGACCAATAAGGGAGAAATCTCAATATTTTCTCATCCAAATGGGTTGGGGCTGCAGACGACACATGCAAGTCACATTGTTGCCATTGACCAAATCACACACATGTCAGACAGCTCAATCCGTCACATTTGTTCAAGTTTTACCTTTTATTGATTTTTATGGACAAACTATTACTTCAATGAGTAGCATCAATACCCCCAAAAGTATTCACAGCTTATGAGAAGTCCCATGAAAATGTTAAAAAAATATGGACCAAAGTCTAGAAACTATAATCGTACTCCCTGAAAAAGGGAAAATCCTACCTGTCTACTTTGCCCGCATGACAGATTTTATTCACATTTGATTAATTTTTACCTTTCATTGATTTTATGGACAAACTATTACTTCAATGAGTAGCATCAATACCCCCAAAAGTATTCACAGCTTATGAGAAGTCCCATGAAAATGTTAAAAGAATATGGACCGAAGTCTAGAAACTATAATCGTACTCCCTGAAAAAGGGAAAATCCTACCTGTCTACTTTGCCCGCATGACAGATTTTATTCACATTTGTTCAATTTTTACCTTTCATTGATTTTTATGGACAAACTATTACTTCAATGAGTAGCATCACTACCCCCAAATGTATTCACAGCTTATGAGAAGTCCCATGAAAATGTTCAAAAAATATGGACCGAAGTCTAGAAACTATAATCGTACTCTTTGAAAAAGAGCAAATCCTACCTGTCTACTTTGCCCGCATGACAGATTTTATCAGGGCTAATGTCTCCTTCAACAAATCTTCCGAGAACTACTATTAAAATAAAGAAGTCATCTTTTTTTCAAAATAGCAATGACAATTTACATAGCTATGTATAACATTTTAAAAACGCATATTACGTGGCGTGTGTTTAAATCAACCGATAAAGACTTTGTTTATATATTTGTGATTTAATTTTATGGAAATAAATATTTAAAGCCTTAAACACTGCCTTGTTTATGTTTTGTGTCGTCACGACATTTTTACTGTCAAAGTTAGCTTTGCGCAGTGGCGGTACCATAGTCAATGAGGTTTATCCGAGACGTGGTTATTGCTAGTTGAAAACTATTCCCAATACCCCGCGCTGGCGGCCTGAAACATGGCCGCCGGTCGCAATTTTTGAATGCTCTCAAGGGAGCATCATATTAAAACAAACGTCAGACTCAATGGTTATTAATTTTAGGCATTAAATTTTTCTTTGTGCTATCGTGTTTTAGTGTTCAAAAATATATAACAACAGTGAGCTACTACATGCCCTATTCATTGTAGAGTTCATGACTGTAGATTTCTGAAGGCCTTCTATCTTTGTATCACGCATTTGAATCTAAGTCAGGTGAAAATTTTGAGATTTCTGAGTAATCTCCCCTTGTAGAAATTCCCCCCTAGCGATGATAAAAACCTTAGGAAGTCTGAATTTTTATCAAATAGATCAGAATTTACAAACAAGAGACAAATATTGATATTTATAACATTTTCAAAACGCATATTATGCGCATTAACTTAAAGAAAATGATAAAGACTGTGCTTAATTATTTTTACAATGACATTTTATAGAAACAGATGGTTAAAGCTATTAACACTGCCTTGTTTATGTTTTGTGTCGTCACGACATTTTGAGTGATTAAACCAGCTTTGCGCAGTGGCGGTACCATAGTCAATGAGGTTTATCCGAGACGTGGTTATTGCTAGTTGAAAACTATTCCCAATACCCCGCGCCGGCGGCCTGAAACATGGTCGCCGGTCGCAATTTTTGAATGCTCTCAAGGGAGCATCATATTAAAACAAACGTCAGACTCAATGGTTATTTTTTTAGGCATTAAATTTTTCTACGTGCTATCGTGTTTTAGTGTTCAAAAATATATAACAACAGTGAGCTACTACATGCCCTATTCATTGTAGAGTTCATGACTAATTTTGAGATTTCTCCAATATGTCAAAGCCAAATAAATAGAACAAAATTCTACTGCGGTTTTCACGCCGTCGTCCTTTGTCGAACAGTTGTCCGCTACTTGCCGAATGTCTTGGTTTTCCTTATTTTGAAATGTATTGCATAAGTGGAGTATTGATTTTCCATTTACCGTAGTTTTAACGTTTTTGGCTCTGTCACTCGTTGAAAAACATTTGCCCAGCTATAAGCCCTGGAGAAAAATCGGAACCATCTATGGCAAGACTGCAGTTCAAATCTTGACAGACCAATAAGGGAGAAATCTCAATATTTTCTCATCCAAATGGGTTGGGGCAGCAGACGACACATGCAAGTCACATTGTTGCCATTGGCCAAATCACACACATGTCAGACAGCTCAATCCGTCACATTTGTTCAATTTTTACCTTTCATTGATTTTTATGGACAAACTATTACTTCAATGAGTAGCATCAATACCCCCAAAAGTATTCACAGCTTATGAGAAGTCCCATGAAAATGTTCAAAAATATGGACCGAAGTCTAGAAACTATAATCGTACTCCCTGAAAAAAGGGCAAATCCTACCTGTCTACTTTGCCCGCATGACAGATTTTATCAGGGCTAATGTCTCCTTTAACAAATCTTCCGAGAACTACTATTAAAATAAAGAAGTCATCTTTTTTTCAAAATAGCAATGGCAATTTACATAGCTATGTATAACATTTCAAAAACGCATATTACGTGGCGTGTGTTTAAATCAACCGATAAGGACTTTGTTTATATATTTGTGATTTAATTTTATGGAAATAAATATTTAAAGTCTTTAACACTGCCTTGTTTATGTTTTGTATCATCACGACATTTTTACTGTCAAAGTTAGCTTTGCGCAGTGGCGGTACCATAGTCAATGAGGTTTATCCGAGACGTGGTTATTGCTAGTTGAAAACTATTCCCAATACCCCGCGCTGGCGGCCTGAAACATGGCCGCCGGTCGCAATTTTTGAATGTACTCAAGGGAGCATCATATTAAAACAAACGTCAGACTCAATGGTTATTTATTTTAGGCATTAAATTTTTCTACGTGCTATCGTGTTTTAGTGTTCAAAAATATATAACAACAGTGAGCTACTACATGCCCTATTCATTGTAGAGTTCATGACTGTAGATTTCTGAAGGCCTTCTGCATTTGAATCTAAGTCAGGTGAACATTTTGAGATTTCTCCAATATATCAAAGCCAAATAAATAGAACAAAATTCTACTGCGGTTTTCACGCCGTCGTCCTTTATCGAATAGTTGTCTGCTACTTGCCGAATGTTTTCGTTTTCCTTATTTTGAAATGTATTGCATAAGTGGAGTATTGATTTTCCATTTACCGTAGTTTTAACGTTTTTGGCTCTGTCACTCGTTGAAAAACATTTGCCCAGCTATAAGCCCTGGAGAAAAATCGGAACCATCTATGGCAAGACTGCAGTTCAAATCTTGACAGACCAATAAGGGAGAAATCTCAATATTTTCTCATCCAAATGGGTTGGGGCAGCAGACGACACATGCAAGTCACATTGTTGCCATTGGCCAAATCACACACATGTCAGACAGCTCAATCCGTCACATTTGTTCAATTTTTACCTTTCATTGATTTTTATGGACAAACTATTACTTCAATGAGTAGCATCAATACCCCCAAAAGTATTCACAGCTTATGAGAAGTCCCATGAAAATGTTCAAAAATATGGACCGAAGTCTAGAAACTATAATCGTACTCCCTGAAAATAGGGTCAAATCCTACCTGCCTACTTTGCCCGCATGACAGATTTTAGCAGGGTTAATGTCTCCTTCAACAAATCTTCCGAGAACTACTATTAAAATAAAGAAGTCATCTTTTTTTCAAAATAGCAATGATAATTTACATAGCTATGTATAACATTTCAAAAACGCATATTACGTGGCGTGTGTTTAAATCAACCGATAAAGACTTTGTTTATATATTTGTGATTTAATTTTATGGAAATAAATATTTAAAGCCTTTAACACTGCCTTGTTTATGTTTTGTATCGTCACGACATTTTTGCTGTCAAAGTTAGCTTTGCGCAGTGGCGGTACCATAGTCAATGAGGTTTATCCGAGACGTGGTTATTGCTAGTTGAAAACTACTCCCAATACCCCGCGCTGGCGGCCTGAAACATGGCCGCCGGTCGCAATTTTTGAATGCTCTCAAGGGAGCATCATATTAAAACAAACGTCAGACTCAATGGTTATTAATTTTAGGCATCAAATTTTTCTACGTGCTATCGTGTTTTAGTTTTCAAAAATATATAACAACAGTGAGCTACTACATGCCCTATTCATTGTAGAGTTCATGACTGTAGATTTCTGAAGGCCTTCTATTCTTGTATCGCGCATTTGAATCTAAGTCAGGTGAAAATTTTGAGATTTCTCCAATATGTCAAAGCCAAATAAATAGAACAAAATTCTACTGCGGTTTTCACGCCGTCGTCCTTTGTCGAACAGTTGTCCGCTACTTGCCGAATGTCTTGGTTTTCCTTATTTTGAAATGTATTGCATAAGTGGAGTATTCATTTTCCATTTACCGTAGTTTTAACGTTTTTGGCTCTGTCACTCGTTGAAAAACATTCGCCCAGCTATAAGCCCTGGAGAAAATTCGGAACCATCTATGGCAAGACTGCAGTTCAAATCTTGACAGACCAATAAGGGAGAAATCTCAATATTTTCTCATCCAAATGGGTTGGGGCTGCAGACGACACATGCAAGTCACATTGTTGCCATTGACCAAATCACACACATGTCAGACAGCTCAATCCGTCACATTTGTTCAATTTTTACCTTTTATTGATTTTTATGGACAAACTATTACTTCAATGAGTAGCATCAATACCCCCAAATGTATTCACAGCTTATGAGAAGTCCCATGAAAATGTTCAAAAAATATGGACCGAAGTCTAGAAACTATAATCGTACTCCCTGAAAAAGAGCAAATCCTACCTGTCTACTTTGCCCGCATGACAGATTTTATCAGGGCTAATGTCTCCTTCAACAAATCTTCCGAGAACTACTTTTAAAATAAAGAAGTCATCTTTTTTTCAAAATAGCAATGACAATTTACATAGCTATGTATAACATTTTAAAAACGCATATTACGTGGCGTGTGTTTAAATCAACCGCTAAAGACTTTGTTTATATATTTGTGATTTAATTTTATGGAAATAAATAGTTAAAGCCTTTAACACTGCCTTGTTTATGTTTTGTATCGTCACGACATTTTTACTATCAAAGTTAGCTTTGCGCAGTGGCGGTACCATAGTCAATGAGGTTTATCCGAGACGTGGTTATTGCTAGTTGAAAACTATTCCCAATACCCCGCGCTGGCGGCCTGAAACATGGCCGCCGGTCGCAATTTTTGAATGCTCTCAAGGGAGCATCATATTAAAACAAACGTCAGACCCAATGGTTATTTATTTTAGGCATTAAATTTTTCTACGTGCTATCGTGTTTTAGTGTTCAAAAATATATAACAACAGTGAGCTACTACATGCCCTATTCATTGTAGAGTTCGTGACTGTAGATTTTTGAAGGCCTTCTATCCTTGTATCGCGCATTTGAATCTAAGTCAGGTGAAAATTTTGAGATTTCTCCAATATTTCAAAGCCAAATAAATAGAACAAAATTCTACTGCGGTTTTCACGCCGTCGTCCTTTATCGAATAGTTGTCCGCTACTTGCCGAATGTCTTGGTTTTCCTTATTTTGAAATGTATTGCATAAGTGGAGTATTGATTTTCCATTTACCATAGTTTTAACGTTTTTGGCTCTGTCACTCGTTGAAAAACATTCGCCCAGCTATAAGCCCTGGAGAAAAATCGGAACCATCTATGGCGAGACTGCAGTTCAAATCTTGACAGACCAATAAGGGAGAAATCTCAATATTTTCTCATACAAATGGGTTGGGGCTGCATACGACACATGCAAGTCACATTGTTGCCATTGGCCAAATCACACACATGTCAGACAGCTAAATCCGTCACATTTGTTCACTTATTAACTTTCATTGATTTTTATGGGCAAACTATTACTTCAATGAGTAACATCAATACCCCCAAAAGTATTCACAGCTTATGAGAAGTCCCATGAAAATGTTCAAAAAATATGGACCAAAGTCTAGAAACTATAATCGTACTCCCTGAAAAAGGGAAAATCCTACCTGTCTACTTTGCCCGCATGACAGATTTTATTCACATTTGTTCAATTTTTACCTTTCATTGATTTTTATAAACAAACTATTACTTCAATGAGTAGCATCAATACCCCCAAAAGTATTCACAGCTTATGAGAAGTCCCATGAAAATGTTCAAAAAATATGGACCGAAGTCTAGAAACTATAATCGTACTCCCTGAAAAAGAGCAAATCCTACCTGTCTACTTTGCCCGCATGACAGATTTTATCAGGGCTAATGTCTCCTTCAACAAATCTTCCGAGAACTACTATTAAAATAAAGAAGTCATCTTTTTTTCAAAATAGCAATGACAATTTACATAGCTATGTATAACATTTCAAAAACGCATATCACGTGGCGTGTGTTTAAATCAACCGATAAATACTTTGTTTATATATTTGTGATTTAATTTTATGGAAATAAATAGTTAAAGCCTTTAACACTGCCTTGTTTATGTTTTGTATCGTCACGTCATTTTTACTATCAAAGTTAGCTTTGCGCAGTGGCGGTACCATAGTCAATGAGGTTTACCCGAGACGTGGTTATTGCTAGTTGAAAACTATTCCCAATACCCCGCGCTGGCGGCCTGAAACATGGCCGCCGGTCGCAATTTTTGAATGCTCTCAAGGGAGCATCATATTAAAACAAACGTCAGACCCAATGGTTATTTATTTTAGGCATTAAATTTTTCTACGTGCTATCGTGTTTTAGTGTTCAAAAATATATAACAACAGTGAGCTACTACATGCCCTATTCATTGTAGAGTTCGTGACTGTAGATTTCTGAAGGCCTTCTATCCTTGTATCGCGCATTTGAATCTAAGTCAGGTGAAAATTTTGAGATTTCTCCAATATTTCAAAGCCAAATAAATAGAACAAAATTCTACTGCGGTTTTCACGCCGTCGTCCTTTATCGAATAGTTGTCCGCTACTTGCCGAATGTCTTGGTTTTCCTTATTTTGAAATGTATTGCATAAGTGGAGTATTGATTTTCCATTTACCGTAGTTTTAACGTTTTTGGCTCTGTCACTCGTTGAAAAACATTCGCCCAGCTATAAGCCCTGGAGAAAAATCGGAACCATCTATGGCGAGACTGCAGTTCAAATCTTGACAGACCAATAAGGGAGAAATCTCAATATTTTCTCATACAAATGGGTTGGGGCTGCATACGACACATGCAAGTCACATTGTTGCCATTGGCCAAATCACACACATGTCAGACAGCTCAATCCGTCACATTTGTTCACTTATTAACTTTCATTGATTTTTATGGGCAAACTATTACTTCAATGAGTAGCATCAATACCCCCAAAAGTATTCACAGCTTATGAGAAGTCCCATGAAAATGTTCAAAAAATATGGACCAAAGTCTAGAAACTATAATCGTACTCCCTGAAAAAGGGAAAATCCTACCTGTCTACTTTGCCCGCATGACAGATTTTATTCACATTTGTTTAATTTTTACCTTTCATTGATTTTTATGGACAAACTATTACTTCAATGAGTAGCATCACTACCCCCAAATGTATTCACAGCTTATGAGAAGTCCCATGAAAATGTTCAATAAATATGGACCGAAGTCTAGAAACTATAATCGTACTCCCTGAAAAAGGGAAAATCCTACCTGTCTACTTTGCCCGCATGACAGATTTTATTCACATTTGTTTAATTTTTACCTTTCATTGATTTTTATGGACAAACTATTACTTCAATGAGTAGCATCAATACCCCCAAAAGTATTCACAGCTTATGAGAAGTCCCATGAAAATGTTCAAAAAATATGGACCAAAGTCTAGAAACTATAATCGTACTCCCTGAAAAAGGGAAAATCCTACCTGTCTACTTTGCCCGCATGACAGATTTTATTCACATTCGTTTAATTTTTACCTTTCATTGATTTTTATGGACAAACTATTACTTCAATGAGTAGCATCACTACCCCCAAATGTATTCACAGCTTATGAGAAGTCCCATGAAAATGTTCAATAAATATGGACCGAAGTCTAGAAACTATAATCGTACTCCCTGAAAAAGGGAAAATCCTACCTGTCTACTTTGCCCGCATGACAGATTTTATTCACATTTGTTTAATTTTTACCTTTCATTGATTTTTATGGACAAACTATTACTTCAATGAGTAGCATCACTACCCCCAAATGTATTCACAGCTTATGAGAAGTCCCATGAAAATGTTCAAAAAATATGGACCGAAGTCTAGAAACTATAATCGTACTCCCTGAAAAAGGGAAAATCCTACCTGTCTACTTTGCCCGCATGACAGATTTTATTCACATTTGTTTAATTTTAACCTTTCATTGATTTTATGGACAAACTATTACTTCAATGAGTAGCATCAATACCCCCAAAAGTATTCACAGCTTATGAGAAGTCCCATGAAAATGTTAAAAAAATATGGACCGAAGTCTAGAAACTATAATCGTACTCCCTGAAAAAGGGAAAATCCTACCTGTCTACTTTGCCCGCATGACAGATTTTATTCACATTTGTTCAATTTTTACCTTTCATTGATTTTTATGGACAAACTATTACTTCAATGAGTAGCATCACTACCCCCAAATGTATTCACAGCTTATGAGAAGTCCCATGAAAATGTTCAAAAAATATGGACCGAAGTCTAGAAACTATAATCGTACTCCCTGAAAAAGAGCAAATCCTACCTGTCTACTTTGCCCGCATGACAGATTTTATCAGGGCTAATGTCTCCTTCAACAAATCTTCCGAGAACTACTATTAAAATAAAGAAGTCATCTTTTTTTCAAAATAGCAATGACAATTTACATAGCTATGTATAACATTTCAAAAACGCATATCACGTGGCGTGTGTTTAAATCAACCGATAAATACTTTGTTTATATATTTGTGATTTAATTTTATGGAAATAAATAGTTAAAGCCTTTAACACTGCCTTGTTTATGTTTTGTATCGTCACGTCATTTTTACTATCAAAGTTAGCTTTGCGCAGTGGCGGTACCATAGTCAATGAGGTTTACCCGAGACGTGGTTATTGCTAGTTGAAAACTATTCCCAATACCCCGCGCTGGCGGCCTGAAACATGGCCGCCGGTCGCAATTTTTGAATGCTCTCAAGGGAGCATCATATTAAAACAAACGTCAGACCCAATGGTTATTTATTTTAGGCATTAAATTTTTCTACGTGCTATCGTGTTTTAGTGTTCAAAAATATATAACAACAGTGAGCTACTACATGCCCTATTCATTGTAGAGTTCGTGACTGTAGATTTCTGAAGGCCTTCTATCCTTGTATCGCGCATTTGAATCTAAGTCAGGTGAAAATTTTGAGATTTCTCCAATATTTCAAAGCCAAATAAATAGAACAAAATTCTACTGCGGTTTTCACGCCGTCGTCCTTTATCGAATAGTTGTCCGCTACTTGCCGAATGTCTTGGTTTTCCTTATTTTGAAATGTATTGCATAAGTGGAGTATTGATTTTCCATTTACCGTAGTTTTAACGTTTTTGGCTCTGTCACTCGTTGAAAAACATTCGCCCAGCTATAAGCCCTGGAGAAAAATCGGAACCATCTATGGCGAGACTGCAGTTCAAATCTTGACAGACCAATAAGGGAGAAATCTCAATATTTTCTCATACAAATGGGTTGGGGCTGCATACGACACATGCAAGTCACATTGTTGCCATTGGCCAAATCACACACATGTCAGACAGCTCAATCCGTCACATTTGTTCACTTATTAACTTTCATTGATTTTTATGGGCAAACTATTACTTCAATGAGTAGCATCAATACCCCCAAAAGTATTCACAGCTTATGAGAAGTCCCATGAAAATGTTCAAAAAATATGGACCAAAGTCTAGAAACTATAATCGTACTCCCTGAAAAAGGGAAAATCCTACCTGTCTACTTTGCCCGCATGACAGATTTTATTCACATTTGTTTAATTTTTACCTTTCATTGATTTTTATGGACAAACTATTACTTCAATGAGTAGCATCACTACCCCCAAATGTATTCACAGCTTATGAGAAGTCCCATGAAAATGTTCAATAAATATGGACCGAAGTCTAGAAACTATAATCGTACTCCCTGAAAAAGGGAAAATCCTACCTGTCTACTTTGCCCGCATGACAGATTTTATTCACATTTGTTTAATTTTTACCTTTCATTGATTTTTATGGACAAACTATTACTTCAATGAGTAGCATCACTACCCCCAAATGTATTCACAGCTTATGAGAAGTCCCATGAAAATGTTCAATAAATATGGACCGAAGTCTAGAAACTATAATCGTACTCCCTGAAAAAGGGAAAATCCTACCTGTCTACTTTGCCCGCATGACAGATTTTATTCTCATTTGTTTAATTTTTACCTTTCATTGATTTTTATTGACAAACTATTACTTCAATGAGTAGCATCACTACCCCCAAATGTATTCACAGCTTATGAGAAGTCCCATGAAAATGTTCAAAAAATATGGACCGAAGTCTAGAAACTATAATCGTACTCCCTGAAAAAGGGAAAATCCTACCTGTCTACTTTGCCCGCATGACAGATTTTATTCACATTTGTTCAATTTTTACCTTTCATTGATTTTTATGGACAAACTATTACTTCAATGAGTAGCATCACTACCCCCAAATGTATTCACAGCTTATGAGAAGTCCCATGAAAATGTTCAAAAAATATGGACCGAAGTCTAGAAACTATAATCGTACTCCCTGAAAAAGAGCAAATCCTACCTGTCTACTTTGCCCGCATGACAGATTTTATCAGGGCTAATGTCTCCTTCAACAAATCTTCCGAGAACTACTTTTAAAATAAAGAAGTCATCTTTTTTTCAAAATAGCAATGACAATTTACATAGCTATGTATAACATTTTAAAAACGCATATTACGTGGCGTGTGTTTAAATCAACCGCTAAAGACTTTGTTTATATATTTGTGATTTAATTTTATGGAAATAAATAGTTAAAGCCTTTAACACTGCCTTGTTTATGTTTTGTATCGTCACGACATTTTTACTATCAAAGTTAGCTTTGCGCAGTGGCGGTACCATAGTCAATGAGGTTTATCCGAGACGTGGTTATTGCTAGTTGAAAACTATTCCCAATACCCCGCGCTGGCGGCCTGAAACATGGCCGCCGGTCGCAATTTTTGAATGCTCTCAAGGGAGCATCATATTAAAACAAACGTCAGACCCAATGGTTATTTATTTTAGGCATTAAATTTTTCTACGTGCTATCGTGTTTTAGTGTTCAAAAATATATAACAACAGTGAGCTACTACATGCCCTATTCATTGTAGAGTTCGTGACTGTAGATTTCTGAAGGCCTTCTATCCTTGTATCGCGCATTTGAATCTAAGTCAGGTGAAAATTTTGAGATTTCTCCAATATTTCAAAGCCAAATAAATAGAACAAAATTCTACTGCGGTTTTCACGCCGTCGTCCTTTATCGAATAGTTGTCCGCTACTTGCCGAATGTCTTGGTTTTCCTTATTTTGAAATGTATTGCATAAGTGGAGTATTGATTTTCCATTTACCGTAGTTTTAACGTTTTTGGCTCTGTCACTCGTTGAAAAACATTCGCCCAGCTATAAGCCCTGGAGAAAAATCGGAACCATCTATGGCGAGACTGCAGTTCAAATCTTGACAGACCAATAAGGGAGAAATCTCAATATTTTCTCATACAAATGGGTTGGGGCTGCATACGACACATGCAAGTCACATTGTTGCCATTGGCCAAATGACACACATGTCAGACAGCTCAATCCGTCACATTTGTTCACTTATTAACTTTCATTGATTTTTATGGGCAAACTATTACTTCAATGAGTAGCATCAATACCCCCAAAAGTATTCACAGCTTATGAGAAGTCCCATGAAAATGTTCAAAAAATATGGACCAAAGTCTAGAAACTATAATCGTACTCCCTGAAAAAGGGAAAATCCTACCTGTCTACTTTGCCCGCATGACAGATTTTATTCACATTTGTTTAATTTTTACCTTTCATTGATTTTTATGGACAAACTATTACTTCAATGAGTAGCATCACTACCCCCAAATGTATTCACAGCTTATGAGAAGTCCCATGAAAATGTTCAATAAATATGGACCGAAGTCTAGAAACTATAATCGTACTCCCTGAAAAAGGGAAAATCCTACCTGTCTACTTTGCCCGCATGACAGATTTTATTCACATTTGTTTAATTTTTACCTTTCATTGATTTTTATGGACAAACTATTACTTCAATGAGTAGCATCACTACCCCCAAATGTATTCACAGCTTATGAGAAGTCCCATGAAAATGTTCAATAAATATGGACCGAAGTCTAGAAACTATAATCGTACTCCCTGAAAAAGGGAAAATCCTACCTGTCTACTTTGCCCGCATGACAGATTTTATTCACATTTGTTCAATTTTTACCTTTCATTGATTTTTATGGACAAACTATTACTTCAATGAGTAGCATCACTACCCCCAAATGTATTCACAGCTTATGAGAAGTCCCATGAAAATGTTCAAAAAATATGGACCGAAGTCTAGAAACTATAATCGTACTCCCTGAAAAAGAGCAAATCCTACCTGTCTACTTTGCCCGCATGACAGATTTTATCAGGGCTAATGTCTCCTTCAACAAATCTTCCGAGAACTACTTTTAAAATAAAGAAGTCATCTTTTTTTCAAAATAGCAATGACAATTTACATAGCTATGTATAACATTTTAAAAACGCATATTACGTGGCGTGTGTTTAAATCAACCGCTAAAGACTTTGTTTATATATTTGTGATTTAATTTTATGGAAATAAATAGTTAAAGCCTTTAACACTGCCTTGTTTATGTTTTGTATCGTCACGACATTTTTACTATCAAAGTTAGCTTTGCGCAGTGGCGGTACCATAGTCAATGAGGTTTATCCGAGACGTGGTTATTGCTAGTTGAAAACTATTCCCAATACCCCGCGCTGGCGGCCTGAAACATGGCCGCCGGTCGCAATTTTTGAATGCTCTCAAGGGAGCATCATATTAAAACAAACGTCAGACCCAATGGTTATTTATTTTAGGCATTAAATTTTTCTACGTGCTATCGTGTTTTAGTGTTCAAAAATATATAACAACAGTGAGCTACTACATGCCCTATTCATTGTAGAGTTCGTGACTGTAGATTTCTGAAGGCCTTCTATCCTTGTATCGCGCATTTGAATCTAAGTCAGGTGAAAATTTTGAGATTTCTCCAATATTTCAAAGCCAAATAAATAGAACAAAATTCTACTGCGGTTTTCACGCCGTCGTCCTTTATCGAATAGTTGTCCGCTACTTGCCGAATGTCTTGGTTTTCCTTATTTTGAAATGTATTGCATAAGTGGAGTATTGATTTTCCATTTACCGTAGTTTTAACGTTTTTGGCTCTGTCACTCGTTGAAAAACATTCGCCCAGCTATAAGCCCTGGAGAAAAATCGGAACCATCTATGGCGAGACTGCAGTTCAAATCTTGACAGACCAATAAGGGAGAAATCTCAATATTTTCTCATACAAATGGGTTGGGGCTGCATACGACACATGCAAGTCACATTGTTGCCATTGGCCAAATGACACACATGTCAGACAGCTCAATCCGTCACATTTGTTCACTTATTAACTTTCATTGATTTTTATGGGCAAACTATTACTTCAATGAGTAGCATCAATACCCCCAAAAGTATTCACAGCTTATGAGAAGTCCCATGAAAATGTTCAAAAAATATGGACCAAAGTCTAGAAACTATAATCGTACTCCCTGAAAAAGGGAAAATCCTACCTGTCTACTTTGCCCGCATGACAGATTTTATTCACATTTGTTTAATTTTTACCTTTCATTGATTTTTATGGACAAACTATTACTTCAATGAGTAGCATCACTACCCCCAAATGTATTCACAGCTTATGAGAAGTCCCATGAAAATGTTCAATAAATATGGACCGAAGTCTAGAAACTATAATCGTACTCCCTGAAAAAGGGAAAATCCTACCTGTCTACTTTGCCCGCATGACAGATTTTATTCACATTTGTTTAATTTTTACCTTTCATTGATTTTTATGGACAAACTATTACTTCAATGAGTAGCATCACTACCCCCAAATGTATTCACAGCTTATGAGAAGTCCCATGAAAATGTTCAATAAATATGGACCGAAGTCTAGAAACTATAATCGTACTCCCTGAAAAAGGGAAAATCCTACCTGTCTACTTTGCCCGCATGACAGATTTTATTCTCATTTGTTTAATTTTTACCTTTCATTGATTTTTATGGACAAACTATTACTTCAATGAGTAGCATCACTACCCCCAAATGTATTCACAGCTTATGAGAAGTCCCATGAAAATGTTCAAAAAATATGGACCGAAGTCTAGAAACTATAGTCGTACTCCCTGAAAAAGGGAAAATCCTACCTGTCTACTTTGCCCGCATGACAGATTTTATTCACATTTGTTCAATTTTTACCTTTCATTGATTTTTATGGACAAACTATTACTTCAATGAGTAGCATCACTACCCCCAAATGTATTCACAGCTTATGAGAAGTCCCATGAAAATGTTCAAAAAATATGGACCGAAGTCTAGAAACTATAATCGTACTCCCTGAAAAAGGGAAAATCCTACCTGTCTACTTTGCCCGCATGACAGATTTTATTCACATTTGTTTAATTTTTACCTTTCATTGATTTTTATGGACAAACTATTACTTCAATGAGTAGCATCACTACCCCCAAATGTATTCACAGCTTATGAGAAGTCCCATGAAAATGTTCAATAAATATGGACCGAAGTCTAGAAACTATAATCGTACTCCCTGAAAAAGGGAAAATCCTACCTGTCTACTTTGCCCGCATGACAGATTTTATTCACATTTGTTTAATTTTTACCTTTCATTGATTTTTATGGACAAACTATTACTTCAATGAGTAGCATCACTACCCCCAAATGTATTCACAGCTTATGAGAAGTCCCATGAAAATGTTCAATAAATATGGACCGAAGTCTAGAAACTATAATCGTACTCCCTGAAAAAGGGAAAATCCTACCTGTCTACTTTGCCCGCATGACAGATTTTATTCTCATTTGTTTAATTTTTACCTTTCATTGATTTTTATGGACAAACTATTACTTCAATGAGTAGCATCACTACCCCCAAATGTATTCACAGCTTATGAGAAGTCCCATGAAAATGTTCAAAAAATATGGACCGAAGTCTAGAAACTATAGTCGTACTCCCTGAAAAAGGGAAAATCCTACCTGTCTACTTTGCCCGCATGACAGATTTTATTCACATTTGTTCAATTTTTACCTTTCATTGATTTTTATGGACAAACTATTACTTTAATGAGTAGCATCACTACCCCCAAATGTATTCACAGCTTATGAGAAGTCCCATGAAAATGTTCAAAAAATATGGACCGAAGTCTAGAAACTATAATCGTACTCCCTGAAAAAGAGCAAATCCTACCTGTCTACTTTGCCCGCATGACAGATTTTATCAGGGCTAATGTCTCCTTCAACAAATCTTCCGAGAACTACTTTTAAAATAAAGAAGTCATCTTTTTTTCAAAATAGCAATGACAATTTACATAGCTATGTATAACATTTTAAAAACGCATATTACGTGGCGTGTGTTTAAATCAACCGCTAAAGACTTTGTTTATATATTTGTGATTTAATTTTATGGAAATAAATAGTTAAAGCCTTTAACACTGCCTTGTTTATGTTTTGTATCGTCACGACATTTTTACTATCAAAGTTAGCTTTGCGCAGTGGCGGTACCATAGTCAATGAGGTTTATCCGAGACGTGGTTATTGCTAGTTGAAAACTATTCCCAATACCCCGCGCTGGCGGCCTGAAACATGGCCGCCGGTCGCAATTTTTGAATGCTCTCAAGGGAGCATCATATTAAAACAAACGTCAGACCCAATGGTTATTTATTTTAGGCATTAAATTTTTCTACGTGCTATCGTGTTTTAGTGTTCAAAAATATATAACAACAGTGAGCTACTACATGCCCTATTCATTGTAGAGTTCGTGACTGTAGATTTCTGAAGGCCTTCTATCCTTGTATCGCGCATTTGAATCTAAGTCAGGTGAAAATTTTGAGATTTCTCCAATATTTCAAAGCCAAATAAATAGAACAAAATTCTACTGCGGTTTTCACGCCGTCGTCCTTTATCGAATAGTTGTCCGCTACTTGCCGAATGTCTTGGTTTTCCTTATTTTGAAATGTATTGCATAAGTGGAGTATTGATTTTCCATTTACCGTAGTTTTAACGTTTTTGGCTCTGTCACTCGTTGAAAAACATTCGCCCAGCTATAAGCCCTGGAGAAAAATCGGAACCATCTATGGCGAGACTGCAGTTCAAATCTTAACAGACCAATAAGGGAGAAATCTCAATATTTTCTCATACAAATGGGTTGGGGCTGCATACGACACATGCAAGTCACATTGTTGCCATTGGCCAAATCACACACATGTCAGACAGCTCAATCCGTCACATTTGTTCACTTATTAACTTTCATTGATTTTTATGGGCAAACTATTACTTCAATGAGTAACATCAATACCCCCAAAAGTATTCACAGCTTATGAGAAGTCCCATGAAAATGTTAAAAAAATATGGACCAAAGTCTAGAAACTATAATCGTACTCCCTGAAAAAGGGAAAATCCTACCTGTCTACTTTGCCCGCATGACAGATTTTATTCACATTTGTTCAATTTTTACCTTTCATTGATTTTTATGGACAAACTATTACTTCAATGAGTAGCATCACTACCCCCAAATGTATTCACAGCTTATGAGAAGTCCCATGAAAATGTTCAAAAAATATGGACCGAAGTCTAGAAACTATAATCGTACTCCCTGAAAAAGGGAAAATCCTACCTGTCTACTTTGCCCGCATGACAGATTTTATTCACATTTGTTCAATTTTTACCTTTCATTGATTTTTATGGACAAACTATTACTTCAATGAGTAGCATCACTACCCCCAAATGTATTCACAGCTTATGAGAAGTCCCATGAAAATGTTCAAAAAATATGGACCGAAGTCTAGAAACTATAATCGTACTCCCTGAAAAAGAGCAAATCCTACCTGTCTACTTTGCCCGCATGACAGATTTTATCAGGGCTAATGTCTCCTTCAACAAATCTTCCGAGAACTACTTTTAAAATAAAGAAGTCATCTTTTTTTCAAAATAGCAATGACAATTTACATAGCTATGTATAACATTTTAAAAACGCATATTACGTGGCGTGTGTTTAAATCAACCGCTAAAGACTTTGTTTATATATTTGTGATTTAATTTTATGGAAATAAATAGTTAAAGCCTTTAACACTGCCTTGTTTATGTTTTGTATCGTCACGACATTTTTACTATCAAAGTTAGCTTTGCGCAGTGGCGGTACCATAGTCAATGAGGTTTATCCGAGACGTGGTTATTGCTAGTTGAAAACTATTCCCAATACCCCGCGCTGGCGGCCTGAAACATGGCCGCCGGTCGCAATTTTTGAATGCTCTCAAGGGAGCATCATATTAAAACAAACGTCAGACCCAATGGTTATTTATTTTAGGCATTAAATTTTTCTACGTGCTATCGTGTTTTAGTGTTCAAAAATATATAACAACAGTGAGCTACTACATGCCCTATTCATTGTAGAGTTCGTGACTGTAGATTTCTGAAGGCCTTCTATCCTTGTATCGCGCATTTGAATCTAAGTCAGGTGAAAATTTTGAGATTTCTCCAATATTTCAAAGCCAAATAAATAGAACAAAATTCTACTGCGGTTTTCACGCCGTCGTCCTTTATCGAATAGTTGTCCGCTACTTGCCGAATGTCTTGGTTTTCCTTATTTTGAAATGTATTGCATAAGTGGAGTATTGATTTTCCATTTACCGTAGTTTTAACGTTTTTGGCTCTGTCACTCGTTGAAAAACATTCGCCCAGCTATAAGCCCTGGAGAAAAATCGGAACCATCTATGGCGAGACTGCAGTTCAAATCTTGACAGACCAATAAGGGAGAAATCTCAATATTTTCTCATACAAATGGGTTGGGGCTGCATACGACACATGCAAGTCACATTGTTGCCATTGGCCAAATCACACACATGTCAGACAGCTCAATCCGTCACATTTGTTCACTTATTAACTTTCATTGATTTTTATGGGCAAACTATTACTTCAATGAGTAGCATCAATACCCCCAAAAGTATTCACAGCTTATGAGAAGTCCCATGAAAATGTTCAAAAAATATGGACCAAAGTCTAGAAACTATAATCGTACTCCCTGAAAAAGGGAAAATCCTACCTGTCTACTTTGCCCGCATGACAGATTTTATTCACATTTGTTTAATTTTTACCTTTCATTGATTTTTATGGACAAACTATTACTTCAATGAGTAGCATCACTACCCCCAAATGTATTCACAGCTTATGAGAAGTCCCATGAAAATGTTCAAAAAATATGGACCGAAGTCTAGAAACTATAATCGTACTCCCTGAAAAAGAGCAAATCCTACCTGTCTACTTTGCCCGCATGACAGATTTTATCAGGGCTAATGTCTCCTTCAACAAATCTTCCGAGAACTACTTTTAAAATAAAGAAGTCATCTTTTTTTCAAAATAGCAATGACAATTTACATAGCTATGTATAACATTTTAAAAACGCATATTACGTGGCGTGTGTTTAAATCAACCGCTAAAGACTTTGTTTATATATTTGTGATTTAATTTTATGGAAATAAATAGTTAAAGCCTTTAACACTGCCTTGTTTATGTTTTGTATCGTCACGACATTTTTACTATCAAAGTTAGCTTTGCGCAGTGGCGGTACCATAGTCAATGAGGTTTATCCGAGACGTGGTTATTGCTAGTTGAAAACTATTCCCAATACCCCGCGCTGGCGGCCTGAAACATGGCCGCCGGTCGCAATTTTTGAATGCTCTCAAGGGAGCATCATATTAAAACAAACGTCAGACCCAATGGTTATTTATTTTAGGCATTAAATTTTTCTACGTGCTATCGTGTTTTAGTGTTCAAAAATATATAACAACAGTGAGCTACTACATGCCCTATTCATTGTAGAGTTCGTGACTGTAGATTTCTGAAGGCCTTCTATCCTTGTATCGCGCATTTGAATCTAAGTCAGGTGAAAATTTTGAGATTTCTCCAATATTTCAAAGCCAAATAAATAGAACAAAATTCTACTGCGGTTTTCACGCCGTCGTCCTTTATCGAATAGTTGTCCGCTACTTGCCGAATGTCTTGGTTTTCCTTATTTTGAAATGTATTGCATAAGTGGAGTATTGATTTTCCATTTACCGTAGTTTTAACGTTTTTGGCTCTGTCACTCGTTGAAAAACATTCGCCCAGCTATAAGCCCTGGAGAAAAATCGGAACCATCTATGGCGAGACTGCAGTTCAAATCTTGACAGACCAATAAGGGAGAAATCTCAATATTTTCTCATACAAATGGGTTGGGGCTGCATACGACACATGCAAGTCACATTGTTGCCATTGGCCAAATCACACACATGTCAGACAGCTCAATCCGTCACATTTGTTCACTTATTAACTTTCATTGATTTTTATGGGCAAACTATTACTTCAATGAGTAGCATCAATACCCCCAAAAGTATTCACAGCTTATGAGAAGTCCCATGAAAATGTTCAAAAAATATGGACCAAAGTCTAGAAACTATAATCGTACTCCCTGAAAAAGGGAAAATCCTACCTGTCTACTTTGCCCGCATGACAGATTTTATTCACATTTGTTTAATTTTTACCTTTCATTGATTTTTATGGACAAACTATTACTTCAATGAGTAGCATCACTACCCCCAAATGTATTCACAGCTTATGAGAAGTCCCATGAAAATGTTCAATAAATATGGACCGAAGTCTAGAAACTATAATCGTACTCCCTGAAAAAGGGAAAATCCTACCTGTCTACTTTGCCCGCATGACAGATTTTATTCACATTTGTTTAATTTTTACCTTTCATTGATTTTTATGGACAAACTATTACTTCAATGAGTAGCATCACTACCCCCAAATGTATTCACAGCTTATGAGAAGTCCCATGAAAATGTTCAATAAATATGGACCGAAGTCTAGAAACTATAATCGTACTCCCTGAAAAAGGGAAAATCCTACCTGTCTACTTTGCCCGCATGACAGATTTTATTCTCATTTGTTTAATTTTTACCTTTCATTGATTTTTATGGACAAACTATTACTTCAATGAGTAGCATCACTACCCCCAAATGTATTCACAGCTTATGAGAAGTCCCATGAAAATGTTCAAAAAATATGGACCGAAGTCTAGAAACTATAGTCGTACTCCCTGAAAAAGGGAAAATCCTACCTGTCTACTTTGCCCGCATGACAGATTTTATTCACATTTGTTCAATTTTTACCTTTCATTGATTTTTATGGACAAACTATTACTTCAATGAGTAGCATCACTACCCCCAAATGTATTCACAGCTTATGAGAAGTCCCATGAAAATGTTCAAAAAATATGGACCGAAGTCTAGAAACTATAATCGTACTCCCTGAAAAAGAGCAAATCCTACCTGTCTACTTTGCCCGCATGACAGATTTTATCAGGGCTAATGTCTCCTTCAACAAATCTTCCGAGAACTACTTTTAAAATAAAGAAGTCATCTTTTTTTCAAAATAGCAATGACAATTTACATAGCTATGTATAACATTTTAAAAACGCATATTACGTGGCGTGTGTTTAAATCAACCGCTAAAGACTTTGTTTATATATTTGTGATTTAATTTTATGGAAATAAATAGTTAAAGCCTTTAACACTGCCTTGTTTATGTTTTGTATCGTCACGACATTTTTACTATCAAAGTTAGCTTTGCGCAGTGGCGGTACCATAGTCAATGAGGTTTATCCGAGACGTGGTTATTGCTAGTTGAAAACTATTCCCAATACCCCGCGCTGGCGGCCTGAAACATGGCCGCCGGTCGCAATTTTTGAATGCTCTCAAGGGAGCATCATATTAAAACAAACGTCAGACCCAATGGTTATTTATTTTAGGCATTAAATTTTTCTACGTGCTATCGTGTTTTAGTGTTCAAAAATATATAACAACAGTGAGCTACTACATGCCCTATTCATTGTAGAGTTCGTGACTGTAGATTTCTGAAGGCCTTCTATCCTTGTATCGCGCATTTGAATCTAAGTCAGGTGAAAATTTTGAGATTTCTCCAATATTTCAAAGCCAAATAAATAGAACAAAATTCTACTGCGGTTTTCACGCCGTCGTCCTTTATCGAATAGTTGTCCGCTACTTGCCGAATGTCTTGGTTTTCCTTATTTTGAAATGTATTGCATAAGTGGAGTATTGATTTTCCATTTACCGTAGTTTTAACGTTTTTGGCTCTGTCACTCGTTGAAAAACATTCGCCCAGCTATAAGCCCTGGAGAAAAATCGGAACCATCTATGGCGAGACTGCAGTTCAAATCTTGACAGACCAATAAGGGAGAAATCTCAATATTTTCTCATACAAATGGGTTGGGGCTGCATACGACACATGCAAGTCACATTGTTGCCATTGGCCAAATCACACACATGTCAGACAGCTCAATCCGTCACATTTGTTCACTTATTAACTTTCATTGATTTTTATGGGCAAACTATTACTTCAATGAGTAGCATCAATACCCCCAAAAGTATTCACAGCTTATGAGAAGTCCCATGAAAATGTTCAAAAAATATGGACCAAAGTCTAGAAACTATAATCGTACTCCCTGAAAAAGGGAAAATCCTACCTGTCTACTTTGCCCGCATGACAGATTTTATTCACATTTGTTTAATTTTTACCTTTCATTGATTTTTATGGACAAACTATTACTTCAATGAGTAGCATCACTACCCCCAAATGTATTCACAGCTTATGAGAAGTCCCATGAAAATGTTCAATAAATATGGACCGAAGTCTAGAAACTATAATCGTACTCCCTGAAAAAGGGAAAATCCTACCTGTCTACTTTGCCCGCATGACAGATTTTATTCACATTTGTTTAATTTTTACCTTTCATTGATTTTTATGGACAAACTATTACTTCAATGAGTAGCATCACTACCCCCAAATGTATTCACAGCTTATGAGAAGTCCCATGAAAATGTTCAATAAATATGGACCGAAGTCTAGAAACTATAATCGTACTCCCTGAAAAAGGGAAAATCCTACCTGTCTACTTTGCCCGCATGACAGATTTTATTCTCATTTGTTTAATTTTTACCTTTCATTGATTTTTATGGACAAACTATTACTTCAATGAGTAGCATCACTACCCCCAAATGTATTCACAGCTTATGAGAAGTCCCATGAAAATGTTCAAAAAATATGGACCGAAGTCTAGAAACTATAGTCGTACTCCCTGAAAAAGGGAAAATCCTACCTGTCTACTTTGCCCGCATGACAGATTTTATTCACATTTGTTCAATTTTTACCTTTCATTGATTTTTATGGACAAACTATTACTTCAATGAGTAGCATCACTACCCCCAAATGTATTCACAGCTTATGAGAAGTCCCATGAAAATGTTCAAAAAATATGGACCGAAGTCTAGAAACTATAATCGTACTCCCTGAAAAAGGGAAAATCCTACCTGTCTACTTTGCCCGCATGACAGATTTTATTCACATTTGTTTAATTTTTACCTTTCATTGATTTTTATGGACAAACTATTACTTCAATGAGTAGCATCACTACCCCCAAATGTATTCACAGCTTATGAGAAGTCCCATGAAAATGTTCAATAAATATGGACCGAAGTCTAGAAACTATAATCGTACTCCCTGAAAAAGGGAAAATCCTACCTGTCTACTTTGCCCGCATGACAGATTTTATTCACATTTGTTTAATTTTTACCTTTCATTGATTTTTATGGACAAACTATTACTTCAATGAGTAGCATCACTACCCCCAAATGTATTCACAGCTTATGAGAAGTCCCATGAAAATGTTCAATAAATATGGACCGAAGTCTAGAAACTATAATCGTACTCCCTGAAAAAGGGAAAATCCTACCTGTCTACTTTGCCCGCATGACAGATTTTATTCTCATTTGTTTAATTTTTACCTTTCATTGATTTTTATGGACAAACTATTACTTCAATGAGTAGCATCACTACCCCCAAATGTATTCACAGCTTATGAGAAGTCCCATGAAAATGTTCAAAAAATATGGACCGAAGTCTAGAAACTATAGTCGTACTCCCTGAAAAAGGGAAAATCCTACCTGTCTACTTTGCCCGCATGACAGATTTTATTCACATTTGTTCAATTTTTACCTTTCATTGATTTTTATGGACAAACTATTACTTCAATGAGTAGCATCACTACCCCCAAATGTATTCACAGCTTATGAGAAGTCCCATGAAAATGTTCAAAAAATATGGACCGAAGTCTAGAAACTATAATCGTACTCCCTGAAAAAGAGCAAATCCTACCTGTCTACTTTGCCCGCATGACAGATTTTATCAGGGCTAATGTCTCCTTCAACAAATCTTCCGAGAACTACTTTTAAAATAAAGAAGTCATCTTTTTTTCAAAATAGCAATGACAATTTACATAGCTATGTATAACATTTTAAAAACGCATATTACGTGGCGTGTGTTTAAATCAACCGCTAAAGACTTTGTTTATATATTTGTGATTTAATTTTATGGAAATAAATAGTTAAAGCCTTTAACACTGCCTTGTTTATGTTTTGTATCGTCACGACATTTTTACTATCAAAGTTAGCTTTGCGCAGTGGCGGTACCATAGTCAATGAGGTTTATCCGAGACGTGGTTATTGCTAGTTGAAAACTATTCCCAATACCCCGCGCTGGCGGCCTGAAACATGGCCGCCGGTCGCAATTTTTTAATGCTCTCAAGGGAGCATCATATTAAAACAAACGTCAGACCCAATGGTTATTTATTTTAGGCATTAAATTTTTCTACGTGCTATCGTGTTTTAGTGTTCAAAAATATATAACAACAGTGAGCTACTACATGCCCTATTCATTGTAGAGTTCGTGACTGTAGATTTCTGAAGGCCTTCTATCCTTGTATCGCGCATTTGAATCTAAGTCAGGTGAAAATTTTGAGATTTCTCCAATATTTCAAAGCCAAATAAATAGAACAAAATTCTACTGCGGTTTTCACGCCGTCGTCCTTTATCGAATAGTTGTCCGCTACTTGCCGAATGTCTTGGTTTTCCTTATTTTGAAATGTATTGCATAAGTGGAGTATTGATTTTCCATTTACCGTAGTTTTAACGTTTTTGGCTCTGTCACTCGTTGAAAAACATTCGCCCAGCTATAAGCCCTGGAGAAAAATCGGAACCATCTATGGCGAGACTGCAGTTCAAATCTTAACAGACCAATAAGGGAGAAATCTCAATATTTTCTCATACAAATGGGTTGGGGCTGCATACGACACATGCAAGTCACATTGTTGCCATTGGCCAAATCACACACATGTCAGACAGCTCAATCCGTCACATTTGTTCACTTATTAACTTTCATTGATTTTTATGGGCAAACTATTACTTCAATGAGTAACATCAATACCCCCAAAAGTATTCACAGCTTATGAGAAGTCCCATGAAAATGTTAAAAAAATATGGACCAAAGTCTAGAAACTATAATCGTACTCCCTGAAAAAGGGAAAATCCTACCTGTCTACTTTGCCCGCATGACAGATTTTATTCACATTTGTTCAATTTTTACCTTTCATTGATTTTTATGGACAAACTATTACTTCAATGAGTAGCATCACTACCCCCAAATGTATTCACAGCTTATGAGAAGTCCCATGAAAATGTTCAAAAAAAATGGACCGAAGTCTAGAAACTATAATCGTACTCCCTGAAAAAGAGCAAATCCTACCTGTCTACTTTGCCCGCATGACAGATTTTATCAGGGCTAATGTCTCCTTCAACAAATCTTCCGAGAACTACTTTTAAAATAAAGAAGTCATCTTTTTTTCAAAATAGCAATGACAATTTACATAGCTATGTATAACATTTTAAAAACGCATATTACGTGGCGTGTGTTTAAATCAACCGCTAAAGACTTTGTTTATATATTTGTGATTTAATTTTATGGAAATAAATAGTTAAAGCCTTTAACACTGCCTTGTTTATGTTTTGTATCGTCACGACATTTTTACTATCAAAGTTAGCTTTGCGCAGTGGCGGTACCATAGTCAATGAGGTTTATCCGAGACGTGGTTATTGCTAGTTGAAAACTATTCCCAATACCCCGCGCTGGCGGCCTGAAACATGGCCGCCGGTCGCAATTTTTGAATGCTCTCAAGGGAGCATCATATTAAAACAAACGTCAGACCCAATGGTTATTTATTTTAGGCATTAAATTTTTCTACGTGCTATCGTGTTTTAGTGTTCAAAAATATATAACAACAGTGAGCTACTACATGCCCTATTCATTGTAGAGTTCGTGACTGTAGATTTCTGAAGGCCTTCTATCCTTGTATCGCGCATTTGAATCTAAGTCAGGTGAAAATTTTGAGATTTCTCCAATATTTCAAAGCCAAATAAATAGAACAAAATTCTACTGCGGTTTTCACGCCGTCGTCCTTTATCGAATAGTTGTCCGCTACTTGCCGAATGTCTTGGTTTTCCTTATTTTGAAATGTATTGCATAAGTGGAGTATTGATTTTCCATTTACCGTAGTTTTAACGTTTTTGGCTCTGTCACTCGTTGAAAAACATTCGCCCAGCTATAAGCCCTGGAGAAAAATCGGAACCATCTATGGCGAGACTGCAGTTCAAATCTTAACAGACCAATAAGGGAGAAATCTCAATATTTTCTCATACAAATGGGTTGGGGCTGCATACGACACATGCAAGTCACATTGTTGCCATTGGCCAAATCACACACATGTCAGACAGCTCAATCCGTCACATTTGTTCACTTATTAACTTTCATTGATTTTTATGGGCAAACTATTACTTCAATGAGTAACATCAATACCCCCAAAAGTATTCACAGCTTATGAGAAGTCCCATGAAAATGTTAAAAAAATATGGACCAAAGTCTAGAAACTATAATCGTACTCCCTGAAAAAGGGAAAATCCTACCTGTCTACTTTGCCCGCATGACAGATTTTATTCACATTTGTTTAATTTTTACCTTTCATTGATTTTTATGGACAAACTATTACTTCAATGAGTAGCATCACTACCCCCAAATGTATTCACAGCTTATGAGAAGTCCCATGAAAATGTTCAAAAAATATGGACCGAAGTCTAGAAACTATAATCGTACTCCCTGAAAAAGAGCAAATCCTACCTGTCTACTTTGCCCGCATGACAGATTTTATCAGGGCTAATGTCTCCTTCAACAAATCTTCCGAGAACTACTTTTAAAATAAAGAAGTCATCTTTTTTCAAAATAGCAATGACAATTTACATAGCTATGTATAACATTTTAAAAACGCATATTACGTGGCGTGTGTTTAAATCAACCGCTAAAGACTTTGTTTATATATTTGTGATTTAATTTTATGGAAATAAATAGTTAAAGCCTTTAACACTGCCTTGTTTATGTTTTGTATCGTCACGACATTTTTACTATCAAAGTTAGCTTTGCGCAGTGGCGGTACCATAGTCAATGAGGTTTATCCGAGACGTGGTTATTGCTAGTTGAAAACTATTCCCAATACCCCGCGCTGGCGGCCTGAAACATGGCCGACGGTCGCAATTTTTGAATGCTCTCAAGGGAGCATCATATTAAAACAAACGTCAGACCCAATGGTTATTTATTTTAGGCATTAAATTTTTCTACGTGCTATCGTGTTTTAGTGTTCAAAAATATATAACAACAGTGAGGTACTACATGCCCTATTCATTGTAGAGTTCGTGACTGTAGATTTCTGAAGGCCTTCTATCCTTGTATCGCACATTTGAATCTAAGTCAGGTGAAAATTTTGAGATTTCTCCAATATTTCAAAGCCAAATAAATAGAACAAAATTCTACTGCGGTTTTCACGCCGTCGTCCTTTATCGAATAGTTGTCCGCTACTTGCCGAATGTCTTGGTTTTCCTTATTTTGAAATGTATTGCATAAGTGGAGTATTGATTTTCCATTTACCGTAGTTTTAACGTTTTTGGCTCTGTCACTCGTTGAAAAACATTCGCCCAGCTATAAGCCCTGGAGAAAAATCGGAACCATCTATGGCGAGACTGCAGTTCAAATCTTGACAGACCAATAAGGGAGAAATCTCAATATTTTCTCATACAAATGGGTTGGGGCTGCATACGACACATGCAAGTCACATTGTTGCCATTGGCCAAATCACACACATGTCAGACAGCTCAATCCGTCACATTTGTTCACTTATTAACTTTCATTGATTTTTATGGGCAAACTATTACTTCAATGAGTAACATCAATACCCCCAAAAGTATTCACAGCTTATGAGAAGTCCCATGAAAATGTTCAAAAAATATGGACCAAAGTCTAGAAACTATAATCGTACTCCCTGAAAAAGGGAAAATCCTACCTGTCTACTTTGCCCGCATGACAGATTTTATTCACATTTGTTCAATTTTTACCTTTCATTGATTTTTATAAACAAACTATTACTTCAATGAGTAGCATCAATACCCCCAAAAGTATTCACAGCTTATGAGAAGTCCCATGAAAATGTTCAAAAAATATGGACCGAAGTCTAGAAACTATAATCGTACTCCCTGAAAAAGGGAAAATCCTACCTGTCTACTTTGCCCGCATGACAGATTTTATCAGGGCTAATGTCTCCTTCAACAAATCTTCCGAGAACTACTATTAAAATAAAGAAGTCATCTTTTTTTCAAAATAGCAATGACAATTTACATAGCTATGTATAACATTTCAAAAACGCATATTACGTGGCGTGTGTTTAAATCAACCGCTAAAGACTTTGTTTATATATTTGTGATTTAATTTTATGGAAATAAATAGTTAAAGCCTTTAACACTGCCTTGTTTATGTTTTGTATCGTCACGACATTTTTACTATCAAAGTTAGCTTTGCGCAGTGGCGGTACCATAGTCAATGAGGTTTATCCGAGACGTGGTTATTGCTAGTTGAAAACTATTCCCAATACCCCGCGCTGGCGGCCTGAAACATGGCCGCCGGTCGCAATTTTTGAATGCTCTCAAGGGAGCATCATATTAAAACAAACGTCAGACCCAATGGTTATTTATTTTAGGCATTAAATTTTTCTACGTGCTATCGTGTTTTAGTGTTCAAAAATATATAACAACAGTGAGCTACTACATGCCCTATTCATTGTAGAGTTCGTGACTGTAGATTTCTGAAGGCCTTCTATCCTTGTATCGCGCATTTGAATCTAAGTCAGGTGAAAATTTTGAGATTTCTCCAATATTTCAAAGCCAAATAAATAGAACAAAATTCTACTGCGGTTTTCACGCCGTCGTCCTTTATCGAATAGTTGTCCGCTACTTGCCGAATGTCTTGGTTTTCCTTATTTTGAAATGTATTGCATAAGTGGAGTATTGATTTTCCATTTACCGTAGTTTTAACGTTTTTGGCTCTGTCACTCGTTGAAAAACATTCGCCCAGCTATAAGCCCTGGAGAAAAATCGGAACCATCTATGGCGAGACTGCAGTTCAAATCTTGACAGACCAATAAGGGAGAAATCTCAATATTTTCTCATACAAATGGGTTGGGGCTGCATACGACACATGCAAGTCACATTGTTGCCATTGGCCAAATCACACACATGTCAGACAGCTCAATCCGTCACATTTGTTCACTTATTAACTTTCATTGATTTTTATGGGCAAACTATTACTTCAATGAGTAGCATCAATACCCCCAAAAGTATTCACAGCTTATGAGAAGTCCCATGAAAATGTTCAAAAAATATGGACCAAAGTCTAGAAACTATAATCGTACTCCCTGAAAAAGGGAAAATCCTACCTGTCTACTTTGCCCGCATGACAGATTTTATTCACATTTGTTCAATTTTTACCTTTCATTGATTTTTATAAACAAACTATTACTTCAATGAGTAGCATCAATACCCCCAAAAGTATTCACAGCTTATGAGAAGTCCCATGAAAATGTTAAAAAAATATGGACCGAAGTCTAGAAACTATAATCGTACTCCCTAAAAAAGGGAAAATCCTACCTGTCTACTTTGCCCGCATGACAGATTTTATTCACATTTGTTCAATTTTTACCTTTCATTGATTTTTATGGACAAACTATTACTTCAATGAGTAGCATCACTACCCCCAAATGTATTCACAGCTTATGAGAAGTCCCATGAAAATGTTCAAAAAATATGGACCGAAGTCTAGAAACTATAATCGTACTCCCTGAAAAAGAGCAAATCCTACCTGTCTACTTTGCCCGCATGACAGATTTTATCAGGGCTAATGTCTCCTTCAACAAATCTTCCGAGAACTACTATTAAAATAAAGAAGTCATCTTTTTTTCAAAATAGCAATGACAATTTACATAGCTATGTATAACATTTCAAAAACGCATATTACGTGGCGTGTGTTTAAATCAACCGCTAAAGACTTTGTTTATATATTTGTGATTTAATTTTATGGAAATAAATAGTTAAAGCCTTTAACACTGCCTTGTTTATGTTTTGTATCGTCACGACATTTTTACTATCAAAGTTAGCTTTGCGCAGTGGCGGTACCATAGTCAATGAGGTTTATCCGAGACGTGGTTATTGCTAGTTGAAAACTATTCCCAATACCCCGCGCTGGCGGCCTGAAACATGGCCGCCGGTCGCAATTTTTGAATGCTCTCAAGGGAGCATCATATTAAAACAAACGTCAGACCCAATGGTTATTTATTTTAGGCATTAAATTTTTCTACGTGCTATCGTGTTTTAGTGTTCAAAAATATATAACAACAGTGAGCTACTACATGCCCTATTCATTGTAGAGTTCGTGACTGTAGATTTCTGAAGGCCTTCTATCCTTGTATCGCGCATTTGAATCTAAGTCAGGTGAAAATTTTGAGATTTCTCCAATATTTCAAAGCCAAATAAATAGAACAAAATTCTACTGCGGTTTTCACGCCGTCGTCCTTTATCGAATAGTTGTCCGCTACTTGCCGAATGTCTTGGTTTTCCTTATTTTGAAATGTATTGCATAAGTGGAGTATTGATTTTCCATTTACCGTAGTTTTAACGTTTTTGGCTCTGTCACTCGTTGAAAAACATTCGCCCAGCTATAAGCCCTGGAGAAAAATCGGAACCATCTATGGCGAGACTGCAGTTCAAATCTTGACAGACCAATAAGGGAGAAATCTCAATATTTTCTCATACAAATGGGTTGGGGCTGCATACGACACATGCAAGTCACATTGTTGCCATTGGCCAAATTACACACATGTCAGACAGCTCAATCCGTCACATTTGTTCACTTATTAACTTTCATTGATTTTTATGGGCAAACTATTACTTCAATGAGTAACATCAATACCCCCAAAAGTATTCACAGCTTATGAGAAGTCCCATGAAAATGTTCAAAAAATATGGACCAAAGTCTAGAAACTATAATCGTACTCCCTGAAAAAGGGAAAATCCTACCTGTCTACTTTGCCCGCATGACAGATTTTATTCACATTTGTTCAATTTTTACCTTTCATTGATTTTTATAAACAAACTATTACTTCAATGAGTAGCATCAATACCCCCAAAAGTATTCACGGCTTATGAGAAGTCCCATGAAAATGTTAAAAAAATATGGACCGAAGTCTAGAAACTATAATCGTACTCCCTGAAAAAGGGAAAATCCTACCTGTCTACTTTGCCCGCATGACAGATTTTATTCACATTTGTTCAATTTTTACCTTTCATTGATTTTTATGGACAAACTATTACTTCAATGAGTAGCATCACTACCCCCAAATGTATTCACAGCTTATGAGAAGTCCCATGAAAATGTTCAAAAAATATGGACCGAAGTCTAGAAACTATAATCGTACTCCCTGAAAAAGAGCAAATCCTACCTGTCTACTTTGCCCGCATGACAGATTTTATCAGGGCTAATGTCTCCTTCAACAAATCTTCCGAGAACTACTATTAAAATAAAGAAGTCATCTTTTTTTCAAAATAGCAATGACAATTTACATAGCTATGTATAACATTTCAAAAACGCATATTACGTGGCGTGTGTTTAAATCAACCGCTAAAGACTTTGTTTATATATTTGTGATTTAATTTTATGGAAATAAATAGTTAAAGCCTTTAACACTGCCTTGTTTATGTTTTGTATCGTCACGACATTTTTACTATCAAAGTTAGCTTTGCGCAGTGGCGGTACCATAGTCAATGAGGTTTACCCGAGACGTGGTTATTGCTAGTTGAAAACTATTCCCAATACCCCGCGCTGGCGGCCTGAAACATGGCCGCCGGTCGCAATTTTTGAATGCTCTCAAGGGAGCATCATATTAAAACAAACGTCAGACCCAATGGTTATTTATTTTAGGCATTAAATTTTTCTACGTGCTATCGTGTTTTAGTGTTCAAAAATATATAACAACAGTGAGCTACTACATGCCCTATTCATTGTAGAGTTCGTGACTGTAGATTTCTGAAGGCCTTCTATCCTTGTATCGCGCATTTGAATCTAAGTCAGGTGAAAATTTTGAGATTTCTCCAATATTTCAAAGCCAAATAAATAGAACAAAATTCTACTGCGGTTTTCACGCCGTCGTCCTTTATCGAATAGTTGTCCGCTACTTGCCGAATGTCTTGGTTTTCCTTATTTTGAAATGTATTGCTTAAGTGGAGTATTGATTTTCCATTTACCGTAGTTTTAACGTTTTTGGCTCTGTCACTCGTTGAAAAACATTCGCCCAGCTATAAGCCCTGGAGAAAAATCGGAACCATCTATGGCGAGACTGCAGTTCAAATCTTGACAGACCAATAAGGGAGAAATCTCAATATTTTCTCATACAAATGGGTTGGGGCTGCATACGACACATGCAAGTCACATTGTTGCCATTGGCCAAATCACACACATGTCAGACAGCTCAATCCGTCACATTTGTTCACTTATTAACTTTCATTGATTTTTATGGGCAAACTATTACTTCAATGAGTAACATCAATACCCCCAAAAGTATTCACAGCTTATGAGAAGTCCCATGAAAATGTTCAAAAAATATGGACCAAAGTCTAGAAACTATAATCGTACTCCCTGAAAAAGGGAAAATCCTACCTGTCTACTTTGCCCGCATGACAGATTTTATTCACATTTGTTTAATTTTTACCTTTCATTGATTTTTATGGACAAAATATTACTTCAATGAGTAGCATCACTACCCCCAAATGTATTCACAGCTTATGAGAAGTCCCATGAAAATGTTCAAAAAATATGGACCGAAGTCTAGAAACTATAATCGTACTCCCTGAAAAAGAGCAAATCCTACCTGTCTACTTTGCCCGCATGACAGATTTTATCAGGGCTAATGTCTCCTTCAACAAATCTTCCGAGAACTACTTTTAAAATAAAGAAGTCATCTTTTTTTCAAAATAGCAATGACAATTTACATAGCTATGTATAACATTTTAAAAACGCATATTACGTGGCGTGTGTTTAAATCAACCGCTAAAGACTTTGTTTATATATTTGTGATTTAATTTTATGGAAATAAATAGTTAAAGCCTTTAACACTGCCTTGTTTATGTTTTGTATCGTCACGACATTTTTACTATCAAAGTTAGCTTTGCGCAGTGGCGGTACCATAGTCAATGAGGTTTATCCGAGACGTGGTTATTGCTAGTTGAAAACTATTCCCAATACCCCGCGCTGGCGGCCTGAAACATGGCCGACGGTCGCAATTTTTGAATGCTCTCAAGGGAGCATCATATTAAAACAAACGTCAGACCCAATGGTTATTTATTTTAGGCATTAAATTTTTCTACGTGCTATCGTGTTTTAGTGTTCAAAAATATATAACAACAGTGAGCTACTACATGCCCTATTCATTGTAGAGTTCGTGACTGTAGATTTCTGAAGGCCTTCTATCCTTGTATCGCGCATTTGAATCTAAGTCAGGTGAAAATTTTGAGATTTCTCCAATATTTCAAAGCCAAATAAATAGAACAAAATTCTACTGCGGTTTTCACGCCGTCGTCCTTTATCGAATAGTTGTCCGCTACTTGCCGAATGTCTTGGTTTTCCTTATTTTGAAATGTATTGCATAAGTGGAGTATTGATTTTCCATTTACCGTAGTTTTAACGTTTTTGGCTCTGTCACTCGTTGAAAAACATTCGCCCAGCTATAAGCCCTGGAGAAAAATCGGAACCATCTATGGCGAGACTGCAGTTCAAATCTTGACAGACCAATAAGGGAGAAATCTCAATATTTTCTCATACAAATGGGTTGGGGCTGCATACGACACATGCAAGTCACATTGTTGCCATTGGCCAAATCACACACATGTCAGACAGCTCAATCCGTCACATTTGTTCACTTATTAACTTTCATTGATTTTTATGGGCAAACTATTACTTCAATGAGTAGCATCAATACCCCCAAAAGTATTCACAGCTTATGAGAAGTCCCATGAAAATGTTCAAAAAATATGGACCAAAGTCTAGAAACTATAATCGTACTCCCTGAAAAAGGGAAAATCCTACCTGTCTACTTTGCCCGCATGACAGATTTTATTCACATTTGTTCAATTTTTACCTTTCATTGATTTTTATAAACAAACTATTACTTCAATGAGTAGCATCAATACCCCCAAAAGTATTCACAGCTTATGAGAAGTCCCATGAAAATGTTCAAAAAATATGGACCAAAGTCTAGAAACTATAATCGTACTCCCTGAAAAAGGGAAAATCCTACCTGTCTACTTTGCCCGCATGACAGATTTTATTCACATTTGTTTAATTTTTACCTTTCATTGATTTTTATGGACAAAATATTACTTCAATGAGTAGCATCACTACCCCCAAATGTATTCACAGCTTATGAGAAGTCCCATGAAAATGTTCAAAAAATATGGACCGAAGTCTAGAAACTATAATCGTACTCCCTGAAAAAGAGCAAATCCTACCTGTCTACTTTGCCCGCATGACAGATTTTATCAGGGCTAATGTCTCCTTCAACAAATCTTCCGAGAACTACACTGTACTTTTAAAATAAAGAAGTCATCTTTTTTTCAAAATAGCAATGACAATTTACATAGCTATGTATAACATTTTAAAAACGCATATTACGTGGCGTGTGTTTAAATCAACCGCTAAAGACTTTGTTTATATATTTGTGATTTAATTTTATGGAAATAAATAGTTAAAGCCTTTAACACTGCCTTGTTTATGTTTTGTATCGTCACGACATTTTTACTATCAAAGTTAGCTTTGCGCAGTGGCGGTACCATAGTCAATGAGGTTTATCCGAGACGTGGTTATTGCTAGTTGAAAACTATTCCCAATACCCCGCGCTGGCGGCCTGAAACATGGCCGACGGTCGCAATTTTTGAATGCTCTCAAGGGAGCATCATATTAAAACAAACGTCAGACCCAATGGTTATTTATTTTAGGCATTAAATTTTTCTACGTGCTATCGTGTTTTAGTGTTCAAAAATATATAACAACAGTGAGCTACTACATGCCCTATTCATTGTAGAGTTCGTGACTGTAGATTTCTGAAGGCCTTCTATCCTTGTATCGCGCATTTGAATCTAAGTCAGGTGAAAATTTTGAGATTTCTCCAATATTTCAAAGCCAAATAAATAGAACAAAATTCTACTGCGGTTTTCACGCCGTCGTCCTTTATCGAATAGTTGTCCGCTACTTGCCGAATGTCTTGGTTTTCCTTATTTTGAAATGTATTGCATAAGTGGAGTATTGATTTTCCATTTACCGTAGTTTTAACGTTTTTGGCTCTGTCACTCGTTGAAAAACATTCGCCCAGCTATAAGCCCTGGAGAAAAATCGGAACCATCTATGGCGAGACTGCAGTTCAAATCTTGACAGACCAATAAGGGAGAAATCTCAATATTTTCTCATACAAATGGGTTGGGGCTGCATACGACACATGCAAGTCACATTGTTGCCATTGGCCAAATCACACACATGTCAGACAGCTCAATCCGTCACATTTGTTCACTTATTAACTTTCATTGATTTTTATGGGCAAACTATTACTTCAATGAGTAGCATCAATACCCCCAAAAGTATTCACAGCTTATGAGAAGTCCCATGAAAATGTTCAAAAAATATGGACCAAAGTCTAGAAACTATAATCGTACTCCCTGAAAAAGGGAAAATCCTACCTGTCTACTTTGCCCGCATGACAGATTTTATTCACATTTGTTCAATTTTTACCTTTCATTGATTTTTATAAACAAACTATTACTTCAATGAGTAGCATCAATACCCCCAAAAGTATTCACAGCTTATGAGAAGTCCCATGAAAATGTTAAAAAAATATGGACCGAAGTCTAGAAACTATAATCGTACTCCCTAAAAAAGGGAAAATCCTACCTGTCTACTTTGCCCGCATGACAGATTTTATTCACATTTGTTCAATTTTTACCTTTCATTGATTTTTATGGACAAACTATTACTTCAATGAGTAGCATCACTACCCCCAAATGTATTCACAGCTTATGAGAAGTCCCATGAAAATGTTTAAAAAATATGGACCGAAGTCTAGAAACTATAATCGTACTCCCTGAAAAAGAGCAAATCCTACCTGTCTACTTTGCCCGCATGACAGATTTTATCAGGGCTAATGTCTCCTTCAACAAATCTTCCGAGAACTACTATTAAAATAAAGAAGTCATCTTTTTTTCAAAATAGCAATGACAATTTACATAGCTATGTATAACATTTCAAAAACGCATATTACGTGGCGTGTGTTTAAATCAACCGCTAAAGACTTTGTTTATATATTTGTGATTTAATTTTATGGAAATAAATAGTTAAAGCCTTTAACACTGCCTTGTTTATGTTTTGTATCGTCACGACATTTTTACTATCAAAGTTAGCTTTGCGCAGTGGCGGTACCATAGTCAATGAGGTTTATCCGAGACGTGGTTATTGCTAGTTGAAAACTATTCCCAATACCCCGCGCTGGCGGCCTGAAACATGGCCGCCGGTCGCAATTTTTGAATGCTCTCAAGGGAGCATCATATTAAAACAAACGTCAGACCCAATGGTTATTTATTTTAGGCATTAAATTTTTCTACGTGCTATCGTGTTTTAGTGTTCAAAAATATATAACAACAGTGAGCTACTACATGCCCTATTCATTGTAGAGTTCGTGACTGTAGATTTCTGAAGGCCTTCTATCCTTGTATCGCGCATTTGAATCTAAGTCAGGTGAAAATTTTGAGATTTCTCCAATATTTCAAAGCCAAATAAATAGAACAAAATTCTACTGCGGTTTTCACGCCGTCGTCCTTTATCGAATAGTTGTCCGCTACTTGCCGAATGTCTTGGTTTTCCTTATTTTGAAATGTATTGCATAAGTGGAGTATTGATTTTCCATTTACCGTAGTTTTAACGTTTTTGGCTCTGTCACTCGTTGAAAAACATTCGCCCAGCTATAAGCCCTGGAGAAAAATCGGAACCATCTATGGCGAGACTGCAGTTCAAATCTTGACAGACCAATAAGGGAGAAATCTCAATATTTTCTCATACAAATGGGTTGGGGCTGCATACGACACATGCAAGTCACATTGTTGCCATTGGCCAAATCACACACATGTCAGACAGCTCAATCCGTCACATTTGTTCACTTATTAACTTTCATTGATTTTTATGGGCAAACTATTACTTCAATGAGTAACATCAATACCCCCAAAAGTATTCACAGCTTATGAGAAGTCCCATGAAAATGTTCAAAAAATATGGACCAAAGTCTAGAAACTATAATCGTACTCCCTGAAAAAGGGAAAATCCTACCTGTCTACTTTGCCCGCATGACAGATTTTATTCACATTTGTTTAATTTTTACCTTTCATTGATTTTATGGACAAACTATTACTTCAATGAGTAGCATCAATACCCCCAAAAGTATTCACAGCTTATGAGAAGTCCCATGAAAATGTTAAAAAAATATGGACCGAAGTCTAGAAACTATAATCGTACTCCCTGAAAAAGGGAAAATCCTACCTGTCTACTTTGCCCGCATGACAGATTTTATTCACATTTGTTCAATTTTTACCTTTCATTGATTTTTATGGACAAACTATTACTTCAATGAGTAGCATCACTACCCCCAAATGTATTCACAGCTTATGAGAAGTCCCATGAAAATGTTCAAAAAATATGGACCAAGGTCTAGAAACTATAATCGTACTCCCTGAAAAAGAGCAAATCCTACCTGTCTACTTTGCCCGCATGACAGATTTTATCAGGGCTAATGTCTCCTTCAACAAATCTTCCGAGAACTACTATTAAAATAAAGAAGTCATCTTTTTTTCAAAATAGCAATGACAATTTACATAGCTATGTATAACATTTCAAAAACGCATATTACGTGGCGTGTGTTTAAATCAACCGCTAAAGACTTTGTTTATATATTTGTGATTTAATTTTATGGAAATAAATAGTTAAAGCCTTTAACACTGCCTTGTTTATGTTTTGTATCGTCACGACATTTTTACTATCAAAGTTAGCTTTGCGCAGTGGCGGTACCATAGTCAATGAGGTTTACCCGAGACGTGGTTATTGCTAGTTGAAAACTATTCCCAATACCCCGCGCTGGCGGCCTGAAACATGGCCGCCGGTCGCAATTTTTGAATGCTCTCAAGGGAGCATCATATTAAAACAAACGTCAGACACAATGGTTATTTATTTTAGGCATTAAATTTTTCTACGTGCTATCGTGTTTTAGTGTTCAAAAATATATAACAACAGTGAGCTACTACATGCCCTATTCATTGTAGAGTTCGTGACTGTAGATTTCTGAAGGCCTTCTATCCTTGTATCGCGCATTTGAATCTAAGTCAGGTGAAAATTTTGAGATTTCTCCAATATTTCAAAGCCAAATAAATAGAACAAAATTCTACTGCGGTTTTCACGCCGTCGTCCTTTATCGAATAGTTGTCCGCTACTTGCCGAATGTCTTGGTTTTCCTTATTTTGAAATGTATTGCATAAGTGGAGTATTGATTTTCCATTTACCGTAGTTTTAACGTTTTTGGCTCTGTCACTCGTTGAAAAACATTCGCCCAGCTATAAGCCCTGGAGAAAAATCGGAACCATCTATGGCGAGACTGCAGTTCAAATCTTGACAGACCAATAAGGGAGAAATCTCAATATTTTCTCATACAAATGGGTTGGGGCTGCATACGACACATGCAAGTCACATTGTTGCCATTGGCCAAATCACACACATGTCAGACAGCTCAATCCGTCACATTTGTTCACTTATTAACTTTCATTGATTTTTATGGGCAAACTATTACTTCAATGAGTAACATCAATACCCCCAAAAGTATTCACAGCTTATGAGAAGTCCCATGAAAATGTTAAAAAAATATGGACCAAAGTCTAGAAACTATAATCGTACTCCCTGAAAAAGGGAAAATCCTACCTGTCTACTTTGCCCGCATGACAGATTTTATTCACATTTGTTCAATTTTTACCTTTCATTGATTTTTATAAACAAACTATTACTTCAATGAGTAGCATCAATACCCCCAAAAGTATTCACAGCTTATGAGAAGTCCCATGAAAATGTTAAAAAAATATGGACCGAAGTCTAGAAACTATAATCGTACTCCCTGAAAAAGGGAAAATCCTACCTGTCTACTTTGCCCGCATGACAGATTTTATTCACATTTGTTTAATTTTAACCTTTCATTGATTTTATGGACAAACTATTACTTCAATGAGTAGCATCAATACCCCCAAAAGTATTCACAGCTTATGAGAAGTCCCATGAAAATGTTAAAAAAATATGGACCGAAGTCTAGAAACTATAATCGTACTCCCTGAAAAAGGGAAAATCCTACCTGTCTACTTTGCCCGCATGACAGATTTTATTCACATTTGTTTAATTTTTACCTTTCATTGATTTTTATGGACAAACTATTACTTCAATGAGTAGCATCACTACCCCCAAATGTATTCACAGCTTATGAGAAGTCCCATGAAAATGTTCAAAAAATATGGACCGAAGTCTAGAAACTATAATCGTACTCCCTGAAAAAGAGCAAATCCTACCTGTCTACTTTGCCCGCATGACAGATTTTATCAGGGCTAATGTCTCCTTCAACAAATCTTCCGAGAACTACTATTAAAATAAAGAAGTCATCTTTTTTTCAAAATAGCAATGACAATTTACATAGCTATGTATAACATTTCAAAAACGCATATTACGTGGCGTGTGTTTAAATCAACCGCTAAAGACTTTGTTTATATATTTGTGATTTAATTTTATGGAAATAAATAGTTAAAGCCTTTAACACTGCCTTGTTTATGTTTTGTATCGTCACGACATTTTTACTATCAAAGTTAGCTTTGCGCAGTGGCGGTACCATAGTCAATGAGGTTTACCCGAGACGTGGTTATTGCTAGTTGAAAACTATTCCCAATACCCCGCGCTGGCGGCCTGAAACATGGCCGCCGGTCGCAATTTTTGAATGCTCTCAAGGGAGCATCATATTAAAACAAACGTCAGACCCAATGGTTATTTATTTTAGGCATTAAATTTTTCTACGTGCTATCGTGTTTTAGTGTTCAAAAATATATAACAACAGTGAGCTACTACATGCCCTATTCATTGTAGAGTTCGTGACTGTAGATTACTGAAGGCCTTCTATCCTTGTATCGCGCATTTGAATCTAAGTCAGGTGAAAATTTTGAGATTTCTCCAATATTTCAAAGCCAAATAAATAGAACAAAATTCTACTGCGGTTTTCACGCCGTCGTCCTTTATCGAATAGTTGTCCGCTACTTGCCGAATGTCTTGGTTTTCCTTATTTTGAAATGTATTGCATAAGTGGAGTATTCATTTTCCATTTACCGTAGTTTTAACGTTTTTGGCTCTGTCACTCGTTGAAAAACATTCGCCCAGCTATAAGCCCTGGAGAAAAATCGGAACCATCTATGGCGAGACTGCAGTTCAAATCTTGACAGACCAATAAGGGAGAAATCTCAATATTTTCTCATACAAATGGGTTGGGGCTGCATACGACACATGCAAGTCACATTGTTGCCATTGGCCAAATCACACACATGTCAGACAGCTCAATCCGTCACATTTGTTCACTTATTAACTTTCATTGATTTTTATGGGCAAACTATTACTTCAATGAGTAACATCAATACCCCCAAAAGTATTCACAGCTTATGAGAAGTCCCATGAAAATGTTCAAAAAATATGGACCAAAGTCTAGAAACTATAATCGTACTCCCTGAAAAAGGGAAAATCCTACCTGTCTACTTTGCCCGCATGACAGATTTTATTCACATTTGTTCAATTTTTACCTTTCATTGATTTTTATAAACAAACTATTACTTCAATGAGTAGCATCAATACCCCCAAAAGTATTCACGGCTTATGAGAAGTCCCATGAAAATGTTAAAAAAATATGGACCGAAGTCTAGAAACTATAATCGTACTCCCTGAAAAAGGGAAAATCCTACCTGTCTACTTTGCCCGCATGACAGATTTTATTCACATTTGTTCAATTTTTACCTTTCATTGATTTTTATGGACAAACTATTACTTCAATGAGTAGCATCACTACCCCCAAATGTATTCACAGCTTATGAGAAGTCCCATGAAAATGTTAAAAAAATATGGACCGAAGTCTAGAAACTATAATCGTACTCCCTGAAAAAGAGCAAATCCTACCTGTCTACTTTGCCCGCATGACAGATTTTATCAGGGCTAATGTCTCCTTCAACAAATCTTCCGAGAACTACTATTAAAATAAAGAAGTCATCTTTTTTTCAAAATAGCAATGACAATTTACATAGCTATGTATAACATTTTAAAAACGCATATTACGTGGCGTGTGTTTAAATCAACCGCTAAAGACTTTGTTTATATATTTGTGATTTAATTTTATGGAAATAAATAGTTAAAGCCTTTAACACTGCCTTGTTTATGTTTTGTATCGTCACGACATTTTTACTATCAAAGTTAGCTTTGCGCAGTGGCGGTACCATAGTCAATGAGGTTTATCCGAGACGTGGTTATTGCTAGTTGAAAACTATTCCCAATACCCCGCGCTGGCGGCCTGAAACATGGCCGCCGGTCGCAATTTTTGAATGCTCTCAAGGGAGCATCATATTAAAACAAACGTCCGACCCAATGGTTATTTATTTTAGGCATTAAATTTTTCTACGTGCTATCGTGTTTTAGTGTTCAAAAATATATAACAACAGTGAGCTACTACATGCCCTATTCATTGTAGAGTTCGTGACTGTAGATTTCTGAAGGCCTTCTATCCTTGTATCGCGCATTTGAATCTAAGTCAGGTGAAAATTTTGAGATTTCTCCAATATTTCAAAGCCAAATAAATAGAACAAAATTCTACTGCGGTTTTCACGCCCTCGTCCTTTATCGAATAGTTGTCCGCTACTTGCCGAATGTCTTGGTTTTCCTTATTTTGAAATGTATTGCATAAGTGGAGTATTGATTTTCCATTTACCGTAGTTTTAACGTTTTTGGCTCTGTCACTCGTTGAAAAACATTCGCCCAGCTATAAGCCCTGGAGAAAAATCGGAACCATCTATGGCGAGACTGCAGTTCAAATCTTGACAGACCAATAAGGGAGAAATCTCAATATTTTCTCATACAAATGGGTTGGGGCTGCATACGACACATGCAAGTCACATTGTTGCCATTGGCCAAATCACACACATGTCAGACAGCTCAATCCGTCACATTTGTTCACTTATTAACTTTCATTGATTTTTATGGGCAAACTATTACTTCAATGAGTAACATCAATACCCCCAAAAGTATTCACAGCTTATGAGAAGTCCCATGAAAATGTTCAAAAAATATGGACCAAAGTCTAGAAACTATAATCGTACTCCCTGAAAAAGGGAAAATCCTACCTGTCTACTTTGCCCGCATGACAGATTTTATTCACATTTGTTCAATTTTTACCTTTCATTGATTTTTATAAACAAACTATTACTTCAATGAGTAGCATCAATACCCCCAAAAGTATTCACAGCTTATGAGAAGTCCCATGAAAATGTTAAAAAAATATGGACCGAAGTCTAGAAACTATAATCGTACTCCCTGAAAAAGGGAAAATCCTACCTGTCTACTTTGCCCGCATGACAGATTTTATTCACATTTGTTTAATTTTAACCTTTCATTGATTTTATGGACAAACTATTACTTCAATGAGTAGCATCAATACCCCCAAAAGTATTCACAGCTTATGAGAAGTCCCATGAAAATGTTAAAAAAATATGGACCGAAGTCTAGAAACTATAATCGTACTCCCTGAAAAAGGGAAAATCCTACCTGTCTACTTTGCCCGCATGACAGATTTTATTCACATTTGTTCAATTTTTACCTTTCATTGATTTTTATGGACAAACTATTACTTCAATGAGTAGCATCACTACCCCCAAATGTATTCACAGCTTATGAGAAGTCCCATGAAAATGTTCAAAAAATATGGACCGAAGTCTAGAAACTATAATCGTACTCCCTGAAAAAGAGCAAATCCTACCTGTCTACTTTGCCCGCATGACAGATTTTATCAGGGCTAATGTCTCCTTCAACAAATCTTCCGAGAACTACTATTAAAATAAAGAAGTCATCTTTTTTTCAAAATAGCAATGACAATTTACATAGCTATGTATAACATTTCAAAAACGCATATTACGTGGCGTGTGTTTAAATCAACCGCTAAAGACTTTGTTTATATATTTGTGATTTAATTTTATGGAAATAAATAGTTAAAGCCTTTAACACTGCCTTGTTTATGTTTTGTATCGTCACGACATTTTTACTATCAAAGTTAGCTTTGCGCAGTGGCGGTACCATAGTCAATGAGGTTTACCCGAGACGTGGTTATTGCTAGTTGAAAACTATTCCCAATACCCCGCGCTGGCGGCCTGAAACATGGCCGCCGGTCGCAATTTTTGAATGCTCTCAAGGGAGCATCATATTAAAACAAACGTCAGACCCAATGGTTATTTATTTTAGGCATTAAATTTTTCTACGTGCTATCGTGTTTTAGTGTTCAAAAATATATAACAACAGTGAGCTACTACATGCCCTATTCATTGTAGAGTTCGTGACTGTAGATTTCTGAAGGCCTTCTATCCTTGTATCGCGCATTTGAATCTAAGTCAGGTGAACATTTTGAGATTTCTCCAATATGTCAAAGCCAAATAAATAGAACAAAATTCTACTGCGGTTTTCACGCCGTCGTCCTTTATCGAATAGTTGTCCGCTACTTGCCGAATGTCTTGGTTTTCCTTATTTTGAAATGTATTGCATAAGTGGAGTATTGATTTTCCATTTACCGTAGTTTTAACGTTTTTGGCTCTGTCACTCGTTGAAAAACATTCGCCCAGCTATAAGCCCTGGAGAAAAATCGGAACCATCTATGGCGAGACTGCAGTTCAAATCTTGACAGACCAATAAGGGAGAAATCTCAATATTTTCTCATACAAATGGGTTGGGGCTGCATACGACACATGCAAGTCACATTGTTGCCATTGGCCAAATCACACACATGTCAGACAGCTCAATCCGTCACATTTGTTCACTTATTAACTTTCATTGATTTTTATGGGCAAACTATTACTTCAATGAGTAGCATCAATACCCCCAAAAGTATTCACAGCTTATGAGAAGTCCCATGAAAATGTTAAAAAAATATGGACCAAAGTCTAGAAACTATAATCGTACTCCCTGAAAAAGGGAAAATCCTACCTGTCTACTTTGCCCGCATGACAGATTTTATTCACATTTGTTCAATTTTTACCTTTCATTGATTTTTATAAACAAACTATTACTTCAATGAGTAGCATCAATACCCCCAAAAGTATTCACAGCTTATGAGAAGTCCCATGAAAATGTTAAAAAAATATGGACCGAAGTCTAGAAACTATAATCGTACTCCCTGAAAAAGGGAAAATCCTACCTGTCTACTTTGCCCGCATGACAGATTTTATTCACATTTGTTCAATTTTTACCTTTCATTGATTTTTATGGACAAACTATTACTTCAATGAGTAGCATCACTACCCCCAAATGTATTCACAGCTTATGAGAAGTCCCATGAAAATGTTCAAAAAATATGGACCGAAGTCTAGAAACTATAATCGTACTCCCTGAAAAAGAGCAAATCCTACCTGTCTACTTTGCCCGCATGACAGATTTTATCAGGGCTAATGTCTCCTTCAACAAATCTTCCGAGAACTACTATTAAAATAAAGAAGTCATCTTTTTTTCAAAATAGCAATGACAATTTACATAGCTATGTATAACATTTCAAAAACGCATATTACGTGGCGTGTGTTTAAATCAACCGCTAAAGACTTTGTTTATATATTTGTGATTTAATTTTATGGAAATAAATAGTTAAAGCCTTTAACACTGCCTTGTTTATGTTTTGTATCGTCACGACATTTTTACTATCAAAGTTAGCTTTGCGCAGTGGCGGTACCATAGTCAATGAGGTTTACCCGAGACGTGGTTATTGCTAGTTGAAAACTATTCCCAATACCCCGCGCTGGCGGCCTGAAACATGGCCGCCGGTCGCAATTTTTGAATGCTCTCAAGGGAGCATCATATTAAAACAAACGTCAGACCCAATGGTTATTTATTTTAGGCATTAAATTTTTCTACGTGCTATCGTGTTTTAGTGTTCAAAAATATATAACAACAGTGAGCTACTACATGCCCTATTCATTGTAGAGTTCGTGACTGTAGATTTCTGAAGGCCTTCTATCCTTGTATCGCGCATTTGAATCTAAGTCAGGTGAACATTTTGAGATTTCTCCAATATGTCAAAGCCAAATAAATAGAACAAAATTCTACTGCGGTTTTCACGCCGTCGTCCTTTATCGAATAGTTGTCCGCTACTTGCCGAATGTCTTGGTTTTCCTTATTTTGAAATGTATTGCATAAGTGGAGTATTGATTTTCCATTTACCGTAGTTTTAACGTTTTTGGCTCTGTCACTCGTTGAAAAACATTCGCCCAGCTATAAGCCCTGGAGAAAAATCGGAACCATCTATGGCGAGACTGCAGTTCAAATCTTGACAGACCAATAAGGGAGAAATCTCAATATTTTCTCATACAAATGGGTTGGGGCTGCATACGACACATGCAAGTCACATTGTTGCCATTGGCCAAATCACACACATGTCAGACAGCTCAATCCGTCACATTTGTTCACTTATTAACTTTCATTGATTTTTATGGGCAAACTATTACTTCAATGAGTAGCATCAATACCCCAAAAAGTATTCACAGCTTATGAGAAGTCCCATGAAAATGTTAAAAAAATATGGACCAAAGTCTAGAAACTATAATCGTACTCCCTGAAAAAGGGAAAATCCTACCTGTCTACTTTGCCCGCATGACAGATTTTATTCACATTTGTTCAATTTTTACCTTTCATTGATTTTTATGGACAAACTATTACTTCAATGAGTAGCATCAATACCCCCAAAAGTATTCACAGCTTATGAGAAGTCCCATGAAAATGTTTAAAAAATATGGACCGAAGTCTAGAAACTATAATCGTACTCCCTGAAAAAGGGAAAATCTTACCTGTCTACTTTGCCCGCATGACAGATTTTATCAGGGCTAATGTCTCCTTCAACAAATCTTCCGAGAACTACTTTTAAAATAAAGAAGTCGTCTTTTTTTCAAAATAGCAATGACAATTTACATAGCTATGTATAACATTTCAAAAACGCATATTACGTGGCGTGTGTTTAAATCAACCGCTAAAGACTTTGTTTATATATTTGTGATTTAATTTTATGGAAATAAATAGTTAAAGCCTTTAACACTGCCTTGTTTATGTTTTGTATCGTCACGACATTTTTACTATCAAAGTTAGCTTTGCGCAGTGGCGGTACCATAGTCAATGAGGTTTATCCGAGACGTGGTTATTGCTAGTTGAAAACTATTCCCAATACCCCGCGCTGGCGGCCTGAAACATGGCCGCCGGTCGCAATTTTTGAATGCTCTCAAGGGAGCATCATATTAAAACAAACGTCAGACTCAATGGTTATTTATTTTAGGCATTAAATTTTTCTACGTGCTATCGTGTTTTAGTGTTCAAAAATATATAACAACAGTGAGGTACTACATGCCCTATTCATTGTAGAGTTCGTGACTGTAGATTTCTGAAGGCCTTCTATCTTTGTATCGCGCATTTGAATCTAAGTCAGGTGAAAATTTTGAGATTTCTCCCAATATTTCAAAGCCAAATAAATAGAACAAAATTCTACTGCGGTTTTCACGCCGTCGTCCTTTATCGAATAGTTGTCCGCTACTTGCCGAATGTCTTGGTTTTCCTTATTTTGAAATGTATTGCATAAGTGGAGTATTGATTTTCCATTTACCGTAGTTTTAACGTTTTTGGCTCTGTCACTCGTTGAAAAACATTCGCCCAGCTATAAGCCCTGGAGAAAAATCTGAACCATCTATGGCAAGACTGCAGTTCAAATCTTGACAGACCAATAAGGGAGAAATCTCAATATTTTCTCATACAAATGGGTTGGGGCTGCATACGACACATGCAAGTCACATTGTTGCCATTGGCCAAATCACACACATGTCAGACAGCTCAATCCGTCACATTTGTTCACTTATTAACTTTCATTGATTTTTATGGGCAAACTATTACTTCAATGAGTAGCATCAATACCCCCAAAAGTATTCACAGCTTATAAGAAGTCCCATGAAAATGTTCAAAAAATATGGACCAAAGTCTAGAAACTATAATCGTACTCCCTGAAAAAGGGAAAATCCTACCTGTCTACTTTGCCCGCATGACAGATTTTATTCACATTTGTTCAATTTTTACCTTTCATTGATTTTTATAAACAAACTATTACTTCAATGAGTAGCATCAATACCCCCAAAAGTATTCACAGCTTAGGAGAAGTCCCATGAAAATGTTAAAAAAATATGGACCGAAGTCTAGAAACTATAATCGTACTCCCTGAAAAAGGGAAAATCTTACCTGTCTACTTTGCCCGCATGACAGATTTTATCAGGGCTAATGTCTCCTTCAACAAATCTTCCGAGAACTACTATTAAAATAAAGAAGTCGTCTTTTTTTCAAAATAGCAATGACAATTTACATAGCTATGTATAACATTTCAAAAACGCATATTACGTGGCGTGTGTTTAAATCAACCGCTAAAGACTTTGTTTATATATTTGTGATTTAATTTTATGGAAATAAATAGTTAAAGCCTTTAACACTGCCTTGTTTATGTTTTGTATCGTCACGACATTTTTACTATCAAAGTTAGCTTTGCGCAGTGGCGGTACCATAGTCAATGAGGTTTATCCGAGACGTGGTTATTGCTAGTTGAAAACTATTCCCAATACCCCGCGCTGGCGGCCTGAAACATGGCCGCCGGTCGCAATTTTTGAATGCTCTCAAGGGAGCATCATATTAAAACAAACGTCAGACTCAATGGTTATTTATTTTGGACATTAAATTTTTCTACGTGCTATCGTGTTTTAGTGTTCAAAAATATATAACAACAGTGAGCTACTACATGCCCTATTCATTGTAGAGTTCGTGACTGTAGATTTCTGAAGGCCTTCTATCTTTGTATCGCGCATTTGAATCTAAGTCAGGTGAAAATTTTGAGATTTCTCCCAATATTTCAAAGCCAAATAAATAGAACAAAATCCTACTGCGGTTTTCACGCCGTCGTCCTTTATCGAATAGTTGTCCGCTACTTGCCGAATGTCTTGGTTTTCCTTATTTTGAAATGTATTGCATAAGTGGAGTATGGATTTTCCATTTACCGTAGTTTTAACGTTTTTGGCTCTGTCACTCGTTGAAAAACATTCGCCCAGCTATAAGCCCTGGAAAAAAATCTGAACCATCTATGGCAAGACTGCAGTTCAAATCTTGACAGACCAATAAGGGAGAAATCTCAATATATTCTCATCCAAATGGGTTGGGGCTGCAGACGACACATGCAAGTCACGTTGTTGCCATTGGCCAAATCACACACATGTCAGACAGCTCAATCCGTCACATTTGTTCAATTTTTACCTTTCAATGATTTTTATGGACAAACTATTACTTCAATGAGTAGCATCACTACCCCCAAATGTATTCACAGCTTATGAGAAGTCCCATGAAAATGTTCAAAAATATGGACCGAAGTCTAGAAACTATAATCGTACTCCCTGGAAAAGGGAAAATCCTACCTGTCTACTTTGCCCGCATGACACATTTTATCAGAGCTAATGTCTCCTTCAACAAATCTTCCGAGAACTACTTTTAAAATAAAGAAGTCATCTTTTTTTCAAAATAGCAATGACAATTTACATAGCTATGTATAACATTTTAAAAACGCATATTACGTGGCGTGTTTAAATCAACCGATAAAGACTTTGTTTATATATTTGTGATTTAATTTTATGGAAATAAATATTTAAAGCCTTTAGCACTGCCTTGTTTATGTTTTGTATCGTCACGACATTTTTACTGTCAAAGTTAGCTTTGCGCAGTGGCGGTACCATAGTCAATGAGGTTTATCCGAGACGTGGTTATTGCTAGTTGAAAACTATTCCCAATACCCCGCGCTGGCGGCCTCAAAACATGGCCGCCGGTCGCAATTTTTGAATGCTCTCAAGGGAGCATCATATTAAAACAAACGTCAGACTCAATGGTTATTTATTTTGGGCATTACATTTTTCTACGTGCTATCGTGTTTTAGTGTTCAAAAATATATAACAACAGTGAGCTACTACATGCCCTATTCATTGTAGAGTTCATGACTGTAGATTTTTGAAGGCCTTCTGCATTTAAATCTAAGTCAGGTGAACATTTTGAGATTTCTCCAATATGTCAAAGCCAAATAAATAGAACAAAATCCTACTGCGGTTTTCACGCCGTCGTCCTTTATCGAATAGTTGTCCGCTACTTGCCGAATGTCTTGGTTTTCCTTATTTTGAAATGTATTGCATAAGTGGAGTATGGATTTTCCATTTACCGTAGTTTTAACGTTTTTGGCTCTGTCACTCGTTGAAAAACATTCGCCCAGCTATAAGCCCTGGAGAAAAATCGGAACCATCTATGGCAAGACTGCAGTTCAAATCTTGACAGACCAATAAGGGAGAAATCTCAATATATTCTCATCCAAATGGGTTGGGGCTGCAGACGACACATGCAAGTCACGTTGTTGCCATTGGCCAAATCACACACATGTCAGACAGCTCAATCCGTCACATTTGTTCAATTTTTACCTTTCAATGATTTTTATGGACAAACTATTACTTCAATGAGTAGCATCACTACCCCCAAATGTATTCACAGCTTATGAGAAGTCCCATGAAAATGTTCAAAAATATGGACCGAAGTCTAGAAACTATAATCGTACTCCCTGGAAAAGGGAAAAATCCTACCTGTCTACTTTGCCCGCATGACAGATTTTATCAGAGCTAATGTCTCCTTCAACAAATCTTCCGAGAACTACTTTTAAAATAAAGAAGTCATCTTTTTTTCAAAATAGCAATGACAATTTACATAGCTATGTATAACATTTTAAAAACGCATATTACGTGGCGTGTTTAAATCAACCGATAAAGACTTTGTTTATATATTTGTGATTTAATTTTATGGAAATAAATATTTAAAGCCTTTAGCACTGCCTTGTTTATGTTTTGTATCGTCACGACATTTTTACTGTCAAAGTTAGCTTTGCGCAGTGGCGGTACCATAGTCAATGAGGTTTATCCGAGACGTGGTTATTGCTAGTTGAAAACTATTCCCAATACCCCGCGCTGGCGGCCTCAAAACATGGCCGCCGGTCGCAATTTTTGAATGCTCTCAAGGGAGCATCATATTAAAACAAACGTCAGACTCAATGGTTATTTATTTTGGGCATTACATTTTTCTACGTGCTATCGTGTTTTAGTGTTCAAAAATATATAACAACAGTGAGCTACTACATGCCCTATTCATTGTAGAGTTCATGACTGTAGATTTTTGAAGGCCTTCTGCATTTAAATCTAAGTCAGGTGAACATTTTGAGATTTCTCCAATATGTCAAAGCCAAATAAATAGAACAAAATCCTACTGCGGTTTTCACGCCGTCGTCCTTTATCGAATAGTTGTCCGCTACTTGCCGAATGTCTTGGTTTTCCTTATTTTGAAATGTATTGCATAAGTGGAGTATGGATTTTCCATTTACCGTAGTTTTAACGTTTTTGGCTCTGTCACTCGTTGAAAAACATTCGCCCAGCTATAAGCCCTGGAGAAAAATCGGAACCATCTATGGCAAGACTGCAGTTCAAATCTTGACAGACCAATAAGGGAGAAATCTCAATATATTCTCATCCAAATGGGTTGGGGCTGCAGACAACACGTGCAAGTCACGTTGTTGCCATTGGCCAAATCACACACATGTCAGACAGCTCAATCCGTCACATTTGTTCAATTTTTACCTTTCAATGATTTTTATGAACAAACTATTACTTCAATGAGTAGCATCACTACCCCCAAATGTATTCACAGCTTATGAGAAGTCCCATGAAAATGTTCAAAAATATGGACCGAAGTCTAGAAACTATAATCGTACTCCCTGAAAAAGAGCAAATCCTACCTGTCTACTTTGCCCGCATGACAGATTTTATCAGGGCTAATGTCTCCTTCAACAAATCTTCCGAGAACTACTTTTAAAATAAAGAAGTCATCTTTTTTTCAAAATAGCAATGACAATTTACATAGCTATGTATAACATTTTAAAAACGCATATTACGTGGCGTGTGTTTAAATCAACCGATAAAGACTTTGTTTATATATTTGTGATTTAATTTTATGGAAATAAATATTTAAAGCCTTTAACACTGCCTTGTTTATGTTTTGTATCGTCACGACATTTTTACTGTCAAAGTTAGCTTTGCGCAGTGGCGGTACCATAGTCAATGAGGTTTATCCGAGACGTGGTTATTGCTAGTTGAAAACTATTCCCAATACCCCGCGCTGGCGCCCTGAAACATGGCCGCCGGTCGCAATTTTTGAATGCTCTCAAGGGAGCATCATATTAAAACAAACGTCAGACTCAATGGTTATTTATTTTAGGCATCAAATTTTTCTTTGTGCTATCGTGTTTTAGTGTATAAAAGTATATAACAACAGTGAGCTACTACATGCCCTATTCATTGTAGAGTTCATGACTGTAGATTTCTGAAGGCCTTCTATCTTTGTATCGCGCATTTGAATCCAAGTCAGGTGAACATTTTGAGATGTCTCCAATATGTCAAAGCCAAATAAATAGAACAAAATTCTACTGCGGTTTTCACGCCGTCGTCTTTTGTCGAATAGTTGTCTGCTACTTGCCGAATGTCTTGGTTTTCCTTATTTTGAAATGTATTGCATAAGTGGAGTATTCGTTTTCCATTTACCGTAGTTTTAACGTTTTTGGCTCTGTCACTCGTTGTAAAACATTCGCCCAGCTATAAGCCCTGGAGAAAAATCGGAACCATCTATGGCAAGACTGCAGTTCAAATCTTGACAGACCAATAAGGGAGAAATCTCAATATATTCTCATCCAAATGGGTTGGGGCTGCAGACGACACATGCAAGTCACATTGTTGCCATTGGCCAAATCACACACATGTCAGACAGCTCAATCCGTCACATTTGTTCAATGTTTACCTTTCAATGATTTTTATGGACAAACTATTACTTCAATGAGTAGCATCACTACCCCCAAATGTATTCACAGCTTATGAGAAGTCCCATGAAAATGTTCAAAAATATGGACCGAAGTCTAGAAACTATAATCGTACTCCCTGAAAAAGGGAAAATCCTACCTGTCTACTTTGCCCGCATGAGAGATTTTATTCACATTTGTTCAATTTTTACCTTTCATTGATTTTTATGGACAAACTTTTACTTCAATGAGTAGCATCAATACCCCCAAAAGTATTCACAGCTTATGAGAAGTCAAATGAAAATGTTAAAAAAATATGGACCGAAGTCTAGAAACTATAATCGTACTCCCTAAAAGGGAAAATCCTACCTGTCTACTTTGCCCGCATGACAGATTTTATCAGGGCTAATGTCTCCTTCAACAAATCTTCCGAGAACTACTTTTAAAATAAAGAAGTCATCTTTTTTTCAAAATAGCAATGACAATTTACATAGCTATGTATAACATTTTAAAAACGCATATTACGTGGCGTGTGTTTAAATCAACCGATAAAGACTTTGTTTATATATTTGTGATTTAATTTTATGGAAATAAATATTTAAAGCCTTTAACACTGCCTTGTTTATGTTTTGTATCGTCACGACATTTTTACTGTCGAAGTTAGCTTTGCGCAGTGGCGGTACCATAGTCAATGAGGTTTATCCGAGACGTGGTTATTGCTAGTTGAAAACTATTCCCAATACCCCGCGCTGGCGGCCTGAAACATGGCCGCCGGTCGCAATTTTTGAATGCTCTCAAGGGAGCATCATATTAAAACAAACGTCAGACCCAATGGTTATTTATTTTAGGCATCAAATTTTTCTTTGTGCTATCGTGTTTTAGTGTATAAAAATATATAACAACAGTGAGCTACTACATGCCCTATTCATTGTAGAGTTCATGACTGTAGATTTCTGAAGGCCTTCTGCATTTGAATCTAAGTCAGGTGAACATTTTGAGATTTCTCCAATATGTCAAAGCCAAATAAATAGAACAAAATTCTACTGCGGTTTTCACGCCGTCGTCCTTTATCGAATAGTTGTCCGCTACTTGCCGAATGTCTTGGTTTTCCTCATTTTGAAATGTATTGCATAAGTGGAGTATCCATTTTCCATTTACCGTAGTTTTAACGTTTTTGGCTCTGTCACTCGTTGAAAAACATTCGTCCAGCTATAAGCCCTGGAGAAAAGTCGGAACCATCTATGGCAAGACTGCAGTTCAAATCTTGACAGACCAATAAGGGAGAAATCTCAATATATTCTCATTCAAATGGGTTGGGGCTGCAGACGACACATGCAAGTCACATTGTTGCCATTGGCCAAATCACACACATGTCAGACAGCTCAATCCGTCACATTTGTTCACTTATTACCTTTCAATGATTTTTATGGACAAACTATTACTTCAATGAGTAGCATCACTACCCCCAAATGTATTCACAGCTTATGAGAAGTCCCATGAAAATGTTCAAAAATATGGACCGAAGTCTAGAAACTATAATCGTACTCCCTGGAAAAGGGAAAATCCTACCTGTCTACTTTGCCCGCATGACACATTTTATCAGAGCTAATGTCTCCTTCAACAAATCTTCCGAGAACTACTTTTAAAATAAAGAAGTCATCTTTTTTTCAAAATAGCAATGACAATTTACATAGCTATGTATAACATTTTAAAAACGCATATTACGTGGCGTGTTTAAATCAACCGATAAAGACTTTGTTTATATATTTGTGATTTAATTTTATGGAAATAAATATTTAAAGCCTTTAGCACTGCCTTGTTTATGTTTTGTATCGTCACGACATTTTTACTGTCAAAGTTAGCTTTGCGCAGTGGCGGTACCATAGTCAATGAGGTTTATCCGAGACGTGGTTATTGCTAGTTGAAAACTATTCCCAATACCCCGCGCTGGCGGCCTCAAAACATGGCCGCCGGTCGCAATTTTTGAATGCTCTCAAGGGAGCATCATATTAAAACAAACGTCAGACTCAATGGTTATTTATTTTGGGCATTACATTTTTCTACGTGCTATCGTGTTTTAGTGTTCAAAAATATATAACAACAGTGAGCTACTACATGCCCTATTCATTGTAGAGTTCATGACTGTAGATTTTTGAAGGCCTTCTGCATTTAAATCTAAGTCAGGTGAACATTTTGAGATTTCTCCAATATGTCAAAGCCAAATAAATAGAACAAAATCCTACTGCGGTTTTCACGCCGTCGTCCTTTATCGAATAGTTGTCCGCTACTTGCCGAATGTCTTGGTTTTCCTTATTTTGAAATGTATTGCATAAGTGGAGTATGGATTTTCCATTTACCGTAGTTTTAACGTTTTTGGCTCTGTCACTCGTTGAAAAACATTCGCCCAGCTATAAGCCCTGGAGAAAAATCGGAACCATCTATGGCAAGACTGCAGTTCAAATCTTGACAGACCAATAAGGGAGAAATCTCAATATATTCTCATCCAAATGGGTTGGGGCTGCAGACGACACATGCAAGTCACGTTGTTGCCATTGGCCAAATCACACACATGTCAGACAGCTCAATCCGTCACATTTGTTCAATTTTTACCTTTCAATGATTTTTATGGACAAACTATTACTTCAATGAGTAGCATCACTACCCCCAAATGTATTCACAGCTTATGAGAAGTCCCATGAAAATGTTCAAAAATATGGACCGAAGTCTAGAAACTATAATCGTACTCCCTGGAAAAGGGAAAAATCCTACCTGTCTACTTTGCCCGCATGACAGATTTTATCAGAGCTAATGTCTCCTTCAACAAATCTTCCGAGAACTACTTTTAAAATAAAGAAGTCATCTTTTTTTCAAAATAGCAATGACAATTTACATAGCTATGTATAACATTTTAAAAACGCATATTACGTGGCGTGTTTAAATCAACCGATAAAGACTTTGTTTATATATTTGTGATTTAATTTTATGGAAATAAATATTTAAAGCCTTTAGCACTGCCTTGTTTATGTTTTGTATCGTCACGACATTTTTACTGTCAAAGTTAGCTTTGCGCAGTGGCGGTACCATAGTCAATGAGGTTTATCCGAGACGTGGTTATTGCTAGTTGAAAACTATTCCCAATACCCCGCGCTGGCGGCCTCAAAACATGGCCGCCGGTCGCAATTTTTGAATGCTCTCAAGGGAGCATCATATTAAAACAAACGTCAGACTCAATGGTTATTTATTTTGGGCATTACATTTTTCTACGTGCTATCGTGTTTTAGTGTTCAAAAATATATAACAACAGTGAGCTACTACATGCCCTATTCATTGTAGAGTTCATGACTGTAGATTTTTGAAGGCCTTCTGCATTTAAATCTAAGTCAGGTGAACATTTTGAGATTTCTCCAATATGTCAAAGCCAAATAAATAGAACAAAATCCTACTGCGGTTTTCACGCCGTCGTCCTTTATCGAATAGTTGTCCGCTACTTGCCGAATGTCTTGGTTTTCCTTATTTTGAAATGTATTGCATAAGTGGAGTATGGATTTTCCATTTACCGTAGTTTTAACGTTTTTGGCTCTGTCACTCGTTGAAAAACATTCGCCCAGCTATAAGCCCTGGAGAAAAATCGGAACCATCTATGGCAAGACTGCAGTTCAAATCTTGACAGACCAATAAGGGAGAAATCTCAATATATTCTCATCCAAATGGGTTGGGGCTGCAGACAACACGTGCAAGTCACGTTGTTGCCATTGGCCAAATCACACACATGTCAGACAGCTCAATCCGTCACATTTGTTCAATTTTTACCTTTCAATGATTTTTATGAACAAACTATTACTTCAATGAGTAGCATCACTACCCCCAAATGTATTCACAGCTTATGAGAAGTCCCATGAAAATGTTCAAAAATATGGACCGAAGTCTAGAAACTATAATCGTACTCCCTGAAAAAGAGCAAATCCTACCTGTCTACTTTGCCCGCATGACAGATTTTATCAGGGCTAATGTCTCCTTCAACAAATCTTCCGAGAACTACTTTTAAAATAAAGAAGTCATCTTTTTTTCAAAATAGCAATGACAATTTACATAGCTATGTATAACATTTTAAAAACGCATATTACGTGGCGTGTGTTTAAATCAACCGATAAAGACTTTGTTTATATATTTGTGATTTAATTTTATGGAAATAAATATTTAAAGCCTTTAACACTGCCTTGTTTATGTTTTGTATCGTCACGACATTTTTACTGTCGAAGTTAGCTTTGCGCAGTGGCGGTACCATAGTCAATGAGGTTTATCCGAGACGTGGTTATTGCTAGTTGAAAACTATTCCCAATACCCCGCGCTGGCGGCCTGAAACATGGCCGCCGGTCGCAATTTTTGAATGCTCTCAAGGGAGCATCATATTAAAACAAACGTCAGACCCAATGGTTATTTATTTTAGGCATCAAATTTTTCTTTGTGCTATCGTGTTTTAGTGTATAAAAATATATAACAACAGTGAGCTACTACATGCCCTATTCATTGTAGAGTTCATGACTGTAGATTTCTGAAGGCCTTCTGCATTTGAATCTAAGTCAGGTGAACATTTTGAGATTTCTCCAATATGTCAAAGCCAAATAAATAGAACAAAATTCTACTGCGGTTTTCACGCCGTCGTCCTTTATCGAATAGTTGTCCGCTACTTGCCGAATGTCTTGGTTTTCCTCATTTTGAAATGTATTGCATAAGTGGAGTATCCATTTTCCATTTACCGTAGTTTTAACGTTTTTGGCTCTGTCACTCGTTGAAAAACATTCGTCCAGCTATAAGCCCTGGAGAAAAGTCGGAACCATCTATGGCAAGACTGCAGTTCAAATCTTGACAGACCAATAAGGGAGAAATCTCAATATATTCTCATTCAAATGGGTTGGGGCTGCAGACGACACATGCAAGTCACATTGTTGCCATTGGCCAAATCACACACATGTCAGACAGCTCAATCCGTCACATTTGTTCACTTATTACCTTTCAATGATTTTTATGGACAAACTATTACTTCAATGAGTAGCATCACTACCCCCAAAAGTATTCACAGCTTATGAGAAGTCCCATGAAAATGTTCAAAAAATATGGACCGAAGTCTAGAAACTATAATCGTACTCCCTGAAAAAGGGAAAATCCTACCTGTCTACTTTGCCCGCATGACAGATTTTATCAGGGCTAATGTCTCCTTCAACAAATCTTCCGAGAACTACTTTTAAAATAAAGAAGTCATCTTTTTTTCAAAATAGCAATGACAATTTACATAGCTATGTATAACATTTTAAAAACGCATATTACGTGGCGTGTGTTTAAATCAACCGATAAAGACTTTGTTTATATATTTGTGATTTAATTTTATGGAAATAAATATTTAAAGCCTTTAACACTGCCTTGTTTATGTTTTGTATCGTCACGACATTTTTACTGTCAAAGTTAGCTTTGCGCAGTGGCGGTACCATAGTCAATGAGGTTTATCCGAGACGTGGTTATTGCTAGTTGAAAACTATTCCCAATACCCCGCGCTGGCGGCCTGAAACATGGCCGCCGGTCGCAATTTTTGAATGCTCTCAAGGGAGCATCATATTAAAAAAAACGTCAGACTCAATGGTTATTTATTTTAGGCATCAAATTTTTCTTTGTGCTATCGTGTTTTAGTGTATAAAAGTATATAACAACAGTGAGCTACTACATGCCCTTTTCATTGTAGAGTTCATGACTGTAGATTTCTGAAGGCCTTCTATCTTTGTATCGCGCATTTGAATCCAAGTCAGGTGAACATTTTGAGATGTCTCCAATATGTCAAAGCCAAATAAATAGAACAAAATTCTACTGCGGTTTTCACGCCGTCGTCTTTTGTCGAATAGTTGTCTGCTACTTGCCGAATGTCTTGGTTTTCCTTATTTTGAAATGTATTGCATAAGTGGAGTATTCGTTTTCCATTTACCGTAGTTTTAACGTTTTTGGCTCTGTCACTCGTTGTAAAACATTCGCCCAGCTATAAGCCCTGGAGAAAAATCGGAACCATCTATGGCAAGACTGCAGTTCAAATCTTGACAGACCAATAAGGGAGAAATCTCAATATATTCTCATCCAAATGGGTTGGGGCTGCAGACGACACATGCAAGTCACATTGTTGCCATTGGCCAAATCACACACATGTCAGACAGCTCAATCCGTCACATTTGTTCAATTTTTACCTTTCAATGATTTTTATGGACAAACTATTACTTCAATGAGTAGCATCACTACCCCCAAATGTATTCACAGCTTATGAGAAGTCCCATGAAAATGTTCAAAAATATGGACCGAAGTCTAGAAACTATAATCGTACTCCCTGAAAAAGGGAAAATCCTACCTGTCTACTTTGCCCGCATGACAGATTTTATTCACATTTGTTCAATTTTTACCTTTCATTGATTTTTATGGACAAACTTTTACTTCAATGAGTAGCATCAATACCCCCAAAAGTATTCACAGCTTATGAGAAGTCAAATGAAAATGTTCAAAAAATATGGACCGAAGTCTAGAAACTATAATCGTACTCCCTGAAAAAGGGAAAATCCTACCTGTCTACTTTGCCCGCATGACAGATTTTATCAGGGCTAATGTCTCCTTCAACAAATCTTCCGAGAACTACTTTTAAAATAAAGAAGTCATCTTTTTTTCAAAATAGCAATGACAATTTACATAGCTATGTATAACATTTTAAAAACGCATATTACGTGGCGTGTGTTTAAATCAACCGATAAAGACTTTGTTTATATATTTGTGATTTAATTTTATGGAAATAAATATTTAAAGCCTTTAACACTGCCTTGTTTATGTTTTGTATTGTCACGACATTTTTACTGTCGAAGTTAGCTTTGCGCAGTGGCGGTACCATAGTCAATGAGGTTTATCCGAGACGTGGTTATTGCTAGTTGAAAACTATTCCCAATACCCCGCGCTGGCGGCCTGAAACATGGCCGCCGGTCGCAATTTTTGAATGCTCTCAAGGGAGCATCATATTAAAACAAACGTCAGACCCAATGGTTATTTATTTTAGGCATCAAATTTTTCTTTGTGCTATCGTGTTTTAGTGTATAAAAATATATAACAACAGTGAGCTACTACATGCCCTATTCATTGTAGAGTTCATGACTGTAGATTTCTGAAGGCCTTCTGCATTTGAATCTAAGTCAGGTGAACATTTTGAGATTTCTCCAATATGTCAAAGCCAAATAAATAGAACAAAATTCTACTGCGGTTTTCACGCCGTCGTCCTTTATCGAATAGTTGTCCGCTACTTGCCGAATGTCTAGGTTTTCCTCATTTTGAAATGTATTGCATAAGTGGAGTATCCATTTTCCATTTACCGTAGTTTTAACGTTTTTGGCTCTGTCACTCGTTGAAAAACATTCGTCCAGCTATAAGCCCTGGAGAAAAATCGGAACCATCTATGGCAAGACTGCAGTTCAAATCTTGACAGACCAATAAGGGAGAAATCTCAATATATTCTCATTCAAATGGGTTGGGGCTGCAGACGACACATGCAAGTCACATTGTTGCCATTGGCCAAATCACACACATGTCAGACAGCTCAATCCGTCACATTTGTTCACTTATTACCTTTCAATGATTTTTATGGACAAACTTTTACTTCAATGAGTAGCATCAATACCCCCAAAAGTATTCACAGCTTATGAGAAGTCAAATGAAAATGTTCAAAAAATATGGACCGAAGTCTAGAAACTATAATCGTACTCCCTGAAAAAGGGAAAATCCTACCTGTCTACTTTGCCCGCATGACAGATTTTATCAGGGCTAATGTCTCCTTTAACAAATCTTTCGAGAACTACTTTTAAAATAAAGAAGTCATCTTTTTTTCAAAATAGCAATGACAATTTACATAGCTATGTATAACATTTTAAAAACGCATATTACGTGGCGTGTGTTTAAATCAACCGATAAAGACTTTGTTTATATATTTGTGATTTAATTTTATGGAAATAAATATTTAAAGCCTTTAACACTGCCTTGTTTATGTTTTGTATCATCACGACATTTTTACTGTCGAAGTTAGCTTTGCGCAGTGGCGGTACCATAGTCAATGAGGTTTATCCGAGACGTGGTTATTGCTAGTTGAAAACTATTCCCAATACCCCGCGCTGGCGGCCTGAAACATGGCCGCCGGTCGCAATTTTTGAATGCTCTCAAGGGAGCATCATATTAAAACAAACGTCAGACCCAATGGTTATTTATTTTAGGCATCAAATTTTTCTTTGTGCTATCGTGTTTTAGTGTATAAAAATATATAACAACAGTGAGCTACTACATGCCCTATTCATTGTAGAGTTCATGACTGTAGATTTCTGAAGGCCTTCTATCTTTGTATCGCGCATTTGAATCCAAGTCAGGTGAACATTTTGAGATGTCTCCAATATGTCAAAGCCAAATAAATAGAACAAAATTCTACTGCGGTTTTCACGCCGTCGTCTTTTGTCGAATAGTTGTCTGCTACTTGCCGAATGTCTTGGTTTTCCTTATTTTGAAATGTATTGCATAAGTGGAGTATTCGTTTTCCATTTACCGTAGTTTTAACGTTTTTGGCTCTGTCACTCGTTGTAAAACATTCGCCCAGCTATAAGCCCTGGAGAAAAATCGGAACCATCTATGGCAAGACTGCAGTTCAAATCTTGACAGACCAATAAGGGAGAAATCTCAATATATTCTTATCCAAATGGGTTGGGGCTGCAGACGACACATGCAAGTCACATTGTTGCCATTGGCCAAATCACACACATGTCAGACAGCTCAATCCGTCACATTTGTTCAATTTTTACCTTTCAATGATTTTTATGGACAAACTATTACTTCAATGAGTAGCATCACTACCCCCAAATGTATTCACAGCTTATGAGAAGTCCCATGAAAATGTTCAAAAATATGGACCGAAGTCTAGAAACTATAATCGTACTCTCTGAAAAAGGGAAAATCCTACCTGTCTACTTTGCCCGCATGAGAGATTTTATTCACATTTGTTCAATTTTTACCTTTCATTGATTTTTATGGACAAACTTTTACTTCAATGAGTAGCATCAATACCCCCAAAAGTATTCACAGCTTATGAGAAGTCAAATGAAAATGTTAAAAAAATATGGACCGAAGTCTAGAAACTATAATCGAACCTGAAAAAGGGAAAATCCTACCTGTCTACTTTGCCCGCATGACAGATTTTATCAGGGCTAATGTCTCCTTCAACAAATCTTCCGAGAACTACTTTTAAAATAAAGAAGTCATCTTTTTTTCAAAATAGCAATGACAATTTACATAGCTATGTATAACATTTTAAAAACGCATATTACGTGGCGTGTGTTTAAATCAACGGATAAAGACTTTGTTTATATATTTGTGATTTAATTTTATGGAAATAAATATTTAAAGCCTTTAACACTGCCTTGTTTATGTTTTGTATCGTCACGACATTTTTACTGTCGAAGTTAGCTTTGCGCAGTGGCGGTACCATAGTCAATGAGGTTTATCCGAGACGTGGTTATTGCTAGTTGAAAACTATTCCCAATACCCCGCGCTGGCGGCCTGAAACATGGCCGCCGGTCGCAATTTTTGAATGCTCTCAAGGGAGCATCATATTAAAACAAACGTCAGACCCAATGGTTATTTATTTTAGGCATCAAATTTTTCTTTGTGCTATCGTGTTTTAGTGTATAAAAATATATAACAACAGTGAGCTACTACATGCCCTATTCATTGTAGAGTTCATGACTGTAGATTTCTGAAGGCCTTCTGCATTTGAATCTAAGTCAGGTGAACATTTTGAGATTTCTCCAATATGTCAAAGCCAAATAAATAGAACAAAATTCTACTGCGGTTTTCACGCCGTCGTCCTTTATCGAATAGTTGTCCGCTACTTGCCGAATGTCTTGGTTTTCCTCATTTTGAAATGTATTGCATAAGTGGAGTATCCATTTTCCATTTACCGTAGTTTTAACGTTTTTGGCTCTGTCACTCGTTGAAAAACATTCGTCCAGCTATAAGCCCTGGAGAAAAATCGGAACCATCTATGGCAAGACTGCAGTTCAAATCTTGACAGACCAATAAGGGAGAAATCTCAATATATTCTCATCCAAATGGGTTGGGGCTGCAGACGACACATGCAAGTCACATTGTTGCCATTGGCCAAATCACACACATGTCAGACAGCTCAATCCGTCGCATTTGTTCACTTATTACCTTTCAATGATTTTTATGGACAAACTATTACTTCAATGAGTAGCATCACTACCCCCAAAAGTATTCACAGCTTATGAGAAGTCCCATGAAAATGTTCAAAAATATGGACCGAAGTCTAGAAACTATAATCGTACTCCCTGAAAAAGAGCAAATCCTACCTGTCTACTTTGCCCGCATGACAGATTTTATCAGGGCTAATGTCTCCTTCAACAAATCTTCAGAGAACTACTATTAAATAAAGAAGTCATCTTTTTTTCAAAATAGCAATGACAATTTACATAGCTATGTATAATATTTCAAAAACGCATATTACGTGGCGTGTGTTTAAATCAACCGATAAAGACTTTGTTTATATATTTGTGATTTAATTTTATGGAAATAAATATTTAAAGCCTTCAACACTGCCTTGTTTATGTTTTGTATCATCACGACATTTTTACTGTCAAAGTTAGCTTTGCGCAGTGGCGGTACCATAGTCAATGAGGTTTATCCGAGACGTGGTTATTGCTAGTTGAAAACTATTCCCAATACCCCGCGCTGGCGGCCTGAAACATGGCCGCCGGTCGCAATTTTTGAATGCTCTCAAGGGAGCATCATATTAAAACAAACGTCAGACTCAATGGTTATTTATTTTAGGCATCAAATTTTTCTTTGTGCTATCGTGTTTTAGTGTAACAAAATATATAACAACAGTGAGCTACTACATGCCCTATTCATTGTAGAGTTTCACTTCACTTATTACCTTTCAATGATTTTTATGGACAAACTATTATTCAATGAGTAGCATCACTACCCCCAAATGTATTCACAGCTTATGAGAAGTCCCATGAAAATGTTCAAAAATATGGACCGAAGTCTAGAAACTATAATCGTACTCCCAGAAAAAGGGAAAATCCTACCTGTCTACTTTGCCCGCATGAGAGATTTTATTCACATTTGTTCAATTTTTAACTTTCATTGATTTTTATGGACAAACTTTTACTTCAATGAGTAGCATCAATACCCCCAAAAGTATTCACAGCTTATGAGAAGTCAAATGAAAATGTTAAAAAAATATGGACCGAAGTCTAGAAACTATAATCGTACTCCCTGAAAAAGGGAAAATCCTACCTGTCTACTTTGCCCGCATGACAGATTTTATTCACATTTGTTCAATTTTTACCTTTCATTGATTTTTATAAACAAACTATTACTTCAATGAGTAGCATCAATACCCCCAAAAGTATTCACAGCTAATGAGAAGTCCCATGAAAATGTTAAAAAAATATGGACCGAAGTCTAGAAACTATAATCGTACTCCCTGAAAAAGGGAAAATCCTACCTGTCTACTTTGCCCGCATGACAGATTTTATCAGGGCTAATGTCTCCTTCAACAAATCTTCCGAGAACTACTATTAAAATAAAGAAGTCATCTTTTTTTCAAAATAGCAATGACAATTTACATAGCTATGTATAATATTTCAAAAACGCATATTACGTGGCGTGTGTTTAAATCAACCGATAAAGACTTTGTTTATATATTTGTGATTTAATTTTATGGAAATAAATATTTAAAGCCTTCAACACTGCCTTGTTTATATTTTGTATCATCACGACATTTTTACTGTCAAAGTTAGCTTTGCGCAGTGGCGGTACCATAGTCAATGAGGTTTATCCGAGACGTGGTTATTGCTAGTTGAAAACTATTCCCAATACCCCGCGCTGGCGGCCTGAAACATGGCCGCCGGTCGCAATTTTTGAATGCTCTCAAGGGAGCATCATATTAAAACAAACGTCAGACTCAATGGTTATTTATTTTAGGCATCAAATTTTTCTTTGTGCTATCGTGTTTTAGTGTATAAAAATATATAACAACAGTGAGCTACTACATGCCCTATTCATTGTAGAGTTCATGACTGTAGATTGCTGAAGGCCTTCTATCTTTGTATCGCGCATTTGAATCTAAGTCAGGTGAAAATTTTGAGATTTCTCCAATATGTCAAAACCAAATAAATAGAACAAAATTCTACTGCGGTTTTCACGCCGTCGTCCTTTATCGAATAGTTGTCCGCTACTTGCCGAATGTCTTGGTTTTCCTTATTTTGAAATGTATTGCATAAGTGGAGTATTCATTTTCCATTTACCGTAGTTTTAACGTTTTTGGCTCTGTCACTCGTAGAAAAACATTCGCCCAGCTATAAGCCCTGGAGAAAAATCGGAACCATCTATGGCAAGACTGCAGTTCAAATCTTGACAGACCAATAAGGGAGAAATCTCAATATATTCTCATCCAAATGGGTTGGGGCTTCAGACGACACATGCAAGTCACATTGTTGCCATTGGCCAAATCACACACGTCAGACAGCTCAATCCGTCACATTTGTTCAATTTTTACCTTTCAATGATTTTTATGGACAAACTATTACTTCAATGAGTAGCATCACTACCCCCAAATGTATTCACAGCTTATGAGAAGTCCCATGAAAATGTTCAAAAATATGGACCGAAGTCTAGAAACTATAATCGTACTCCCAGAAAAAGGGAAAATCCTACCTGTCTACTTTGCCCGCATGAGAGATTTTATTCACATTTGTTCAATTTTTACCTTTCATTGATTTTTATGGACAAACTTTTACTTCAATGAGTAGCATCAATACCCCCAAAAGTATTCACAGCTTATGAGAAGTCAAATGAAAATGTTAAAAAAATATGGACCGAAGTCTAGAAACTATAATCGTACTCCCTGAAAAAGGGAAAATCCTACCTGCCTACTTTGCCCGCATGACAGATTTTATTCACATTTGTTCAATTTTTACCTTTCATTGATTTTTATAAACAAACTATTACTTCAATGAGTAGCATAAATACCCCCAAAAGTATTCACAGCTTATGAGAAGTCCCATGAAAATGTTCAAAAAATATGGACCGAAGTCTAGAAACTATAATCGTACTCCCTGAAAAAGGGAAAATCCTACCTGTCTACTTTGCCCGCATGACAGATTTTATCAGGGCTAATGTCTCCTTCAACAAATCTTCCGAGAACTACTTTTAAAATAAAGAAGTCATCTTTTTTTCAAAATAGCAATGACAATTTACATAGCTATGTATAATATTTCAAAAACGCATATTACGTGGCGTGTGTTTAAATCAACCGATAAAGACTTTGTTTATATATTTGTGATTTAATTTTATGGAAATAAATATTTAAAGCCTTCAACACTGCCTTGTTTATGTTTTGTATCATCACGACATTTTTACTGTCAAAGTTAGCTTTGCGCAGTGGCGGTACCATAGTCAATGAGGTTTATCCGAGACGTGGTTATTGCTAGTTGAAAACTATTCCCAATACCCCGCGCTGGCGGCCTGAAACATGGCCGCCGGTCGCAATTTTTGAATGCTCTCAAGGGAGCATCATATTAAAACAAACGTCAGACTCAATGGTTATTTATTTTAGGCATCAATTTTTTCTTTGTGCTATCGTGTTTTAGTGTTCAAAAATATATAACAACAGTGAGCTACTACATGCCCTATTCATTGTAGAGTTCATGACTGTAGATTGCTGAAGGCCTTCTATCTTTGTATCGCGCATTTGAATCTAAGTCAGGTGAACATTTTGAGATTTCTCCAATATGTCAAAGCCAAATAAATAGAACAAAATTCTACTGCGGTTTTCACGCCGTCGTCCTTTGTCGAATAGTTGTCCGCTACTTGCCGAATGTCTTGGTTTTCCTTATTTTGAAATGTATTGCATAAGTGGAGTATTCATTTTCCATTTACCGTAGTTTTAACGTTTTTGGCTCTGTCACTCGTAGAAAAACATTCGCCCAGCTATAAGCCCTGGAGAAAAATCGGAACCATCTATGGCAAGACTGCAGTTCAAATCTTGACAGACCAATAAGGGAGAAATCTCAATATATTCTCATCCAAATGGGTTGGGGCTTCAGACGACACATGCAAGTCACATTGTTGCCATTGGCCAAATCACACACGTCAGACAGCTCAATCCGTCACATTTGTTCAATTTTTACCTTCAATGATTTTTATGGACAAACTATTACTTCAATGAGTAGCATCACTACCCCCAAATGTATTCACAGCTTATGAGAAGTCCCATGAAAATGTTCAAAAATATGGACCGAAGTCTAGAAACTATAATCGTACTCCCTGAAAAAGAGCAAATCCTACCTGTCTACTTTGCCCGCATGACAGATTTTATCAGGGCTAATGTCTCCTTCAACAAATCTTCCGAGAACTACTTTTAAAATAAAGAAGTCATCTTTTTTTCAAAATAGCAATGACAATTTACATAGCTATGTATAATATTTCAAAAACGCATATTACGTGGCGTGTGTTTAAATCAACCGATAAAGACTTTGTTTATATATTTGTGATTTAATTTTATGGAAATAAATATTTAAAGCCTTCAACACTGCCTTGTTTATGTTTTGTATCATCACGACATTTTTACTGTCAAAGTTAGCTTTGCGCAGTGGCGGTACCATAGTCAATGAGGTTTATCCGAGACGTGGTTATTGCTAGTTGAAAACTATTCCCAATACCCCGCGCTGGCGGCCTGAAACATGGCCGCCGGTCGCAATTTTTGAATGCTCTCAAGGGAGCATCATATTAAAACAAACGTCAGACTCAATGGTTATTTATTTTAGGCATCAATTTTTTCTTTGTGCTATCGTGTTTTAGTGTTCAAAAATATATAACAACAGTGAGCTACTACATGCCCTATTCATTGTAGAGTTCATGACTGTAGATTGCTGAAGGCCTTCTATCTTTGTATCGCGCATTTGAATCTAAGTCAGGTGAACATTTTGAGATTTCTCCAATATGTCAAAGCCAAATAAATAGAACAAAATTCTACTGCGGTTTTCACGCCGTCGTCCTTTGTCGAATAGTTGTCCGCTACTTGCCGAATGTCTTGGTTTTCCTTATTTTGAAATGTATTGCATAAGTGGAGTATTCATTTTCCATTTACCGTAGTTTTAACGTTTTTGGCTCTGTCACTCGTAGAAAAACATTCGCCCAGCTATAAGCCCTGGAGAAAAATCGGAACCATCTATGGCAAGACTGCAGTTCAAATCTTGACAGACCAATAAGGGAGAAATCTCAATATATTCTCATCCAAATGGGTTGGGGCTTCAGACGACACATGCAAGTCACATTGTTGCCATTGGCCAAATCACACACGTCAGACAGCTCAATCCGTCACATTTGTTCAATTTTTACCTTCAATGATTTTTATGGACAAACTATTACTTCAATGAGTAGCATCACTACCCCCAAATGTATTCACAGCTTATGAGAAGTCCCATGAAAATGTTCAAAAATATGGACCGAAGTCTAGAAACTATAATCGTACTCCCTGAAAAAGAGCAAATCCTACCTGTCTACTTTGCCCGCATGACAGATTTTATCAGGGCTAATGTCTCCTTCAACAAATCTTCCGAGAACTACTATTAAAATAAAGAAGTCATCTTTTTTTCAAAATAGCAATGACAATTTACATAGCTATGTATAACATTTCAAAAACGCATATTACGTGGCGTGTGTTTAAATCAACCGATAAAGACTTTGTTTATATATTTGTGATTTAATTTTATGGAAATAAATATTTAAAGCCTTTAACACTGCCTTGTTTATGTTTTGTATCGTCACGACATTTTTACTGTCAAAGTTAGCTTTGCGCAGTGGCGGTACCATAGTCAATGAGGTTTATCCGAGACGTGGTTATTGCTAGTTGAAAACTATTCCCAATACCCCGCGCTGGCGGCCTGAAACATGGCCGCCGGTCGCAATTTTTGAATGCTCTCAAGGGAGCATCATATTAAAACAAACGTCAGACTCAATGGTTATTTATTTTAGGCATTAAATTTTTCTACGTGCTATCGTGTTTTAGTGTTCAAAAATATATAACAACAGTGAGCTACTACATGCCCTATTCATTGTAGAGTTCATGACTGTAGATTGCTGAAGGCCTTCTATCTTTGTATCGCGCATTTGAATCTAAGTCAGGTGAACATTTTGAGATTTCTCCAATATGTCAAAGCCAAATAAATAGAACAAAATTCTACTGCGGTTTTCACGCCGTCGTCCTTTGTCGAATGGTTGTCCGCTACTTGCCGAATGTCTTGGTTTTCCTTATTTTGAAATGTATTGCATAAGTGGAGTATTCATTTTCCATTTACCGTAGTTTTAACGTTTTTGGCTCTGTCACTCGTTGAAAAACATTCGCCCAGCTATAAGCCCTGGAGAAAAATCGGAACCATCTATGGCAAGACTGCAGTTCAAATCTTGACAGACCAATAAGGGAGAAATCTCAATATATTCTCATCCAAATGGGTTGGGGCTGCAGACGACACATGCAAGTCACATTGTTGCCATTGGCCAAATCACACACATGTCAGACAGCTCAATCCGTCACATTTGTTCAATTTTTACCTTTTATTGATTTTTATGGACAAACTATTACTTCAATGAGTTGCATCACTACCCCCAAATGTATTCACAGCTTATGAGAAGTCCCATGAAAATGTTCAAAAAATATGGACCGAAGTCTAGAAACTATAATCGTACTCCCTGAATAAGGGAAAATCCTACCTGTCTACTTTGCCCGCATGACAGATTTTATCAGAGCTAATGTCTCCTTCAACAAATCTTCCGAGAACTACTATTAAAATAAAGAAGTCATCTTTTTTTCAAAATAGCAATGACAATTTACATAGCTATATATAATATTTCAAAAACGCATATTACGTGGCGTGTGTTTAAATCAACAGATAAAGACTTTGTTTATATATTTGTGATTTAATTTTATGGAAATAAATATTTAAAGCCTTCAACACTGCCTTGTTTATGTTTTGTATCGTCACGACATTTTTACTGTCAAAGTTAGCTTTGCGCAGTGGCGGTACCATAGTCAATGAGGTTTATCCGAGACGTGGTTATTGCTAGTTGAAAACTATTCCCAATACCATGCGCTGGCGGCCTGAAACATGGCCGCCGGTCGCAATTTTTTAATGCTCTCAAGGGAGCATCATATTAAAACAAACGTCAGACTCAATGGTTATTTATTTTAGGCATCAAATTTTTCTTTGTGCTATCGTGTTTTAGTGTATAAAAATATATAACAACAGTGAGCTACTACATGCCCTATTCATTGTAGAGTTCATGACTGTAGATTGCTGAAGGCCTTCTATCTTTGTATCGCGCATTTGAATCTAAGTCAGGTGAACATTTTGAGATTTCTCCAATATGTCAAAGCCAAATAAATAGAACAAAATTCTACTGCGGTTTTCACGCCGTCGTCCTTTGTCGAATAGTTGTCCGCTACTTGCCGAATGTCTTGGTTTTCCTAATTTTGAAATGTATTGCATAAGTGGAGTATTCATTTTCCATTTACCGTAGTTTTAACGTTTTTGGCTCTGTCACTCGTAGAAAAACATTCGCCCAGCTATAAGCCCTGGAGAAAAATCGGAACCATCTATGGCAAGACTGCAGTTCAAATCTTGACAGACCAATAAGGGAGAAATCTCAATATATTCTCATCCAAATGGGTTGGGGCTTCAGACGACACATGCAAGTCACATTGTTGCCATTGGCCAAATCACACACGTCAGACAGCTCAATCCGTCACATTTGTTCAATTTTTACCTTTCAATGATTTTTATGGACAAACTATTACTTCAATGAGTAGCATCACTACCCCCAAATGTATTCACAGCTTATGAGAAGTCCCATGAAAATGTTCAAAAATATGGACCGAAGTCTAGAAACTATAATCGTACTCCCTGAAAAAGAGCAAATCCTACCTGTCTACTTTGCCCGCATGACAGATTTTATCAGGGCTAATGTCTCCTTCAACAAATCTTCCGAGAACTACTATTAAAATAAAGAAGTCATCTTTTTTTCCAAATAGCAATGACAATTTACATAGCTATGTATAATATTTCAAAAACGCATATTACGTGACGTGTGTTTAAATCAACCGATAAAGACTTTGTTTATATATTTGTGATTTAATTTTATGGAAATAAATATTTAAAGCCTTCAACACTGCCTTGTTTATGTTTTGTATCATCACGACATTTTTACTGTCAAAGTTAGCTTTGCGCAGTGGCGGTACCATAGTCAATGAGGTTTATCCGAGACGTGGTTATTGCTAGTTGAAAACTATTCCCAATACCCCGCGCTGGCGGCCTGAAACATGGCCGCCGGTCGCAATTTTTGAATGCTCTCAAGGGAGCATCATATTAAAACAAACGTCAGACTCAATGGTTATTTATTTTAGGCATCAAATTTTTCTTTGTGCTATCGTGTTTTAGTGTATAAAAATATATAACAACAGTGAGCTACTACATGCCCTATTCATTGTAGAGTTCATGACTGTAGATTGCTGAAGGCCTTCTATCTTTGTATCGCGCATTTGAATCTAAGTCAGGTGAACATTTTGAGATTTCTCCAATATGTCAAAGCCAAATAAATAGAACAAAATTCTACTGCGGTTTTCACGCCGTCGTCCTTTGTCGAATAGTTGTCCGCTACTTGCCGAATGTCTTGGTTTTCCTTATTTTGAAATGTATTGCATAAGTGGAGTATTCATTTTCCATTTACCGTAGTTTTAACGTTTTTGGCTCTGTCACTCGTAGAAAAACATTCGCCCAGCTATAAGCCCTGGAGAAAAATCGGAACCATCTATGGCAAGACTGCAGTTCAAATCTTGACAGACCAATAAGGGAGAAATCTCAATATATTCTCATCCAAATGGGTTGGGGCTTCAGACGACACATGCAAGTCACATTGTTGCCATTGGCCAAATCACACACGTCAGACAGCTCAATCCGTCACATTTGTTCAATTTTTACCTTTCAATGATTTTTATGGACAAACTATTACTTCAATGAGTAGCATCACTACCCCCAAATGTATTCACAGCTTATGAGAAGTCCCATGAAAATGTTCAAAAATATGGACCGAAGTCTAGAAACTATAATCGTACTCCCTGAAAAAGAGCAAATCCTACCTGTCTACTTTGCCCGCATGACAGATTTTATCAGGGCTAATGTCTCCTTCAACAAATCTTCCGAGAACTACTATTAAAATAAAGAAGTCATCTTTTTTTCAAAATAGCAATGACAATTTACATAGCTATGTATAATATTTCAAAAACGCATATTACGTGGCGTGTGTTTAAATCAACCGATAAAGACTTTGTTTATATATTTGTGATTTAATTTTATGGAAATAAATATTTAAAGCCTTCAACACTGCCTTGTTTATGTTTTGTATCATCACGACATTTTTACTGTCAAAGTTAGCTTTGCGCAGTGGCGGTACCATAGTCAATGAGGTTTATCCGAGACGTGGTTATTGCTAGTTGAAAACTATTCCCAATACCCCGCGCTGGCGGCCTGAAACATGGCCGCCGGTCGCAATTTTTGAATGCTCTCAAGGGAGCATCATATTAAAACAAACGTCAGACTCAATGGTTATTTATTTTAGGCATCAAATTTTTCTTTGTGCTATCGTGTTTTAGTGTATAAAAATATATAACAACAGTGAGCTACTACATGCCCTATTCATTGTAGAGTTCATGACTGTAGATTGCTGAAGGCCTTCTATCTTTGTATCGCGCATTTGAATCTAAGTCAGGTGAACATTTTGAGATTTCTCCAATATGTCAAAGCCAAATAAATAGAACAAAATTCTACTGCGGTTTTCACGCCGTCGTCCTTTGTCGAATAGTTGTCCGCTACTTGCCGAATGTCTTGGTTTTCCTAATTTTGAAATGTATTGCATAAGTGGAGTATTCATTTTCCATTTACCGTAGTTTTAACGTTTTTGGCTCTGTCACTCGTAGAAAAACATTCGCCCAGCTATAAGCCCTGGAGAAAAATCGGAACCATCTATGGCAAGACTGCAGTTCAAATCTTGACAGACCAATAAGGGAGAAATCTCAATATATTCTCATCCAAATGGGTTGGGGCTTCAGACGACACATGCAAGTCACATTGTTGCCATTGGCCAAATCACACACGTCAGACAGCTCAATCCGTCACATTTGTTCAATTTTTACCTTTCAATGATTTTTATGGACAAACTATTACTTCAATGAGTAGCATCACTACCCCCAAATGTATTCACAGCTTATGAGAAGTCCCATGAAAATGTTCAAAAATATGGACCGAAGTCTAGAAACTATAATCGTACTCCCTGAAAAAGAGCAAATCCTACCTGTCTACTTTGCCCGCATGACAGATTTTATCAGGGCTAATGTCTCCTTCAACAAATCTTCCGAGAACTACTATTAAAATAAAGAAGTCATCTTTTTTTCAAAATAGCAATGACAATTTACATAGCTATGTATAATATTTCAAAAACGCATATTACGTGGCGTGTGTTTAAATCAACCGATAAAGACTTTGTTTATATATTTGTGATTTAATTTTATGGAAATAAATATTTAAAGCCTTCAACACTGCCTTGTTTATGTTTTGTATCATCACGACATTTTTACTGTCAAAGTTAGCTTTGCGCAGTGGCGGTACCATAGTCAATGAGGTTTATCCGAGACGTGGTTATTGCTAGTTGAAAACTATTCCCAATACCCCGCGCTGGCGGCCTGAAACATGGCCGCCGGTCGCAATTTTTGAATGCTCTCAAGGGAGCATCATATTAAAACAAATATCAGACTCAATGGTTATTTATTTTAGGCATCAAATTTTTCTTTGTGCTATCGTGTTTTAGTGTATAAAAATATATAACAACAGTGAGCTACTACATGCCCTATTCATTGTAGAGTTCATGACTGTAGATTGCTGAAGGCCTTCTATCTTTGTATCGCGCATTTGAATCTAAGTCAGGTGAACATTTTAAGATTTCTCCAATATGTCAAAGCCAAATAAATAGAACAAAATTCTACTGCGGTTTTCACGCCGTCGTCCTTTGTCGAATAGTTGTCCGCTACTTGCCGAATGTCTTGGTTTTCCTTATTTTGAAATGTATTGCATAAGTGGAGTATTCATTTTCCATTTACCGTAGTTTTAACGTTTTTGGCTCTGTCACTCGTAGAAAAACATTCGCCCAGCTATAAGCCCTGGAGAAAAATCGGAACCATCTATGGCAAGACTGCAGTTCAAATCTTGACAGACCAATAAGGGAGAAATCTCAATATATTCTCATCCAAATGGGTTGGGGCTTCAGACGACACATGCAAGTCACATTGTTGCCATTGGCCAAATCACACACGTCAGACAGCTCAATCCGTCACATTTGTTCAATTTTTACCTTTCAATGATTTTTATGGACAAACTATTACATGTACTTCAATGAGTAGCATCACTACCCCCAAATGTATTCACAGCTTATGAGAAGTCCCATGAAAATGTTCAAAAATATGGACCGAAGTCTAGAAACTATAATCGTACTCCCTGAAAAAGAGCAAATCCTACCTGTCTACTTTGCCCGCATGACAGATTTTATCAGGGCTAATGTCTCCTTCAACAAATCTTCCGAGAACTACTATTAAAATAAAGAAGTCATCTTTTTTTCAAAATAGCAATGACAATTTACATAGCTATGTATAACATTTCAGAAACGCATATTACGTGGCGTGTGTTTAAATCAACCGATAAAGACTTTGTTTATATATTTGTGATTTAATTTTATGGAAATAAATATTTAAAGCCTTTAACACTGCCTTGTTTATGTTTTGTATCGTCACGACATTTTTACTGTCAAAGTTAGCTTTGCGCAGTGGCGGTACCATAGTCAATGAGGTTTATCCGAGACGTGGTTATTGCTAGTTGAAAACTATTCCCAATATCCCGCGCTGGCGGCCTGAAACATGGCCGCCGGTCGCAATTTTAGAATGCTCTCAAGGGAGCATCATATTAAAACAAACGTCAGACTCAATGGTTATTTATTTTAGGCATTAAATTTTTCTACGTGCTATCGTGTTTTAGTGTTCAAAAATATATAACAACAGTGAGCTACTACATGCCCTATTCATTGTAGAGTTCATGACTGTAGATTTCTGAAGGCCTTCTATCTTTGTATCGCGCATTTGAATCTAAGTCAGGTGAAAATTTTGAGATTTCTCCAATATGTCAAAACCAAATAAATAGAACAAAATTCTACTGCGGTTTTCACGCCGTCGTCCTTTATCGAATAGTTGTCCGCTACTTGCCGAATGTCTTGGTTTTCCTTATTTTGAAATGTATTGCATAAGTGGAGTATCCATTTTCCATTTACCGTAGTTTTAACGTTTTTGGCTCTGTCACTCGTTGAAAAACATTCGCCCAGCTATAAGCCCTGGAGAAAAATCGGAACCATCTATGGCAAGGCTGCAGTTCAAATCTTGACAGACCAATAAGAGAGAAATCTCAATATATTCTCATCCAAATGGGTTGGGGCTGCATACGACACATGCAAGTCACATTGTTGCCATTGGCCAAATCACACACATGTCAGACAGCTCAATCCGTCACATTTGTTCACTTATTACCTTTCATTGATTTTTATGGACAAACTATTACTTCAATGAGTAGCATCAATACCCCCAAAAGTATTCACAGCTTATGAGAAGTCCCATGAAAATGTTCAAAAAATATGGACCGAAGTCTAGAAACTATAATCGTACTCCATGAAAAAGGGAAAATCCTACCTGTCTACTTTGCCCGCATGACAGATTTTATCAGGGCTAATGTCTCCTTCAACAAATCTTCCGAGAACTACTATTAAAATAAAGAAGTCATCTTTTTTTCAAAATAGCAATGACAATTTACATAGCTATGTATAACATTTCAGAAACGCATATTACGTGGCGTGTGTTTAAATCAACCGATAAAGACTTTGTTTATATATTTGTGATTTAATTTTATGGAAATAAATATTTAAAGACTTTAACACTGCCTTGTTTATGTTTTGTATCGTCACGACATTTTTACTGTCAAAGTTAGCTTTGCGCAGTGGCGGTACCATAGTCAATGAGGTTTATCCGAGACGTGGTTATTGCTAGTTGAAAACTATTCCCAATACCCCGCGCTGGCGGCCTGAAACATGGCCGCCGGTCGCAATTTTTGAATGCTCTCAAGGGAGCATCATATTAAAACAAACGTCAGACTCAATGGTTATTTATTTTAGGCATTAAATTTTTCTACGTGCTATCGTGTTTTAGTGTTCAAAAATATATAACAACAGTGAGCTACTACATGCCCTATTCATTGTAGAGTTCATGACTGTAGATTTCTGAAGGCCTTCTATCTTTGTATCGCGCATTTGAATCTAAGTCAGGTGAAAATTTTGAGATTTCTCCAATATGTCAAAACCAAATAAATAGAACAAAATTCTACTGCGGTTTTCACGCCGTCGTCCTTTATCGAATAGTTGTCCGCTACTTGCCGAATGTCTTGGTTTTCCTTATTTTGAAATGTATTGCATAAGTGGAGTATCCATTTTCCATTTACCGTAGTTTTAACGTTTTTGGCTCTGTCACTCGTTGAAAAACATTCGCCCAGCTATAAGCCCTGGAGAAAAATCGGAACCATCTATGGCAAGGCTGCAGTTCAAATCTTGACAGACCAATAAGAGAGAAATCTCAATATATTCTCATCCAAATGGGTTGGGGCTGCATACGACACATGCAAGTCACATTGTTGCCATTGGCCAAATCACACACATGTCAGACAGCTCAATCCGTCACATTTGTTCACTTATTACCTTTCATTGATTTTTATGGACAAACTATTACTTCAATGAGTAGCATCAATACCCCCAAAAGTATTCACAGCTTATGAGAAGTCCCATGAAAATGTTCAAAAAATATGGACCGAAGTCTAGAAACTATAATCGTACTCCCTGAAAAAGGGAAAATCCTACCTGTCTACTTTGCCCGCATGACAGATTTTATCAGGGCTAATGTCTCCTTCAACAAACCTTCCGAGAACTACTATTAAAATAAAGAAGTCATCTTTTTTTCAAAATAGCAATGACAATTTACATAGCTATGTATAACATTTCAGAAACGCATATTACGTGGCGTGTGTTTAAATCAACCGATAAAGACTTTGTTTATATATTTGTGATTTAATTTTATGGAAATAAATATTTAAAGCCTTTAACACTGCCTTGTTTATGTTTTGTATCGTCACGACATTTTTACTGTCAAAGTTAGCTTTGCGCAGTGGCGGTACCATAGTCAATGAGGTTTATCCGAGACGTGGTTATTGCTAGTTGAAAACTATTCCCAATACCCCGCGCTGGCGGCCTGAAACATTGCCGCCGGTCGCAATTTTTGAATGCTCTCAAGGGAGCATCATATTAAAACAAACGTCAGACTCAATGGTTATTTATTTTAGGCATTAAATTTTTCTACGTGCTATCGTGTTTTAGTGTTCAAAAATATATAACAACAGTGAGCTACTACATGCCCTATTCATTGTAGACTTCATGACTGTAGATTTCTGAAGGCCTTCTATCTTTGTATCGCGCATTTGAATCTAAGTCAGGTGAAAATTTTGAGATTTCTCCAATATGTCAAAACCAAATAAATAGAACAAAATTCTACTGCGGTTTTCACGCCGTCGTCCTTTATCGAATAGTTGTCCGCTACTTGCCGAATGTCTTGGTTTTCCTTATTTTGAAATGTATTGCATAAGTGGAGTATCCATTTTCCATTTACCGTAGTTTTAACGTTTTTGGCTCTGTCGCTCGTTGAAAAACATTCGCCCAGCTATAAGCCCTGGAGAAAAATCGGAACCATCTATGGCAAGGCTGCAGTTCAAATCTTGACAGACCAATAAGAGAGAAATCTCAATATATTCTCATCCAAATGGGTTGGGGCTGCATACGACACATGCAAGTCACATTGTTGCCATTGGCCAAATCACACACATGTCAGACAGCTCAATCCGTCACATTTGTTCACTTATTACCTTTCATTGATTTTTATGGACAAACTATTACTTCAATGAGTATCATCAATACCCCCAAAAGTATTCACAGCTTATGAGAAGTCCCATGAAAATGTTCAAAAAATATGGACCGAAGTCTAGAAACTATAATCGTACTCCCTGAAAAAGGGAAAATCCTACCTGTCTACTTTGCCCGCATGACAGATTTTATCAGGGGTAATGTCTCCTTCAACAAATCTTCCGAGAACTACTATTAAAATAAAGAAGTCATCTTTTTTTCAAAATAGCAATGACAATTTACATAGCTATGTATAACATTTCAGAAACGCATATTACGTGGCGTGTGTTTAAATCAACCGATAAAGACTTTGTTTATATTTTTGTGATTTAATTTTATGGAAATAAATATTTAAAGACTTTAACACTGCCTTGTTTATGTTTTGTATCGTCACGACATTTTTACTGTCAAAGTTAGCTTTGCGCAGTGGCGGTACCATAGTCAATGAGGTTTATCCGAGACGTGGTTATTGCTAGTTGAAAACTATTCCCAATACCCCGCGCTGGCGGCCTGAAACATGGCCGCCGGTCGCAATTTTTGAATGCTCTCAAGGGAGCATCATATTAAAACAAACGTCAGACTCAATGGTTATTTATTTTAGGCATTAAATTTTTCTACGTGCTATCGTGTTTTAGTGTTCAAAAATATATAACAACAGTGAGCTACTACATGCCCTATTCATTGTAGACTTCATGACTGTAGATTTCTGAAGGCCTTCTATCTTTGTATCGCGCATTTGAATCTAAGTCAGGTGAAAATTTTGAGATTTCTCCAATATGTCAAAACCAAATAAATAGAACAAAATTCTACTGCGGTTTTCACGCCGTCGTCCTTTATCGAATAGTTGTCCGCTACTTGCCGAATGTCTTGGTTTTCCTTATTTTGAAATGTATTGCATAAGTGGAGTATCCATTTTCCATTTACCGTAGTTTTAACGTTTTTGGCTCTGTCGCTCGTTGAAAAACATTCGCCCAGCTATAAGCCCTGGAGAAAAATCGGAACCATCTATGGCAAGGCTGCAGTTCAAATCTTGACAGACCAATAAGAGAGAAATCTCAATATATTCTCATCCAAATGGGTTGGGGCTGCATACGACACATGCAAGTCACATTGTTGCCATTGGCCAAATCACACACATGTCAGACAGCTCAATCCGTCACATTTGTTCACTTATTACCTTTCATTGATTTTTATGGACAAACTATTACTTCAATGAGTATCATCAATACCCCCAAAAGTATTCACAGCTTATGAGAAGTCCCATGAAAATGTTCAAAAAATATGGACCGAAGTCTAGAAACTATAATCGTACTCCCTGAAAAAGGGAAAATCCTACCTGTCTACTTTGCCCGCATGACAGATTTTATCAGGGGTAATGTCTCCTTCAACAAATCTTCCGAGAACTACTATTAAAATAAAGAAGTCATCTTTTTTTCAAAATAGCAATGACAATTTACATAGCTATGTATAACATTTCAGAAACGCATATTACGTGGCGTGTGTTTAAATCAACCGATAAAGACTTTGTTTATATTTTTGTGATTTAATTTTATGGAAATAAATATTTAAAGACTTTAACACTGCCTTGTTTATGTTTTGTATCGTCACGACATTTTTACTGTCAAAGTTAGCTTTGCGCAGTGGCGGTACCATAGTCAATGAGGTTTATCCGAGACGTGGTTATTGCTAGTTGAAAACTATTCCCAATACCCCGCGCTGGCGGCCTGAAACATGGCCGCCGGTCGCAATTTTTGAATGCTCTCAAGGGAGCATCATATTAAAACAAACGTCAGACTCAATAGTTATTTATTTTAGGCATTAAATTTTTCTACGTGCTATCGTGTTTTAGTGTTCAAAAATATATAACAACAGTGAGCTACTACATGCCCTATTCATTGTAGACTTCATGACTGTAGATTTCTGAAGGCCTTCTATCTTTGTATCGCGCATTTGAATCTAAGTCAGGTGAAAATTTTGAGATTTCTCCAATATGTCAAAACCAAATAAATAGAACAAAATTCTACTGCGGTTTTCACGCCGTCGTCCTTTATCGAATAGTTGTCCGCTACTTGCCGAATGTCTTGGTTTTCCTTATTTTGAAATGTATTGCATAAGTGGAGTATCCATTTTCCATTTACCGTAGTTTTAACGTTTTTGGCTCTGTCACTCGTTGAAAAACATTCGCCCAGCTATAAGCCCTGGAGAAAAATCGGAACCATCTATGGCAAGGCTGCAGTTCAAATCTTGACAGACCAATAAGAGAGAAATCTCAATATATTCTCATCCAAATGGGTTGGGGCTGCATACGACACATGCAAGTCACATTGTTGCCATTGGCCAAATCACACACATGTCAGACAGCTCAATCCGTCACATTTGTTCACTTATTACCTTTCATTGATTTTTATGGACAAACTATTACTTCAATGAGTAGCATCAATACCCCCAAAAGTATTCACAGCTTATGAGAAGTCCCATGAAAATGTTCAAAAAATATGGACCGAAGTCTAGAAACTATAATCGTACTCCCTGAAAAAGGGAAAATCCTACCTGTCTACTTTGCCCGCATGACAGATTTTATCAGGGCTAATGTCTCCTTCAACAAATCTTCCGAGAACTACTATTAAAATAAAGAAGTCATCTTTTTTTCAAAATAGCAATGACAATTTACATAGCTATGTATAACATTTCAGAAACGCATATTACGTGGCGTGTGTTTAAATCAACCGATAAAGACTTTGTTTATATATTTGTGATTTAATTTTATGGAAATAAATATTGAAAGCCTTTAACACTGCCTTGTTTATGTTTTGTATCGTCACGACATTTTTACTGTCAAAGTTAGCTTTGCGCAGTGGCGGTACCATAGTCAATGAGGTTTATCCGAGACGTGGTTATTGCTAGTTGAAAACTATTCCGAATACCCCGCGCTGGCGGCCTGAAACATGGCCGCCGGTCGCAATTTTTGAATGCTCTCAAGGGAGCATCATATTAAAACAAACGTCAGACTCAATGGTTATTTATTTTAGGCATTAAATTTTTCTACGTGCTATCGTGTTTTAGTGTTCAAAAATATATAACAACAGTGAGCTACTACATGCCCTATTCATTGTAGAGTTCATGACTGTAGATTTCTGAAGGCCTTCTATCTTTGTATCGCGCATTTGAATCTAAGTCAGGTGAAAATTTTGAGATTTCTCCAATATGTCAAAACCAAATAAATAGAACAAAATTCTACTGCGGTTTTCACGCCGTCGTCCTTTATCGAATAGTTGTCCGCTACTTGCCGAATGTCTTGGTTTTCCTTATTTTGAAATGTATTGCATAAGTGGAGTATCCATTTTCCATTTACCGTAGTTTTAACGTTTTTGGCTCTGTCACTCGTTGAAAAACATTCGCCCAGCTATAAGCCCTGGAGAAAAATCGGAACCATCTATGGCAAGGCTGCAGTTCAAATCTTGACAGACCAATAAGAGAGAAATCTCAATATATTCTCATCCAAATGGGTTGGGGCTGCATACGACACATGCAAGTCACATTGTTGCCATTGGCCAAATCACACACATGTCAGACAGCTCAATCCGTCACATTTGTTCACTTATTACCTTTCATTGATTTTTATGGACAAACTATTACTTCAATGAGTAGCATCAATACCCCCAAAAGTATTCACAGCTTATGAGAAGTCCCATGAAAATGTTCAAAAAATATGGACCGAAGTCTAGAAACTATAATCGTACTCCCTGAAAAAGGGAAAATCCTACCTGTCTACTTTGCCCGCATGACAGATTTTATCAGGGCTAATGTCTCCTTCAACAAATCTTCCGAGAACTACTATTAAAATAAAGAAGTCATATTTTTTTCAAAATAGCAATGACAATTTACATAGCTATGTATAACATTTCAGAAACGCATATTACGTGGCGTGTGTTTAAATCAACCGATAAAGACTTTGTTTATATATTTGTGATTTAATTTTATGGAAATAAATATTTAAAGACTTTAACACTGCCTTGTTTATGTTTTGTATCGTCACGACATTTTTACTGTCAAAGTTAGCTTTGCGCAGTGGCGGTACCATAGTCAATGAGGTTTATCCGAGACGTGGTTATTGCTAGTTGAAAACTATTCCCAATACCCCGCGCTGGCGGCCTGAAACATGGCCGCCGGTCGCAATTTTTGAATGCTCTCAAGGGAGCATCATATTAAAATAAACGTCAGACTCAATGGTTATTTATTTTAGGCATTAAATTTTTCTACGTGCTATCGTGTTTTAGTGTTCAAAAATATATAACAACAGTGAGCTACTACATGCCCTATTCATTGTAGACTTCATGACTGTAGATTTCTGAAGGCCTTCTATCTTTGTATCGCGCATTTGAATCTAAGTCAGGTGAAAATTTTGAGATTTCTCCAATATGTCAAAACCAAATAAATAGAACAAAATTCTACTGCGGTTTTCACGCCGTCGTCCTTTATCGAATAGTTGTCCGCTACTTGCCGAATGTCTTGGTTTTCCTTATTTTGAAATGTATTGCATAAGTGGAGTATCCATTTTCCATTTACCGTAGTTTTAACGTTTTTGGCTCTGTCACTCGTTGAAAAACATTCGCCCAGCTATAAGCCCTGGAGAAAAATCGGAACCATCTATGGCAAGGCTGCAGTTCAAATCTTGACAGACCAATAAGAGAGAAATCTCAATATATTCTCATCCAAATGGGTTGGGGCTGCATACGACACATGCAAGTCACATTGTTGCCATTGGCCAAATCACACACATGTCAGACAGCTCAATCCGTCACATTTGTTCACTTATTACCTTTCATTGATTTTTATGGACAAACTATTACTTCAATGAGTAGCATCAATACCCCCAAAAGTATTCACAGCTTATGAGAAGTCCCATGAAAATGTTCAAAAAATATGGACCGAAGTCTAGAAACTATAATCGTACTCCCTGAAAAAGGGAAAATCCTACCTGTCTACTTTGTCCGCATGACAGATTTTATCAGGGGTAATGTCTCCTTCAACAAATCTTCCGAGAACTACTATTAAAATAAAGAAGTCATCTTTTTTTCAAAATAGCAATGACAATTTACATAGCTATGTATAACATTTCAGAAACGCATATTACGTGGCGTGTGTTTAAATCAACCGATAAAGACTTTGTTTATATATTTGTGATTTAATTTTATGGAAATAAATATTTAAAGACTTTAACACTGCCTTGTTTATGTTTTGTATCGTCACGACATTTTTACTGTCAAAGTTAGCTTTGCGCAGTGGCGGTACCATAGTCAATGAGGTTTATCCGAGACGTGGTTATTGCTAGTTGAAAACTATTCCCAATACCCCGCGCTGGCGGCCTGAAACATGGCCGCCGGTCGCAATTTTTGAATGCTCTCAAGGGAGCATCATATTAAAATAAACGTCAGACTCAATGGTTATTTATTTTAGGCATTAAATTTTTCTACGTGCTATCGTGTTTTAGTGTTCAAAAATATATAACAACAGTGAGCTACTACATGCCCTATTCATTGTAGACTTCATGACTGTAGATTTCTGAAGGCCTTCTATCTTTGTATCGCGCATTTGAATCTAAGTCAGGTGAAAATTTTGAGATTTCTCCAATATGTCAAAACCAAATAAATAGAACAAAATTCTACTGCGGTTTTCACGCCGTCGTCCTTTATCGAATAGTTGTCCGCTACTTGCCGAATGTCTTGGTTTTCCTTATTTTGAAATGTATTGCATAAGTGGAGTATCCATTTTCCATTTACCGTAGTTTTAACGTTTTTGGCTCTGTCACTCGTTGAAAAACATTCGCCCAGCTATAAGCCCTGGAGAAAAATCGGAACCATCTATGGCAAGGCTGCAGTTCAAATCTTGACAGACCAATAAGAGAGAAATCTCAATATATTCTCATCCAAATGGGTTGGGGCTGCATACGACACATGCAAGTCACATTGTTGCCATTGGCCAAATCACACACATGTCAGACAGCTCAATCCGTCACATTTGTTCACTTATTACCTTTCATTGATTTTTATGGACAAACTATTACTTCAATGAGTAGCATCAATACCCCCAAAAGTATTCACAGCTTATGAGAAGTCCCATGAAAATGTTCAAAAAATATGGACCGAAGTCTAGAAACTATAATCGTACTCCCTGAAAAAGGGAAAATCCTACCTGTCTACTTTGCCCGCATGACAGATTTTATCCGGGGTAATGTCTCCTTCAACAAATCTTCCGAGAACTACTATTAAAATAAAGAAGTCATATTTTTTTCAAAATAGCAATGACAATTTACATAGCTATGTATAACATTTCAGAAACGCATATTACGTGGCGTGTGTTTAAATCAACCGATAAAGACTTTGTTTATATATTTGTGATTTAATTTTATGGAAATAAATATTTAAAGCCTTTAACACTGCCTTGTTTATGTTTTGTATCGTCACGACATTTTTACTGTCAAAGTTAGCTTTGCGCAGTGGCGGTACCATAGTCAATGAGGTTTATCCGAGACGTGGTTATTGCTAGTTGAAAACTATTCCCAATACCCCGCGCTGGCGGCCTGAAACATGGCCGCCGGTCGCAATTTTTGAATGCTCTCAAGGGAGCATCATATTAAAACAAACGTCAGACTCAATGGTTATTTATTTTAGGCATTAAATTTTTCTACGTGCTATCGTGTTTTAGTGTTCAAAAATATATAACAACAGTGAGCTACTACATGCCCTATTCATTGTAGAGTTCATGACTGTAGATTTCTGAAGGCCTTCTATCTTTGTATCGCGCATTTGAATCTAAGTCAGGTGAAAATTTTGAGATTTCTCCAATATGTCAAAACCAAATAAATAGAACAAAATTCTACTGCGGTTTTTACGCCGTCGTCCTTTATCGAATAGTTGTCCGCTACTTGCCGAATGTCTTGGTTTTCCTTATTTTGAAATGTATTGCATAAGTGGAGTATCCATTTTCCATTTACCGTAGTTTTAACGTTTTTGGCTCTGTCACTCGTTGAAAATTATTCGCCCAGCTATAAGCCCTGGAGAAAAATCGGAACCATCTATGGCAAGGCTGCAGTTCAAATCTTGACAGACCAATAAGAGAGAAATCTCAATATATTCTCATCCAAATGGGTTGGGGCTGCATACGACACATGCAAGTCACATTGTTGCCATTGGCCAAATCACACACATATCAGACAGCTCAATCCGTCACATTTGTTCACTTATTACCTTTCATTGATTTTTATGGACAAACTATTACTTCAATGAGTATCATCAATACCCCCAAAAGTATTCACAGCTTATGAGAAGTCCCATGAAAATGTTCAAAAAATATGGACCGAAGTCTAGAAACTATAATCGTCTACTTTGCCCGCATGGCAGATTTTATCAGGGGTAATGTCTCCTTCAACAAATCTTCCGAGAACTACTATTAAAATAAAGAAGTCATCTTTTTTTCAAAATAGCAATGACAATTTACATAGCTATGTATAACATTTCAGAAACGCATATTACGTGGCGTGTGTTTAAATCAACCGATAAAGACTTTGTTTATATATTTGTGATTTAATTTTATGGAAATAAATATTTAAAGACTTTAACACTGCCTTGTTTATGTTTTGTATCGTCACGACATTTTTACTGTCAAAGTTAGCTTTGCGCAGTGGCGGTACCATAGTCAATGAGGTTTATCCGAGACGTGGTTATTGCTAGTTGAAAACTATTCCCAATACCCCGCGCTGGCGGCCTGAAACATGGCCGCTGGTCGCAATTTTTGAATGCTCTCAAGGGAGCATCATATTAAAATAAACGTCAGACTCAATGGTTATTTATTTTAGGCATTAAATTTTTCTACGTGCTATCGTGTTTTAGTGTTCAAAAATATATAACAACAGTGAGCTACTACATGCCCTATTCATTGTAGACTTCATGACTGTAGATTTCTGAAGGCCTTCTATCTTTGTATCGCGCATTTGAATCTAAGTCAGGTGAAAATTTTGAGATTTCTCCAATATGTCAAAACCAAATAAATAGAACAAAATTCTACTGCGGTTTTCACGCCGTCGTCCTTTATCGAATAGTTGTCCGCTACTTGCCGAATGTCTTGGTTTTCCTTATTTTGAAATGTATTGCATAAGTGGAGTATCCATTTTCCATTTACCGTAGTTTTAACGTTTTTGGCTCTGTCACTCGTTGAAAAACATTCGCCCAGCTATAAGCCCTGGAGAAAAATCGGAACCATCTATGGCAAGGCTGCAGTTCAAATCTTGACAGACCAATAAGAGAGAAATCTCAATATATTCTCATCCAAATGGGTTGGGGCTGCATACGACACATGCAAGTCACATTGTTGCCATTGGCCAAATCACACACATGTTAGACAGCTCAATCCGTCACATTTGTTCACTTATTACCTTTCATTGATTTTTATGGACAAACTATTACTTCAATGAGTAGCATCAATACCCCCAAAAGTATTCACAGCTTATGAGAAGTCCCATGAAAATGTTCAAAAAATATGGACCGAAGTCTAGAAACTATAATCGTACTCCCTGAAAAAGGGAAAATCCTACCTGTCTACTTTGCCCGCATGACAGATTTTATCAGGGCTAAGGTCTCCTTCAACAAATCTTCCGAGAACTACTATTAAAATAAAGAAGTCATCTTTTTTTCAAAATAGCAATGACAATTTACATAGCTATGTATAACATTTCAGAAACGCATATTACGTGGCGTGTGTTTAAATCAACCGATAAAGACTTTGTTTATATATTTGTGATTTAATTTTATGGAAATAAATATTTAAAGACTTTAACACTGCCTTGTTTATGTTTTGTATCGTCGCGACATTTTTACTGTCAAAGTTAGCTTTGCGCAGTGGCGGTACCATAGTCAATGAGGTTTATCCGAGACGTGGTTATTGCTAGTTGAAAACTATTCCCAATACCCCGCGCTGGCGGCCTGAAACATGGCCGCCGGTCGCAATTTTTGAATGCTCTCAAGGGAGCATCATATTAAAACAAACGTCAGACTCAATGGTTATTTATTTTAGGCATTAAATTTTTCTACGTGCTATCGTGTTTTAGTGTTCAAAAATATATAACAACAGTGAGCTACTACATGCCCTATTCATTGTAGAGTTCATGACTGTAGATTTCTGAAGGCCTTCTATCTTTGTATCGCGCATTTGAATCTAAGTCAGGTGAAAATTTTGAGATTTCTCCAATATGTCAAAACCAAATAAATAGAACAAAATTCTACTGCGGTTTTCACGCCGTCGTCCTTTATCGAATAGTTGTCCGCTACTTGCCGAATGTCTTGGTTTTCCTTATTTTGAAATGTATTGCATAAGTGGAGTATCCATTTTCCATTTACCGTAGTTTTAACGTTTTTGGCTCTGTCACTCGTTGAAAAACATTCGCCCAGCTATAAGCCCTGGAGAAAAATCGGAACCATCTATGGCAAGGCTGCAGTTCAAATCTTGACAGACCAATAAGAGAGAAATCTCAATATATTCTCATCCAAATGGGTTGGGGCTGCATACGACACATGCAAGTCACATTGTTGCCATTGGCCAAATCACACACATGTCAGACAGCTCAATCCGTCACATTTGTTCACTTATTACCTTTCATTGATTGTTATGGACAAACTATTACTTCAATGAGTAGCATCAATACCCCCAAAAGTATTCACAGCTTATGAGAAGTCCCATGAAAATGTTCAAAAAATATGGACCGAAGTCTAGAAACTATAATCGTACTCCCTGAAAAAGGGAAAATCCTACCTGTCTACTTTGCCCGCATGACAGATTTTATCAGGGCTAATGTCTCCTTCAACAAATCTTCCGAGAACTACTATTAAAATAAAGAAGTCATCTTTTTTTCAAAATAGCAATGACAATTTACATAGCTATGTATAACATTTCAGAAACGCATATTACGTGGCGTGTGTTTAAATCAACCGATAAAGACTTTGTTTATATATTTGTGATTTAATTTTATGGAAATAAATATTTAAAGCCTTTAACACTGCCTTGTTTATGTTTTGTATCGTCACGACATTTTTACTGTCAAAGTTAGCTTTGCGCAGTGGCGGTACCATAGTCAATGAGGTTTATCCGAGACGTGGTTATTGCTAGTTGAAAACTATTCCCAATACCCCGCGCTGGCGGCCTGAAACATGGCCGCCGGTCGCAATTTTTGAATGCTCTCAAGGGAGCATCATATTAAAACAAACGTCAGACTCAATGGTTATTTATTTTAGGCATTAAATTTTTCTACGTGCTATCGTGTTTTAGTGTTCAAAAATATATAACAACAGTGAGCTACTACATGCCCTATTCATTGTAGACTTCATGACTGTAGATTTCTGAAGGCCTTCTATCTTTGTATCGCGCATTTGAATCTAAGTCAGGTGAAAATTTTGAGATTTCTCCAATATGTCAAAACCAAATAAATAGAACAAAATTCTACTGCGGTTTTCACGCCGTCGTCCTTTATCGAATAGTTGTCCGCTACTTGCCGAATGTCTTGGTTTTCCTTATTTTGAAATGTATTGCATAAGTGGAGTATCCATTTTCCATTTACCGTAGTTTTAACGTTTTTGGCTCTGTCACTCGTTGAAAAACATTCGCCCAGCTATAAGCCCTGGAGAAAAATCGGAACCATCTATGGCAAGGCTGCAGTTCAAATCTTGACAGACCAATAAGAGAGAAATCTCAATATATTCTCATCCAAATGGGTTGGGGCTGCATACGACACATGCAAGTCACATTGTTGCCATTGGCCAAATCACACACATATCAGACAGCTCAATCCGTCACATTTGTTCACTTATTACCTTTCATTGATTTTTATGGACAAACTATTACTTCAATGAGTATCATCAATACCCCCAAAAGTATTCACAGCTTATGAGAAGTCCCATGAAAATGTTCAAAAAATATGGACCGAAGTCTAGAAACTATAATCGTACTCCCTGAAAAAGGGAAAATCCTACCTGTCTACTTTGCCCGCATGACAGATTTTATCAGGGGTAATGTCTCCTTCAACAAATCTTCCGAGAACTACTATTAAAATAAAGAAGTCATCTTTTTTTCAAAATAGCAATGACAATTTACATAGCTATGTATAACATTTCAAAAACACATATTACGTGGCGTGTGTTTAAATCAACCGATAAAGACTTTGTTTATATATTTGTGATTTAATTTTATGGAAATAAATATTTAAAGCCTTTAACACTGCCTTGTTTATGTTTTGTATCGTCACGACATTTTTACTGTCAAAGTTAGCTTTGCGCAGTGGCGGTACCATAGTCAATGAGGTTTATCCGAGACGTGGTTATTGCTAGTTGAAAACTATTCCCAATACCCCGCGCTGGCGGCCTGAAACATGGCCGCCGGTCGCAATTTTTGAATGCTCTCAAGGGAGCATCATATTAAAACAAACGTCAGACTCAATGGTTATTTATTTTAGGCATTAAATTTTTCTACGTGCTATCGTGTTTTAGTGTTCAAAAATATATAACAACAGTGAGCTACTACATGCCCTATTCATTGTAGAGTTCATGACTGTAGATTTCTGAAGGCCTTCTATCTTTGTATCGCGCATTTGAATCTAAGTCAGGTGAAAATTTTGAGATTTCTCCAATATGTCAAAACCAAATAAATAGAACAAAATTCTACTGCGGTTTTTACGCCGTCGTCCTTTATCGAATAGTTGTCCGCTACTTGCCGAATGTCTTGGTTTTCCTTATTTTGAAATGTATTGCATAAGTGGAGTATCCATTTTCCATTTACCGTAGTTTTAACGTTTTTGGCTCTGTCACTCGTTGAAAAACATTCGCCCAGCTATAAGCCCTGGAGAAAAATCGGAACCATCTATGGCAAGGCTGCAGTTCAAATCTTGACAGACCAATAAGAGAGAAATCTCAATATATTCTCATCCAAATGGGTTGGGGCTGCATACGACACATGCAAGTCACATTGTTGCCATTGGCCAAATCACACACATATCAGACAGCTCAATCCGTCACATTTGTTCACTTATTACCTTTCATTGATTTTTATGGACAAACTATTACTTCAATGAGTATCATCAATACCCCCAAAAGTATTCACAGCTTATGAGAAGTCCCATGAAAATGTTCAAAAAATATGGACCGAAGTCTAGAAACTATAATCGTCTACTTTGCCCGCATGACAGATTTTATCAGGGGTAATGTCTCCTTCAACAAATCTTCCGAGAACTACTATTAAAATAAAGAAGTCATCTTTTTTTCAAAATAGCAATGACAATTTACATAGCTATGTATAACATTTCAGAAACGCATATTACGTGGCGTGTGTTTAAATCAACCGATAAAGACTTTGTTTATATATTTGTGATTTAATTTTATGGAAATAAATATTTAAAGACTTTAACACTGCCTTGTTTATGTTTTGTATCGTCACGACATTTTTACTGTCAAAGTTAGCTTTGCGCAGTGGCGGTACCATAGTCAATGAGGTTTATCCGAGACGTGGTTATTGCTAGTTGAAAACTATTCCCAATACCCCGCGCTGGCGGCCTGAAACATGGCCGCCGGTCGCAATTTTTGAATGCTCTCAAGGGAGCATCATATTAAAATAAACGTCAGACTCAATGGTTATTTATTTTAGGCATTAAATTTTTCTACGTGCTATCGTGTTTTAGTGTTCAAAAATATATAACAACAGTGAGCTACTACATGCCCTATTCATTGTAGACTTCATGACTGTAGATTTCTGAAGGCCTTCTATCTTTGTATCGCGCATTTGAATCTAAGTCAGGTGAAAATTTTGAGATTTCTCCAATATGTCAAAACCAAATAAATAGAACAAAATTCTACTGCGGTTTTTACGCCGTCGTCCTTTATCGAATAGTTGTCCGCTACTTGCCGAATGTCTTGGTTTTCCTTATTTTGAAATGTATTGCATAAGTGGAGTATCCATTTTCCATTTACCGTAGTTTTAACGTTTTTGGCTCTGTCACTCGTTGAAAAACATTCGCCCAGCTATAAGCCCTAAAGAAAAAATCGGAACCATCTATGGCAAGGCTGCAGTTCAAATCTTGACAGACCAATAAGGGAGAAATCTCAATATATTCTCATCCAAATGGGTTGGGGCTGCATACGACACATGCAAGTCACATTGTTGCCATTGGCCAAATCACACACATATCAGACAGCTCAATCCGTCACATTTGTTCACTTATTACCTTTCATTGATTTTTATGGACAAACTATTACTTCAATGAGTATCATCAATACCCCCAAAAGTATTCACAGCTTATGAGAAGTCACATGAAAATGTTCAAAAAATATGGACCGAAGTCTAGAAACTATAATCGTACTCCCTGAAAAAGGGAAAATCCTACCTGTCTACTTTGCCCGCATGACAGATTTTATCAGGGCTAATGTCTCCTTCAACAAATCTTCCGAGAACTACTATTAAAATAAAGAAGTCATATTTTTTTCAAAATAGCAATGACAATTTACATAGCTATGTATAACATTTCAGAAACGCATATTACGTGGCGTGTGTTTAAATCAACCGATAAAGACTTTGTTTATATATTTGTGATTTAATTTTATGGAAATAAATATTTAAAGCCTTTAACACTGCCTTGTTTATGTTTTGTATCGTCACGACATTTTTACTGTCAAAGTTAGCTTTGCGCAGTGGCGGTACCATAGTCAATGAGGTTTATCCGAGACGTGGTTATTGCTAGTTGAAAACTATTCCCAATACCCCGCGCTGGCGGCCTGAAACATGGCCGCCGGTCGCAATTTTTGAATGCTCTCAAGGGAGCATCATATTAAAACAAACGTCAGACTCAATGGTTATTTATTTTAGGCATTAAATTTTTCTACGTGCTATCGTGTTTTAGTGTTCAAAAATATATAACAACAGTGAGCTACTACATGCCCTATTCATTGTAGAGTTCATGACTGTAGATTTCTGAAGGCCTTCTATCTTTGTATCGCGCATTTGAATCTAAGTCAGGTGAAAATTTTGAGATTTCTCCAATATGTCAAAACCAAATAAATAGAACAAAATTCTACTGCGGTTTTCACGCCGTCGTCCTTTATCGAATAGTTGTCCGCTACTTGCCGAATGTCTTGGTTTTCCTTATTTTGAAATGTATTGCATAAGTGGAGTATCCATTTTCCATTTACCGTAGTTTTAACGTTTTTGGCTCTGTCACTCGTTGAAAAACATTCGCCCAGCTATAAGCCCTGGAGAAAAATCGGAACCATCTATGGCAAGGCTGCAGTTCAAATCTTGACAGACCAATAAGAGAGAAATCTCAATATATTCTCATCCAAATGGGTTGGGGCTGCATACGACACATGCAAGTCACATTGTTGCCATTGGCCAAATCACACACATGTCAGACAGCTCAATCCGTCACATTTGTTCACTTATTACCTTTCATTGATTTTTATGGACAAACTATTACTTCAATGAGTAGCATCAATACCCCCAAAAGTATTCACAGCTTATGAGAAGTCCCATGAAAATGTTCAAAAAATATGGACCGAAGTCTAGAAACTATAATCGTACTCCCTGAAAAAGGGAAAATCCTACCTGTCTACTTTGCCCGCATGACAGATTTTATCAGGGCTAATGTCTCCTTCAACAAATCTTCCGAGAACTACTATTAAAATAAAGAAGTCATCTTTTTTTCAAAATAGCAATGACAATTTACATAGCTATGTATAACATTTCAGAAACGCATATTACGTGGCGTGTGTTTAAATCAACCGATAAAGACTTTGTTTATATATTTGTGATTTAATTTTATGGAAATAAATATTTAAAGCCTTTAACACTGCCTTGTTTATGTTTTGTATCGTCACGACATTTTTACTGTCAAAGTTAGCTTTGCGCAGTGGCGGTACCATAGTCAATGAGGTTTATCCGAGACGTGGTTATTGCTAGTTGAAAACTATTCCCAATACCCCGCGCTGGCGGCCTGAAACATGGCCGCCGGTCGCAATTTTTGAATGCTCTCAAGGGAGCATCATATTAAAACAAACGTCAGACTCAATGGTTATTTATTTTAGGCATTAAATTTTTCTACGTGCTATCGTGTTTTAGTGTTCAAAAATATATAACAACAGTGAGCTACTACATGCCCTATTCATTGTAGACTTCATGACTGTAGATTTCTGAAGGCCTTCTATCTTTGTATCGCGCATTTGAATCTAAGTCAGGTGAAAATTTTGAGATTTCTCCAATATGTCAAAACCAAATAAATAGAACAAAATTCTACTGCGGTTTTCACGCCGTCGTCCTTTATCGAATAGTTGTCCGCTACTTGCCGAATGTCTTGGTTTTCCTTATTTTGAAATGTATTGCATAAGTGGAGTATCCATTTTCCATTTACCGTAGTTTTAACGTTTTTGGCTCTGTCACTCGTTGAAAAACATTCGCCCAGCTATAAGCCCTGGAGAAAAATCGGAACCATCTATGGCAAGGCTGCAGTTCAAATCTTGACAGACCAATAAGAGAGAAATCTCAATATATTCTCATCCAAATGGGTTGGGGCTGCATACGACACATGCAAGTCACATTGTTGCCATTGGCCAAATCACACACATATCAGACAGCTCAATCCGTCACATTTGTTCACTTATTACCTTTCATTGATTTTTATGGACAAACTATTACTTCAATGAGTAGCATCAATACCCCCAAAAGTATTCACAGCTTATGAGAAGTCCCATGAAAATGTTCAAAAAATATGGACCGAAGTCTAGAAACTATAATCGTACTCCCTGAAAAAGGGAAAATCCTACCTGTCTACTTTGCCCGCATGACAGATTTTATCAGGGCTAATGTCTCCTTCAACAAATCTTCCGAGAACTACTATTAAAATAAAGAAGTCATCTTTTTTTCAAAATAGCAATGACAATTTACATAGCTATGTATAACATTTCAAAAACACATATTACGTGGCGTGTGTTTAAATCAACCGATAAAGACTTTGTTTATATATTTGTGATTTAATTTTATGGAAATAAATATTTAAAGCCTTTAACACTGCCTTGTTTATGTTTTGTATCGTCACGACATTTTTACTGTCAAAGTTAGCTTTGCGCAGTGGCGGTACCATAGTCAATGAGGTTTATCCGAGACGTGGTTATTGCTAGTTGAAAACTATTCCCAATACCCCGCGCTGGCGGCCTGAAACATGGCCGCTGGTCGCAATTTTTGAATGCTCTCAAGGGAGCATCATATTAAAACAAACGTCAGACTCAATGGTTATTTATTTTAGGCATTACATTTTTCTACGTGCTATCGTGTTTTAGTGTTCAAAAATATATAACAACAGTGAGCTACTACATGCCCTATTCATTGTAGAGTTCATGACTGTAGATTTCTGAAGGCCTTCTATCTTTGTATCGCGCATTTGAATCTAAGTCAGGTGAACATTTTGAGATTTCTCCAATATGTCAAAACCAAATAAATAGAACAAAATTCTACTGCGGTTTTCACGCCGTCGTCCTTTATCGAATAGTTGTCCGCTACTTGCCGAATGTCTTGGTTTTCCTTATTTTGAAATGTATTGCATAAGTGGAGTATCCATTTTCCATTTACCGTAGTTTTAACGTTTTTGGCTCTGTCACTCGTTGAAAAACATTCGCCCAGCTATAAGCCCTGGAGAAAAATCGGAACCATCTATGGCAAGGCTGCAGTTCAAATCTTGACAGACCAATAAGAGAGAAATCTCAATATATTCTCATCCAAATGGGTTGGGGCTGCATACGACACATGCAAGTCACATTGTTGCCATTGGCCAAATCACACACATGTCAGACAGCTCAATCCGTCACATTTGTTCACTTATTACCTTTCATTGATTTTTATGGACAAACTATTACTTCAATGAGTAGCATCAATACCCCCAAAAGTATTCACAGCTTATGAGAAGTCCCATGGAAATGTTCAAAAAATATGGACCGAAGTCTAGAAACTACAATCGTACTCCCTGGAAAAGGGAAAATCCTACCTGTCTACTTTGCCCGCATGACAGATTTTATCAGGGGTAATGTCTCCTTCAACAAATCTTCCGAGAACTACTATTAAAATAAAGAAGTCATCTTTTTTTCAAAATAGCAATGACAATTTACATAGCTATGTATAACATTTCAAAAACACATATTACGTGGCGTGTGTTTAAATCAACCGATAAAGACTTTGTTTATATATTTGTGATTTAATTTTATGGAAATAAATATTTAAAGCCTTTAACACTGCCTTGTTTATGTTTTGTATCGTCACGACATTTTTACTGTCAAAGTTAGCTTTGCGCAGTGGCGGTACCATAGTCAATGAGGTTTATCCGAGACGTGGTAATTGCTAGTTGAAAACTATTCCCAATACCCCGCGCTGGCGGCCTGAAACATGGCCGCCGGTCGCAATTTTTGAATGCTCTCAAGGGAGCATCATATTAAAACAAACGTCAGACTCAATGGTTATTTATTTTAGGCATTAAATTTTTCTACGTGCTATCGTGTTTTAGTGTTCAAAAATATATAACAACAGTGAGCTACTACATGCCCTATTCATTGTAGAGTTCATGACTGTAGATTTCTGAAGGCCTTCTATCTTTGTATCGCGCATTTGAATCTAAGTCAGGTGAACATTTTGAGATTTCTCCAATATGTCAAAGCCAAATAAATAGAACAAAATTCTACTGCGGTTTTCACGCCGTCGTCCTTTATCGAATAGTTGTCCGCTACTTGCCGAATGTCTTGGTTTTCCTTATTTTAAAATGTATTGCATAAGTGGAGTATTGATTTTTCATTTACCGTAGTTTTAACGTTTTTGGCTCTGTCACTCGTTGAAAAACATTCGCCCAGCTATAAGCCCTGGAGAAAAATCGGAACCATCTATGGCAAGGCTGCAGTTCAAATCTTGACAGACCAATAAGGGAGAAATCTCAATATATTCTCATCCAAATGGGTTGGGGCTGCATACGACACATGCAAGTCACATTGTTGCCATTGGCCAAATCACACACATGTCAGACAGCTCAATCCGTCACATTTGTTCACTTATTACCTTTCATTGATTTTTATGGACAAACTATTACTTCAATGAGTAGCATCAATACCCCCAAAAGTATTCACAGCTTATGAGAAGTCCCATGAAAATGTTAAAAAAATATGGACCGAAGTCTAGAAACTATAATCGTACTCCCTGGAAAAGGGAAAATCCTACCTGTCTACTTTGCCCGCATGACAGATTTTATCAGGGCTAATGTCTCCTTCAACAAATCTTCCGAGAACTACTATTAAAATAAAGAAGTCATCTTTTTTTCAAAATAGCAATGACAATTTACATAGCTATGTATAACATTTCAGAAACGCATATTACGTGGCGTGTGTTTAAATCAACCGATAAAAACTTTGTTTATATATTTGTGATTTAATTTTATGGAAATAAATATTTAACGCCTTTAACACTGCCTTGTTTATGTTTTGTATCGTCACGACATTTTTACTGTCAAAGTTAGCTTTGCGCAGTGGCGGTACCATAGTCAATGAGGTTTATCCGAGACGTGGTTATTGCTAGTTGAAAACTATTCCGAATACCCCGCGCTGGCGGCCTGAAACATGGCCGCCGGTCGCAATTTTTGAATGCTCTCAAGGGAGCATCATATTAAAACAAACGTCAGACTCAATGGTTATTTATTTTAGGCATTAAATTTTTCTACGTGCTATCGTGTTTTAGTGTTCAAAAATATATAACAACAGTGAGCTACTACATGCCCTATTCATTGTAGAGTTCATGACTGTAGATTTCTGAAGGCCTTCTATCTTTGTATCGCGCATTTGAATCTAAGTCAGGTGAAAATTTTGAGATTTCTCCAATATGTCAAAACCAAATAAATAGAACAAAATTCTACTGCGGTTTTCACGCCGTCGTCCTTTATCGAATAGTTGTCCGCTACTTGCCGAATGTCTTGGTTTTCCTTATTTTGAAATGTATTGCATAAGTGGAGTATCCATTTTCCATTTACCGTAGTTTTAACGTTTTTGGCTCTGTCACTCGTTGAAAAACATTCGCCCAGCTATAAGCCCTGGAGAAAAATCGGAACCATCTATGGCAAGGCTGCAGTTCAAATCTTGACAGACCAATAAGAGAGAAATCTCAATATATTCTCATCCAAATGGGTTGGGGCTGCATACGACACATGCAAGTCACATTGTTGCCATTGGCCAAATCACACACATGTCAGACAGCTCAATCCGTCACATTTGTTCACTTATTACCTTTCATTGATTTTTATGGACAAACTATTACTTCAATGAGTAGCATCAATACCCCCAAAAGTATTCACAGCTTATGAGAAGTCCCATGGAAATGTTCAAAAAATATGGACCGAAGTCTAGAAACTACAATCGTACTCCCTGGAAAAGGGAAAATCCTACCTGTCTACTTTGCCCGCATGACAGATTTTATCAGGGGTAATGTCTCCTTCAACAAATCTTCCGAGAACTACTATTAAAATAAAGAAGTCATCTTTTTTTCAAAATAGCAATGACAATTTACATAGCTATGTATAACATTTCAAAAACACATATTACGTGGCGTGTGTTTAAATCAACCGATAAAGACTTTGTTTATATATTTGTGATTTAATTTTATGGAAATAAATATTTAAAGCCTTTAACACTGCCTTGTTTATGTTTTGTATCGTCACGACATTTTTACTGTCAAAGTTAGCTTTGCGCAGTGGCGGTACCATAGTCAATGAGGTTTATCCGAGACGTGGTAATTGCTAGTTGAAAACTATTCCCAATACCCCGCGCTGGCGGCCTGAAACATGGCCGCCGGTCGCAATTTTTGAATGCTCTCAAGGGAGCATCATATTAAAACAAACGTCAGACTCAATGGTTATTTATTTTAGGCATTAAATTTTTCTACGTGCTATCGTGTTTTAGTGTTCAAAAATATATAACAACAGTGAGCTACTACATGCCCTATTCATTGTAGACTTCATGACTGTAGATTTCTGAAGGCCTTCTATCTTTGTATCGCGCATTTGAATCTAAGTCAGGTGAACATTTTGAGATTTCTCCAATATGTCAAAGCCAAATAAATAGAACAAAATTCTACTGCGGTTTTCACGCCGTCGTCCTTTATCGAATAGTTGTCCGCTACTTGCCGAATGTCTTGGTTTTCCTTATTTTAAAATGTATTGCATAAGTGGAGTATTGATTTTTCATTTACCGTAGTTTTAACGTTTTTGGCTCTGTCACTCGTTGAAAAACATTCGCCCAGCTATAAGCCCTGGAGAAAAATCGGAACCATCTATGGCAAGGCTGCAGTTCAAATCTTGACAGACCAATAAGGGAGAAATCTCAATATATTCTCATCCAAATGGGTTGGGGCTGCATACGACACATGCAAGTCACATTGTTGCCATTGGCCAAATCACACACATGTCAGACAGCTCAATCCGTCACATTTGTTCACTTATTACCTTTCATTGATTTTTATGGACAAACTATTACTTCAATGAGTAGCATCAATACCCCCAAAAGTATTCACAGCTTATGAGAAGTCCCATGAAAATGTTAAAAAAATATGGACCGAAGTCTAGAAACTATAATCGTACTCCCTGGAAAAGGGAAAATCCTACATGTCTACTTTGCCCGCATGACAGATTTTATCAGGGCTAATGTCTCCTTCAACAAATCTTCCGAGAACTACTATTAAAATAAAGAAGTCATCTTTTTTTTCAAAATAGCAATGACAATTTACATAGCTATGTATAACATTTCAGAAACGCATATTACGTGGCGTGTGTTTAAATCAACCGATAAAGACTTTGTTTATATATTTGTGATTTAATTTTATGGAAATAAATATTTAACGCCTTTAACACTGCCTTGTTTATGTTTTGTATCGTCACGACATTTTTACTGTCAAAGTTAGCTTTGCGCAGTGGCGGTACCATAGTCAATGAGGTTTATCCGAGACGTGGTTATTGCTAGTTGAAAACTATTCCGAATACCCCGCGCTGGCGGCCTGAAACATGGCCGCCGGTCGCAATTTTTGAATGCTCTCAAGGGAGCATCATATTAAAACAAACGTCAGACTCAATGGTTATTTATTTTAGGCATTAAATTTTTCTACGTGCTATCGTGTTTTAGTGTTCAAAAATATATAACAACAGTGAGCTACTACATGCCCTATTCATTGTAGAGTTCATGACTGTAGATTTCTGAAGGCCTTCTATCTTTGTATCGCGCATTTGAATCTAAGTCAGGTGAAAATTTTGAGATTTCTCCAATATGTCAAAACCAAATAAATAGAACAAAATTCTACTGCGGTTTTCACGCCGTCGTCCTTTATCGAATAGTTGTCCGCTACTTGCCGAATGTCTTGGTTTTCCTTATTTTGAAATGTATTGCATAAGTGGAGTATCCATTTTCCATTTACCGTAGTTTTAACGTTTTTGGCTCTGTCACTCGTTGAAAAACATTCGCCCAGCTATAAGCCCTGGAGAAAAATCGGAACCATCTATGGCAAGGCTGCAGTTCAAATCTTGACAGACCAATAAGAGAGAAATCTCAATATATTCTCATCCAAATGGGTTGGGGCTGCATACGACACATGCAAGTCACATTGTTGCCATTGGCCAAATCACACACATGTCAGACAGCTCAATCCGTCACATTTGTTCACTTATTACCTTTCATTGATTTTTATGGACAAACTATTACTTCAATGAGTAGCATCAATACCCCCAAAAGTATTCACAGCTTATGAGAAGTCCCATGAAAATGTTCAAAAAATATGGACCGAAGTCTAGAAACTATAATCGTACTCCCTGAAAAAGGGAAAATCCTACCTGTCTACTTTGCCCGCATGACAGATTTTATCAGGGCTAATGTCTCCTTCAACAAATCTTCCGAGAACTACTATTAAAATAAAGAAGTCATCTTTTTTTCAAAATAGCAATGACAATTTACATAGCTATGTATAACATTTCAGAAACGCATATTACGTGGCGTGTGTTTAAATCAACCGATAAAGACTTTGTTTATATATTTGTGATTTAATTTTATGGAAATAAATATTTAAAGCCTTTAACACTGCCTTGTTTATGTTTTGTATCGTCACGACATTTTTACTGTCAAAGTTAGCTTTGCGCAGTGGCGGTACCATAGTCAATGAGGTTTATCCGAGACGTGGTTATTGCTAGTTGAAAACTATTCCCAATACCCCGCGCTGGCGGCCTGAAACATGGCCGCCGGTCGCAATTTTTGAATGCTCTCAAGGGAGCATCATATTAAAACAAACGTCAGACTCAATGGTTATTTATTTTAGGCATTAAATTTTTCTACGTGCTATCGTGTTTTAGTGTTCAAAAATATATAACAACAGTGAGCTACTACATGCCCTATTCATTGTAGAGTTCATGACTGTAGATTTCTGAAGGCCTTCTATCTTTGTATCGCGCATTTGAATCTAAGTCAGGTGAAAATTTTGAGATTTCTCCAATATGTCAAAACCAAATAAAAAGAACAAAATTCTACTGCGGTTTTCACGCCGTCGTCCTTTATCGAATAGTTGTCCGCTACTTGCCGAATGTCTTGGTTTTCCTTATTTTGAAATGTATTGCATAAGTGGAGTATCCATTTTCCATTTACCGTAGTTTTAACGTTTTTGGCTCTGTCACTCGTTGAAAAACATTCGCCCAGCTATAAGCCCTGGAGAAAAATCGGAACCATCTATGGCAAGGCTGCAGTTCAAATCTTGACAGACCAATAAGAGAGAAATCTCAATATATTCTCATCCAAATGGGTTGGGGCTGCATACGACACATGCAAGTCACATTGTTGCCATTGGCCAAATCACACACATGTCAGACAGCTCAATCCGTCACATTTGTTCACTTATTACCTTTCATTGATTTTTATGGACAAACTATTACTTCAATGAGTAGCATCAATACCCCCAAAAGTATTCACAGCTTATGAGAAGTCCCATGAAAATGTTCAAAAAATATGGACCGAAGTCTAGAAACTATAATCGTACTCCCTGAAAAAGGGAAAATCCTACCTGTCTACTTTGCCCGCAAGACAGATTTTATCAGGGCTAATGTCTCCTTCAACAAATCTTCCGAGAACTACTATTAAAATAAAGAAGTCATCTTTTTTTCAAAATAGCAATGACAATTTACATAGCTATGTATAACATTTCAGAAACGCATATTACGTGGCGTGTGTTTAAATCAACCGATAAAGACTTTGTTTATATATTTGTGATTTAATTTTATGGAAATAAATATTTAAAGCCTTTAACACTGCCTTGTTTATGTTTTGTATCGTCACGACATTTTTACTGTCAAAGTTAGCTTTGCGCAGTGGCGGTACCATAGTCAATGAGGTTTATCCGAGACGTGGTTATTGCTAGTTGAAAACTATTCCCAATACCCCGCGCTGGCGGCCTGAAACATGGCCGCCGGTCGCAATTTTTGAATGCTCTCAAGGGAGCATCATATTAAAACAAACGTCAGACTCAATGGTTATTTATTTTAGGCATTAAATTTTTCTACGTGCTATCGTGTTTTAGTGTTCAAAAATATATAACAACAGTGAGCTACTACATGCCCTATTCATTGTAGAGTTCATGACTGTAGATTTCTGAAGGCCTTCTATCTTTGTATCGCGCATTTGAATCTAAGTCAGGTGAAAATTTTGAGATTTCTCCAATATGTCAAAACCAAATAAATAGAACAAAATTCTACTGCGGTTTTCACGCCGTCGTCCTTTATCGAATAGTTGTCCGCTACTTGCCGAATGTCTTGGTTTTCCTTATTTTGAAATGTATTGCATAAGTGGAGTATCCATTTTCCATTTACCGTAGTTTTAACGTTTTTGGCTCTGTCACTCGTTGAAAAACATTCGCCCAGCTATAAGCCCTGGAGAAAAATCGGAACCATCTATGGCAAGGCTGCAGTTCAAATCTTGACAGACCAATAAGAGAGAAATCTCAATATATTCTCATCCAAATGGGTTGGGGCTGCATACGACACATGCAAGTCACATTGTTGCCATTGGCCAAATCACACACATGTCAGACAGCTCAATCCGTCACATTTGTTCACTTATTACCTTTCATTGATTTTTATGGACAAACTATTACTTCAATGAGTAGCATCAATACCCCCAAAAGTATTCACAGCTTATGAGAAGTCCCATGAAAATGTTCAAAAAATATGGACCGAAGTCTAGAAACTATAATCGTACTCCCTGAAAAAGGGAAAATCCTACCTGTCTACTTTGCCCGCATGACAGATTTTATCAGGGCTAATGTCTCCTTCAACAAATCTTCCGAGAACTACTATTAAAATAAAGAAGTCATCTTTTTTTCAAAATAGCAATGACAATTTACATAGCTATGTATAACATTTCAGAAACGCATATTACGTGGCGTGTGTTTAAATCAACCGATAAAGACTTTGTTTATATATTTGTGATTTAATTTTATGGAAATAAATATTTAAAGCCTTTAAATATTCCGAATACCCCGCACTGGCGGCCTGAAACATGGCCGCCGGTCGCAATTTTTGAATGCTCTCAAGGGAGCATCATATTAAAACAAACGTCAGACTCAATGGTTATTTATTTTAGGCATTAAATTTTTCTACGTGCTATCGTGTTTTAGTGTTCAAAAATATATAACAACAGTGAGCTACTACATGCCCTATTCATTGTAGACTTCATGACTGTAGATTTCTGAAGGCCTTCTATCTTTGTATCGCGCATTTGAATCTAAGTCAGGTGAAAATTTTGAGATTTCTCCAATATGTCAAAACCAAATAAATAGAACAAAATTCTACTGCGGTTTTCACGCCGTCGTCCTTTATCGAATAGTTGTCCGCTACTTGCCGAATGTCTTGGTTTTCCTTATTTTGAAATGTATTGCATAAGTGGAGTATCCATTTTCCATTTACCGTAGTTTTAACGTTTTTGGCTCTGTCACTCGTTGAAAAACATTCGCCCAGCTATAAGCCCTGGAGAAAAATCGGAACCATCTATGGCAAGGCTGCAGTTCAAATCTTGACAGACCAATAAGAGAGAAATCTCAATATATTCTCATCCAAATGGGTTGGGGCTGCATACGACACATGCAAGTCACATTGTTGCCATTGGCCAAATCACACACATGTCAGACAGCTCAATCCGTCACATTTGTTCACTTATTACCTTTCATTGATTTTTATGGACAAACTATTACTTCAATGAGTAGCATCAATACCCCCAAAAGTATTCACAGCTTATGAGAAGTCCCATGAAAATGTTCAAAAAATATGGACCGAAGTCTAGAAACTATAATCGTACTCCCTGAAAAAGGGAAAATCCTACCTGTCTACTTTGCCCGCATGACAGATTTTATCAGGGCTAATGTCTCCTTCAACAAATCTTCCGAGAACTACTATTAAAATAAAGAAGTCATCTTTTTTTCAAAATAGCAATGACAATTTACATAGCTATGTATAACATTTCAGAAACGCATATTACGTGGCGTGTGTTTAAATCAACCGATAAAGACTTTGTTTATATATTTGTGATTTAATTTTATGGAAATAAATATTTAAAGCCTTTAACACTGCCTTGTTTATGTTTTGTATCGTCACGACATTTTTACTGTCAAAGTTAGCTTTGCGCAGTGGCGGTACCATAGTCAATGAGGTTTATCCGAGACGTGGTTATTGCTAGTTGAAAACTATTCCGAATACCCCGCGCTGGCGGCCTGAAACATGGCCGCCGGTCGCAATTTTTGAATGCTCTCAAGGGAGCATCATATTAAAACAAACGTCAGACTCAATGGTTATTTATTTTAGGCATTAAATTTTTCTACGTGCTATCGTGTTTTAGTGTTCAAAAATATATAACAGCAGTGAGCTACTACATGCCCTATTCATTGTAGAGTTCATGACTGTAGATTTCTGAAGGCCTTCTATCTTTGTATCGCGCATTTGAATCTAAGTCAGGTGAAAATTTTGAGATTTCTCCAATATGTCAAAACCAAATAAATAGAACAAAATTCTACTGCGGTTTTCACGCCGTCGTCCTTTATCGAATAGTTGTCCGCTACTTGCCGAATGTCTTGGTTTTCCTTATTTTGAAATGTATTGCATAAGTGGAGTATCCATTTTCCATTTACCGTAGTTTTAACGTTTTTGGCTCTGTCACTCGTTGAAAAACATTCGCCCAGCTATAAGCCCTGGAGAAAAATCGGAACCATCTATGGCAAGGCTGCAGTTCAAATCTTGACAGACCAATAAGAGAGAAATCTCAATATATTCTCATCCAAATGGGTTGGGGCTGCATACGACACATGCAAGTCACATTGTTGCCATTGGCCAAATCACACACATGTCAGACAGCTCAATCCGTCACATTTGTTCACTTATTACCTTTCATTGATTTTTATGGACAAACTATTACTTCAATGAGTAGCATCAATACCCCCAAAAGTATTCACAGCTTATGAGAAGTCCCATGAAAATGTTCAAAAAATATGGACCGAAGTCTAGAAACTATAATCGTACTCCCTGAAAAAGGGAAAATCCTACCTGTCTACTTTGCCCGCATGACAGATTTTATCAGGGCTATTGTCTCCTTCAACAAATCTTCCGAGAACTACTATTAAAATAAAGAAGTCATCTTTTTTTCAAAATAGCAATGACAATTTACATAGCTATGTATAACATTTCAGAAACGCATATTACGTGGCGTGTGTTTAAATCAACCGATAAAGACTTTGTTTATATATTTGTGATTTAATTTTATGGAAATAAATATTTAAAGCCTTTAACACTGCCTTGTTTATGTTTTGTATCGTCACGACATTTTTACTGTCAAAGTTAGCTTTGCGCAGTGGCGGTACCATAGTCAATGAGGTTTATCCGAGACGTGGTTATTGCTAGTTGAAAACTATTCCCAATACCCCGCGCTGGCGGCCTGAAACATGGCCGCCGGTCGCAATTTTTGAATGCTCTCAAGGGAGCATCATATTAAAACAAACGTCAGACTCAATGGTTATTTATTTTAGGCATTAAATTTTTCTACGTGCTATCGTGTTTTAGTGTTCAAAAATATATAACAACAGTGAGCTACTACATGCCCTATTCATTGTAGAGTTCATGACTGTAGATTTCTGAAGGCCTTCTATCTTTGTATCGCGCATTTGAATCTAAGTCAGGTGAAAATTTTGAGATTTCTCCAATATGTCAAAACCAAATAAATAGAACAAAATTCTACTGCGGTTTTCACGCCGTCGTCCTTTATCGAATAGTTGTCCGCTACTTGCCGAATGTCTTGGTTTTCCTTATTTTGAAATGTATTGCATAAGTGGAGTATCCATTTTCCATTTACCGTAGTTTTAACGTTTTTGGCTCTGTCACTCGTTGAAAAACATTCGCCCAGCTATAAGCCCTGGAGAAAAATCGGAACCATCTATGGCAAGGCTGCAGTTCAAATCTTGACAGACCAATAAGAGAGAAATCTCAATATATTCTCATCCAAATGGGTTGGGGCTGCATACGACACATGCAAGTCACATTGTTGCCATTGGCCAAATCACACACATATCAGACAGCTCAATCCGTCACATTTGTTCACTTATTACCTTTCATTGATTTTTATGGACAAACTATTACTTCAATGAGTAGCATCAATACCCCCAAAAGTATTCACAGCTTATGAGAAGTCCCATGAAAATGTTCAAAAAATATGGACCGAAGTCTAGAAACTATAATCGTACTCCCTGGAAAAGGGAAAATCCTACCTGTCTACTTTGCCCGCATGACAGATTTTATCAGAGCTAATGTCTCCTTCAACTTCCTAAAGACTTTGTTTATATATTTGTGATTTAATTTTATGGAAATAAATATTTAAAGCCTTTAACACTGCCTTGTTTATGTTTTGTATCGTCACGACATTTTTACTGTCAAAGTTAGCTTTGCGCAGTGGCGGTACCATAGTCAATGAGGTTTATCCGAGACGTGGTTATTGCTAGTTGAAAACTATTCCCAATACCCCGCGCTGGCGGCCTGAAACATGGCCGCCGGTCGCAATTTTTGAATGATCTCAAGGGAGCATCATATTAAAACAAACGTCAGACTCAATGGTTATTTATTTTAGGCATTAAATTTTTCTACGTGCTATCGTGTTTTAGTGTTCAAAAATATATAACAACAGTGAGCTACTACATGCCCTATTCATTGTAGAGTTCATGACTGTAGATTTCTGAAGGCCTTCTATCTTTGTATCGCGCATTTGAATCTAAGTCAGGTGAAAATTTTGAGATTTCTCCAATATGTCAAAACCAAATAAATAGAACAAAATTCTACTGCGGTTTTCACGCCGTCGTCCTTTATCGAATAGTTGTCCGCTACTTGCCGAATGTCTTGGTTTTCCTTATTTTGAAATGTATTGCATAAGTGGAGTATCCATTTTCCATTTACCGTAGTTTTAACGTTTTTGGCTCTGTCACTCGTTGAAAAACATTCGCCCAGCTATAAGCCCTGGAGAAAAATCGGAACCATCTATGGCAAGGCTGCAGTTCAAATCTTGACAGACCAATAAGAGAGAAATCTCAATATATTCTCATCCAAATGGGTTGGGGCTGCATACGACACATGCAAGTCACATTGTTGCCATTGGCCAAATCACACACATGTCAGACAGCTCAATCCGTCACATTTGTTCACTTATTACCTTTCATTGATTTTTATGGACAAACTATTACTTCAATGAGTAGCATCAATACCCCCAAAAGTATTCACAGCTTATGAGAAGTCCCATGAAAATGTTCAAAAAATATGGACCGAAGTCTAGAAACTATAATCGTACTCCCTGGAAAAGGGAAAATCCTACCTGTCTACTTTGCCCGCATGACAGATTTTATCAGAGCTAATGTCTCCTTCAACTTCCTAAAGACTTTGTTTATATATTTGTGATTTAATTTTATGGAAATAAATATTTAAAGCCTTTAACACTGCCTTGTTTATGTTTTGTATCGTCACGACATTTTTACTGTCAAAGTTAGCTTTGCGCAGTGGCGGTACCATAGTCAATGAGGTTTATCCGAGACGTGGTTATTGCTAGTTGAAAACTATTCCCAATACCCCGCGCTGGCGGCCTGAAACATGGCCGCCGGTCGCAATTTTTGAATGATCTCAAGGGAGCATCATATTAAAACAAACGTCAGACTCAATGGTTATTTATTTTAGGCATTAAATTTTTCTACGTGCTATCGTGTTTTAGTGTTCAAAAATATATAACAACAGTGAGCTACTACATGCCCTATTCATTGTAGAGTTCATGACTGTAGATTTCTGAAGGCCTTCTATCTTTGTATCGCGCATTTGAATCTAAGTCAGGTGAAAATTTTGAGATTTCTCCAATATGTCAAAACCAAATAAATAGAACAAAATTCTACTGCGGTTTTCACGCCGTCGTCCTTTATCGAATAGTTGTCCGCTACTTGCCGAATGTCTTGGTTTTCCTTATTTTGAAATGTATTGCATAAGTGGAGTATCCATTTTCCATTTACCGTAGTTTTAACGTTTTTGGCTCTGTCACTCGTTGAAAAACATTCGCCCAGCTATAAGCCCTGGAGAAAAATCGGAACCATCTATGGCAAGGCTGCAGTTCAAATCTTGACAGACCAATAAGAGAGAAATCTCAATATATTCTCATCCAAATGGGTTGGGGCTGCATACGACACATGCAAGTCACATTGTTGCCATTGGCCAAATCACACACATATCAGACAGCTCAATCCGTCACATTTGTTCACTTATTACCTTTCATTGATTTTTATGGACAAACTATTACTTCAATGAGTATCATCAATACCCCCAAAAGTATTCACAGCTTATGAGAAGTCCCATGAAAATGTTCAAAAAATATGGACCGAAGTCTAGAAACTATAATCGTACTCCCTGAAAAAGGGAAAATCCTACCTGTCTACTTTGCCCGCATGACAGATTTTATCAGGGGTAATGTCTCCTTCAACAAATCTTCTGAGAACTACTATTAAAATAAAGAAGTCATCTTTTTTTCAAAATAGCAATGACAATTTACATAGCTATGTATAACATTTCAAAAACACATATTACGTGGCGTGTGTTTAAATCAACCGATAAAGACTTTGTTTATATATTTGTGATTTAATTTTATGGAAATAAATATTTAAAGCCTTTAACACTGCCTTGTTTATGTTTTGTATCGTCACGACATTTTTACTGTCAAAGTTAGCTTTGCGCAGTAGCGGTACCATAGTCAATGAGGTTTATCCGAGACGTGGTTATTGCTAGTTGAAAACTATTCCCAATACCCCGCGCTGGCGGCCTGAAACATGGCCGCCGGTCGCAATTTTTGAATGCTCTCAAGGGAGCATCATATTAAAACAAACGTCAGACTCATTGGTTATTTATTTTAGGCATTAAATTTTTCTACGTGCTATCGTGTTTTAGTGTTCAAAAATATATAACAACAGTGAGCTACTACATGCCCTATTCATTGTAGAGTTCATGACTGTAGATTTCTGAAGGCCTTCTATCTTTGTATCGCGCATTTGAATCTAAGTCAGGTGAACATTTTGAGATTTCTCCAATATGTCAAAACCAAATAAATAGAACAAAATTCTACTGCGGTTTTCACGCCGTCGTCCTTTATCGAATAGTTGTCCGCTACTTGCCGAATGTCTTGGTTTTCCTTATTTTGAAATGTATTGCATAAGTGGAGTATCCATTTTCCATTTACCGTAGTTTTAACGTTTTTGGCTCTGTCACTCGTTGAAAAACATTCGCCCAGCTATAAGCCCTGGAGAAAAATCGGAACCATCTATGGCAAGGCTGCAGTTCGAATCTTGACAGACCAATAAGAGAGAAATCTCAATATATTCTCATCCAAATGGGTTGGGGCTGCATACGACACATGCAAGTCACATTGTTGCCATTGGCCAAATCACACACATGTCAGACAGCTCAATCCGTCACATTTGTTCACTTATTACCTTTCATTGATTTTTATGGACAAACTATTACTTCAATGAGTAGCATCAATACCCCCAAAAGTATTCACAGCTTATGAGAAGTCCCATGGAAATGTTCAAAAAATATGGACCGAAGTCTAGAAACTACAATCGTACTCCCTGGAAAAGGGAAAATCCTACCTGTCTACTTTGCCCGCATGACAGATTTTATCAGGGGTAATGTCTCCTTCAACAAATCTTCCGAGAACTACTATTAAAATAAAGAAGTCATCTTTTTTTCAAAATAGCAATGACAATTTACATAGCTATGTATAACATTTCAAAAACACATATTACGTGGCGTGTGTTTAAATCAACCGATAAAGACTTTGTTTATATATTTGTGATTTAATTTTATGGAAATAAATATTTAAAGCCTTTAACACTGCCTTGTTTATGTTTTGTATCGTCACGACATTTTTACTGTCAAAGTTAGCTTTGCGCAGTGGCGGTACCATAGTCAATGAGGTTTATCCGAGACGTGGTAATTGCTAGTTGAAAACTATTCCCAATACCCCGCGCTGGCGGCCTGAAACATGGCCGCCGGTCGCAATTTTTGAATGCTCTCAAGGGAGCATCATATTAAAACAAACGTCAGACTCAATGGTTATTTATTTTAGGCATTAAATTTTTCTACGTGCTATCGTGTTTTAGTGTTCAAAAATATATAACAACAGTGAGCTACTACATGCCCTATTCATTGTAGAGTTCATGACTGTAGATTTCTGAAGGCCTTCTATCTTTGTATCGCGCATTTGAATCTAAGTCAGGTGAACATTTTGAGATTTCTCCAATATGTCAAAGCCAAATAAATAGAACAAAATTCTACTGCGGTTTTCACGCCGTCGTCCTTTATCGAATAGTTGTCCGCTACTTGCCGAATGTCTTGGTTTTCCTTATTTTAAAATGTATTGCATAAGTGGAGTATTGATTTTTCATTTACCGTAGTTTTAACGTTTTTGGCTCTGTCACTCGTTGAAAAACATTCGCCCAGCTATAAGCCCTGGAGAAAAATCGGAACCATCTATGGCAAGGCTGCAGTTCAAATCTTGACAGACCAATAAGGGAGAAATCTCAATATATTCTCATCCAAATGGGTTGGGGCTGCATACGACACATGCAAGTCACATTGTTGCCATTGGCCAAATCACACACATGTCAGACAGCTCAATCCGTCACATTTGTTCACTTATTACCTTTCATTGATTTTTATGGACAAACTATTACTTCAATGAGTAGCATCAATACCCCCAAAAGTATTCACAGCTTATGAGAAGTCCCATGAAAATGTTAAAAAAATATGGACCGAAGTCTAGAAACTATAATCGTACTCCCTGGAAAAGGGAAAATCCTACCTGTCTACTTTGCCCGCATGACAGATTTTATCAGGGCTAATGTCTCCTTCAACAAATCTTCCGAGAACTACTATTAAAATAAAGAAGTCATCTTTTTTTCAAAATAGCAATGACAATTTACATAGCTATGTATAACATTTCAGAAACGCATATTACGTGGCGTGTGTTTAAATCAACCGATAAAGACTTTGTTTATATATTTGTGATTTAATTTTATGGAAATAAATATTTAAAGCCTTTAACACTGCCTTGTTTATGTTTTGTATCGTCACGACATTTTTACTGTCAAAGTTAGCTTTGCGCAGTGGCGGTACCATAGTCAATGAGGTTTATCCGAGACGTGGTTATTGCTAGTTGAAAACTATTCCCAATACCCCGCGCTGGCGGCCTGAAACATGGCCGCCGGTCGCAATTTTTGAATGCTCTCAAGGGAGCATCATATTAAAACAAACGTCAGACTCAATGGTTATTTATTTTAGGCATTACATTTTTCTACGTGCTATCGTGTTTTAGTGTTCAAAAATATATAACAACAGTGAGCTACTACATGCCCTATTCATTGTAGAGTTCATGACTGTAGATTTCTGAAGGCCTTCTATCTTTGTATCGCGCATTTGAATCTAAGTCAGGTGAAAATTTTGAGATTTCTCCAATATGTCAAAACCAAATAAATAGAACAAAATTCTACTGCGGTTTTCACGCCGTCGTCCTTTATCGAATAGTTGTCCGCTACTTGCCGAATGTCTTGGTTTTCCTTATTTTGAAATGTATTGCATAAGTGGAGTATCCATTTTCCATTTACCGTAGTTTTAACGTTTTTGGCTCTGTCACTCGTTGAAAAACATTCGCCCAGCTATAAGCCCTGGAGAAAAATCGGAACCATCTATGGCAAGGCTGCAGTTCAAATCTTGACAGACCAATCAGAGAGAAATCTCAATATATTCTCATCCAAATGGGTTGGGGCTGCATACGACACATGCAAGTCACATTGTTGCCATTGGCCAAATCACACACATGTCAGACAGCTCAATCCGTCACATTTGTTCACTTATTACCTTTCATTGATTTTTATGGACAAACTATTACTTCAATGAGTAGCATCAATACCCCCAAAAGTATTCACAGCTTATGAGAAGTCCCATGAAAATGTTCAAAAAATATGGACCGAAGTCTAGAAACTATAATCGTACTCCCTGAAAAAGGGAAAATCCTACCTGTCTACTTTGCCCGCATGACAGATTTTATCAGGGCTAATGTCTCCTTCAACAAATCTTCCGAGAACTACTTTTAAAATAAAGAAGTCATCTTTTTTTCAAAATAGCAATGACAATTTACATAGCTATGTATAACATTTCAGAAACGCATATTACGTGGCGTGTGTCTAAATCAACCGATAAAGACTTTGTTTATATATTTGTGATTTAATTTTATGGAAATAAATATTTAAAGCCTTTAACACTGCCTTGTTTATGTTTTGTATCGTCACGACATTTTTACTGTCAAAGTTAGCTTTGCGCAGTGGCGGTACCATAGTCAATGAGGTTTATCCGAGACGTGGTTATTGCTAGTTGAAAACTATTCCCAATACCCCGCGCTGGCGGCCTGAAACATGGCCGCCGGTCGCAATTTTTGAATGCTCTCAAGGGAGCATCATATTAAAACAAACGTCAGACTCAATGGTTATTTATTTTAGGCATTAAATTTTTCTACGTGCTATCGTGTTTTAGTGTTCAAAAATATATAACAACAGTGAGCTACTACATGCCCTATTCATTGTAGAGTTCATGACTGTAGATTTCTGAAGGCCTTCTATCTTTGTATCGCGCATTTGAATCTAAGTCAGGTGAAAATTTTGAGATTTCTCCAATATGTCAAAACCAAATAAATAGAACAAAATTCTACTGCGGTTTTCACGCCGTCGTCCTTTATCGAATAGTTGTCCGCTACTTGCCGAATGTCTTGGTTTTCCTTATTTTGAAATGTATTGCATAAGTGGAGTATCCATTTTCCATTTACCGTAGTTTTAACGTTTTTGGCTCTGTCACTCGTTGAAAAACATTCGCCCAGCTATAAGACCTGGAGAAAAATCGGAACCATCTATGGCAAGACTGCAGTTCAAATCTTGACAGACCAAAAAGGGAGAAATCTCAATATATTCTCATCCAAATGGGTTGGGGCTGCATACGACACATGCAAGTCACATTGTTGCCATTGGCCAAATCACACACATGTAAGACAGCTCAATCCGTCACATTTGTTCAATTTTTACCTTTTATTGATTTTTATGGACAAACTATTACTTCAATGAGTAGCATCACTACCCCCAAATGTATTCACAGCTTATGAGAAGTCCCATGAAAATGTTCAAAAAATATGGACCGAAGTCTAGAAACTATAATCGTACTCCCTGGAAAAGGGAAAATCCTACCTGTCTACTTTGCCCGCATGACAGATTTTATCAGGGCTAATGTCTCCTTCAACAAATCTTCCGAGAACTACTATTAAAATAAAGAAGTCATCTTTTTTTCAAAATAGCAATGACAATTTACATAGCTATGTATAACATTTCAAAAACGCATATTACGTGGCGTGTGTTTAAATCAACCGATAAAGACTTTGTTTATATATTTGTGATTTAATTTTATGGAAATAAATATTTAAAGCCTTTAACACTGCCTTGTTTATGTTTTGTATCGTCACGACCTTTTTACTGTCAAAGTTAGCTTTGCGCAGTGGCGGTACCATAGTCAATGAGGTTTATCCGAGACGTGGTTATTGCTAGTTGAAAACTATTCCCAATACCCCGCGCTGGCGGCCTGAAACATGGCCGCCGGTCGCAATTTTTGAATGCTCTCAAGGGAGCATCATATTAAAACAAACGTCAGACTCAATGGTTATTTATTTTAGGCATTAAATTTTTCTTTGTGCTATCGTGTTTTAGTGTTCAAAAATATATAACAACAGTGAGCTACTACATGCCCTATTCATTGTAGAGTTCATGACTGTAGATTTCTGAAGGCCTTCTATCTTTGTATCGCGCATTTGAATCTAAGTCAGGTGAAAATTTTGAGATTTCTCCAATATGTCAAAACCAAATAAATAGAACAAAATTCTACTGCGGTTTTCACGCCGTCGTCCTTTATCGAATAGTTGTCCGCTACTTGCCGAATGTCTTGGTTTTCCTTATTTTGAAATGTATTGCATAAGTGGAATATCCATTTTCCATTTACCGTAGTTTTAACGTTTTTGGCTCTGTCACTCGTTGAAAAACATTCGCCCAGCTATAAGCCCTGGAGAAAAATCGGAACCATCTATGGCAAGGCTGCAGTTCAAATCTTGACAGACCAATAAGAGAGAAATCTCAATATATTCTCATCCAAATGGGTTGGGGCTGCATACGACACATGCAAGTCACATTGTTGCCATTGGCCAAATCACACACATGTCAGACAGCTCAATCCGTCACATTTGTTCACTTATTACCTTTCATTGATTTTTATGGACAAACTATTACTTCAATGAGTAGCATCAATACCCCCAAAAGTATTCACAGCTTATGAGAAGTCCCATGAAAATGTTCAAAAAATATGGACCGAAGTCTAGAAACTATAATCGTACTCCCTGAAAAAGGGAAAATCCTACCTGTCTACTTTGCCCGCATGACAGATTTTATCAGGGCTAATGTCTCCTTCAACAAATCTTCCGAGAACTACTATTAAAATAAAGAAGTCATCTTTTTTTCAAAATAGCAATGACAATTTACATAGCTATGTATAACATTTCAGAAACGCATATTACGTGGCGTGTGTTTAAATCAACCGATAAAGACTTTGTTTATATATTTGTGATTTAATTTTATGGAAATAAATATTTAAAGCCTTTAACACTGCCTTGTTTATGTTTTGTATCGTCACGACATTTTTACTGTCAAAGTTAGCTTTGCGCAGTGGCGGTACCATAGTCAATGAGGTTTATCCGAGACGTGGTTATTGCTAGTTGAAAACTATTCCCAATACCCCGCGCTGGCGGCCTGAAACATGGCCGCCGGTCGCAATTTTTGAATGCTCTCAAGGGAGCATCATATTAAAACAAACGTCAGACTCAATGGTTATTTATTTTAGGCATTAAATTTTTCTACGTGCTATCGTGTTTTAGTGTTCAAAAATATATAACAACAGTGAGCTACTACATGCCCTATTCATTGTAGAGTTCATGACTGTAGATTTCTGAAGGCCTTCTATCTTTGTATCGCGCATTTGAATCTAAGTCAGGTGAAAATTTTGAGATTTCTCCAATATGTCAAAACCAAATAAATAGAACAAAATTCTACTGCGGTTTTCACGCCGTCGTCCTTTATCGAATAGTTGTCCGCTACTTGCCGAATGTCTTGGTTTTCCTTATTTTGAAATGTATTGCATAAGTGGAGTATCCATTTTCCATTTACCGTAGTTTTAACGTTTTTGGCTCTGTCACTCGTTGAAAAACATTCGCCCAGCTATAAGACCTGGAGAAAAATCGGAACCATCTATGGCAAGACTGCAGTTCAAATCTTGACAGACCAATAAGGGAGAAATCTCAATATATTCTCATCCAAATGGGTTGGGGCTGCATACGACACATGCAAGTCACATTGTTGCCATTGGCCAAATCACACACATGTAAGACAGCTCAATCCGTCACATTTGTTCAATTTTTACCTTTTATTGATTTTTATGGACAAACTATTACTTCAATGAGTAGCATCACTACCCCCAAATGTATTCACAGCTTATGAGAAGTCCCATGAAAATGTTCAAAAAATATGGACCGAAGTCTAGAAACTATAATCGTACTCCCTGGAAAAGGGAAAATCCTACCTGTCTACTTTGCCCGCATGACAGATTTTATCAGGGCTAATGTCTCCTTCAACAAATCTTCCGAGAACTACTATTAAAATAAAGAAGTCATCTTTTTTTCAAAATAGCAATGACAATTTACATAGCTATGTATAACATTTCAAAAACGCATATTACGTGGCGTGTGTTTAAATCAACCGATAAAGACTTTGTTTATATATTTGTGATTTAATTTTATGGAAATAAATATTTAAAGCCTTTAACACTGCCTTGTTTATGTTTTGTATCGTCACGACCTTTTTACTGTCAAAGTTAGCTTTGCGCAGTGGCGGTACCATAGTCAATGAGGTTTATCCGAGACGTGGTTATTGCTAGTTGAAAACTATTCCCAATACCCCGCGCTGGCGGCCTGAAACATGGCCGCCGGTCGCAATTTTTGAATGCTCTCAAGGGAGCATCATATTAAAACAAACGTCAGACTCAATGGTTATTTATTTTAGGCATTAAATTTTTCTTTGTGCTATCGTGTTTTAGTGTTCAAAAATATATAACAACAGTGAGCTACTACATGCCCTATTCATTGTAGAGTTCATGACTGTAGATTTCTGAAGGCCTTCTATCTTTGTATCGCGCATTTGAATCTAAGTCAGGTGAAAATTTTGAGATTTCTCCAATATGTCAAAACCAAATAAATAGAACAAAATTCTACTGCGGTTTTCACGCCGTCGTCCTTTATCGAATAGTTGTCCGCTACTTGCCGAATGTCTTGGTTTTCCTTATTTTGAAATGTATTGCATAAGTGGAGTATCCATTTTCCATTTACCGTAGTTTTAACGTTTTTGGCTCTGTCACTCGTTGAAAAACATTCGCCCAGCTATAAGCCCTGGAGAAAAATCGGAACCATCTATGGCAAGGCTGCAGTTCAAATCTTGACAGACCAATAAGAGAGAAATCTCAATATATTCTCATCCAAATGGGTTGGGGCTGCATACGACACATGCAAGTCACATTGTTGCCATTGGCCAAATCACACACATGTCAGACAGCTCAATCCGTCACATTTGTTCACTTATTACCTTTCATTGATTTTTATGGACAAACTATTACTTCAATGAGTAGCATCAATACCCCCAAAAGTATTCACAGCTTATGAGAAGTCCCATGAAAATGTTCAAAAAATATGGACCGAAGTCTAGAAACTATAATCGTACTCCCTGAAAAAGGGAAAATCCTACCTGTCTACTTTGCCCGCATGACAGATTTTATCAGGGCTAATGTCTCCTTCAACAAATCTTCCGAGAACTACTATTAAAATAAAGAAGTCATCTTTTTTTCAAAATAGCAATGACAATTTACATAGCTATGTATAACATTTCAGAAACGCATATTACGTGGCGTGTGTTTAAATCAACCGATAAAGACTTTGTTTATATATTTGTGATTTAATTTTATGGAAATAAATATTTAAAGCCTTTAACACTGCCTTGTTTATGTTTTGTATCGTCACGACATTTTTACTGTCAAAGTTAGCTTTGCGCAGTGGCGGTACCATAGTCAATGAGGTTTATCCGAGACGTGGTTATTGCTAGTTGAAAACTATTCTCAATACCCCGCGCTGGCGGCCTGAAACATGGCCGCCGGTCGCAATTTTTGAATGCTCTCAAGGGAGCATCATATTAAAACAAACGTCAGACTCAATGGTTATTTATTTTAGGCATTAAATTTTTCTATGTGCTATCGTGTTTTAGTGTTCAAAAATATATAACAACAGTGAGCTACTACATGCCCTATTCATTGTAGAGTTCATGACTGTAGATTTCTGAAGGCCTTCTATCTTTGTATCGCGCATTTGAATCTAAGTCAGGTGAAAATTTTGAGATTTCTCCAATATGTCAAAACCAAATAAATAGAACAAAATTCTACTGCGGTTTTCCCGCCGTCGTCCTTTATCGAATAGTTGTCCGCTACTTGCCGAATGTCTTGGTTTTCCTTATTTTGAAATGTATTGCATAAGTGGAGTATCCATTTTCCATTTACCGTAGTTTTAACGTTTTTGGCTCTGTCACTCGTTGAAAAACATTCGCCCAGCTATAAGCCCTGGAGAAAAATCGGAACCATCTATGGCAAGGCTGCAGTTCAAATCTTGACAGACCAATAAGAGAGAAATCTCAATATATTCTCATCCAAATGGGTTGGGGCTGCATACGACACATGCAAGTCACATTGTTGCCATTGGCCAAATCACACACATGTCAGACAGCTCAATCCGTCACATTTGTTCACTTATTACCTTTCATTGATTTTTATGGACAAACTATTACTTCAATGAGTAGCATCAATACCCCCAAAAGTATTCACAGCTTATGAGAAGTCCCATGAAAATGTTCAAAAAATATGGACCGAAGTCTAGAAACTATAATCGTACTCCCTGAAAAAGGGAAAATCCTACCTGTCTACTTTGCCCGCATGACAGATTTTATCAGGGCTAATGTCTCCTTCAACAAATCTTCCGAGAACTACTATTAAAATAAAGAAGTCATCTTTTTTTCAAAATAGCAATGACAATTTACATAGCTATGTATAACATTTCAGAAACGCATATTACGTGGCGTGTGTTTAAATCAACCGATAAAGACTTTGTTTATATATTTGTGATTTAATTTTATGGAAATAAATATTTAAAGCCTTTAACACTGCCTTGTTTATGCTTTGTATCGTCACGACATTTTTACTGTCAAAGTTAGCTTTGCGCAGTGGCGGTACCATAGTCAATGAGGTTTATCCGAGACGTGGTTATTGCTAGTTGAAAACTATTCCCAATACCCCGCGCTGGCGGCCTGAAACATGGCCGCCTGTCGCAATTTTTGAATGCTCTCAAGGGAGCATCATATAAAAACAAACGTCAGACTCAACATTTCAGAAACGCATATTACGTGGCGTGTGTTTAAATCAACCGATAAAGACTTTGTTTATATATTTGTGATTTAATTTTATGGAAATAAATATTTAAAGCCTTTAACACTGCCTTGTTTATGTTTTGTATCGTCACGACATTTTTACTGTCAAAGTTAGCTTTGCGCAGTGGCGGTACCATAGTCAATGAGGTTTATCCGAGACGTGGTTATTGCTAGTTGAAAACTATTCCCAATACCCCGCGCTGGCGGCCTGAAACATGGCCGCCTGTCGCAATTTTTGAATGCTCTCAAGGGAGCATCATATAAAAACAAACGTCAGACTCAATGGTTATTTATTTTAGGCATTAAATTTTTCTACGTGCTATCGTGTTTTAGTGTTCAAAAATATATAACAACAGTGAGCTACTACATGCCCTATTCATTGTAGAGTTCATGACTGTAGATTTCTGAAGGCCTTCTATCTTTGTATCGCGCATTTGAATCTAAGTCAGGTGAAAATTTTGAGATTTCTCCAATATGTCAAAGCCAAATAAATAGAACAAAATTCTACTGCGGTTTTCACGCCGTCGTCCTTTATCGAATAGTTGTCCGCTACTTGCCGAATGTCTTGGTTTTCCTTATTTTGAAATGTATTGCATAAGTGGAGTATCCATTTTCCATTTACCGTAGTTTTAACGTTTTTTGGCTCTGTCACTCGTTGAAAAACATTCGCCCAGCTATAAGACCTGGAGAAAAATCGGAACCATCTATGGCAAGACTGCAGTTCAAATCTTGACAGACCAATAAGGGAGAAATCTCAATATATTCTCATCCAAATGGGTTGGGGCTGCAGACGACACATGCAAGTCACATTGTTGCCATTGGCCAAATCACACACATGTAAGACAGCTCAATCCGTCACATTTGTTCAATTTTTACCTTTTATTGATTTTTTATGGACAAACTATTACTTCAATGAGTAGCATCACTACCCCCAAATGTATTCACAGCTTATGAGAAGTCCCATGAAAATGTTAAAAAAATATGGACCGAAGTCTAGAAACTATAATCGTACTCCCTGAAAAAGGGAAAATCTTACCTGTCTACTTTGCCCGCATGACAGATTTTATCAGGGCTAATGTCTCCTTCAACAAATCTTCCGAGAACTACTATTAAAATAAAGAAGTCATCTTTTTTTCAAAATAGCAATGACAATTTACATAGCTATGTATAACATTTCAAAAACGCATATTACGTGGCGTGTGTTTAAATCAACCGATAAAGACTTTGTTTATATATTTGTGATTTAATTTTATGGAAATAAATATTTAAAGCCTTTAACACTGCCTTGTTTATGTTTTGTATCGTCACGACATTTTTACTGTCAAAGTTAGCTTTGCGCAGTGGCGGTACCATAGTCAATGAGGTTTATCCGAGACGTGGTTATTGCTAGTTGAAAACTATTCCCAATACCCCGCGCTGGCGGCCTGAAACATGGCCGCCGGTCGCAATTTTTGAATGCTCTCAAGGGAGCATCATATTAAAACAAACGTCAGACTCAATGGTTATTTATTTTAGGCATTAAATTTTTCTACGTGCTATCGTGTTTTAGTGTTCAAAAATATATAACAACAGTGAGCTACTACATGCCCTATTCATTGTAGAGTTCATGACTGTAGATTTCTGAAGGCCTTCTATCTTTGTATCGCGCATTTGAATCTAAGTCAGGTGAAAATTTTGAGATTTCTCCAATATGTCAAAACCAAATAAATAGAACAAAATTCTACTGCGGTTTTCCCGCCGTCGTCCTTTATCGAATAGTTGTCCGCTACTTGCCGAATGTCTTGGTTTTCCTTATTTTGAAATGTATTGCATAAGTGGAGTATCCATTTTCCATTTACCGTAGTTTTAACGTTTTTGGCTCTGTCACTCGTTGAAAAACATTCGCCCAGCTATAAGCCCTGGAGAAAAATCGGAACCATCTATGGCAAGGCTGCAGTTCAAATCTTGACAGACCAATAAGAGAGAAATCTCAATATATTCTCATCCAAATGGGTTGGGGCTGCATACGACACATGCAAGTCACATTGTTGCCATTGGCCAAATCACACACATGTCAGACAGCTCAATCCGTCACATTTGTTCACTTATTACCTTTCATTGATTTTTATGGACAAACTATTACTTCAATGAGTAGCATCAATACCCCCAAAAGTATTCACAGCTTATGAGAAGTCCCATGAAAATGTTCAAAAAATATGGACCGAAGTCTAGAAACTATAATCGTACTCCCTGAAAAAGGGAAAATCCTACCTGTCTACTTTGCCCGCATGACAGATTTTATCAGGGCTAATGTCTCCTTCAACAAATCTTCCGAGAACTACTATTAAAATAAAGAAGTCATCTTTTTTTCAAAATAGCAATGACAATTTACATAGCTATGTATAACATTTCAGAAACGCATATTACGTGGCGTGTGTTTAAATCAACCGATAAAGACTTTGTTTATATATTTGTGATTTAATTTTATGGAAATAAATATTTAAAGCCTTTAACACTGCCTTGTTTATGTTTTGTATCGTCACGACATTTTTTACTGTCAAAGTTAGCTTTGCGCAGTGGCGGTACCATAGTCAATGAGGTTTATCCGAGACGTGGTTATTGCTAGTTGAAAACTATTCCCAATACCCCGCGCTGGCGGCCTGAAACATGGCCGCCTGTCGCAATTTTTGAATGCTCTCAAGGGAGCATCATATAAAAACAAACGTCAGACTCAATGGTTATTTATTTTAGGCATTAAATTTTTCTACGTGCTATCGTGTTTTAGTGTTCAAAAATATATAACAACAGTGAGCTACTACATGCCCTATTCATTGTAGAGTTCATGACTGTAGATTTCTGAAGGCCTTCTATCTTTGTATCGCGCATTTGAATCTAAGTCAGGTGAAAATTTTGAGATTTCTCCAATATGTCAAAACCAAATAAATAGAACAAAATTCTACTGCGGTTTTCACGCCGTCGTCCTTTATCGAATAGTTGTCCGCTACTTGCCGAATGTCTTGGTTTTCCTTATTTTGAAATGTATTGCATAAGTGGAGTATCCATTTTCCATTTACCGTAGTTTTAACGTTTTTGGCTCTGTCACTCGTTGAAAAACATTCGCCCAGCTATAAGCCCTGGAGAAAAATCGGAACCATCTATGGCAAGGCTGCAGTTCAAATCTTGACAGACCAATAAGAGAGAAATCTCAATATATTCTCATCCAAATGGGTTGGGGCTGCATACGACACATGCAAGTCACATTGTTGCCATTGGCCAAATCACACACATGTCAGACAGCTCAATCCGTCACATTTGTTCACTTATTACCTTTCAGTGATTTTTATGGACAAACTATTACTTCAATGAGTAGCATCAATACCCCCAAAAGTATTCACAGCTTATGAGAAGTCCCATGAAAATGTTCAAAAAATATGGACCGAAGTCTAGAAACTATAATCGTACTCCCTGAAAAAGGGAAAATCCTACCTGTCTACTTTGCCCGCATGACAGATTTTATCAGGGCTAATGTCTCCTTCAACAAATCTTCCGAGAACTACTATTAAAATAAAGAAGTCATCTTTTTTTCAAAATAGCAATGACAATTTACATAGCTATGTATAACATTTCAGAAACGCATATTACGTGGCGTGTGTTTAAATCAACCGATAAAGACTTTGTTTATATATTTGTGATTTAATTTTATGGAAATAAATATTTAAAGCCTTTAACACTGCCTTGTTTATGTTTTGTATCGTCACGACATTTTTACTGTCAAAGTTAGCTTTGCGCAGTGGCGGTACCATAGTCAATGAGGTTTATCCGAGACGTGGTTATTGCTAGTTGAAAACTATTCCCAATACCCCGCGCTGGCGGCCTGAAACATGGCCGCCTGTCGCAATTTTTGAATGCTCTCAAGGGAGCATCATATAAAAACAAACGTCAGACTCAATGGTTATTTATTTTAGGCATTAAATTTTTCTACGTGCTATCGTGTTTTAGTGTTCAAAAATATATAACAACAGTGAGCTACTACATGCCCTATTCATTGTAGAGTTCATGACTGTAGATTTCTGAAGGCCTTCTATCTTTGTATCGCGCATTTGAATCTAAGTCAGGTGAAAATTTTGAGATTTCTCCAATATGTCAAAGCCAAATAAATAGAACAAAATTCTACTGCGGTTTTCACGCCGTCGTCCTTTATCGAATAGTTGTCCGCTACTTGCCGAATGTCTTGGTTTTCCTTATTTTGAAATGTATTGCATAAGTGGAGTATCCATTTTCCATTTACCGTAGTTTTAACGTTTTTTGGCTCTGTCACTCGTTGAAAAACATTCGCCCAGCTATAAGACCTGGAGAAAAATCGGAACCATCTATGGCAAGACTGCAGTTCAAATCTTGACAGACCAATAAGGGAGAAATCTCAATATATTCTCATCCAAATGGGTTGGGGCTGCAGACGACACATGCAAGTCACATTGTTGCCATTGGCCAAATCACACACATGTAAGACAGCTCAATCCGTCACATTTGTTCAATTTTTACCTTTTATTGATTTTTTATGGACAAACTATTACTTCAATGAGTAGCATCACTACCCCCAAATGTATTCACAGCTTATGAGAAGTCCCATGAAAATGTTAAAAAAATATGGACCGAAGTCTAGAAACTATAATCGTACTCCCTGAAAAAGGGAAAATCCTACCTGTCTACTTTGCCCGCATGACAGATTTTATCAGGGCTAATGTCTCCTTCAACAAATCTTCCGAGAACTACTATTAAAATAAAGAAGTCATCTTTTTTTCAAAATAGCAATGACAATTTACATAGCTATGTATAACATTTCAAAAACGCATATTACGTGGCGTGTGTTTAAATCAACCGATAAAGACTTTGTTTATATATTTGTGATTTAATTTTATGGAAATAAATATTTAAAGCCTTTAACACTGCCTTGTTTATGTTTTGTATCGTCACGACATTTTTACTGTCAAAGTTAGCTTTGCGCAGTGGCGGTACCATAGTCAATGAGGTTTATCCGAGACGTGGTTATTGCTAGTTGAAAACTATTCCCAATACCCCGCGCTGGCGGCCTGAAACATGGCCGCCGGTCGCAATTTTTGAATGCTCTCAAGGGAGCATCATATTAAAACAAACGTCAGACTCAATGGTTATTTATTTTGGGCATTAAATTTTTCTTTGTGCTATCGTGTTTTAGTGTTCAAAAATATATAACAACAGTGAGCTACTACATGCCCTATTCATTGTAGAGTTCATGACTGTAGATTTCTGAAGGCCTTCTATCTTTGTATCGCGCATTTGAATCTAAGTCAGGTGAAAATTTTGCGATTTCTCCAATATGTCAAAGCCAAATAAATAGAACAAAATTCTACTGCGTTTTCACGCCGTCGTCCTTTATCGAATAGTTGTCCGCTACTTGCCGAATGTCTTGGTTTTCCTTATTTTGAAATGTATTGCATAAGTGGAGTATCCATTTTCCATTTACCGTAGTTTTAACGTTTTTGGTTCTGTCACTCGTTGAAAAAAATTCGCCCAGCTATAAGCCCTGGAGAAAAATCGGAACCATCTATGGCAAGGCTGCAGTTCAAATCTTGACAGACCAATAAGGGAGAAATCTCAATATATTCTCATCCAAATGGGTTGGGGCTGCATACGACACATGCAAGTCACATTGTTGCCATTGGCCAAATCACACACATGTCAGACAGCTCAATCCGTCACATTTGTTCACTTATTACCTTTCATTGATTTTTATGGGCAAACTATTACTTCAATGAGTAGCATCAATACCCCCAAAAGTATTCACATCTTATGAGAAGTCCCATGAAAATGTTCAAAAAATATGGACCGAAGTCTAGAAACTATAATCGTACTCCCTGAAAAAGGGAAAATCTTACCTGTCTACTTTGCCCGCATGACAGATTTTATCAGGGCTAATGTCTCCTTCAACAAATCTTCCGAGAACTACTATTAAAATAAAGAAGTCATCTTTTTTTCAAAATAGCAATGACAATTTACATAGCTATGTATAACATTTCAAAAACGCATATTACGTGGCGTGTGTTTAAATCAACCAACAAACAATGAAAGCAACAAACAATGAAAATATCCAATTCACAGGCTAACAGAAAAGCATAAAGACTTACAGGCCCCAAAACTTGATCAACTCTCAAGCTGCCAATAAAATTGCGTGAAATACTGCCTAGTGGTTCTGAAGATATCTTGCAGACAAGTAAATAAAATTTCATGAAATTTCGCCAAGTGGTTCTGGAGATGTCTTGCAGACAAGCAGCAACCAATGAAAATATCCGATTCGGAGGCTAACTGAAGATCGGATGGGCGTACAGGCGTCAAAATGTAATCAAATCTGAACGTCCTATATATGTCATCATGCTGTGACGTTAATAAAGTAGTCGCCACGAGTCCGCGGACTATAGTTTTCTATTTCAGAACTGTTAGAAAGTTTTGCAAGTATTTTTTATTTATGTTTTCTTTTCACTGCTTTTATACTATTTGTCTGTAAATACGTTACTCTATTTATTAATAAAAACCTAAATTTGTACATTAAAAAAAATCTGAACGTCCTCACCAATAAGCTGTAATTAAAATTTCATCAAATTTCGGCAAGTGGTTCTGGGGATATCTTGCAGACAAGCCCTAGTTGACGGACGCCGGAAGACGAACAACACAACCACAGTCCCCCCCCCCCCCCAACCTATGTTGAGGAAGACATAAAAAGGTCAGTATTTTGGCAGCTAATGCCACATTTAAAATTTTCTCTATTCGAACACAGACACTCGATACTATTCTAAAACACAGTTCAAAAATGACCATAATGATGTCGCAATAAATATTTTGTCTCGGGTTCAAGGGCAAAGATGAAGCTGCATTTTAGTCCTACACGCCCGGAAAATCCCCACCCGGCAAGCGAGAATCAACCAGTAAATACACAGTTTTTTCAGCAACCCTGAGGAAAATTCTGGTTTCAACAGTCATTGAACATTGTCGCCATTTTAACTAATCGTGAAGGTGATATCAGTGCACCTAGGCGCCATGAATACGTAGCACAGCGTATAGGGAGCGCAATCAGGTGTGAATTCCACAAATTTCCTGTCACCGGCACTGCATTGCGCATGTGACTGAGGGTTTTTCGTTCCAAAATGACGTTTAAATATGACGTTATGGAATAAAATACGTCGAATGGAATTGCAACGTCGTCAAAAACGTTCTTAATGGCGTCATCTGTCACCCGATATCACAAAATCTCGTAATAATTCTTATGAGACTTGCGCTCCCTATATATACGTCTTTAATGGATCGTATGCGTTACCGGGCGACACCTCACGCACAGTACTACATGTACCTGTTCTACGACGAATTGACGAAAACTACGAATATGTTGTCATTTACTGTTTATAAATCCTTCACAAAGAGCTGCCCCAGAACAAAAAGAAGGTCAATATTTTCCATAAATATTCTTTATTGGAAGTATTAGTATCACTGTAATTGACAGGTTTGAATGATAAAGTAAATGGAAATGTTCATAATGTTTTCTTTGGATATTTTTGTTACATGTAGTAATTAAGTACATGTACTAATTTAGAAAAACAATGTCAATACCAGCTGCAACTCGCACATAAACATTACTTTCTGAAGTTAAATAAGTAATTAAGTATTAAAAATACAAATAAATCAATTTTGAACAGATATTGATCGACCTTTGGCCTTTAGACAGACAACTGGCTTTGTTTGGAGTAAAGCTATCGACAGACAACTAGCTTTGTTCTAAAACAGATAACAGACAACTGGCTTTGTTCTAAAAAAAGATATCAACTGAAAACTTACTTTGTATGGAGAAAATATATCAACAGACACATATAGCTTTGTTTTAAGGAAATAAATTGACAGACAACTGGCTTTGTTCTAAAATAGATGTCAACAAAAAACTGACTTTGTTAGAGAAAGTATATCAACAGACACCTATAGCTTTGTTTTAAAAAAATAAATTGACAGACAACTGGCTTTGTTCTAAAAGTGATGTCAGCAGAAAACTGACTGTTAATAGAACGTATAAAAAAAAAATAGACAAACAGCTGGTTTTGATATTTTTTTTTTTTTCAGAAAAGAAATTGACATATTGCTCGCTTTGTTCAGTTTATGGCTAAGGTGGTCAAAAAGATTGATTGATTGATGTTTAATGCCACACTCAAATTTATGTCACTTATATGACGGAAACCAGGTTCTTTGTCTTCAGGAAACCCGCGATCTTCAACGAGTTCTTCCTCAATATACCTTGATCAAGAGAAAAATCCACTCGAAAACTTTTCAAATTCTATTTGGTCAGAGTGGGATTTGATCCCACCCCTCATCCATGGAAGGCATGAGGTACTATCACTCTGACTGAGCCACCAAGGCCCCTGTGGTCAACAAGAAAAATCTCCAATGTCCAAAGCCAAAAAACAGTAATTTGATGAAATTCAGACTAAGACACACACGAGATGTATAGTTATTTTCATAAAATAAATATGCTCTACTTTAGATAATACACATGCAAATATATAACAAAACTTTTATATTGAATAAACTTTTAAAGATATATAAATATAAGTCCATGATAAAAACAGCTTTTTTGCTTCTACATTGCCAATCATTCATTTCAGTTAACACGATATAGTAAACAAAAAAATAAAATAATAAACATGCATTTTATAAATACCAAAGAGTGTTTAATGTTTCAAAGATCCTAATGACTTTCACTGATGTTGTAGTGTTGTTAAAATTATTCCGGGAAATTGTGCAGCTGACAGTCAAGTTCAATCGCTATAGAATTGTTTTATATTCAATATCCCCTCCTTCAATATGGGGGATGTTGTCACGATTATCCCCCTTTGGTAGAGATGGTGTCCACTGTTAAGCCAACTATTGTGAAAGTCTCATACATTCTCCATTCTATATATCCGCTCATTCCCATGGCTATGTTTGCCTTTGATAATCATAAGGGGGTATTTTCAAACACTCAACAGCCATTTAAAAATTATTAAGCATTGGCGGTAAACTATTCAAAGGAAAACAGGAAAACCAGTCTAACTCAAGAGCGCTTGTATTTTACTTTGAACTTAAATATACTCAAATGTGTATTCAAGTGACAACCTACCCAGCCAAGAGATAGTTGGAGCCCTGTTTTATAAAGTGGGTTAGCGTAAGTTTTTTATGTAACTGCCATAACAACGTATCTCTACAGTATAGGTTGCTATGGAAGTTACATACAAAATTAAGCGAAACAGGGCTCAGGTCCTTGCAGTGAAATATACATGTGACAACTGCCATTGTGTTCATGGATATCTAATCACAACAATGTATCAAGCTATATTATGTCAGATTCACTTTGAACTAGTCACATGATGATCCTAGCCAATGGATGCTGGTACGCAAATTTAGCAAAGTAACTTGATTTTTCCACCATGATAGTTTAATTGCTTTTCAAAGCCGCTGGTTGCTACATGTATATGCGAAAAACTTGGCAAAGAGTACCAGCAGGTTTTGTTGAATAAAATTTGAAATAGACATATCCGCTGCTTACATGTATATGAATGTACAGATTTATCTCTTATTTGATATTGTCTAATTTATCTGAAAATAACCTGAGTTTGATTCAAACATGTGACCCATTGGTGGAGATCAAGGTTAATTACCGGTACTGAGGCAAAATGCCCAGACAGCTAAATAATGATTTGGCGTTAAAATGGACTCAAAATTAGAAATCAACAATTCAAGACAAAAATCAGTAAAAATTTGGAGGTTAAGTAACTATTTCAATGTAAGAAACCTCATATAATTAAGGTTTTAACCATAATGTGGTTACTTGATTCTTCATTTACATCCAAGAATATTCTATAATCTCATTAACATTAAAATAGAACAAAGCACAAACAGGTTTAAAAAATATCAGTAATGTCCAGAGTGTGTAAGAATATGGTCAGACCATATAAAAAGACATCATCTTTTAAAGTTCTGTGAGTTCAGCCTGCAGAAAAAAAGAGAATAAAAAGTATTAACAGAGAGCTGTGCATCATGATATCAAAAATTCAATTGTTAACTTTGAACCTGGGGTTTGACAAAAATATGACCAACAATAAATACATATAAGTTGCTTGTAAAGAGTTTTAAAATCCAAGAAAATAGGAAGATCATAGATACATAATATTGTCAAACTTGCGCACTAGAACAAAGGGGAGAAATAAAATTTGTTAGTATTTGGATGAACATAAACTTTTAAAGAATGCATCACAAGAAAATTTCTCCTCTCCAAAAAAAAAATGCTAGGCACAAAACCAGGAGATGAGTAAGTGAATAGATTGGAACACACCGTCATAAAACAGGCTGTAGAGAAAAACACCCCCCAAAAAATGCCAGACCAAACACAGATGATAAATAAATACATTGTTAGTAACTAGTCGTTTAGAAACAAACTGTTAAAGCGAGGAATAGAGTACTTTTGTGAGTGCATGGCAACCCTTTCCCATAGGCCGATCATGTGAAAAATAAACTCTGAAATTTTACTTTGGGCTGCATGAGATTCGAACCCCCTATCCATCGATGGGAGGCTTGTGTGTCCTACTGAGCCACAGTTGCTCTTCCGACTGGAAAGCCATTAGAGTAAACTATTAAAGAATTTATGAACAGGGGTAAAATCGGGCTTGTGTTCCTGTATAGACTGCACCAGGGGCAGATTTATTAAGTTTATGTTTGAACACACTTAACGCAAATTTTGAAAATATTGCCAAAGGTTGATCATGAAACCTTTAATCAGAAAGTAAGATAGAATTCCTTCCCTAAAAAAAAACTAAAATGTTGGACAGCAAAAGCACTGTTAAAACATGCTGAAAGAAAATCTTTTTACATTTTCTAATATAGCCGTAGATGAATTGAAACAAAAAGAGATGAATAAGACAGTGGGGCTATATAAAGATTAGAGGACACTGTTAATACATGCAGATAGAATTTTAACTCCATCAGATAAATAATGTGTTAGTACAAGTTAACCACTGTTAAATCATGCAGAGATAGAATTGCAACTCCATCAGATAAATGTGTTAGTATATGTAACCACTCTAAAAGCTGTTAAAACATGTAGAAAGATTTTTGTTAGTGTTTTGTTATTCTAACCCAAACCCATTGATAAATGGCTGTTGTCTGCATTAAGGTCCGTTCTCACTGTGCGATTCGTCGTACCAGCTTGTAGGATGCGATTAAAATGGATGCATTTGATTGGTTGCCAAATCTTATCGACCAATTAAAAGTCTCCATTTTAATTGCATCATACAAGTCATTACGATAAATCGCACAGTGAGAACGGGCCTTAATAGACTATCGTTCTACCCACAATATAAACTGTAAGGCTAGTTAAGGCATGTTAGTAGACAAAATAAACACACAAGGCATGCAGTAAGATAAGTGTTTAACTTTACCAATAAATAACAATCAGATCATAGATGAGAATCCTCTGCTGAAGGGTCCTACAAGATAAGTCATAACATCAAAAACATAGGTCTAAATCTATAACAAGGGCATCACTGTCCGTTCCCTATATGGCCTTCGAGCTGTTTTTGTTTTCTATTAAAGATACTGTATTTAGTAATTTACCCTAAGCATTGCTGAATTCTACTACTATTAACTTAAAATTGATTGATTGATTGATGTTTTACGTCGCACTTAAGATTATTTCATTTATATGGCCGCATTGTCAGATTTAGTGGGGGAGGGAACCGATCTCATTGCCCGAAGGAAACACCCGTCTTTCGGCGAGTACCTGGCAACTCTTCCACATAAGCGACAGAGTGAAAATCCACTCAGAAATTTGTCAGCTTTTATTGGTCTGAGTGTTATTTGAACCCGCACCGCATCGATGGAAGGTCTGTGTAGGACTGAGGGACCATCACTCTAACCCACTGGACCACAGGGGCCCACAAAAAGGGTGCCTATAATTTTATGAACTTTAAGGCTTCAACTTCCTGCAAATATTATAAGTTCCTTTTGAACATCTAGTGGTGATTTGTGACGGTAAATTGGTTAAAAATGTATTTAAAAAACATAATGTTAAAACCAAATGAGCTCCTTGTAAAGCGATATAAAATTTGCATATCTTTCGTTAACAATCAGAAATATCTTCATGTTTGACGTCATACTTGACTCAACGTCGGTCGTGTGTATTGTCACAACAATGGTAATGTACATATTACAGATGTCAACATGATGTCACGATGTAATTTGATTCAGAAATTTTGTAGGTTTTGTGCCAGAAATCTCATTTCTTTTTTGTTTGTGCAGTATATGTTCTTACACAAATTGATTACAAAACAGGTTTGGTCTTTAACTTGCCATTTATCCTTTAACAGACATAAGGTTTATACTTGTCTGACAATGGTTTTGAATTGTACTGATCAAAATGAACCATTATACATGTAGGTTGATCAAAATGCGCTCCTCCTCCCCCCCCCCCTCCCCCCCCCCCCCTCCAGGCAAAAGAAGTTAAAAACTTTCTATTTTTACCAAGGTTTTTCGTACACAATGTGGCCAGATATGAACCAATATTTTATTAACCTCAATAAAAAATGAGAATGTCAGGTTCACCGTTGTTAGACCAGCCAAACTTACCCCCTCGTTTACAAGTCCTACTGATCCGTTTGATTCACTTTGTTTGAGGGAATCGGGTATTTCTGTCGCACCTTCCTCTATTGAGCTGCTTTCCAAATCATGAGATTGGGGTGAATCCAACAAAATCTGTACAACAAACAAAGGGCCACATGAAAATAAACTTACATGGCCCAGGCGCCATGCAAAATGACAAACACATTTTTAAAGAGAAAGAACATTTTACTGTTAGACTAGTTTAGATGGAAAGAGAAGAATTCATTTAGTTTAAAAGAATTGTCTAATCAAATGTATGTTTTATTCTCTCATAAGCGAATAATTCAAATTTGAATGGGTCTATCCACCATAAATGGTGAATAAAATCATGTGATGCAACTTAGCCAATGGCTGGGCTAAGAAATGACATGCGGTTACAGCACTGACCTACATATTCCCATCCCTGGGTTTCGGAATATGTAGGTCAGTGCTGCAACCACATGTCATTTCTTAGCCCAGCCATTGGCTAAGTTGCATCACACCATTTTATTCGCCATGTTTTTGGAGCTAACTCTACCTGTACCATCAAACATTCAAGAGCGTCATTAAATATACGTAATTATTGATCTAAAAATAGCTGATGCAAAATAACCTCATCTCAAAGCATAGAAAATGGGGACACAGAAAAGTCATGTTAGATCGATGCTCTTCTGCGTGTACCAGGCAACTCTTCCACATAGGGTGTACTCTCAAAAACACTGACAGAATTCGAATAAGTATGTGCTTAATTGATTGATGTTTTACGCCGCACTCATTTCATGGGGAGAAACCCCCGACCTTCGACAAGTACCTGGCAACTCTTACACATACAGTGATCGAGTGAAACATCCGCACAGTCTGGGTGTGATTTGAACCCGCGCTGCATCAATGGAAAATCTGTGTGGGACTAAGGGATGATCACTCTAACCCATTGGATCACCGAGGCCCCAGAATAAGTCCTTACCTGATCCCGTAGAGAACTTCTGTTTTGTAATGCAAACAACAAAGCGTCGTGAATAGTGAGAAATAGACAACCTTTGTCTACTGATTTATAAAACTCTGAAGACCTCATCATCTCTCTTACTCCAGCTGTACAAATACAACAAGCAAAATGCGTAAGTGAAATTCATTATTTGTTATTGGACAGTTAGATTTGAACCCGCGACTCAGAAATGGGAAGTGACCATCACTCTGCCGACTGAGACATTAAGGGGCATAAAATATAAGCATGGCAAACTGAATTCCTTAAATCATCCCCTGGGGCTCGTTCTACTAAGCTGACGTATACGCTGAAGTTACGCATAGGTTTACAACATAGAGTTGCGCCTCCAAACCTGCGTCAATGCGCAAGTTCCTATAATTTAACACGCGTTTGCGACTGGTGCAACTTACGCCAGCTTAGTAGAACGAGCCCCTGGAGGGCAGCATTAAACATCAAACAATCAATTAATGCCAAAACCAGGTTTAGTGGCGAAGGAAACTGGTCTCTTGTCCAGAGAAAACCCCTGGGGTGCTTCACGTCATACACTGCAGTGCGATCAATTACAGTTGCCGTGACGTCGTTTCTGTTCAATATGGTATTCATAGGCAAGTTTGCCTGGTCTACGAAATACCTGGCAACTCAGCATGGACTTAAAGCTGAATGCCTCAAATAATCCATCGAGTCCCCACTCAGAAATTTGAACCAGGGATGCATCAATAAAAGCCCTATTGCACTGTGGCCCCCTAGTTCCAATTTAAATTTGATGCTATTGACCATTGAATTGTGTGTTTATAGATAGAAACATGTATCCACTCACCTTTACATTGTGCAAGTAATACTGTTACATCTACCTCTTTGTATTCATTGATCACCTACAGTTTTAAGACATGTGAGAAGAAAAATAAAAAAGTTAACAATGGGAGAGATATACTATTACATACTAAATGTCAGGGGAGGGGGGATGAGAGGACTGCTCTGGTCCCCCCAAAAAACAGAGTAAAACTTCGATACTGCACATAAAAGCTACTAGGATTTGAAGAAAGAATAAAAACATATAAGAATATTGAAGTTTTGAAGTGAACATAAAGCAATGTACATGTATCTAGATAATACAATCAAGAGTGCTGTGAAGTGTTTGTCTCTCTATTATTTGCCTCAGAATCAAATTCCTCCCAATTCCGTAACTTACGAATGTTGAGGATAGGATTAAAACACAAACTGCAGTATAAAAGTGTTTCTAATCCCTTCAATCCTACAGTTGTATATCCCAGATTATTCTTATATACATTTCTTTTAACAGCGGGTGTGTAAGAAATGACGCTGACATTCTTCATCAGCATGTATAACCTGAAGAATTTCCACTCATACTTAAGCTTAAAAAGCACAGTAAGCAATCCAAAAAATGACATGTAACTCATTTTGAGTAGTTTAGTAGTTAAAGTGGTCCAGTGGTATAGACATCGTCCCTCAGGCCCACACAGACCAAACTCAGACCAAATAAAAATTGAGTTGCCAGATATTCACCGAAGGTCGGGGGTTTCCTCAGAGCACAGAGCTTGGCTTCCTCCCCCACTAAACCATACACGCCGCAATATACTGTAAGTGAAAGAATCTTAAGTGCGGCGTAAAACATCAATCGATCAATCAGTAGTTGAAAAGCACCTCGGGGAAATAATTTAAATGCACATGGATATTTGAACCTGATATAATAACCAAGAATAATCAATATTTCTACCTGAGCAAGCGTTTTGACGCCCATCAAATCAAGGTAGCCAAAACTAGAGCAGTCTATGATGATATGTGTGATGTGAGCTTTGGGTATTGTTGATTGCATATCTCCCTCCTCTACTGTCTCAGTGTTTGTAGGATTCACCTCAACCTCCATGTTATAACCATTCTAAAATACAACAAATGTAAGTTAAAGCAAATGGCTGAATAGAGGCAACCCCACTCAAAATCAACCCAAAAAGTTTTAAAATTTATTTGAAACCACATGTAAAATGATTTTTGTATAAAGGGCTAGCAAGATTGATTGATTAACTGATTGGGGCTGAATGTCGCACTTAACAGCAAAGGTTATATAGGGACAAAAGTTATCAACCGGCCAAAAGATCAGCCCCCTCAACATCTAAATTTTGACATTAGGCTCCCCACACCACAAAACGTCAGGGCGGCTAACGTATTATAGTAGAGCGATAGTGTCTAAGCCTGAGTCAAGTATTCCATCATTGAGTTTTGGGGTTTAAATCCCACTATGCTAAAAAAATTTTCGCCATAGAAGTGAAATATACTTGTGTGCAAGGCAAAATAAATCAATCCAAGAGCAAGCATAGAAGACTCACAAATTTTCTCATGGAAAGTGATTTTTTTTTTTTGCCCCTACCTTTTTCTCAGTTTCTTTTATCTTTTTCTGTGAGGCTTTATTCTGCTTTTCTAATTTCTTTAATGCCTTCTTCCTCTTACGATTGAGAAAAATAGGATTGAGCGTTGACAAAGTGTAAATACGATCCCGGAAATGATCAATATTTGCATAGTAAATGGAAGACTCAAAGCGGAATATCTTAATACCAGGGATTTCTTGAGCCTAAAAGTAAATTATGAATATTTAAAACAATGGTAAAAGATATTTAATAGGTTGATTTTTTAAATATTTAAGGATAACTTCACCAACATGCTTTAAAGAGAAAGAAAACCTTCTGTTGGTATATATCCATTTTTTGATTTAATGTTTTTCTTTTTAAATTTAAGCTAGGGCCCAAGAATTGTAGGCTTTTAAGGTTAAGCTTCGTGTAAGACTGCATGGAATTTGTAGCCTTGTCAACATCTTGATAGGCAATACATGTATATCATTAATACCCCTTTTTAACACAATAAGAAACTAGTCTCCGTGATAATTTTAGACAAGAAGATTTTCCCTGAGCCTGTGTGTTTTAGTGTTCAAAAATATCAATATCTCTTATATTTAGATTCACAAGGGGAATATAGAATGAGCGTTTAAAGTAGTCAAACTAGTTAAACAAATAACTCACAGCTTTGTAAACTTTGACATCTCTATAGAGGTCAGTGTGGGGAACCCTTCCCAAGATGCCAGCATACGCCCTGTTTAATAGCAGAAGAAAACACAAAATACATACAGCATCTACAATAGTTGGCCTTGTCAACCATTACATTGTTGTGTCAATTACGTGAAAAACAAGAATCTGGCAAAAAAAATTCCTGAAAAGTCTGAAAATATGTTATTTTATGGAATAATTGATTACAATTGGCTACAATCACTCTGTGATCATAAAACCCCATGCAAATGGCACTTGTTAGTATCACAGATCCTCATGTGAAACTATGTAATCAGCAGGAGAAATGAAAGACTATGCACAGCTTTGCTGGAAACATTGTAATAGTTCTGGTTCAATATGAATATGTTAAACAGAAGGAACAAACTTACGTTTGGGTTCGCCAGAGAACGGTGAGTAGTGAGAAAAGAACCCCGACACCCAGTCCCATGTCTACATCCAAAAATACAGTCGCTGTCCAAGATACAACCCATATAGCCTACAGACCACAAATAAAATAAGTACAAATTAAAAATCAGATTTCAAATTTTTAAATTGATTGATTTTTTTATTTTTACATCACATTCTACGCTATTTCTAACTTGTGGGGCCTCAGTTGACAGAAGGATAGTCTCTCATACCAATATAAAGCCTTCCATCCATGGTTACCAGGTTTAAAACCCACTTCGCCAAAAGAAAAACATGAGAAAACATTTCAGTGGGTGTCAATCCATCAGCCATTTGTTTAGATTTCATCAATTTAAATTCTATGTTCATTTGAAAGTTTTTCATTTCGGTATTTGAACGTTGTGCGTTATGCAAATAAATAGTTCCTGATACACCGTTGGCATACAAGGAAACCCTGCAAAAGCTGTTAAGAATGCATCAAAACTTGGGGCAAATAAAGCAAAAGGAATATTACATAGGCCTAATCCATAATGGATGATGTATTATGCAACCTGTGAAGTTATAAATAATAAGGTGAAAAATTACTTATGGATAACAACTTCCTTGCTTTATTGGGTGACGTTTCGATGTAGTTCTTACATCGTTATCAAAGTTCTAAATGCCATTGAAAGATTTGAAGTTATAAATAGTTTGGCTCACGTTGCCTGTCAATAAGAATTTTTAAGATTCAATCAAAATTCTAGAAGTAAAGGAGTAGATGGGAATATTATATAATCCAATATGTCTGCAATGTTATGCAACAGGTGATGCCATAAATAGTTCACAACAAATCATCTGTCCATCGTATATAATCTTCAAAAAATTTTCAAGATCGGGTCAAGATTGAAGATATAGACTAAAGCAGAATATTACATATTATTACCACTTGTCCGTGCATTACTAGTAGGATAGCGCTCATTTGTAAACAAGGTAAAACCCTATAACGCACACTTTTTGCGGGCGGCGGGCCGCTAATGAAAGCGAGTTTCATTATCGGCCCGCCTACCTGACGCTTGACCTATGACCTCACGAGATCACGTGCGTGTCGGCAGACGACAACAACCATGGCATGGACGAATCTAAATCTAAAAAATGATAGGGGTGCTAGCTTCAAACAACTATTTTATGTGTTGCCATTTTTTAGTGCACTAACAGACCTGATAACTTTTTAAAGATATATTTATACTTTTAGCGTATGTAAGTTCCCTTTCAAGTCTTGCCATCGCTTATTAGCATCATCCTGCGTTTATGAGTTACTTTAAAAGGCCAAATGCCTGCCACACACAACAGTCTGACATCCCCACTCGCGTTTAGGTGATGACGTCATCCAATGACGTCGTGTTCTATTACGTCACCAAAATTTAAAAATGATGACGTCGTTCAGTGTCAGGGCGTTTGACGTCACAACGAAAACGTTATCTGCGTATATGCTAGTTTATACGCCAGCTTTGTCCTATCTCACAACATGTAGGGAAATCCCGCATGTGTTAGAATAAGTGGTAATAATAGTAATAACATGATTTTGAGTGGGCATTACACTTTGTTATCAGCCCTTCATCCTGATTAGCAGCCCTCCATTGTCATTAGCAGCCCTTGGGCCCTACGGGCCCTTGGGCTGCTAATGGCAATGGCGGGCTGCTAATCAGTGATGTCGGGCCGATAACAAAGTATAATGCCCACTCAAAATCATGTTATTGTTATAATCCAATATGGATGCTGTGTTATGCAACCAGGGATGTCCTGATTGGTAACTGACACAACATCTGACCCTTAGGTATATACTATATATAAAATTTGTCAAGATACGGTCAAACTAAAGAAGATAAAGACTAAAAGAGATTATATATAATACATTTATATACAATACAAAAGAAATGAGACTCTGAAAAGTGAAAAGCCATAGTTACATGATATTCTACATTTTTTCGGCAGAACCACATAGCGATGTACCTGTAAATGTCTGATATTTTCTTCCTTGTGGTATAATTGGGATACCGTATTTCTTCTAAAGATTCAGCCACTTTTTTCCCACCGTGCAGTGTGTGAAAATGATTACCCTGAAACACAACTCCACGCCTCCATTTTTGTCTGACTCGATGGAAAATTTAGGCCATTAGAATGGCTGAATATTTAGAAGAAATACGGTAATCGTTATGCCTTCAGTTTTCGGAGTTGCATTTAGTATGTTTTAGAAAGTGTAAAACTTACAAAATCAAATTTGGAGAGTCTCCACATGGCAGGTAACTGGAAAGCTTGTTTAAACATCCCCTTTAAATTCACTATCACAATGGCTGCTAAAATACACTGAAAGACAGAAAGAAAAAAACCGAACTGAAACCAACTTTAAGATTATTAGGTCGAATTGATTGGGGCTTAACGCTGCATTTAAAGGTTATGGTTATAAGGCAACAACAAAGCCAAACAACCAAAATATTTTAGCTGCACCCCCCTTGAGTGCGGCGTAAAGCATCAATTAATCAATCAATCAATTTATTCTTCATTAATCAGTTGAGTACATGTATGTATCCATCATTTCAGGACACATCAAATAGTTCAACTTTACTGAACAAACCAGAGGATAAACAAAGTAAAAAGCACCTCTTACCTTTGGTAAAGCTCTAAATAACGGACCAACAGCTACTAAAACAATTAACAGTAGACCACAGGACACCAAGCCTGCAATCTGGGAAAAAAATCATTAAATAACAATTGTATTCAAAATGTCTGGTAAATTGCTATTATAACAGAAAAACATATTGTTGACAAATCTAAAATACTGTATATGTCATGGAGAGATTTGATTGTCAATCATGGGGTATTAAGCTAATAGACGCTCTCAGATTAAGAATTTACACTTGTATTGAAGCCTTTGCCTTGGCAATATGAGTTTTTGGATCAATCTATGGTCAAAATTGTATTCATTTATTCTATGGCGCAATGAGATAGAGGCGTTTCACAGTGCCTGCAACAGAGATGATGTTGATGCCATATAAAAAATCTCACAACACAGTTTGCCCACTTTGTGACACTACAAGTGAACTATCTCCCAAAGCTGTTTTGTTTAATGTGTCAAACATTTTCAAACTTTTGGTTCCGCCACGTGCCGATGACGGAAGGATCAATTGGGATAAAAAAAGTGTGATCTTGAAACCAAAGGATGCCACTATGGAATTATATGCGCTGACAGCCTTAGACTGATTGATGTTTTATGCTCAACTTAAGATTATTTCACTTTTATTGCAGCGTTGCCATGAGGAGACCTTGTCCTTCTGAGGGCACAGGGCCACCCTTCACAATCAAACCCAATCAGAAATCATTACATTTTTTATCTTTGGTTGATTGATTGTTTGTTGTTTTACGCCACGCTCAAGATTATTTCGCTTATATGGCGGCGTTGCCAGTTTTATTGTGGGAGGAAACCGCGCTCAATGCCCAAAGGAAACCCACGTCCTTCCGGTGGTAACTGGCAACCATCCAGCATAGGTCGTTCGTGTGAAAACCCAGTCAGAAAATCTTTTTTGGACCGAGTGGGCTTTGAACTTGCTAACAATCGTAGGAAGATATGTGTCAAACAGTGTTACAATATAAATGTATGTAATGTATGTCCTTACCTGTGTTTTCCCACCAACATTATCCTGGATTAAACTCCTAGACAAGGAGGCTGAACTCGTAAAACAATTAAAAAAAGAACCAAAGACATTTCCCATACCATAGGCTATCAACTCCTAGAAATAAAATATATTTAATGATTGTTACATTTCTCATATCATAGCCTATCAACTCTTGGAAATAAAATATGTTAATGGACTGTAACATTTCTCATGTCATAGCCTACAAACTCTTGGAAATAAAATATATTTATTGACTGTTACATTTCTCATACCATAGCCTTGCAGCACTTGGAAATAAAATATGTTTATTGATTGTTACATTTCTCATACCATAGCCTATCAACTCCTGGAAATAAAATATATTTACTGACTGTTACATTTCTCATACCATAGCCTTGCAGCACTTGGAAATAAAATATGTTTATTGATTGTTACATTTCTCATGTCATAGCCTTGCAGCACTTGGAAATAAAATATGTTTATTGATTGTTCCATTTATTGATTGTTACATTTCTCATGTCATAGCCTTGCAGCACTTGGAAATAAAATATGTTTATTGATTGTTACATTTCTCATATCATAGCCTACCAACTCTTGGAAATAAAATATATTTAATGATTGTTACATTTCTCATATCATAGCCTACCAACTCTTGGAAATAAAATATATTTAATGATTGTTACATTTCTCATATCATAGCCTACCAACTCCTAGAAATAAAATATATTTATTGATTGTTACATTTCTCATATCATAGCCTACCAACTCTTAGATTGATTGGTGTTTTACGCCACGCTCTAGATTATTTCACTTATATGGCGGCATTGAAAGTTTTGTGGGAGGAAACCCACGACCTTGCGGTGGTAACTGGCAACCATCCCACATACATGTAGGCAACTCTTAGAATAGATGTCTGTAAAATGAAACCCAGGAAGATACCATCATAACATTCTGTTAACTTTAGTGACTTTGTCAGGTGTTCATTTGAAATAAATACACTGAAGCAGGTACAGAGACAAAGGCAGAAGATTAGCCAATCAAAATCTTAGAAAGTTCTGTGAGCTATGATAGACTTTAAGAAATGTTTGAAACTCTCTTTAAATGTGGGTTCCATGCTAATGATAAATGATTAAGACATCACCACGAAGTTGTTTGTGAACAACAAGAGCTTTCGACACCTATACCGGTGTCTTTATCAAGGGTAACAGTTACAGCTTGTGTTGTTCACAAACAACTTACTTCGTGGTGATGCCTTAATCATTTCTCGTTATTATAAAGTTGACTGATTGAGGTATTTTTACACTGCACTCAAGATTATTTCACTTATATGGAGAAGTTCCCTGATTTGGTGGGGGAGGAAGCCGGGTGCTTGCCTTGAGGAAACCCCTAACATTCGGGGAGTATCTGGCAACTCTTCCAATTTGTCTTTGGTTTCAGTGGGATATGAACCCTTGACCTACATATATCACAGGTAAACCTTCATTCAAGACGAGAATTACTTATGGAATGACTTTGATAACGATGTAAGAACTACATTGAAATGCCATCACCCAATAAATTAAAAAGTTGTTTATCCATAAGTAATTCTCGTCTTGATTTGTACTTCCAACTTCTAAATGCCACTGAAAGATTTAAACCATCATTACCTGATTGGAGTCTATCTCATAGTCATGATTTTTACAGATGATTTTAGCCATGGAGACTGACACTGCAAAACCCACGATGGCTATAGCGAAACTATCCAATATTACTTCTGGAAAATATTCAAAATTTGGAGCCTTTGGTAGAGGAACCCTGAGGAAAAAAAGGAAACAGTTGGTTGTTATTCTCAAGTAAATGTTACCTAATAACAGGCAGGTCGGGGATGGGGAGTTTTTGGTTGACATGGTACAGCATTCGTTAATCTATTCTACCAATATGGGACAGGAACAAATCTTTAAGTCCTACAAAAGTTTTCAAAATAATCTGATTGAGCCACACTCAAGATTATTTCACAGAATTACATGACGGCGTTGCCAGGTTTAGTGGGGAAGAAACTGGGCTATTTGTCTAGAAGAAATCCTCAACTTCACTGTGGCCTGGCAGCACACATGTTCAATTCACACTCCGACCAAATAAAAATTGACAAATTTCTGAGTGGATTTTTCACTAGGTCGCCATATGTGGAAGAGTTGCCAGGTACTCGCCGAAGGTCGGGGGTTTCATCCGGGCAATGAGCCCGGTTTCCTTCCTTACTAAACCTAGCAACTTCGCCATATATAAAGTGAAAAATCTTGAGTGTGGCGTAAAACATCAATCAATCAATCACCAGGTAGCCATTGGACATAGGACCAAAAATTCCTGCTTTTTCTTTTATGTGAGTGAATAAATGCGAGATGGTTGGCAGGTACTAACAGAAGGTTCTCCATGACAATACTGAACATCTCAATGAACTTTTTATTCTGAAAATGTCTTGGTATTTGAATGCTTACCCCTTTGGTATATCCTGAACAATAGCTACATCATAATTTTCATGCAGCTCTGCAAAATGTGATATGACTGTCACTAAAACAACCTACAACAATCCAAGAACAATAGAAGATTAACCAATTTTACAACACCCAGTTTCTGTTTTTTCAGATGGAACTTGATCTCAGTTATGCTAGAGCTAGCAAGTGACTTACATACATGTAGCTAAAGTTTTCTATCTGGGTTATTTGAATATTGGATTAAAACTATTAGAATGCAGGTCTACTGTACATACTTTAAGCTTTCAATCTATGCCTGATTGAAGATTTTTGTGTGTGTTTTTTCAATTTATAACCAATTTTGAAAATACCATAGTTTGGCTGAGAATATGTAAACCTAAAACTGTCAAAATGGCGGTACCCATGTTGAATTGAGTGTAGCGTGAAACCGGCATGCACTATGTCAACAATTTTTGGTTGTAAAGGATGTCTCATGTGTTGATCTATTTGAAAATGAGAAGGAAAAGCCTTAACAAGATTTAGGTAATTAGCCACAAATCGAAACATTAAAGGGGCATGAGCTGCCAAAATTCACAGTTTTTTCATAACTTCTGATCGTCACGACAGTAAGAGGCTTTGAAGGCTATCGAAAAACTAAATGATTGGCGTTGGAATGAGAAAAATCCATACAGTATGTGGCCTGTATGAACCGAAAACGTGTTCAAAAGTAAACAAAATTAAATAACCGGGACGACCATTCATTCATTCTAAGCCAAAGTTAGTTTAAAACAGTACTTTATCGTACATTTTCGAGACTTGAAGCATTAAAAAGCTTTTGAATTCTACCTCTTGAGAAAAATAGCCAATAATTTCAGCATTCTGTTTTAACGTCAAAATATCAACATTTTGGCAGCTCATGCCCCTTTAACATTTCCACAAATGGGAAATGAAATTGTATCCTGTAACCTAAATCAGTTTCATAGACATAAAAATAGAACCTAAGTTTGGTGAAAAGTTTTCCTCTCATCTACAAGGCCGGAGATTTTGACACTCACATTAAAGTCCATATTAAAAACATTTTATTCATTATTGAAATTGATTGATTTTTCAGACGCACTCAAGATTATTTCACTTGCATTTTAATATGGTGGTGTATGCAGGTTAAACTGCCGAAAGGAAGTCCTTCAGTCATATTACCTTCAGCGGGTACTTGACAACCCTTTCACTTATGGAGATCAAGTGAAAACCCATAATAAGTAGTTTCTCAAAATTTTCTTAAGACTGAGTAGGATTCGAACCTGCAACACATCAGTGGAAGGCTCTCCTGACTATTATTTACAGGAAAAAATGTTGAATGATTTACGTTTTTAATACGCCGAAGTGAAGAACGTTATACTTACTACTATCAGCTCTATTGGTACAGGCATCTTCATTTTACTCTTGAAGCGAACGTTGATACACTCTTTGACCACGTGTAACGCTACCATGGATACCACCCCTGTTATTAACGTGACAATGTTCGTCTCTCGAATGTGCTTGAAAAATATCTCATACATCTATTAAAAAACAAATACAATAACATATGTCAGCTCAAAGTAGAGATACACGCACATCATTAGACATTTTGCCAATCGCAAATTATTCACTTAAAAGGATACACCGCTTAAGTTTGTTGTCATTCTCCGTTGAACTTCAAATTTTTAGAAAATAAGTGGTCAATCTCGGATAAAAGGCTGCAAGTCGACTTTCCATCAAAAATCTACATGTAAGAGTTATTTAGGGAATTCCCTGGTGCTATTGTTTTCTATCTGACAGTCAGTAAACAAACAGCCTAAAATGTACCATATGCGCAGTCACAATGGGTCCATACTGAGCACCTTACAACAAAAAAGCGGACAAAGTGATTCCCAAATAAAACTGCAGATCCAGCGGTCAGTGGGGGCATCGGCGGGGGCCTGTGTCGGACTGAAGGACTGTCACTTTAACCGACTGAGCCACCGAGGCCGTCTACGAGTGGTGACAGAAAATATGCATATTTTCATTGCTTTTTCTTTGACGCCCAAGAACTTACAAGAATCAATTCTTTCAACATTGGGGTTGTTTTTAAATACATATTAAGTCAGTTTACACCATTGTCACCATTAGGTTCAGAAAATGAACTCGTCACAAATACTTTCATTGAGGGCATCATTTACATTATGATTCATATTAATAGAGTTAACTCACATAAATTAGCTTGAGAGCTCCAGAAGGTCGTGGTTCATCTCCATAGTTCCCAAACACATGTGTTATTTGACTGGTAAATACGTGACAGGCGGCCCCTGTAGTGAACCCTCCTACCAGTGGGTCTGATAGATAGGTGGTGACAAACCCCAACTTAAAGACACCCATCAGCAACTGTCAAATATGGTAAACAATAAGTATATATTTTAAAAATAAACACAGAATCTGGAAAAACAAGGAACAAAACGTGCCCAATGAAATTCCAGTCAATAGTCCACAAACCCTAGATGGTATGGTAAAACCCTAGATTTAAAAAAAAGACTTTCAAAAAGTTTCTGTAGTAAGATGTTATACATGTAGCATAGATTGATTGTTTGGTGTTTTATGCCGCGCTCAAGATTATTTCACTTATATGCGGCGTTGCCAGTTTTATTGTGGGAGGAAACCGGGCTCTATGCCCAGAGGAAACTCACAACCTTCCGGTGGTAACTGGCAACCATCCCACATAGGCCGTTCGAATGAAAACCCAGCCAGAAAATGTTCCAATTTTTTGGACTGAGTGGGATTCGAACCTGCGATCCATTGGTGGAACATGTAGCCTAGAGTTGTGCTTTCAAACCATAAGCTTATTACTAAGTTCTTTTTGCTAAACATACATTTGATTGATGCTGGTATTGCCAGGTTTAGTGGGAAAGGAGAAAAGGCTCTTTGCCTGGAGATAAACTCCGACCTTTGCCTGGAGATAACCTCCGACCTTTGCCTGGAGATAGCGTCCGACCTTTGTCATTTACCTGAAAACCTTCAGCATGGGGCGATGCACTGAACATTTTTTTAAGTGAGATTCAAACCTGCGACCCATTGTGTTGGTGTGAGAGCCTATTTCTTCACCAGCTTAGCCACCAAGGCCCAGAATACATTTGCGACAGCTGTAGTTTAACCAACTCACCGGTTTGTAAACTAGGGGCCGGTTGAACAAAGACGTTTTAAGCTTAAGTCTGACTTATCTTGGCAACGTCACAATCAATTTCCTTTGTTACGCGATGTATTTAAGCCTGACTTAAGCTTAATACAGCTTTGTACAACCGGCCCCATATGCAAATAAAATCTTTGTGTTATGTCCCTGATAACTTAATGCACACCTGCATAGATCCAGCACAGAATGTAACCATTGTGGCAAATCCAAGTTTAATAGGATCTGCTTCTCCACCATGATCTGTACCATTGATAAGGGCTGTCTCATTAAGAGGGGGAGCTGCAGAGCTGTATTTGGCAAACCCCTTCTCGGCCACAGCACCCACCATCAAACTCACCACAGCAAATGTACCTGAAAACAACAATTGATGGTAGATAAACATTTAAATACACTGGAAGAATGATTAATCTAATTACAGCTACATGTACATCTGTAACATTGATTCAGTGCCACAAACTTTCAAAAATATGCCATAATTTAACATAAATGCAGTATTATCCGTTTGAGAGGTTACAAATGTCTTTACGTCCAAAAGGCACTTTATTGATAATTTAACACGTGGATTTGACAGACGCGTCAATGTTTTGGTCACCCAAAATCAGAAGAAGAATTTCTGCCATTTTTCAAGCAAGTGTTATTCCAAAAAATAACGAGAATACTGTTATATATTTATTTATGATCACTAAAACACACGGGCACAGGGAAAATCTTCTTGTCTAAAATAACCATGGAGATAAGTTTCTAATTGTGTTAAAAAGAGGTATATCATTTAGACCTTTACACAATGTACTCACTTTCTAAATGACACTAATTAACCTCAAGAAATAGACAAGTCTTACCTATAGATATGTGTTTTGATGTACCCAACAAGAAATAGATGAAGACTGGGAAAAATGACACATATAGACCATAGACTGGTGGAAGAGCCGCTAACAGTCCATATGCCATACCTGAGGAGACAAGAACAAGGTAACAGTTGCAATTATCTTAACCAGGAATTAAAACGATTTATAGTTTTCATAGCGTTGTCCAACGAAGATATATTGGTGGCGGAAAATAAATGTCTATTATGGGTGATGAAACAAATGTCTGTTTGGGTGATTGATTTATTTTGACGCTGCACTCAAGATTATTTTAGTTATATGACGAAGGAACCACCCTATTAGCCATGAAGAAATTTCAGAACTTCAGCGAGTAGATGACAAATTTTCTTCATAAGGTGATCGTCTCACATAGAAATTTTTTTAATTTTCGCTCTGAGTGGGATTTGACCCAGCATGGGACAAATGTCTGCTGATACAGCAATGTTGACATGAAATTCAAAGCTGATATAAAATTCAACACAAAATTATAATTTAAAATTTTAGATTAACAAGAAACTGTTGCATAAATTGATCTATAAATTCAACTTTTACAGGCATCGCTTAGTTTTTAAAACGACACAAATGCACTTTTTTTTTATTATGACAGGGCCTACAAGTGACCTTTTAGATCTTCCTGAGAACAGTGTGTTAGCAATAGTCATGTAAGTATCCTGCCTTGTTTACCAGTTCTATTATCTGCTTCAGACCAAGAATGCCTAATTAACAACATTCCAGGCAGGTAGTGCATTGTTTGTTTTCGTATTAAGTCTCCTTTGGCAGAAGCAAGCTGGTAACTTGTTTACAACAATGATGAAGATATTTTCTCAACTGGACATTTGTAAGACTTTCAACAGACATATCCCATATATATTTATGTATTAGCCTTCACCTACTATTTGATTGTTTATATTGGCATTTTCCATTCCTTTGTCCAAAGACCAAAAGTAATATTTGTTTGACAAACCCAAAATTTAAAACATTTGCTCCCATCCAACATTAATCTTAGGGTTTCCACCCAGGGCTCATTTATACAAATCACTTGTAGGATATTTGCCCCACTACTGCCATGAGAAATTTGTCCCACTTCTGCCACCAGATATTTGTCCCACTTCTGCCACCAGAGATTTGCCCCACTACTGCCATCAGATATTTGCCCCACTACTGCCACCAGATATTTGCCCCACTTCTGCCCCCAGAGATTTGTCCCACTTCTGCCACCACAGATTTGTCCCGCTTCTGCCACCACAGATTTGTCCCACTTCTGCCACCAGATATTTGTCCCACTTCTGCCACCACAGATTTGTCCCACTTCTGCCACCACAGATTTGTCCCACTTCTGCCACCAGATATTTGTCCCACTTCTGCCACCAGAGATTTGCCCAACTTCTGCCACCACAGATTTGTCCCACTTCTGCCACCAGATTTGTCCCACTTCTGCCACCACAGATTTGTCCCACTTCTGCCACCTGATATTTGTCCCACTTCTGCCACCACAGATTTGTCCCACTTCTGCCACCACAGATTTGTCCCACTTCTGTCACCAGATATTTGTCCCACTTCTGCCGCCAGAGATTTGTCCCACTTCTGCCACCAGAGATTTGTCCCACTTCTGCCACCAGATATTTGCCCCATTACTGCCACCAGAGATTTATCCCACTACTGCCACCAGATATTTGTCCCACTTCTGCCACCAGAGATTTGTCCCACTTCTGCCCCCAGAGATTTGTTCCACTACTGCCACCAGAGATTTGTCCCACTTCTGCCCCCAGAGATTTGTTCCACTACTGCCACCAGAGATTTATCCCACTACTGCCACCAGAGATTTGTCCCACTTCTGCCACCAGGTATTTGTCCACTTCTGCCACCAGGTATTTGCCCCACTTCTGCCACCAGGCATTTGTCCCACTACTGCCACCAGAGATTTGTCCCACTACTGCCACCAGATATTTGTCCCACTTCTGCCAGCAGACATTTGTCCCACTATTGCCACCAGAAATGTCCTACTACTGCCACCAGGCATTTGTCCCACTACTGCCACCAGATATTTGTCCCACTACTGCCACCAGAGATTTGCCCCACTTTTGCAACCAGAGATTTGCCCCACTTCTGCCACCAGAGATTTGCCCCACTTCTGCCACCAGATATTTGCCCCACTTCTGCCACCAGAGATTTGTCCCACTACTGCCACCAGATATTTGCCCCACTTTTGCAACCAGAGATTTGTCCCACTACTGCCAGCAGGGATTTGTCCCACTACTGCCATCAGATATTTGTCCCACTACTGCCATCAGATATTTGCCCCACTGCTGCCAGCAGGGATTTGTCCCACTACTGCCATCAGATATTTGCACCACTGCTGCAACCAGACATTTATCCTACTTCTAGCACCAAACAATTGTCCTACTTCTAGCACCAAACATTTGTCCCACTACTGCCACCAGATATATGTTCCACTACTGCCAACAGACATTTATCCCACTAGTGCCACCAGACATTTGTCCCACTATTGCCACCAGACATTTGTCCCCCTATTGCCACCAGACATTTGTCCCACTATTGCCACCAGACATTTGTCCCACTATTGCCACCAGACATTTGTCCCAAAAGTAACGAATAACATTTAATATGTTTGTTATTTCAAAATGTTTGGGAAAACAATACAATAATGTTTTGTTCAAATATTATGTTTTTAGATATGGGCACATATACAGTGTATACTATTTATTATGAACTATTTATTTATAATACATGTTTATTTATTGAATACTTTAAGCCATTGGCTTAATAAACTGTGTACCTGATAACAGTAAACATAGTTTTGATCAAGCAGAATATTAAAGTTTTTTATTATACATTTAGGTCTGGGGAAAGAGCTTTTCCCAAATCCTCTCTTCAGATCCAAGTAAATATAGATATAATAGAGACAGTTACCCTGAGGAATATGCATGATGCCGACAGTCAGGCCAGACATGATGTCATTTGGAAGATCTTCCTTAATACTGTAACCCTTTAGCTGGTTGATGAACGGAAGATTACGAAGGAAGAAATTCTTCGCGCATAGAGCTGAGCAGTGACAATCTGAGCACCAGTCTTGTACTCGACCTTTGAGAGTCACTTTATCGGATCTTGACTGACTCTCGAACCCTTCATCAAACCGAACCTGAGAGTAGACAGGGCGTTGCACGATCACCTGATCAGCGTCAGATGAAGCCAACAACTGACGACTCATGGTCAGTTCTGTATCTTCCAACATCTTCTCCCCTGAAATAAACAATAACCATGTCAATAATAAAATCCAGTATCGTAAGACCTACCGGTATCCCATTTCACTCAATAGTTTTTTGGATTAAGTAATGAATGGTGCATGTAATGCAATGCTTGGGCATTATACTTTTGCAGACATACATACTGGACAAGCAACCAACTGTAAACAGTAGTGAACTGCCTTTAGTGGCTACCCCACGCCACCGATGAACAAATCCCACACTTAAGACACTGTATAGAGCGACCACCTGTTTAACACAACCAGCTGTGAAGCTGATAAAGTACATGTATACACAAAACCTGTATTAGGCAACTAAAACTTGGTTCTTTAATCGGTAAAACGCACCACGTTATCTTTAAAAAAAACACTGCGGCTTCATACTAAATCCCATTGTAGTAGGCAATCCACGATTGTCGTAATAACTAATGCCTACACTTAAAGCTAAAATAAATTTGTTTCGAGTAACCTGCCCGCTCCTACCAAAAACCGGTCTACTGTTCTGCTCAAAATCAAAGTAACATGAAAATTTTGTTCTGAAGCAGTATGCCTGTATGTGTGGCCTTTTTTATGATTTGGACTTAAATTCCTTGGGATAATCAGACCTACACACATAATAAAATGTATAACACACATATCGAAAATATACATGAAATATAAAAAAGCCTACCCACACATGTACTTTACAAACAGAGGGTCGGGTTACACGAAACAAACTTATTTTTAAGGACAGCCTTATTGGTTTAAACAATATTTATTTAGGATTGGCAAACAGGGCAAGCCTATATAAATGCCTCTCCTGATTACATACATACAATTACAACAGTAGACAAACATGGGGACGCGAAAATGTAACAAAAGTAATGAAAACTAAAAAAGAAAAGAAAAAAGGCTGCTTGATGATGTATGATGATGGACTGATGGTCGCACATAACAATCATGTGGTACCCGTACACTTAGTTGATGAACTTAAATCGTTCAGTTGCTATCAAAAATTCATGTACTGCTAAGAAGAGCTCTATATTTTTAATTCTGTTCAACATTCTATCACCACAAAGAAGCAAATTGAGGGATAAATTGCCAATATCACCTAATTTATCAAAAAGATGTTGTCTTTGGAGTGCATACAATGGGCAATGAAAAAACAGATGGCATCTTCATAAGAGTTACCACAGCTGCACGTAGGGTCGTCATGAATAAAACGGAGATATTTGTCGGCGTTTAGATCACTACATTGTAGTCTCAATCGAGCGTGGATAATTTGACCTTCCCTACAACCCACATAATATTCTTTGGGGCAAGTGAGGTCGCTTTCGCTTAACTTTAATTTAAAGCGTTTTAGCGTCGGTGTTTCTCGTATTTCCTCGTCTAAAGTATTCCACAGTTTGGCTGTAGAAATAACACACGAGTTAGCAAATACGTTTGTCCGGCAGTAGGGTATAGATAAATTGTTAATATTACGAACAGGATAGCCTGTTCTACTGGACAGCCTTATTGAAATGTCTGTCACATCAAACCTGTCTTAAGAGTCTGAGATCACCTTGAGGGCAACTCAAACACATAGATGGGAGGCTGATTTGTTTGATAGACAAAAATCTTAAGTAGCCTACTGACCACAACAGATGCACTCATTTCATTTTGAGGATTGGTATGCATACTGTCTTGAGTTTTGTGTGTGTATTTGTTTTAATATACTAACCATTCTAATTGAAAATTCACCCCCCAAAAATCCTATACAACATCCATCTTACCTGATATCAGGGAAGTAATTTTTGTAAACATCTTGGATAGATATTCTACAAAATAGCACCTGTCTTATATCGTTGAAATTTGATAATTCTATGAGTTTATAAACTGTACAGTTACCTGTACTACTGAACTACATGATCCCGATGTGTTAGAGGATAGGTTTAAAGTATATCTAGTTACACAGAAATGTATTCATTTCAAACAAACGGCCACACTGTCAAAAGCTAAGTACACAATTAAAATTTATGAAGGATTAAACTTCAGTAAGTCACAAGAATGCAAAATCCTGTCAAACAATATTAACAGTTAACATCATAACAGGAAGACGCAAAATCTGATTATTTAATGATCATCGTTATCTCTAAAACTGTGCTAGTTCACAAATCTATACTATTATCAAAATACTTGTAGTATGAACAGAATTTTGGAGTGTATACAGCTCCACGATGCAAATTGGTGCCAGTCATGTCTGGTGTGATCTGGAAGAGGCATATTTTGTTCAAAAATCAGATTAGCGGAGTCTGCTCATACAAAGCTGCAATAACATCAAAACAACATTTTTAAACAAATTTCTCTTGGAATCTCTGAACATTTTGTCTAACGTTGGCTTGAATGCGTGCAGTGCATACCATTAAACGATTTGACACTACTCTAGCCCCACTGAACGCGACCAGAGTTGTCTCAGGCACAGACAGTCGGGCACAGTCGTGTAGGGTCGCAAAGCTCAGTGTATACCAGCCTTAAGTCAAAAGCCTATCAGCTGGGCTTGAATGTTATTTGAATTCTGTATCCTAAAATGTTCAAGCTTTTTTTTTTAAATTCTGATTGTCATGACAGCAAGATACTTTGAAGGTTATCGTGAAACTTAATGATTGACGTTGGAATGAGGTAAATGCAAACAGTTTGTGTGCTGTATGAGCAGAAATAGTGTCTGAAAAGTACCAAAATTTAAAGTGGCATGAGCTGCCAGAATGTTGCAGTTAAAACAGAATGTGGAAGTTATCGACCATTTTTCTAAAGACATGCAATTCAGAAGCTGTTTTATAGTGCTTTAAGTCTTGAGAATGTATGATAAAGTATTGTTGTGATCTGAAAGTTTGTCTCGGTTATTTAAATTTTGTATACTTATCAAACACTATTTTTGTATATAGGCCACACATTGTATGAATTTTCCTCATTTCAATGTCAATCATTGCATTTTCCGATGACCTTGAAAGTCTTTTGCTGTCCTGACCATCAGAATTTATAAACAAAAATCTCATTTCAACAGCTAGCCTCATGCCACTTTAAATGACCGGGACGACCATTCATTCACTCTATTAGTTCAATTAATTTACATTCTTTAGACTGGGAGTGCTAAAAATTCTAGAAAAATAGCTGATAATTTCCACAATCTGTTTTTAACAGAAAAATATCAATATTTTGGCAGCTCATACCACTTCAAACTGTGGTTAAAGAACTACTAGGCCCCCACTATTAGGGAAGGTGTTGTGAGGGCGGACATAGATGAACTACATGTAGTGGCCACCTATCAAAAAAGACAAAGCCCATACTTGAACTAGATAAGCAGGTAGTTTACCATAAATAGGCTGTTTGTAAGACGACAAAACATGTACATCATACATGTAAGAATACAATACAGTTAATGACAAGTTGAAGACATTGATTTTGTAATCAATTTGTGTTAGAACATATACATATATTTATGATCACTAAAACACACGGGCACAGAGAAAATCTTCTTGTGTAAAATAACCATGGAGACAAGTTTCTAATTGTGTTAAAAAGAGGTATAACATATACATGTACTGTACGAACTCAGCCAAAATGAAAATGAGATTTCTGGCACAGAATGAACAAAAGTTGAGGCATTCTTTTTCTCTGAGTCTCTATGACCTCTATACAATAAATAATTAGCTTAGCACTGTGGCGTCATAGTTGACATCTTATATATTTTTATGAACACTAAAACACACGGGCACAGGGAAAATCTTCTTGTCTAAAATAACCACGGAGACAAGTTTCTAATTGTGTTAAAAAGAGGTATATCATTTAGACCTTTATACCCCATCATAAATTGTTGTAATAAAGTAAACCTATGATGTTTCATTAGGTTGACGACTGACAAGAGCTTGGCCTTAGTCAGTAGAATTGTCTGGAACACTTTGTATTACATTGACAATGCTTACGCATCTTAAGCTATAGTAAGAATATCGTCAGACTATACATTATGGGGTCATGGGAAAAGAAAGTGAAAATTTGCCCCCCCCCCCCCCCCCCATACCCCTTTCCCAGAAAACCTAGGTAGAAGGCAGACAGGGTAGTTTAGCCCTGACCAGTATGTCTTTCAAACTCTTGTTCTTTTTATAAGCAATGACTGGCCTTTGGGTCAGAGGTCGAGCAAGTTTACTTTGAAGTAGTTTGTATTCTTCTACTATAATCTTGGCCATAGCGATGCTAGCTTTGTTATACTGAAACACAAATGGTTTTTCCACGACATCTTCCGGGGTCCAAGTTCAAACCAAAAGGATAAATAGTTTGTAATATATGCACATCTACATTACCATTGTTGTTTAATGTTACATCATACACCACCAACTTTGAATCAGGTCGTCTTCATGATTGGTTGAAATGACGATGAAAACGTTCAAATATCAAGTATAACGTGAAATATGAAGATATATCAGATTGGTAACGGAAAATACATGTATGCCTATTTTCAATCACTTTCTGACACCCTGGCACCTTACAAGAAGCTGGTTTTATTTCAACATTATCTTTTTTAAATATATATTCTGTCAATTAACAGTTCAACGCCAGATTAATCCTTTAAGTTGGGTCGCATTTAGTAGATATGATTTACAATTTAGATGCAAGAAGATTATATATGGACATGTATTAGCAAATAAACCAAGAAGAAGTGTCAGAGTTGTGTGAAATCCATGTACCAGTAACTACATGTAACATTGATCTGATAAACTGGGAATAGCAGGTGTATAAAGCCACATAAGAAGTCACAAGACAAGAGGTCAGGGCCGAGAGGCTATAATCATTCAACAGTGACCATCCAAATATCTCATTAAGTCAGTGTGTACACAGCAATAAAAAATAATTTTTTAGTTTACTTTTCATCACAAATTCATGTGTACAAAATATCCTAATGATGTCAGTCTGATACTATCTACCTTCTATTTAAACCTACATGTAGTTAGCAAGGATGTATTGCATGTATGTCAACAGTGCACTGAATATGAGCATGATAAGACATCAACAAATTTTAAAGTAGGGCTGTGATTACTTCTCGGTTAATACATGTAGGTTAAAAAATGGGCTTACATGCATGCAAGTCCCAGTACCCCAAGGGTCATTTTACAAATAAGTTTTACTGTTAAGAGAGGGCTCTAGATTTACTTTCAGTAGGTGCTTAGAATGACACTTTAACATTATCGCTAGTCAGCTTTCTGCTTTTAGTTGGCTAAATTGCATCCTTAAAATAGCCATCCCAAGTCAAGAGGTTGATGCATAGACATCCTTGAACTGAGCATTTTTGAATGCATTTTTTAAATAAGTAAATTACATATGAATATATGTAATCAAATGTTAATTTACCTGTTTTTCTCCATTTGTTTGGAATTAGATGTGGCATGGTCCAATATTATAAGAGTTCCACACTTTGAAAAAGTTTACGGCCTTCTACAGCAAGGATGAAAATAAAATTTGAACAAGACTCCGAAATTGAGAAGCAAGACAAACAAGTGAAGGAAACTCGTAAAATTAAAGTGTAATAAAACAATGGGTATTGTTTTGGGTTTTTTCTCAAAATTGTTTGTATTTTTGTAGATACATGTAGGAGGTCAGTAAATGTAAGAACTTTAAAATAGCCCATAATGTGTGATGTATCAAGTGAAAACCTATGTAACATGTCTCCATTGTTTTCTAATGTTAACCAGAGTAGATCAAACACTATAATGGGAAAGGTTTGACCGGGTGAATCCCAGATTAGAAAATCAAATGTAATTCGACATGAAAGGGTCGGAGGGGTAGTATTATATATACATGTAATCTGTGTACATCTGATCTAAAAAGCCCTTAAAATAATCATCAGTTTGACCCTGTCTAAACTACTGACGCACCCTACCTTCTACATGTAAGTATTTTCACCTAAATAGCTCTCACAGCACAAACTGAAACTTAATGGATGTATTCTAGTTTATGAATCTTTTCTCTAAAAAGCCCTTTAAAAAATCATCACTTAGACCCAACTACTGACCCACCCTACCTTCTAAGTCTTTTCAACTAAATAGCTCTCATAGCACAAACTGAAATTCAACTGACGAATTTTAGTTTTAAAAATGAATTCTTGACACTATCCAATATTTCAAAAAAGAAAGGTCTGGGGCTCATTTCACAAAGCAGTCACATCGCAAACGAGGCCTAGTTGCCAATGGATACCATGGTGAAGAGATACGACGTCATGGCAACTGCAATTGATCGCACTTTGTGACGGCTTCGTGAAACGGCCCTAAGTACTGTAATGCAAACAGATAATTTTGCCTAATGTGAGAAACATTGAGTCAGTTTCATAAATTAGATCTGACATTGGAATGTGGGGAGACTAATTGATACCGATGGTGGTTTCTGTACGTCATACTTTCAATTTGGGCAACACATTTTCATTTATCCTAAAACGGTAACAGCAAGCTGCTAGAAATGACCGTTACCGTGAAATCCTATACCTGTATTATGTGATTAACCAGATATTTGTTGGAACTAACACGGCCACAGTGAAATAATGTTGTTGCCTATCAAGCAGAATAAATACAAAATTGGTTGAAAAATAAGAAATGATCAACGCCTGCAAGTAGACTTTCCAGCTACCAGTACCTTTTAATAAAGAGTTATTTATTAAGGAATTCCATGTTGCTATTGCTTTCTGTCTGACAGTCAGTAATCAAATAGCAAAGAATGCACAAAACAACAGGGTCACAGCAGATCTCCATAAGCACTAATGTTAATTGGAGAGCCGATCGATGAAATTTATACCCCTAAACACGGGTCTCGCATGATCTCGTGGGACTTCGGCCAAACCGGAAAGGGGCTTATTGAACACAACATACCACAGCTGTCCTTTTCACATATATGATCCTAATAAATGTCAGACTTCCAACTTTAACAGTACAAGAATCTTAAATCCATAGGCATAATACTCCTGAAATGGAAAATGAATGATTTGCTATGCCTAAAAATAAAAACTATGCCCACCTGTTTGTCAGTAATTGTTGATTGAACTTGAAGTAAGGACAGTGGTTTCTGTTTGGTGTCGTTCCAGCCAGGTTTTCAATCTGTTATACTATTAGTATTACTGCATCACTATTACAGTATTAATTGCAATTACTGTTACTAATACTAGTATACTATTAGGCCCAGGGCCAGTGTAGTTTACAGTTAAAAATTGAAGTTAAAACTTTTTTTCATAAAAATGAAGTTAGTATTGCTTGTAGCTTTGTCGAATCCAAGCTTGAATAACGTGATTTTCTTCATCAGTGACAAGATGCCTGTACATATATACTACTGAGTATTTAGTCCTCTGCCCCTGGCCCAGGGTGAACTAAGAACCAGCTGAGAACTGCCTTAATTTGGTTAAAACTAATAAAAGTCCTGTTTACATTACAAATAATGAATATTGGACATAATCACCAGCAAGGCAGTAGATGTTTGCGTTGACTTATCTCATTGCTGGTAAACAAATGGCAACCTGGGCCATACACGCTTTGGAATGTACGTTAATGTCGTTAACCTTTTGCTGCTTTGGCTTACTTCTACCTCTTAACAAGTTGTTGTTGTTGTTACACGCGTAAACAAATTCTCAACAAGTCCTCGCTGTCATTGTCACTGTCAGAAGGTTGTTGTTAAAATTAGAAATGTGTTAGCGACGTGTAAATCATCCCATCGAATTCTCTATTGCTTAATAAGAGGTTACGATGCCATGGCGATGAATGGAATTAGATAAATCAGACGGCCGTAACTATGACAACTTTTCCTTATAAAATGCAATGAATGAGAAATCAAATAGTATCAATTCCCGGTAATGCATATCAATATTGAAGGCGTCAACTTCCGCTGGAAGTCGGCCAATCAAATCACTTCTTATAGAGATTTGTCTCGCTGGTTTATTTATAGCCAAAAGGCCTAACGAGCTGTAGGCCTACTTGTCGGGGAGGCCTAGCCCATCAGTGTCATAAATATAGAAATTGGCCATTGAATTTTGGAAGAATTACATAAAATCCTTGCATTTCAAATAAAATATTTAACGATAACCACACGAAGATTTTTTTTTCTTCAATATTGTAATTTGTATTTCAAATGCACGTAACATTTATTTATGTGTTTGGTCAATATTATTGGATATGCTGTTCAATTTTTAATTTAATTTGCAAGTTTTATAATAAAAAGACACCAACTTATTCTAGGGTACGCCGATGTGATAACATAACTAAACTCAAATCATTGGGACTTTTACGCATTTAAGGTATTTATAATTTTGCTAAATGAAAATTTAAAAAAGTTGTCCCGAAGTAGTCCTGCCCCTAATATTGAATGGCCCCGGGCGTCCTATCAATGCTCATCAATCGGTAAACAACATTTAGCTCGTACAGAAACAAACATTTATTGAACATTTGATTTCATATCAGCATATGCTAGAAATGCGAACAATTACATTTTTTGGATTTGACAAAAATATAGAACACACAGTTAGGGGCCTATTTCCAGTTGATAATAATTACAAAACCACATAAGAAGAAAGGAAGCGTCGCTTTACATTGCAAAATAAATCAATAACTAAAAGCAAGGTTTCCATTTAAAACAGTAGGGCATACACAGGCTAGGCTTCAAGGTACAACCAAGCCCCCAATCGCCAAGGGCAGCTGGTTCCCCTGATTGGGCAAGGAGACTGTCTGCAGGCAATACAATAATATGGAGTAACGATCGATATAATGGATTGGCATATTCTTAATTTGGTCAAACAATTGTGTTGGATTCCTCTTGGGCAGAATGCAAGCCCAAATGGAACAAAGTTGTAGATGCAGATTTGTTGTGTTGGGGTCCAACGAAAACCAACAGCAAAAGTGCATAGGCGATCAAAATATTTTATTACAGACGAAAAAAAGGAAAATAAAAGTAAATAAATCAAATGCTGAAATCTTCAAGAAAGATATTTGTTGATATATATGTTTACCCCCGGTAATTGTAACACAAAGAAGACAGACGCAGTTTCGTGCATGTCAGAGTTAGTCTAAATCCTTCAATTACAATTTCAAGCCTGAAAATTAACAAACACAGTGTTTCGGTCCCGTACATTATCACGGGGATACTTTTTTAAGGCACCTTAAGAGGATATGGAAATTATCGCGGCTAAAACTTTATGGTCACCACATTCAAAATGACATGCAGTCTAGCAGAGGGTATTTCATGCACGTACATATATCCCCGAAGTCAATCGAGATCTCTTCAACACGGGTCAATCTCTATTTGAGATTGTCCCCGAAGTTTCAGATTGTGGCAAGATTTGAGAAATGCCAGTTCCGCGCGTGACGTCACGTCCAGAAAATCTAACGCCATTTTTGATGGCGCACTTTGATCTAGGGTATGTATATAATATATATACCATCGGTATATACCTCCTTGGATATATCTCCTGGCATCCAACGGCGCTATCACAAATGCAGCTATATAATATAGTCTTGACATGACGTCATGGTTTGGAAAAGACCTTTCAGCGATTCTCGCGGAGGTGTTTTTTTATTTTGGCTATATTAGAATTTGCTCTCAACTTGCACGTTAAGGACAGTAAACGAAAACGAAAGTAATCATTATAAAAATGAAAATGTACCGACTATTCTATACTCTCCCAAAAAAGAAACGCAACATCCAATTCTTTTTTTCAAACATAAATTTTTCCAAAAATGTGCGTGATTGACACATGACAACAGAATCATGTTATAATGTAAATGTCCGATAATTGAATTTAAGCCCCTGATAGTGGCTGTTGATGACACATGACTTTGGGGTCAGCCTTTGTGTAACGCTACACGAGGAAGGCGTAGGGAAAAACGTAGTGCAGTTGCACGTGCGAATCACGTCTTATCTTTATGCGGGTTTAATGGGTATAGAATACACACAACCGTTCAATTGAATTCAGTCGTTAAATTGCTACAATATGCCAAGACTAGACGCAGCTACCGGAACGTCGTCATTAGTCGTCTCCTGGCTGGCGAATCACAGAATGCACTCGCTAGACTCACCGGAGCACGATTTCCAGACTGTTGCAACGGCACCAGCAATCCGGTTCAACAGCTGATCGTCAACGTTCTGGTCGACCTAGGATCCCATCAGCAGCCCAAGATCGCTACATCCGATTACTTCACCTGCGAAACCGAACCAAAACAGCAACAGAAACAGCATCAAATATCCGAGGTCTCCGTCGAATATCGGCACAGACAGTCAGAAACCGTCTCCGTCAAAACGGCTTACGCGCCAGGCGTCCTTACTTTGGCGTAGTAGGCCTACTGAGACGCCAGCATCGACTTGCAAGGGTCCGATGGTGCAACAGGTTAAGGGACTGGAATCTGCGAAACTGGAGGCGAGTCGATCTGGTTCAGCGATGAATCAAGATTCCAGCTGCATAGAAGAGATGGTCGTACACGAGTTTACAGACGCCGGAATGAGAGGTTCGCAAGGAACTGCGTCCTTGAGGTCGACAATTTCGGCGGAGGAAGTGTGATGGTGTGGGGTGCCATATCCTGTGCCCGAAAAACTCAACTGGTGCACATTCCCGACAACATTAACGCCGTTCGATACACAGATGAGGTTTTGACACCACATATGCTGCCCGTAATTGACCTCCGTAGGGACATTTATCAGCACGACAACGCTAGACCGCACACAGCTCGTGCTACTGTTGGATTTTTAGCCAACCAGAACGTAACAGTGCTCCCCTGGCCGTCCAAATCACCAGATTTGAACCCAATAGAACATTTGTGGGATGATTTGGATAGACGCGTGCGCAGTCGTCATCCAGCGCCGCAAACTCTGCAAGAACTGCAGCAGGCTCTTGAGCAAGAATGGCGGAGAATTACGCAAAACCGTATTCGTCGATTGATTGTGTCTATGCCGAGACGGGTCCGTGCTATGTTACAGGTTAATGGTGGGCACAACAGATATTGACGTTGCAGTGACGTCATCTGAGCGCTATGAACTTTAATGTGATAAATTTTTAGATGTGAATGAACTTTAAAGTCTGAACAACCAGTCTGCCAAATTTCAGTGTAATGTGATGCTTATTTCTGTATTAAAAATGATGTTGAAAATTCATACTTTGAAGAAGTAATTGGATGTTGCGTTTCTTTTTTGGGAGAGTATATAGTATGCTTTACCTTTTGGTTGAATGCCAGTCATACATCTTGAATCATTTCCGTCTGATGTTTTGTCCGATGCAGGTGAAACCCCGTTCATACACTCAACACTTGACGCCAAACCCGAGTCGACGGAAGTCGAGGGATTCATTTTAACGACGTATTACCTTTATGATTCACAGGTAAAAGATGGCAAGAGACAGAGACGGTGCCTCTTCCTGGAAGCTATTATTTCTGTGATCTTTGATTCGACCGCGATCAGGCATCCTGTCTACAGGGTTGTCCGTCACCCTCTTGCTACCTTATGTTTCCACAGGTATCGTCCTTCGCCATTACATATCCTTTACTGAATGTTGTATACTATCGATATAGACTTTTGTGTTTTATCTGATTATAAGTCCTAAATCAACACGTGACGAGATTACAATATGTTATCTTTAAAGCCTCCCAAACATTTTCCATTAAAAAAAGCTTAAATGTTCACAGCAAACGGGTTCAGAGTTTAATATACATCATATACCCAGACGCTTGACATTCAGTTGAGATTGTCGAGTCATAAATTCATTTCACCAGATTTAAGTATCATTTTAAAACTTTAGTACCACATAAAACGAAACTTAAGCGATAAATTAGTATCTGAAATGTTTATGGTTAGAATCAAGTATTACCAGCAAGCAGCATTAAAACCTGTGTTTGTTTTATAGAACCAAACTGACACAGGGTAAGAAGTAAAACAAAAAATTGTTTATTTTTTACTACAAATGGCATCCACGTATATATAATCTTCCGAAAGTGTTTTGCATAGCAGGTATAAATAATATACTGCGGTATTTTTCTCACAAAACTGCCAATTGCATTGTTTTTGAAACAGTTGAAAAATAGAATTAGCTATTTGAATTTGTTTTTATTCACCAGAAATTATTACACATTAACAATATATGTATACAGGCACAAATGATTAATCGTATGGTTATGGAGAATAAGAGTGATCCCTAAAATTTGATCTGGCGTGAATAAAGTCCTATGGGGCTTGTTCTATTCCGGTTATGATAATCTAAATAGTATGTAAATATATATTTTTAACACGATAACACACGGGCGCAGGGAAAATCTTCTTGTCTAAATACGATAGGTTGATTTTGAAATTTTACCAAAAGGCGGCGTTTATGGTTCATTCGGTCCTAATGCGCAGGTATGTTGAACAAACGATAGTTTTTGGCTTGGGATTTAGATAAAGATAGAAGAGAAACTGTTTTTGGATTCAGACGAGAGTTTCATCCACTTCTCAGGTGTGTTCAATGTCTATGTACAAAATGATAGATTTGACGCTCAAAGTGGCTTCTTGAGGTTAAGGTTTTGATTTCTCCTTGGATAGGCTACAGTTTAACAGCAGATTGACGAAGAAAAGCAAGAAATACGATAGATGGTAAGTTATTAGAATGATGAAAGAAGTTATGAGCTACGATGACGGTTGAGCAGTTATTTATGTCGAAAAGGTACAGAATTTACAAAAGTATGAACAAGTTTTTATAGAAAAGAAAATTGCTCTCATAGCTGGCTTTTTTAAAAAGAAAAGAGAATTCAGGGGATTATGGGAGATTTTTGTCCCACAGAATGTTGTCGTAATAGTAATAAGGAAATATGGTAGTGTAATACAGAATGAACATGAACACATCTGTGGGTTTGATATCAAAGTGGCATGAGGTGCCAAAATGTTTTCCGAAAAAACAGAATCTGGAAGTTTTCGGCTATTTTTATGAAGACGAGCAATTCAGATGCTTATACTATATAGCCTCGAGAATGTATACGTTTAAGTGGCGTTTTGAACTATCTTAGAGTGATCGCGTGCGCGCGTGTTCACGTGCATGTATGTTTAAACTTCAATTCCTTTCGGACTCTAACTAAAAAATATCAAGGTCCCAAACCTGAGAAAGTTATCTTGAATATTGGTATCAATAACAAGACAACTACTGAGCCAACCATTTCGTTACATCAGATGCGCAATATGATGACAGCGATTAGGAAGACTTTTTCCAATTTGCTTTATCTACTTTGTAGAGATTCAGTCATCTACTAAACTATACCGGCCAATGAAGTTTCGAACCTGAACCTATATAACTCTGCTGCTTCCAAGATGAACAGAGTCATGATCATACCAAAAAGATCTCAGTCAAAATTCAAAGTAACCACCGACAAAATTCACTGGGCCGAAGATCCAGCAAATTGTTTGTATACCAACTGACTTCAGACACTTGATTCAAACTAAATTTGGGACAGGGCATGTGCCGCCCTACTTTCGGCTTAGGGAGTAATATTTCTTATGTAAGTAACGAGGAACTTAGTGCTGGTGATATATCTCTATTCAATAGAGGACATTCATTTCTGCCTTGCCCTAAATCATTAGCTGATCATTTCTATTAATAAATTAGTCCATGTTATGGACTTCTCCAGTATTATAGGTCTGGGTGATATCTACCAATATTCTTTTATGTCTTAAAGCGGCTACACGCCCCTTTCTCATGCATGTATGTTCCAAATATAAACGAGTTGTGAATTTGTATCAAGGAAATTCGATGGTTTAGCTAATCCTAGAAACCAACATAACTTTACTTAGTCAGAACGTCTTGCCTTATAAACTATAATGGGACATCAAAACATATATCGTTATAAAACCTGCTGATAAATGCTCGGAAATAGTTACTATATGTATGTCTAGACAGAATTGTGATCGAGGAGGTAGAACGGCAGCCAAAATCTTGATAAGGAAATTAGGCCTGAAAATGTCGGAAATTGCAATAGAATTTTTCTTTTCCTTGAAGAAACACGCTATATTAATAAAAAGCACTATTGCTCTTTGAAATCTGACCTTAATTCTATAAACAGGGTACTCTCTATTTCGACAATACACAAACCCATTGAAAAATGACCCACGCTTTCAATGCCCTCAGGGCGTCCTATACTATCTCGGATTTTGGTAGTGAACGTTAAAGAATATTAGAGCTTATTGGTTACTATTTAAACCTATAACAAATTGGCGTGTTAGCTTTACAAAAATAAGTATGATTTGTAGCCAAATTGTCTTTTCCCGAAAATTCTACTGACTAGGGCCAAAATTCTGCCTGTCGTCAACCTAATGAAATATCATGGGTTGTGGTTTATTATATTAACAAAACTTATGATTGGGTATAAACGTCTCTAGAAACTTGTCTCCATGGTTGTTTTAGACAAGAAGATATCCCCTGTGCCTGTGTGTTTTATTGTTCAAAAATATGTTTAAACTTGCATGTTTATATCTGTATACTTGTGCTGGATTTATACCTTAGCGTTATATGTTTTTCATTCTCTCTATATATTTTCTTTATTATTTTGCTGCAGAATTACGGGATTTTGAATCTTACGCACCTGCGACATACTTATATTACGCAAATTTATTTGATATTAGGCGTACTGGAATAAAGCAAGTCCATCGGATTTTATTTCCGTCGTCTGTATTATTTATAAACCCGAATTATGTTTCTCTCAAAGGTTAATAAATGAAATGAACACAACGGCGACTTGATATAGCTCATCCCAACGCCAGCGAACGTCCTCAAAGATTCGTCAGAATTATGAAATATCAATTTTAATGTATTTGAAGGAACATGAATCTAGATTTGAGACACCTCATGGTTTATGTAAACGTACCTTTTACTTGAGTGTTGACTGACACTGGACATCCTGAGATGTTACTTGGTGATATTTCATCGGGAGAATTTGCTGTCAGTGGAATCCAGTTTACACACTCAACACTTGACGCCAAACCCGAGTCAATGGATGTTGATGAATTCATAATAACGTTGAATTACGATGAGAAATACAATGTATAGGAAAAATATTGAGAGAGGCTGTATATCTTATGTAACTCGTATAGTCTTTGAGTCGAATGCGATCAACCAAATGCCGTTTTTATCTCGGTTGTTACACTCCAGCTAACTTGTTCCATTGCGTATTTTGCTTAATCACGCCGAATACAACTTCTTATTTTCGTGTTAAATGGGGGTATAGTTCTCGTGTTACTTGGGGGGAATGCTCTCGTGTTAGTTGACTCGAAATATTTCATATTCTCATGTTACCTGATGCAATACTCACGGAAAGTGCACATGCACTTATGTTTTTCCCCTGCGCTAATTCAATTGCATTGGGCAAACAAAAACAATGCATTGTAATAATGATTTTTTTAATTGCATGTCATAGTGACTTTTTAAAATTCCAATTTGCCCTGTTTAGAGCCCTTGCCCGCAGGAAACCTTTGACCTCCAGCAAGTACCTGCTGACTCTTCCACGTACCAGATCAAGTATTTTAATTTGATAGGAGATTCCAACGGGCGACGCTTCGAATGAAAGCCCCTTGGCGGACTGAGTGACTATCACTCTGACGACTGACCCCAATAATGCAGCCTGGGAAAGTGGGTGAGGAAACCAGACTCTGTGGGTTAAAATCCCATGAATCTGTATTGGAACACTTTTGATTTGAGGGTAGGCCTATATTAGGCATAACCAAATAAGGGATCGATTCAAAACTAGCAAATGAAGAGGCCATAGCTTAGCCTTAACCCACACAGAAAAGTTATCTCGAAATTAAACAAATATATTGATGCAAAAATGAGAAAACTCGTTAATTGATACTTATTCACACCAAACAATAACATAGATGTCAAATCATTTTACTGAAGTTAAATACATCATGTTTGATAGGGCTGTATATAGAAAAACAGTAAAAAAAGACAGAAACAAAATAAAAAAATAATCAACTATTTTAATATTCTAATCTCCAATAATCAATGAGACGAATTATTAAAATAAAACATAAATGGATTAATTCATTATAAACAAACATGCTTTGGATTAAATCCAATCCAATGGAACAAACATTAACAAGGTAGGATTCTGTTTAAAAATGGGTGACATAATACTCAGTTCACGGCTATGAGAATAATAATTAGTAACATGTTTTTCAAACTTGAACAAACTGCCACAGGGGAGCATATTTGTAATTAACATAACTATGGAGAGGAGTTCCCCAAAAATATTTTGTGGTATAATAGGGACAAGTTCTAAGCCAAAAAAAATAATAATAAATTCAAATACATTTAAAGATCTAAAGTTTGTGGGTCAGTGGTGACTTGCTGACTCAAGACAATTGTGGAACTTATTTAAATAGCCTTTTTCGTAAAAAAGATCATTCTAGTCAATGTTCCTGTTCCACTGTGACTTTCAAATATATATATATATAGAGGTAAATTTAGTCAACGATGAAACAACAAACCGATGAGTATATAATACAATTGCAATGAACATATTGCTGAGTAGTAAAAAAAGAGATATATATACCCTGAGATTGTTGATTGGAATGTTTACAAATGTTACTATCCCATTCAATTCTTATAATAAACATATGGTATAAGAAAAGAGAGTGCATTCAGTGAATGATTTCTGTTTTAGAGTCACACACACACAAGATCATTTCACCAATTTAGCACTTTTACCAAGTTAAGTGTGGGAGAGCAAACCAAGTTCTATTTCCTGGATAGGATTGGCTGCTGATTTAGGTAGCCGAGAAATCTTGGCTCTGCCGATTTTTTTTTTCCGTGTTCGTCATAGCCAAGATCACTTCCATAGTAAAAAAGGGATATATGTCAAGGAGACCCGCCGAAAAAATCGGCGGCGCAAATTTCACAACAAATAAGCAAAGAATAATAAATTTACAACTGCATTCCGATAGTATAGACCACGAAGAAGGAGTTTGTCAAACTTACGCCGATGTAAAGTGGTAAACGTTCCCTTATGCAGTCAATATTTGTGTCGAAGTCCACTGGCTTTCAACCTGACGTAACCGCCATAGTAAAACATTTAAACGACCAGTTAAACTGTGCGGGGCGTAGTAGAAATACTTCAATCATATATCTTTAGTCACTTTACAGCGGCATAAGTTTGACAAACTCCTTCTTCGTGGTCTATGCTATCGGAATGCTGTGGTAAATATTTTATTCTTTGCTTATTTGTTGTGAAATTTGCGCCGCCGATTTTTTCGGCGGGTCTCCTTAACATATATCCTTTTTTTACTATGGAAGTGATCTTGGCTATGACGAACACGGAAAAAAAAAAATTCGGCAGAGCCAAGATTTCTCTGCTACTGATTTAGGTTGCATTCAAGTCCAGTACCTGATTAAAACCCTAGACCCATCGAGTAAAGCCTGTTTGACTGTGTCCAACTGAAAGATTATCCCTCTGCCAACTGCACCACCGAGCCTCCCCTGGGTAGGATTTGAACCTATCCACAAAAGGTTTGTTTCGGTGTAACTGTTTATTGCACTACCCATTTTCATCGGGCCTCAACAGTTCTGAATATTTTGGCATAATAAGATAATCCTTTGTGTTAAAATCCAACGAGAAAGGGTTAAAACAAAAGTTAATGGTTCCAAACACAAAACATGTCAAGAGAACATGAGGCGAACAAATTCAGGGAAAATTTCGTTGGCGAAGAATTAGCAAATTGTTCACCATTTTTATCAAAAAGTACAAAATAAGAGCTTTCCCCTGATATCCATCTTGGAGATGTATGTTTAGATAGTTTTACAAGCATCTAAAACCTCACAAATTTACTCATACATCCCAGCTATTTGATTGATTGATTGGTGTTTTGCGCAGCGCTCAAGATTATTTCACTTATAAGGTGGCGTTGCCAGTTTTATTGTGGGAGGAAACCGGGCTCTATGCCCAGAGGAAACCCACGACCTTCCGGTGGTAACAGGTAACCATCCCACATAGGTCGTTCTTTTTTTTTTTTGACTGAGTGGGATTCGAACCCTCCACCTATTGGTGGGAGGCTGTTCAGGTTGAGAGTCCAATGTACCTACTGAGCCACGGAGGCCCCTCCCCAGCTATTTGAACGTTGTCTGTTGTTAGAACACATCTTTCGTTCACAAGAGTTAATGGATTTACAAATTTCAACGTCAATCCCTTAGTTTTTCAAATGCTGAACTTCACTTGGCAATCGGAATTTAGGTCTGAATTTTAGCAATTCATGCCAGTTAAGCAAAATAAGATATAGGTGTCATTAAAAAACTGTGTTTAAAAAAGGCAATTAGCCCATTCAATCATTTTATCTCTTCAACAAATTAATGTACTCATTATATTCTGAACAACAGATTCCAAGGTGACTATAGCACTTCAAAAAGGAGCTGAATTTTATGGCAAATTATGGCATTTATATAACAGTCTAGTAAATTCCTTACATTTGACAATAAATGTACATGTATATGATAAATATGAAGGTTGATTTACAATACGGCATCTCCATATTTTTGAATTATTAAGACACATCTGGCATTTTAACAGGAGTTCCATTTTGTAACACATTCCATTAATCCGGAAGAGTCACATGACATGCCAAGAAAACTGACTATGGCACACTTATTGAGTTCATAACTTCCCTATCAAAAGTCATCATTATGAGGCATTTAACATTATGGACCATAGCACTTGGCAATATAAGGCTACATCAATTTAATAACATTGATAGCCCTCAGGATTTGGATTTTCAGCCCGGCAAAAAAAAAATGACTACAGTGTCAGTGATTTTCTGCAGCAAAAGTGAAAATTGGATTTAACTGTGGCAATCACCACAACAATGCCTATTGCTATGGCTGAATCCCACTTCCTTCCTCTCCTCTAGCAATTTGGTTTGGATGATTTATTCTGATCAATGGGTTCTACAGTCGGGGAGTAAGCGGGCGGAGGTTGAAAATCACCCTGGTTTAGTTGATATGTAGGATACCCCGGGTGTGACGTCAAAGGCTCTGGGGGTGGCGAGTAAGGGTAGGCTGCTGGAGTTCCAATCACTGGAAGAAAAAAACATAAGATAGATTGTACCTTGGATTTAGTTTAGACACAGGCTTTTAACACAGGTGCAGGAAAAGTCAAAATAAACAAGTGATTGATTAATTGGTGCTTCACAGGTACATTTATATAACTCAGCATAAAGGATTTGTCAGGTTAATATATGGTGGCTTTAACAGATTTACTGGGAAGGGGCTGGGGAGGCCCTACACTGAAGGAACACACCACACCCCAACCCTCAAAACTTCAGTTGGTACCTAGTAATCATGTCATGTACATGTCAATTTAGAAATCCGGCCAATTTTGACAAAATATGTGTGAGATACCGAAATAAACCCAGTACTTCCCAGATTCAAATGTATCATTTTTCAATAAGAAGGCAAATTGTACATCCTTGGTTTAGTTTTTTTTTACTCCTGATAGAATATGAGCGCATCCCAAATTTACAAATCCTGCCAAAGTTTAAAACTACGTCAGACAGTATTAAAGTCAGCTTATGATAGAAAGTCAAAGTATTCACTAAGGGGAGACAACTTACTGGGAATATCGACATGAGCGTTTCTGGTATCCGTTGTCATAATCACACCTTTGTTCCGTCGTTTTTGTTTTCTGGAATGGATACAGCAACATGCAATAACAGTGATGAGAATAATCAGACACAAAACCACACCCAAGGCTATACCAATGATTTCAGCAATGGATAGGTAAACTCGGGATTGCCTTGCGATAAATTCTGAAAAATAAAAATACAAAAACCAAGACTTTATTGCGTGCTTGCTCATACATACATGTACACTGTATAAGCATATTAGCATTGCACATACATTAATTATACATCGTACAATGAAGCTTAAATCTAATTTCCCTAAAACACTGCTGGGGATAGTTTTATTTGCCAATAAAAAAATCACCCATGTCCCACGGATGCTCTGTTATGACTCTGTTGTACATTTATTTAAATTTTTCAAAAACGCTATTCGCTGTTAAAGGTGCCAAAAAAAAGAAATACTTTTACCTGGGATGAATATGAAAGGGATATGAAACGCCTTTGTTTTTGCAGTCAGTCGACTGGCAGTTGTTTGACTCTCTATTGTTCTCGTCCGACGCCCCGTGACGGCATTCTGATCCGCTTAGAGAATAGCCGAAAGCCGTGTTGTGTATTCCGATTCATTCCGAACCATACCGGTGTCGTTGATTTATGGGCTGCGCATGCCTATTTATAAGCTAGCAACACTGTCAGAATATTCAAAATGGCGATTGTTTTCTGTTGCTACCTTACAAACGGGCATGCGCAGCCCATATATCGACGACATCGGTATGGTTCAGAATGATTCGGAATACACAACACGGCTTTCGGCTATTCCCGGAGCGGATCGGAATGCCGTCACGGGGCGTCGGACGAGAACAATAGAGACTGACTGCAAAAACAAAGGCGTTTCATATCCCTTTCATATTCATCCCAGCTTTTACTTACCATCTGAAAAAAGTTCCAAATTCATGTACATCTGTGCAGCAGAAGTAGAGGAGCGAGTTGCAGTTATACGAATGTAAGTGCCAGCAAATACCTTTCCTTTGATCTCTTGGTTGTACTGATCAATTACATCCTGTTAAAACGAAAAAAATAAATTTTATAAAAAAAGGGAATTATAAAACGAACATAAGATACCAGCAGTCTGCATTAGAACTGTTGACAGTTGACCCACTGCTCAAAGATTATACAAACAATGAGTTACTCATGTATTTTTTTTATTGCATTTATTCACCATAGAAACATAACATGGACATACATGTATGTATATTTTGGAACATAAATTGACGGGAATAAAGTTCGAAAGAACTTGTTCTATCCCTATGGACTTGAAACTTATTTTTACAGGCCTTGAATATACAGTAACAGCAGCAGTCAAGGCAAAAGACTTGGTGCCCTCCTTATTTGCCTTGGTGCACCCTCAATTTTAAGCTTCCCTGGGCAGTCAACTACTGTACCTTGGTGCCATTTTTATTTTTTTGAAGTTCTACTGTAGGCCTCTTTTTATTTGTATATTAACCATATTAGTTTGGCATTTTTATGATTTACAATATGACACAAAAATACTTACTATTTCTTTATAAGACTGGACACCTGATTTGGTTTCTATTTTAACTTGTACATCAGAGGAGTAGATAGAAATGCTTTTTAATTGATAGTAGAGTTTTTGACTAAATTCCTCTGCTCTAAATACTGCAACACAGGAAAGTGATGAAGGTGGGTACCAGGAATCTATAATCACTTTTGTCTTTCGATCGTTTGCAATTATTTTATTGAAGTGTGAGCCATCACCACACTGTGTAAATATACCAACTGAAAACAAAGCAAAAAATGACAGAATATTTAATAATAGTTGAATATCACCATTACTTATAATGACCAGCTGACAAAATATATATATACGCTGTATAGTCAGTTTTTTAAGAGTCGAAATAGTGTTGGAAAATTTCTCAATGGAGTGGTTTTTAGGACAACTCCGTCTCGTTATATATTTTTGTACATGATGGTGTAGATTGATGAGCTTTCGAGAGCGTTCTTACACTGTATATCTGATGATGACTCTACTGATAAACATAAACCATCATGAACAATATAGTGTTGGAAAAGTAAACAAACTTAAAAAACTGGAATGTAAGTTACCGGTACTTCGAAACAAGACATTTTCGAGACAAGACGCACTAAAAGGCGATCTGAATTGTATGTTGAGAGAAAAATAGCCGATAATTTCAGCATTCCTATCAACATTTTGGCAATTCATGCCACCTTAATGAACGACATTATTTCAGATAAATATTTTTAAAGCTACAGATATGTGAGAAACATTTAATACCATCTGGCAAAATTCTCCTTGGCTCTGGGTAAACTTACGCTTATTATCTTATACATTTTCATCAAAAACGTGGGATTAAAAACAAATGTACAATAAAAAGGTAAAACAAAATTACAGCACCAGAATGAATTCTCGTATGATTTTTTTTTTTTCATGTAAAAGTCAAATTGGTAGTTCTATTGGGATCAAATTTCCAAAGCGAGTTTTGACAAGGAGACGTAGTTCTAGCTTACACTTTATGTATCTACAGTCTACAAAAAACAATCGCAAACTTTATAATAAAACTAAAAGACATGGCACATGTAGACGATGGCACACTTTATAAGGAGTACACGTTTCAATGCAATTGGGGGCCTTGGTGACTCAGTCAGCAGTGATAGTCTCTCAGTCCAACACAGGCCTTTCACCAATGAGTCCCGTGTTCGAATTCCACTCAGAGTCTCAGACCAAATAAAAGTACTCAGTATTAGGTTTTTCACTCATTCCTCCTACAAGTAACATGTACGTGGAAGAGTTGTCATGGGCTTGCCGAAACACCATATCAATCAATTTCTTTGAATGAACAACGGATCTAGTTGTGTATATTGTGAAATTAGTTCCAACTACTCACTAGTAGCATTACTGTGGGCTATTGATGTTTTACGCCGAGCTCAACATTATTTCCCTTATATCGCGGCGTTGTCAGGTTTAGTGGGGGGAGGAAACCTGGCTCATTACCCGGAGGAAGCCCCAGACCTTTGGTGAGTACCTGCCAAGTGAAAAATCCACTGAGAACTTCTTTAATTTTTATTTAGTCTGAGTGTGATTCAAAGCCAAGCCGCATCAATGGAAGTGTGGGACTGAAGGACGATCACTCTGACCCACTGGACCACCAATTCACCTACAGTGGGTTAAAAAATACATGTATAATTACCTGTAGCTGTTGGTTTTGGTTCAAATGAACCTGAATCCGCCAATTGACACAAGTTGAGAAAAGCCAATAACCCCAACACAGTTCGAGTTGATACTTGGAATTTTAAGATGGCCATGGTCAATTCTTTCAAAGTCAGACGAACACTTTTAAATAACCAGGCTGTTAATGTTATGAAGTTTTAATCTCATAAAAAAAGAGATCAGCGCCTAAGCACACCCCTGCCTGCTTGACAGGACAACAGTTAAACTTTAACACAACAACAACAGTTCGAATTTCAATGTTCAGATGTTTGTCTGGCTCAGGCGATAGAACTTAGGCTAGCACTAACAAGTTAGAGTAGAAGACTAAAAGATAATCTGTTAATGTTGTTTCAAAATGAATTTTCAATATCCTTTCCCGAAGAAGTGCATTTAAACTCACTAAATCTCTGAGGTTAAAAATGTTATGTGAGTAAACAACAAGTAGGATTTTCGCTCGCTGACGTTCACAACAACAACAGCGCAGTTTCTCTTCTTTCTGTATTTCAATCAAACTGTTGAAAACAACAGACGCTCTTCGGCACGGTAGAAATATTGTACTAGAATATACAGATATACTCCTTGTTACAATCACGTCCAAAACAATATTGGTATCAACTACGTCGATTAAAAATAAAAAACACAAAGTTGACAGGAGATGTAAATATTATTGGCAGTGCGTCACTGGTCACGCGAACCAATCAAACTTAGAATCCGGGATCGAGTTGCAAAGAACCAACTATATTTTTACACTGACCTATATAATAGGTCAGTGTATTTTTAACCTGTGACTTATTTGGAAGCCAGCTTGTCAGTAATCCTGTAGCAGTCCAAGTTTACGTGGAAAGCTCCCATAAATCGACAAAAAGCTAAATAAAAGCATGCTTATATACAGAAATGTATTTAATAGAATTCCACAGCAGTGACCCTTCTATATTTCCCAGCAAATAAGTAGCCTACATCAGTAGTACGGAAGCCAGTTAGTGCCAGGGTAAAAAAAATTAAATAAATAAAAATCATCGCGAAATTTCGACATAATTATCGCGAAATTTCGACATAGTTATTGCGAAATTTCGAGATAAAAAATTATCGCGAAATTTCGATATAATTAGCGCGAAATTATGACATAACTACAGTATCGCGAAATTTCGACATACTTATCGCGATATTTCGAGATAACTATCGCGAAATTTCGACATACTTATGTCGTAATTTCGCGATAATTTTTTTTTTCTCGAAATTTCGCGATAATTTTGTCGAAATTTCGCGATAATATACCTGTCTCAGATCGGTGTTGTCGAGTCGAGGAACCATTGTCTAAATGTCAAAAGAATGCGGTACCGGTACGTAGCGTTCTCACAGATAAACCAAATTTGTTAATTTGCTAGATATTCCTAATCTTACCCGGCTTCAATTTGAGTGGAATGAATTGCTAAAGCCGTAGTCTTTGGGTGGATGACATGCTGCATCCTATCTCAGCAGCAGCTTTCGAATGCCACAGAGAAATTATGCTGCACGCAACAACTATCTATGGTGTTCTATTTGGGTCACGTCTCCGTCGCGCGTCGACTTACGCAAACGCGACGCGCGACGCGACGCAGTACTCGACGTCGACCTCCGCGTCGCGGGTCGAGTTTTATAATGTTAAAAGATAGACAGGGAACTCGACGTCGCATTTGAGAGCGCGACGTCGCGTTTTTCTTGCGCGACGTCGCGTTCCGCGTCGTGTTTGCAAACGCGACGCGCGACGCGACGCGGTATTCGACGTCAACCTCCGCGTCGCGCGTCGCGTTTGGCAATGTTAAAAGATAGGCAGTGAACTGGACGTTTGATTATAATTAGTGATATATAATAATGAATGGTCCCCACAATAATTATAATCAAACGTCTATTCCAATGTGTAGGCTATTAAAACATTAGCTGCCAAACCGCTGTTTTTGTTTGTTTGTTTGTTTTGGAAGCAAATTAACTTTCATCTTTAAAAACTGAGAATGTAATTCTCAAGCCAAGTTAAAACCTCCATGACCCCATTCCGTGTTTTACCTTGGCGGACTACTCCACTCCAACCCGTAAATCGAACAATGTGGATGATGCGGACTCTCCTTGGAATGCTTAAGACTTTACCAGGGGCCGGTTGCACAAAGCTGTATTAAGCTTAAAGGATTTATGAACAGCTTTTGGAAATATTCTCTAATTTGCGTTAGGTGTGTTGTAGAACATGTACTTTATAAGTCTGACCAGAAAGAAAATTAAATTTCGGTCGCAGCACATACAAAATTCAAGCTACGTTTACCGATCTACAATGCTTACGAAAGTTAATTATCTCAGAGACTTAATTTCAATTTCAATTTATTATGCAGAACATTCATACAGAACAGTGCATAGTATAACTATAAAAGATATTAGAACATAATGATATACACAACATAAAAAGAAATATGTGCCCGGCATAATAGGATACATAACCAAAAAGAACATTATATTCAATATAAAGCATGCATGCTGCTCTCGACTCCATATAAAATATATACAGTAATATTTAGAGATCCTTTAAATGTATTATTTTTGTTTTTTTCTTAATTCAAAACAGGCATACACAAAGAAACATATTGAGCTACATGTAGGCTTGTGATTATTTGTTAGTAAGATTTTTAATTTCCTATCGTCAGATAAAACACCTAAATCATAAAATGGATAAATCTCAGTGTACAGATTGATTCTCAGGGTACTATAAAGTGGACAATGCAAAAGGAAATGGCTTTCATCTTCAACAGTATTTAAATTACAATAACGACAAAGACGATCCTCTCTTTGAATATAAGGTTTTTTATGTCTGTCAGTCTCGATGCGAAGACCGTGGTTGCTGATTCTGAGCTTACAAAATGCTTTTCGATGTTTCCAGCTTCTACAATAGTTTAGATAGGGCTCGAAGTCAAGGTTTTCTTTAAAGCTAAAGGCCTGTCTACACGATGCAACTTTTGTTGTACAACAACGTACAACTTTTGTTTTCTGATGTTGGATGGCAAATGTTTTATCGTGTAGACCGCCTTGTCCAACAACGTTATACAGCGTACAACTTGTTGGACAGTGTTGAAACATGCTTCTATTTTTCAACAGCATACAACTTTTGTTGTGCCCTACTTTTGATGTCAACCAATCAGTACAGCTACAATGGTCCACGTGACATTCCTATGATCACATGACTACAGCAGGGCGAGCGAAAATGGAAATGGGATATAGCGAAATCGAGGGATTTATTACAGAATACGAGAAATTTCCGTGTCTATATAACGGCCTACAAAGACCGGTTCTTACCAGTTGGAAAATTAATCTTTAAAACTAAGCTTTGGATGGTCTACCATTTAAGACAAAAACAGTTTTAAAATTAGGCCTATTAAATGGGACTTACAAGTGATGGTTTTTCACTTATTAAATGGGACTTTTGATGATCTTTCCCTTTGTGAAAATAGCATGGTGTTTGGTTCACTTCCACAATGCATCGCAGGTTAGATTGATTGATTGTTTGGTGTTTTACGCCGCACTCAAGATTATTTCACTTATATGGCGGCATTGCCAGTTTTATTGTGGGAGGAAACCAGTCTCCCTGCCCGGAGGAAACCCACGAAATCCCGGAAGTAACTCGCAACCACACCGCATAGGTCGATTGGATGGAAACCAAGTCACACAATTTTCCATTTTCTTTTTGACTTAGTCCGGGTTTCTGACTCCAAAATGACTTTTTTTTGTCTACTGACGGACGTGTTTTGGAGTTAGGGTTCATTGCAATCAAAAAGCCGGAGTAGACTGTATGTGCATGGTCCGATTTAGACAGTGAAATAACAATATAACCTACTCAAATCGTGTAAAAACGGTCATAATCGCGTTCATAAATAATTTAGCTACCCGCCAGTGTCTGATATGGTCGAGCAGGGTCGTTCAGTAAATGTAATTCGTCCCTTGAATTCACTTTTTCCTCCTTCAGTCTCAAACTTCCCCGCCATTGATGACGTAACACTATTGTGCTGTTTTTTATTCAGGTTTCCAATTCACTTTACAAAAGGCTAAATTATCCATAAACGTAATTTTAACACTATTTGAGTAAGATATGTTGTTATTTACTGTCTAAATCTGGCCACAAACTGTCCGTTCAAATGCTGGCAGTCTACTCCGGCTTTTTGATTGCATTGAGCCCCGACTCCAAAATACGGCCGTCAGTTTAAAAATATATTTATTTTGGAGTCAGAAACCCGGACTAAGTGGGATTGGAACCCATTGTTGGAAGGCTGTTCGGGTTGAGCGTCCAACGATCTACCTAATGAGCCACGGAGCCCCCTCCCCCCCAAGTTAGAATCCGTTCAGTTCCAAAAACAAAATGGCAATTTTCTGATTCGATCGGCCGATGGAGGGCACTTGCGTGGTTTTCTGCCATATTAAACGTTAAAATGTCGTTAAAGTTAAATAACCGTGAGCGAAGCGTAAAAAAATTAACCGTAGTTCAGATTTATCACGAACTTTGATATGATTGGATTGACTTAATAACTCTTCAAAAGAGGCTTCGTGCATTCTGAGGAAGTTATATGTAGTTTAAAGAGATCTGAAGATCTCAGCTCTTTCATGAGGTTATGGAAAGCCCGGCCTTTTAAGATTCCTTTTGGATAATCATTAATTTATCCATATCCTTGACTTTCTTGCTCGTCGACGTCGTCTTCTCATTGTAATAATGTTTCATATCAAATTCGCAGTCACCACACAAATAAAACCTTCTTCACATGAATTTTTTATGAAGTTTAGAGCCAATTTTAATTATTTTCCCTGTGTTTAATCCTGCAACAGCGTACAACAGCATGCAACAAACGTTTAACGTTGTATTACCGTGTAGACACTCACATGCAACTAAGTCCAACATCGTTGAACAAAAGTTGTATGTTGTTGTACAACAAAAGTTGCATCGTGTAGACAGGCCTTAAGATATGTTGTCAATTTAGAAGATGGGTTTTGTTTGATGCTGTTTACATATAGATTAAGAAAGTGGTTCAAAATATTAGGCATGGCATGGTCTGAAACAATACCAGAGGATTGTTGCCAATAATGCCACACATTAACCTCTTTACTTAGGGTTTGGAATTGCTGGAGCCAGCAACGACTTCCGCGGCGTAACATAGTTAAGTTACACATATAGGCATCATAAAGCAGTCGCTCAGGGCATACGGTGCTCAATCGCGAGGAATATTTAATTAAATTGATTAAAGTGTAGTATGCTAATGGTAAACTACCAAGTTCAGCACGCACGGCCCAATTTGACGCATATTTACCTGCGCCTAAAACATATCTACAGTACTTCGTGTGGACTTGCTCAATTGCAAGACTATCAAATTTTCTGATGGAACGGAGGCTACTGCCCCAAATTTCGCTCCCATACATAATTATTGGCTTAATAGTTGAATTGAAGAGTTTCATGCACATTGCCGGGGACGGATTACGTTTGAAGACGGATTTATATAAACTATGTACAGACTTCAAACTCTTATTCTTTAGATCGGTCAAGGCTTCAAAGAAATTTCCACGATCATCCAAAAGTATGCCTAAGTATTTATAAGCACGCGTGATTTCAAGCGATTCATTGCCTAGTAAAAAACGACAAGAGTGTAGTCGCTTACAAAATCGTTTGGCGTCAAACACGACCTCCGTTGTGTACGTACCCTCAGAGCGATGACGTAATAAACGATTTCTGTTGTCTCAGTACGTCTTCGTGGCAGTTTGTACCAATGAACTATATGCGTTGAACGGAGGTCACGTGGTGCTTGATATGTTTCGAATGCCGCCATTACCAGGAGATAGTGGAGCGTCCATCCAGATTTGTTCTGCACGCGCTTATCAACTGTCAATGGCGGCACATTTTACAAAGCCAGATCCAAACCAGCCAATGAGACGTGTCCATTCCACGCATATAGTTCATTGGTTTGTACACATCGAAGGTCGTGTATGACGTCATTTTTCCGAGCAGTTACGAAAAATACGGAAAATATTCATATTTCCTCCCCGTTCGTTTTTTGACTACCAGGGAACTAACGCGAAGGTTGTTTCATTTCAACTGATAAATTTCAAATATATATTTAGTCAATATGGAGCGCAAGTCACGTGTGAATTCCACATATTTCCTGTCACCGGCAGTGCATTGCGCATGTGACTGAGCGTTTTTCGTTCCAATATGACGTTTTAATCTGACGTTATGGAACAAAATACGTCAAATGGAATTGCAGCGTCATCAAAAACGTTCTTAATGGCGTCATCTGTCACCGGATATCACAAAATCTCGTAATAATTCTAATGAGACTTGCGCTCCCTATAAACAAGCACAAACCAGCTTTAAATCCTGTTCATATCTCCTTTAAGTCAGGCTTAAATACATCGCGTAACAAAGAAATTTGACTGTGACGTCGCCAAGATAAGTCAGACTTAAGCTTAATACACCTTTGTGCAACCGGCCCCAGAAGATCAAACTGGGCAAACCATGTCAACAGAATGATCTTCGCATATAAATGGAAAACTGAGGTATGTAACCTATAAGGCCATAGAGTTAAAATAAAGATCATTATTGTTATTATTATAACTGTAATATTAACAATAAGGTGAAGAATTACTTATGGATAACAACTTCTATTTCATTTCATTGACTTTGATAACGATGTAAGAACTACATCGAAACGTCGTCACCCAATATACCAAGAAGTTGTTATCCATAAGTAATTCGTCACCCTATTGTTAACCTTTCAACTTCTAAATGCCATTGAAAGATTTGAACTATAATATTGCTTATGTTTGAAGCTAAGGGTAATTGTAAAAAACGTTATATATAAATGTCTAAGTAGACATTTGATTAAGTTGGGTAGAGTGTGACTATGTGGAGAAATACCGAGATCCCCTTTTCGTGGTATTGAATGCATAATATATTCGTTGAAAGTGTAAGGGGAATAACTCTTGTCGACTTATGACGCAATCCATGTTGTTAAAGGCGTAAGGGTTTTCATTCGTAGCGTTTCAAAACAACCCAAAATTCAATTGTCATGTCATCAATACAATAGCTGTTTTGGTTCTCCGCAGGCCTAAAATGCGTCCTGAAATAGCTTCCGACTGGATTGCAAACACACTTGATTTTTTTAAATAAAAAACTGCTGTATTTCGTCGGAGTTTTCTGGCTCAAGGTACCAACAAATGTGACAAAAACGCGCACCTCTGGTGATATTCTTAGGGCATCTTTGTCGACAAAAATTTCTCCTGATCAAGGTACACTATCATTCTGAAATAAAATACAATAAACAATACAATAGAATAGCTCGTCATGTTCCCCACCAAGTCGTTAAACGTTGTTTTATAACAATTTGTCCTTTCTAGCATTATAATATATAACTCTACCCATTAGGCCTGATGGCAATTAACACATTCTTTTATCATGACGAGGTGTTAGGTATATCTTCACAGAGGTATTGGACTAATGTGCGTTGGCTAGAATATAATTCAGGGAGGCTGTTGATTCCTGTGATATCTATTGCCCGGTAGCTTCTAAGGCCTTGGTTGGCACTGGACCCTGTTTCACAAAGCTGCGTAGCGTAAGTTTTCACGTAATTGCCATAGCAACGTATCTACAGTATAGGTTGCTATGGCATTTACATGAAAGCTTACACTACGACGCTTTGTGAAACAGGATCCTGGTCTGTACAATGAAAATAAAGTTGAACCCCAAAACTCGAAAAAAACACCAACGATTTATCGCTTATTTCAGAGAATTTTGATGAAAATTTTGGTGCAATGATATAAGCAGGAATTTGGCTTAAAGCGCATCGGTGGACATTTAGGGCCACCTCAGAGCTTCCCGGGACCCCGTTGAAATTGTGTTGAGATAATTAATTGCCATATCAACAACCAGACCTTTCCAAAATCTTTGCATCCGCCCGTGGCTGTGCAGATGATTGAATTAGCACTCCTGGGGCTAGTTCTACTTAGACCTAACTGGTTTAAGTTGCGCCAGTCGCAAACGCGTGTTAAATTATAGGAACTTGCGTAAGGGCGTAAGTCTGGCGCCGTAACTCTATGCTGTAAACATATGCGTAATTTTGCGCCAGCTCAGTAGAACGAGCCCCAGGTGTTTACGTTGAGTAGAAATAGAAATCAGAGCTCCAAAATATCTAGCCAAATCTGAGCTGTTACTTTTTTAAATTAATGTTCGATACGTACGAATGTCAGGGAGTGTATATACAATGTATGTACAATTCTCACCTCCGCATACGACAAAGGTTTGAGTTAACAGGCTATCTACAAATCCTCAACATTAAAAATTAAAAGATACTTTTTTTCTCTATTAACTGTGGTCAATTTGGAAATTCAACTAAGGGAAATAACTTTAGTCGGCGGATCATTGACTGATCGAAGTTCGATTATTTATCAGAACAAGTTTGTGAAGTCTTCATTATACCTCGCGGCGCTGTCTACACGTAATCTTTCTACATATAAACAGGATGAAAACCACCATTGTGCTCTTACTTCTAGCATGTATACCGATGGCAAAAGGAAGAGATGGTAGGTACAAATGTTATATCACCATCTGAAGTATGCCTGGGCCAAATGTATATAGGTACAGTATATAAGAAAAGTAAAAGTGTGTTTATAGGGCCTGTATATCGTTCGACCTGTATAATGTGTCACTTTTAGGGTTTTGTTTTGTAGGGCAAACTGATAACTGATAATTTGGTATTAAACAGAATCATGTCACCCGTAGAAGAAACGTTATCAATAAAAAATAATCGCCAAAACGTAGATTTATAGCAAAAGTAGTCAACTGCAGTATTTTCTTTTGATACGCTTTCCTTTTTTACAGTTTATCTAGACAACTACTGTGACAGAGATGAAGACGACTCAGGCTACGACATTTCTGTTGGCTATTTTGAAACACTGACTTTAATTATCAATTCGGATGATTGGTCGGGATCTGGAGAGATATGCAGTATTGTATTTAAAGCCAATGACGGTGTCTCCGATCTCGTATACCGTTTCACTGAGTATGACTCGGATGGAGAGGGGGATCAGATAGTTATAAAGTCAGCATTCGTTTCATTTTACACAACTGAGGTGAGTGGATCACGAAAAAGCAAACGTACAAGAAATTATTGTGTTCAGTTTAAATTCGAACTTTTAAATTTAAGTTCGATTGCCAAGAGAAGGTTAGGTATCTACTGAAAAAAAAAGTACAGTCAATTAGTTGATTCTAATTAAAAAAACAAGATATGACATATAAAAGGCAAAAAAGTTTTTAAAGAGCTAAAGCACGATAATGACTTGCATAGTTTTAACCGTATAGTTTTAACTGTTCTGATTATTCCAATTCATTCCAAAATTATGCATACACATCTAAGGTGTATTGGTCAATATCGACTTATCAACTCAAGACAATTATAGAAACTTGTCTAGATTATTTTTCTAGTAAAACAAAAGATCATTCTTGCCAATGTACACATGTCAGGGTTTCTGGTTGTGATAGAAACCTTATATTTCTGTTTTCTCCTTTTTTATGGCACGTGAAATGCTTTTTAACTTCTTTTTAACTTCTTTGTTAATACCTCTGTTTGTATATATAGGCGACGTACTCTGATGACGCTCAACCTCCGATTGGAGTAAAGTTCAACACTAACATCTTGTTAAAAATCATCGTCTCAAGATCAGTTGAATCTGCTGAGATAGAAATATTTATAGATGGTAAGCATAATATTCATCCTATTTTACATCTTATAGAGGTCTCGGTGACTCAGTTAGCAGAGTGGTTGACTTTTAGTCTGAAACAGGCCTTCCGTCGATGATGCGCTGGTTCGAATCCCCCTCAGTGAAAAGAAGAATTTAAACATTTCTCAGTGGATTTTTCATTTGATAGCCTTTTGTCGAATAGTTGCCAGGGGTTTCGTCGAGGCAAAGAGCACTGTTTCCTCCCCAACTAAACTTGCCCTACCAGTGAAATATTCTCGAGTGCACCGGAATAATCAATCAGTAAAAGACCTTATTCCGGTTTATTCAGCAAATAAAACGCAGAATGAAAATAGGATGATCAAAAACAGGTCTAAAAACAGTAGAATACCGTAATTTTTACTTAAAGTGCCCGGGAATGTGGTATAAAGTAATGTTTTAATTAGTGTGCGGGTAGATAGTATGAAGGACATCTAATGGTTTAATTAGTGTCACAATGGGTAAATAGTATGAATTAATGTTGTAATTAGTGTGCGGGTAAATGATATAAAGTAATGTTTTAAGTAGTGTCAGAGTGGGTAAATAGTAAGAATTAATGTTTTAATTAAGGTGCGGGTTAAAAGTATAAAGGAATATTTTAATTAGTGTGGGGGTAAATAGTATAAAGTAATGCTTTAATTAGTATGTGGGTAAATAGTATAAAGTAATGTTTTAATTAGGGTGCGGATAAATGATATAAAGTAATGTTTTAAGTAGTGTCAGAGTGGGTAAATAGTAAGAATTAATGTTTTAATTAAGGTGCGGGTTAAAAGTATAAAGGAATGTTTTAATTAGTGTGGGGGTAAATAGTATAAAGTAATGCTTTAATTAGTATGTGGGTAAATAGTATAAAGTAATGTTTTAATTAGTGTGTGGGTAAATAGTATAAAGTAATGCTTTAACTAGTGTGCGGGTAAATAGTAAAAAGTAATAATTTAATTAGTGTGCGGGTAAATAGTATAAATTAATGTTTTAATTAGTATGTGGGTAAATAGTATAAAGTAATGCTTTAATTAGTGTGCGGGTAAAAAGTATAAAGTAATGCTTTAATTAGTGTGCGGGTAAATAGTAAAAAGTAATGTTTTAATTAGTATGCGTGTAAATAGTATAAAGTAATGTTTTAATTAGTTTGCGGGTAAATAGTATAAAGTAATGCTTTAATTAGTGTACGAGTAAATAGTATAAATTAATGTTTTAATTAGTGTGCGGGTAAATAGTAAAAAGTAATGTTTTAATTAGTGTGTGGGTAAATAGTATAAAAAAATGTTTTAATTAGTGTGCAGGTAAATAGTATAAAGTAATACTTTAATTAGTGTGCGGGTAAATAGTAAAAAGTAATGCTTTAATTAGTGTGCGGGTAAATAGTATAAAGTAATGCTTTAATTAGTGTACGAGTAAATGGTATAAAGTAATGCTTTAATTAGTGTGCGAGTAAATAGTATAAAGTAATGCTTTAATTAGTGTGCGGGTAACAAGTAAAAAGTAATGTTTTTATTAGTATGTGTGTAAATAGTATAAAGTAATGTTTTACTTTAGTGTGCGGCTAAATAGTATAAAGTGATGTTTTACTTAGTGTGCGGGTAAATAGTATAAACTAATGCTTTAATTAGTGTACAAGTAAATTGTATAAAGGAATGTTTCAATTAGTGTGCGGGTAAATAGTAAAAAGTAATGTTTTAATTAGTGTGTGGGTAAATAGTATAAAGAAATGTTTTAATTAGTGTGCGGGTAAATAGTATAAAGTAATGCTTTAATTAGTGTGCGGGTAAATAGTAAAAAGTAATGTTTTAATTAGTGTGCAGGTAAAGAGTAAAAAGTAATGCTTTAATTAGTGTGCGGGTAAACAGTATAAAGTAATGCTTTAATTAGGGTACCAGTAAATGGTATAAAGTAATGCTTTAATTAGTGTGCGAGTAAATAGTATAAAGTAATGCTTTAATTAGTGTACAAGTAAATTGTATAAAGGAATGTTTCAATTAGTGTGCGGGTAAATAGTAAAAAGTAATGTTTTAATAAGTGTGTGGGTAAATAGTATAAAGAAATGTTTTAATTAGTGTGCGGGTAAATAGTATAAAGTAATGCTTTAATTAGTGTGCGGGTAAATAGTTTAAAGTAATGTTTAGTTAGTGTGCGGGTAAATAGTATAAAGTAATGTTTTAATTAGTGTGTGGGTAAATAGTATAAAGGAATGTTTTAATTAGTATGCGAGTAAATAGTATAAAGTAATGTTTTAACTAGTGTGCGGGTAAATATTATAAAGTAATGTTTTAATTTGTTTGCGGGTAAATAGTATAAAGTAATGCTTTATTTAGTGTGCGGGTAAATAGTATAAAGGAATGTTTTAATTAGTATGCGAGTAAATAGTATAAAGTAATGTTTAAACTAGTGTGCGGGTAAATAGTATAAAGTAATGTTTAATTAGTCTGCAGGTAAATATTATAAAGTAATGGTTTAATTAGTGTGCGGGTAAATAGTATAAAGAAATGTTTTAATTAGTATGCGAGTAAATATTATAAAGTAATGTTTTAATTAGTGTGCGGGTAAATAGTATAAAGTAATGCTTTAATTAGTGTGCGGGTTAATGGTATAAAGTAATGCCTTAATTAGTGTGCGGGTTAATGGTATAAAGTAATGCCTTAATTAGTGTGCAGGTAAATAGTGTAAAGTAATGCTTTAATTAGTGTGCGGGTAAATAGTATAAAGTAATGTTTTAATTAGTGTGCGGGTAAATAGTATAAAGTAATGCTTTAATTAGTGTGCGATAAATAGTATAAAGAAATTTTTTAATTAGTGTGCGGGTAAATAGTATAAAGTAATGCTTTAATTAGTGTGCGAATAAATAGTATAAAGTTATGCTTTAATTAGTGTGCGGGTAAATAGTATAAAGTAATGTTTCAATTAGTGTGCGGGTAAATAGTATAAAGTAATGCTTTAATTAGTGTGCGGGTAAATAGTATAAAGAAATGTTTTAATTAGTATGCGAGTAAATATTATAAAGTAATGTTTTAATTAGTGTGCGGGTAAATAGTATAAAGTAATGCTTTAATTAGTGTGCGGGTTAATGGTATAAAGTAATGCCTTAATTAGTGTGCGGGTTAATGGTATAAAGTAATGCCTTAATTAGTGTGCAGGTAAATAGTGTAAAGTAATGCTTTAATTAGTGTGCGGGTAAATAGTATAAAGTAATGTTTTAATTAGTGTGCGGGTAAATAGTATAAAGTAATGCTTTAATTAGTGTGCGGGTAAATAGTATAAAGTAATGTTTAATTAGTGTGCGGGTAAATAGTATAAAGTAATGCTTTAATTAGTGTGCGAATAAATAGTATAAAGTTATGCTTTAATTAGTGTGCGGGTAAATAGTATAAAGTAATGTTTTAATTAGTATGCGAGTAAATAGTATAAAGTAATGTTTAAACTAGTGTGCGGGTAAATAGTATAAAGTAATGTTTAATTAGTCTGCAGGTAAATATTATAAAGTAATGGTTTAATTAGTGTGCGGGTAAATAGTATAAAGAAATGTTTTAATTAGTATGCGAGTAAATATTATAAAGTAATGTTTTAATTAGTGTGCGGGTAAATAGTATAAAGTAATGCTTTAATTAGTGTGCGGGTTAATGGTATAAAGTAATGCCTTAATTAGTGTGCGGGTTAATGGTATAAAGTAATGCCTTAATTAGTGTGCAGGTAAATAGTGTAAAGTAATGCTTTAATTAGTGTGCGGGTAAATAGTATAAAGTAATGTTTTAATTAGTGTGCGGGTAAATAGTATAAAGTTATGCTTTAATTAGTGTGCGGGTAAATAGTATAAAGTAATGTTTTAATTAGTGTGCGGGTAAATAGTATAAAGTAATGCTTTAATTAGTGTGCGAGTAAATAGTATAAAGGAATGTTTTAATTAGTGTGCGGGTAAATAGTAAAAAGTAATGTTTTAATTAGTGTGCGGGTAAATAGTATAAAGTAATGCTTTAATTAGTATGTAGGTAAATAGTATAAAGTAATGCTTTAATTAATATGTGGGTAAATAGTATAAATAGTATAGAGTAATGTTTTACTTAGTGCAGGAAGAAAGTATAGTATAAAGTAAAGTTTACTTTATGCACAAAAAAGTAGAATAAAGTAAAGTTTTACCTAATGCACGAAAAAGACAATATTATAATGTTATTATCAGGATATTCCCTATTGGCATTGTTACAGGTCCGAGGATAGTCGTATTGGTCCGAGGCCGAAGGCCGAGGGCTAAAACGGCTGTCCGAGGACCTGTGACAATGCTAATTGGGAATATCCTGATTAATGAAAATTTTATTAATTGGCTATCAATGTTATTTTTCATAAAATATTTACAATATTTATAAAAAAAAAGTGTTTTATACTATTATTTTCTTTAAAATTTCTTTTAAAAAATCTACTATGTGGGATGGTTGCCAGTTACCAGCGGAAGGTCGTGGGTTTCCTCCGGGCACAGAGCCCGGTTTCCTCCCACAATAAAACTGGCAAATTTTATTATTATTATTTCTTTTATTTCAGACGACTTAGTCCATATAAACGTGATACAAGATAAGAAAGAGAAAAAAAAATACAAAAAAAAAAACAATAAACAAGTGAAAAAAAAAAAAAAAAAAGAACGGTATTACTAAACACAAGACCGATTCTAAACATAATATGTTAACAATATACTATATGGATAAAAAAGATAGGGGTAGACCTAATACAACATATCGTGTCATCTCTTATGCAGAATAGAGGTAATTGTTAAATCCGACGATAAAATAGTGGTAACAAGCAAATTGCTACTCAATCGGATTCTTTGTCGAAATCGAAAAATTGCTTTTCGCAAAACAAGTATTCCGTCTATTTCATTAGATAAAGCTCAAGCTTACAAAGCCGCCATATAAGTGAAATAATCTTGAGCGCGGCGTAAAACACCAAACAATCAATCAATTTAAAAAATCTAGGTGTAGTGTACCAAGAGTTTTCTCCCTTTTGTACATAAAACATAGGAACATATTTCTTTATTTTTACAAATTATTATTAATGCAATTTTTAATTTATCTAATGAAATAGACGGAATACTTGTTTTTCTTTAACTGTGCATTGGCTAGTTTCTTTTTTTCTGCTGATGATTTCAAGAAAAATGGCGTTGGGATTTTGAAGTGATAGCAATGAAACGATCGCCATGTTCGATCTCGTAATGGCCCAGTCCGTATTGGCCCTGTTTGTTGGTATAGCCCAGTTTGTTCGTATTTGCCCTGGTAAGCCATGTATGAGTGTGACCGTTTCTCCGTATTTTGTCAATAACATTGAAAGTCAATTAATAATAAATATTATTAATTGACTCGGACAGAATGTAAAATATGGGGTGAAAAACAAACGAAGAATCGAAGCCTAATTACAACAACAACGATCAGTGTCGGTCAACTTTCGTGTTGGATTACCCTCATTTCAGGCCTTTTTATCTATGGTTTACACTCAAACAATTATCAGCAGGCTTTTCCAGTCGCTGTTAACCGATCGTCAGTCTGTATTTCTCAGATAAATAGGCCTACGTAAAATTACACTGTGCCGTTAGTTCACTCACTCGACTGAAACATGAATGCGCCCCAGCGAGCAGTTTGGTTTGTTTACGTTCCGGGCACCTAACAATTCAAATTTTCAAATTCAAATTAAAAATACAAAGTGACGTCCAAACTTGTAAATTTTGGATTGCAAATTGCATTATAATAATTTGTAAAAATAAAGAAATATGTTCCCATGTTTTATGTACAAAAGCGGGACAATGCTTGGTACCCTACACCTAGCTCGTTTTATATCGCTACACGAAAAAAAAAAATTAACAACAAAAAATAATAGTCAACTTTCCTTGCGAATGTGTCTATAAAAACTCTTTTTTTTATAAATAATATAAATATTTTATGAAAAATACCATTGATAGATAATTAACAAAATTTTCATTAATCAGGATATTCCCTGTTGGCATTGCTCGGACCAATGCTCGGATCCGCCTGCTGATATTACCCGGCCGCTAAGCTTTTCGGGTAATAACTTTCACAGTCAATTAATAAAACGTTACATTATCTGGGAGTAGAGTCAATAATTGTTTTGTTATAATCGAAAAATGTAGGATTTTGATAAATTCCCATTTCTCAGTGCTTGGCTCTTGTCAAAGCTTAGCAGACGCCATGTTTAGATAAGGTAAACAATAGCTACACCCTGATTGGCTCGTAGGTGTGAAAGTGACATTAAACAGATGTCCTATCATTGGTTAAAGGATTTGTGACAAGAAAATGCAGTTTCTGAGGATCTATAAGCGTTATTTCATTCAGTTTCAACAGATGTCCTATCATTGGTTAATAATCATTCAGTTTCAACAGAATCTTAGGCCGAGTTCTATTATGCATTTGGTGTGCGCCGAACACGGAAAACTGTAACCCGAACAGCTTTCTTCGGTGGGGAATTTCTGTATCACTTGACCGATTTATCCGCGCCACTTAATCCCCAATTGGCATCAGTACACAATTAATTTTCCATTTGCCGTAATGTTAACGTTTTGCTCTGTCACTCGGTTAGAAACATTCGCCCACCTAAAAGCCCTGGTGGAAACTCGGAACCACCCTAGATAAGTCTGCAGTTAAAATCTTACAGACCAATAAGGGAGAAATCTCAAGATTTACACTTCCGAGGGGGACAGGGGTCAGACGACACAAGTCACATTGTTGCCAGGGGCCCAATCACCCCCCCCCCCCCCACACGTCAGACAGCTCAATCCGCCACTTTTATTCAATCATCACCTTTCATATATTTTTTTAGGCAAACTACTACTTCATTGAGTCACATGAATACTCAAAAAAGTATTCCTGACTTGTTAGAAGTCCCACTAAACAATGCCCAAAGATATCGACCGAAATCTAGGAACTTCCCGAAAATGGGCTAATCATAATTGTGTACGGTACTTGCTCCAATTAGCCAGGGTGAACTCGGATTTTAAGATGGAGCATCCATGATGCTTGCTTACTTCCCTTAGAGCGTGCGCGTTCGATTTTTACACTGAAGAGCAAACACATTTTGCTTACGTCAGATATTACCCTCGGCGTACCCCGAACACATAATCGAACTCGACCTTATATTGACCACCCGGTCAATACATATACACTCATGGACTGTTCGTGGGTTTTGGGGGCACTATCCGGACACGTTAAATATGTAAATACATTTATACGTTTTATATTTGTAAGCTGTGATGTGACGCACATAGGGGCAAGGTCAGTGGGTTAGTGTAATGCGCTGCAATCTTTGAATAAGGGAGATTTGATTATAACATAGAGCCTTGGATAATGCGCTTCTTTGGACCACCTACTGTGAATGGAGAGTACGCGCTCTCCACTGAGGACGAAGGAATCAAGCCAACTCGCGTACAAAGCATGATTTATTTATTGCCGGGCCAAGTAAGTTTAACTTATACTTGATTTTCTGGTGTGTTGACCGTTTAAAAACAATTTTTCTTGCTTGTGTCCATTTAACAGGGGGCCTGAGGACTGGTGCACTCGTTGGTGTTGTTTTGGGGGTTTTTGCTGGCGTGAGCCTTTTAAGCGTTTCTATTGGCTGTTATGTCGTCAGGTCAAAATCGAAGAAAAGCAGGGGAACAGTTGTAGCCGTTGGGAGGCAAAATGGTATGTTAAAAAAAAGTTAACATTTTTGTTATGTGTAAACCGTTTATATTCCTAGATAGCTGTGAAATTCGTATTTCTGAATTAAATTTGACTGCGGTGCAAAGCATTATTCAACCAGTCTGAATTAAATGGATCTGACCAATGAACTATATAAGTGGAATGGACACGTCTCATTCGCCAGTTTGGATCGGACTTTGTAAAAAGCGCCGCCATTGCTGAGTGATGAGCACGTGTATAACCAATCTGGATAAATATTGCACCATCTCTTAGTAATGGCGGTGTTCGATCAAAAACCACGTGGCCTCCATTTCACGTATATAGTTCATTGGATCTGACACCGGAACATTAACTACGAGATATATTTTAAGCTCCGTAACAATAAATTCAAAATTCACATGTGTATCTGACAAGTAATCCCTGACCAGCACTTGTATAAAGTAACGTTGAAAAATCAGAGAAGGCCTGTATAAAGATGCAGAACATCATGATTTAGGCCTAGTGTCTGTACGTCCGTCGGTAACACTTCATGCTCTCATCCCCGTGTTCACTTTGCATTCTTTAGCAAACTAAAGGTCAAATTTTTTAGTATTAAGCTAATTGGAAATGTTAAATTTCAATATCTTTGACGTATCGCTACAGTTATTGTCAATTTATATATGTTTGATTACAGTGGCCCTTGCAACGACAGGTGTTGGGAGCCCTGTATATCCGTACAGCTCTCCGCCTGAATCTCTGGCCGTACATCCGGGATACCCCATGTCAGTTGGTCAACCAGGTTACCTGGTACAGAACCCGCAGCATGCTGGTCAAACGGCTTACCCAATGTCGTTTCCTCCACAGTCTTACACAGCAACAATGGCGGCGGCAAGTCAACCGGCACAAGACTCCAAACATTAAATTGATCACAACTGAATGTACCGAAATGGGAAGACAGAGCTCAGACTGTATGCAATTTTTTAAATTATAAATTGGTGGATGTTTAACGCCACACGCAAGATAATTTCACTTGATCATGATTGCGGCGTTTTTCTTTTGATGAGCAGAGAGTGGACAGAGAGTGGGCGGGGCTTAAGCGTTGAATAACTTCCCGATTTTGGAAGTTGTTGTATGGCTCTCTTGACTGGGTATCAGAGAGTAAACACGTGCTAGTTGATCGACCTGGGGCGAAAATGGTATATGAAGAACTTCCTGGTTAGTTAAAGTTACATAAGCTGCCAAAATTCACACTTTCATAATTTCTGATCGTCACGACAGTTAGAGGCTTTGAAGGCCATCGAAAAACTAAATGATTCGCGTTGGAATGAGAGAAATCCATAAACTCTACGGCCTATACAAACTGAAATAGCGTTCAAAAAGTGAACAAACTAGACGACCATTCATTGTAAGCCAAAGTTAGTTAAAGCAATACTTTATCATACATTCTCCAGACTAGAAGCACTAAAAAGCTTCTGAATAATACGTCTTGAGAAAAATAGCCGATAATTTCAACATTCTATTTCAACGTCAAAATATCAACATTTTGGCAGCTCATGCCACTTTAAGGTAATGATTAAATGTAACAATTAAAAGTAATTAGATGGTTTTAGAAATCTGTACGGGTCGCTCAGTTGTTCGTTGAAATATGCAAAACCAAGTGATCCAAATATGTGATATAGAAATAAATGAAAGCTTTTTTTTTTTCATACCATTGTCTAAAAATAATTTTCTTATTATTATTCATGTATATAGTGCACCATTTAAGATATTTTCAAATCGACAGTAATAAAGTTTTCGTTCAATTTCATTACAAAGTTTTTATTATACCCCCCCCCCCCCCCCCGCAACGAAGTTAGGGGGGGGGGTATACTGGAATCGGCTTGTCCGTCCGTCTGTCCGTCTGTCTGTCTGTAGACACAATTTTGTCCGGACTACTCCTCCTAAGATTTTGCTTTGATTTCAATGAAATTTCACAAATATGTTACCAATGGTATGTAGATGTGCATGCCCAACTTACAGGATGATATTTCCTTTTTTCACATTTTTATGACGTTTTTGACTTATAGGACTTTGCCATTTTTGTTTGTCCGGACTACTCCTCCTAAGATTTTGCTTTGATTTCAATGAAATTTCACAATATGTTACCAATGGTATGTAGATGTGCATGCCCAACTTACAGGATGATATTTCCTTTTTTCACATTTTTATGACGTTTTTGACTTATAGGACTTTGCCATTTTTGTTTGTCCGGACTACTCCTCCTAAGATTTTGCTTTGATTTCAATGAAATTTCACAAATATGTTACCAATGGTATGTAGATGTGCATGCCCAACTTACAGGATGATAATTCCTTTTTTCACATTTTTATGACGTTTTTGACTTATAGGACTTTGCCATTTTTGGGGTCTCATTCCATATGAAGACAGGGTTATCGTGTTATCGCCCCTCCCTCCTCCCTACCTCCCCCCCCCCTTTTACTGCCATGAAGTGTGTATGTACGCTCATACATCCGTCCAATCGTTGTTCCCTCTGTCTGTCTGTCCGTCCGTCCGTCCATAGACACAGTTTTGTCCAAAATACTCCTCCAATGGGTCTTATTCCATATGAAGACAGGGTTATCATGTTATCGCCCCTCCCTCCCTCCTCCCTACCTCCCCCCCCCTTCTGCTGGCATAATTTGTATGTACACACATACATCTGTCTGATCGTTGTGCCCTCCGTCCGTCCGTCCGTAGACGCAATTTTGTCCAAAATACTCCTCCCAGATGTTGGTTCTTTTTGAATGAAACTTGACAAATGTTACCAATGATATGAAGTTGTCCATGTCCTACTTGCAAGGAGATATTTTTACATATTTATGACATTTTGGACTCCTTTTGACATTTCTCTGTTCTGCCATTTGTCTGTTCATACATTTGTTTGTAGACACAATTTTGTCCCATTGTACAGTTGTACGGTAGTTGCTGTGCTTGTCATATAAGCCTGCATGTTTCATTATTGTGCTTGTGGCACTCTTGATAGCCTACTTCCTCGTAGTGAGTGCTGGTAACATGATCAGCAAGCAGCCTCATAGTCTACGTTCTTGTTGTCGATGCTAACTAAACATGACCAGCAAGGAGTATTTTGCATGATATTTTGTCTTACTCCATCATTTGTCACAGACGTAGCATTAAATCATGCCCAATTCATGTGTCTCCTCCTCTTGGTGCTGTTTCTCCATCTTTATCATACATGTGCATATACATATCATCCTATGTGCATATTGTTGTACTCTATAAAGCTTGCTTATCATGGATAAGGGGCTATCCTTTCCCGCTTCTCCGTCTTGCTTACAGTTGCAGTTACAAAAAGATGACCATGCAGAGTTCGTAAATTTGCTATGCTGTTCAATCATTCTCCTAGACTTACATTAACATAGTTTTTTACCCCTCGGGCAAATTTTGCCCGAAGGGTATTGTCGTTGCCTCCGTCGTCCGTCTGTCCATTGGTCCTTGTAAACACATTATCTAAAAAAGTCTTTAACTTACAACTTTGAAACTTCACATATTTGTTTAATACAGCAAGTACAAGAAGCCTATTGAAAATCAACGCGCTCGGAATGTTTTTTTCAAGAGTTATGCCCCTTACATTGCCGACTTTTCTTGCAGAGCGGGGGGTATCTCAGTTATGTCTAGTTTTTTCAGTTAACTTTAATACTGTCCAGTAGATTTACTTATAACAATACAATATTTCAGTTAACAAAATACAGCAAACTATGGACTATGTTGAACTATTTATTTCTAAGACGAAAGAGCAAATTAGTAACTTTTTTATTTATAAAATGGCGGTCTTTTACCAGAGATGTATAGTTGGTTCACAGGGTATCCAATTTGCAAGCACATTGTGGAACGCTGGCTGCGGAGAGTAACATGGGCGAGAAGATGCGATCCTGTCATTTCTCTGTATCTTTTTTATTATTTTTTATATGTAAATTAGGCCTATATTAAAACCCATTTGAATCGACTTGGAAATATACCCAATGTTGCTATTTTGGCATAGACGCTGTCTGCTGATATAACGTGCTGGTAACCCAGTCACAATATTTGAAATAGTTGCCGGATACAATCAGAACACGATGTTTTTCTTGGGACACAATAGCCCCACTGTAAAAAAATGTTTGTAGAACTACAAGAAAAACTACTGTATTTCATCACAGGAGAATGTGCTTTAAACGTTGACCCTGAGTCGATGTTATTATATTGGCTCCCATGTAAATTTACGTAAACACACAGTAAATATACACAGGTTTGTACGAGTACCTATAAGTATTGTTGTTTTACGTGTCACTCTGTAACACATTTCGGTAATTTTACTCTTTTTGGTTAATTTACAAACAATCATGGTAGATTAGCTGACGAGGTACTTGTATTTAAGGACAAAAGAAAACACGAAGTCCAGTTAATAGCCTATACTGTTTCACTGTAAATCTACTAACACCACACTGTAAATTTACATATTCACACAGATGTAAATATACAGCAAACTTTACTTGTCCTACGATTGCCCGCGAACTTTGCTGTAATAATACAACCACATTTTTACAGTGCCGCTTTACTCCAGACTAAACCTATCAACCTCGTGCTACGAGTGAAATAATCTCGAGTGTGCCTTACACATCACCAATCAACAAATACATCAATTAGCAGCTCCGTGCTACTTATACATGTTCTTTTCTAATTGATAGATGGCATTCCCCATTTGATGAACCACGATTAAATTCAAAAGCAATAAGACAAAGTTACCATGTAAAAAAAAAAATGTAACATTTTATTAAGAGGGATGAAAAATACATTTCAAATGTACGTGGATTAAATGATTTGGTCATTAAAAATTGGTCGATGATAAAGAGAATTCAAAGGCCTAGCTTCTTGCTTTGGGTGTTCCTTCAAGGGGAGTAACTCTGTCTTGTCTCTCTTCACTTCCTGAGCTCGGTGCTTCTGAACAAGGGATTGCAGTAGACTGTAGGCCGATATTACAGGGCGCAACAGTTACTTATAGAAATAACAAAAAAAGTTTAATTTTGTTTTTCACAATAAATGTAATATCATTGTATAGCCCACATTTTGATTTTCAAACAAATATGCCTGTGGCAAGTAAGTAACACAGGAAAGAGACACATGGGTGCGACTAACATGACGGTCATAAGTATATTTTAGTGCCCATGTATGGCGCCGTGGTGAATTAGTGACACTATCCACTTAAAAAAACGACAGAAGTAAAAATACTGATTGGAAATGATTAACAGGAAAGATTAAACTATTGTATTTATATCCAACGCTATAGTATACTCGCCCAAAAAAGAAACGCAACATCCAATTTTTGTTCTTCAAAATATGAATTTTCAACATAATTTTTAATACAGAAATAAGCATCACATTACACTGAAATTTGGCAGACTGGTTGTTCAGACTTAAAGTTCATCCACATGTAAAAATTTATCACATTAAAGTTCATAGAGCTCAGATGACGTCACTGCAACGTCAATATCTGTTGTGCCCACCATTAGCCTGGGGCCGGTTGCACAAAGGTGTATTAAGCTTAAGTCTGACTTATCTATACAACGTCACAATCAAATTCCTTTGTGACGTGACGTGTTTAAGTCTGACTTAAGCCAAATACACCTTTGTACAACCGGCCCCTGCCTGGAGCCGGTTGCACAAAGGTGTATTAAGTTTAAGTCTGACTTATCTAGGCAACGTCACAATCAAATTTCTTTGTGACGCGACGTATTTAAGCCTGACTTAAGCTTAATACAGCTTTGTGCAACCGGCCCCAGGGCCCCTGAAGAGACTTCAGTATTCACTACTATTTGGACTATATGTACAACATGTAGTTATTATGTGCATTACGTAGTACTGGTACTTCGTATGGACGTGGCCAGTCCTTTCGCTTACCAAAGGAATCAACTAACTATTGGATTATAACGGTTCCAGTCGCGAACATTACAATGGACACACAGCGATAATTCAAGTGCAAGGAAAGCAGAGCTGTAATATTGCTTATGTTTGGAGCTAATGGTAATTGCTAAAAACGTTATATATAGACATTTGATTTAGTTGGGTAGAGATCCCCCTTTTTGTAGTATTAAATTCATAATATATTCGTTAAAAGTGTAAGGGGAATAACTTTTGTCGACTTACGACTTTCATTCCAGGCGTTTCAATACAACCCAAAAGTCAACTTCCGTGTCATCAATACAATAGTTGTTTTGGTTCTCCCAGGCCTAACATGCGCCGGGAAATAGCTTCCGACCGGGTTGCAAACACACTTTATTTTTTTAATAAAATACTGCTGTGTTTCGTGACAAAACGCATATCTAGGGCCATTTTGCCGACAAAAAAACAATTTCTCCTGATCCAGGTATATACGCAACGTGATCAATCTGAAATAAAATACAAAACTACATATATACATTCTTATTTATCTGACTCGTCATGTTCTCCACTATATTGATTTTTTTAAAAGTTGTTTTACTACAATTTGTCCTTTCTAGCATTAGTATATATCTCCCTCCATTAGGCCTGATGGCAATTAAGACAATCTTTCAGAAATCATCATGAGCAGGTGTTAGGTATATCTTCACAGAGGTATTGGACTAATGTGCCTTGGCTTTATGATTATACTCCCAAACCTGCATTTGGGTTTCTAAAATATAATCTAAGGAGACTGCTCATTCCTGTGGTATCTATTGCCCGGTAGCTTCCGAGGCCTTGATAGGCACTGGTCTGTACAGTGGAAATAAAGTTGAACCCCAAAACTCGAAGAAACACCAACGATTTATCGCTTATTTCAGAGAAGAAAAAAATTCAGAGAATTTTGATGAAAATTTTGGTGCAATGTTATAAGCAGGAATTTGGCTTAAAGCGCATCTGTGGACATTTAGGGTTACCTTAGAGCTTCCCTGGACCCCGTTGAAATTGTGTTGAGATAGTTAATTGCCATATATCAACAACCAGACTATGCTGCCCTGTCTCTATGAAAGAGGTTTGACAGCCAGATAACCGTTTGAATGCTGTTTATTGACGGTAAAAGGCTAAGAAAAGAAAGAAAAAATTACAGCAGAATTACTTATCTATATGATTAACAGCGTAATTGTCGAGAAAGTCAAACATGTAAATCATTGATACAATTAAAGGAAAATCTCTGCAAGTAATTCGAAAATAAAGGATGAAACTTAAGATGAAACGTTAGAAATTATTTTTACTTTTATAGCAGATAAAGTTAACGTTCATTTGACTGAATTGTTATTGTTCAAGATAAAAGAATGTCACTTCTCACTTCAGTGGATAGCAAAAAGTGTGTTCCTTGGCACTGTTATAATATGTGGGGAAATTCCATTCCTCTGATTGGTAGATGTGAAAAAGTAACCTCCTAGTATATGGATACAAATGTAAACAAAGTTCCAAATTTATGGCGCCTCAGTGACAAAGGGCGCATTCCACAACCTAAAGTAGGTCACAGACTTGACTGTAGAAAAGGCAAACTCTTTATGTAAAAGTTCGAATATTCCAATAATGAATGTTATCTCTCTCACTGTATCTATAATATCCATATCCAAGGTGTATATGCAAACTATAAGTTCTCAGAAATAAATCAGATATATGTACTCACTCTGTGCTAAGCCAAGTCTTTGAAAATAATGGAAAGTTTTCCGGAGACAAAGTTGTCTGTTCTGTTGTCTGTATGAATGAATGATGCTACTGTCCTAGCCTCCGAGACTGAAGAGGCCGAATGTTGCCATGGTAACAGTACACTCCCCGCTTGAAAACGTAGGCTGTTTTCATATTTCATCTGAAGACTCTTACTTGGAACATAAAATTACCATTTCTGTTACTGGACGTGTGTATTCTTTCACATTCCCATTCTGTGCAACGCGAACAACAGCCTTGCGTACTCTGCCGTCCTCTCCTGGCAATGGTTTTGTGACAATCGCCATGGGCCAAGGATTTCTAGGAGCATCTTTGTCTTTCAGGAGGATCAAATCTCCAGCTTTGATATTAGGCTTATCTTCTGTCCACTTTCTTCTTGGTTGCAGCGTGTGCAAATATTCTCTTTGCCATTTTGACCAAAAGGCATCTGCTAGGGCCTGTACACGTTTCCATTGTGCTCTGTATAGGTCTGCTGTCTGCCACTCTCCCAATTGCTGAGAAATTTGGCTGGTCTTCATTGTTAGAATGGTTGAAGGTGACAAAATTGAGGGATCTTGCGGGTCGGTAGAAACCGGTGCAATAGGACGCGCGTTAACTATTGAGCTCACTTCTGCCATGAGGGTGCACAGCACGTCGTGTGTCAAGTTCTTTGGGGTTCAGGATCCGTTTGGTAATCCCAATCAATCTTTCCCAAACTCCTCCCATGTGTGATGAATGCGGAGGGTTGAATTTCCAAATCACTCCGCTGTTATACAGGAAGTTTTTAATGTCTCCAGTCTCTACATTGATGGCGTCTATCTTTAAATTGTCGATGGCTCCAATAAAATTGGTTCCTCTATCAGATCGATATTCCTTTACTTCTCCTCGTATTGCAGTAAATCTCTTTAAAGCGTTAATGAAGGCAGAGGATCCAAGATCGTCCACTACTTCGATGTGAATGGCTCTAGTGTTGAGGCATGTAAATAGAATGGCCCATCTCTTGCTGACAGCTTGTCCTCCACGAGTTCGACGGGCTACTACCTGCCAGGGACCAAACGTGTCTACATCTACAAATGTGAATGGCGGGCTTGGTTGCAGACGATCACATGGAAGATCAGACATTTTTTGATCATGGTGTGGTGCTCGAACTTTTCGGCAGGGTATGCAGTTGTGAAGTACTGATGATACCAGTCGTTTTCCACCGATGATCCAGAAACCAGCGGCACGAACAGCCCCTTCTGTTAGATGTCGTCCCTGGTGTTTCCCTTGTTCATGGATATGTCTTACAAGTAAGGTACCAACGTGGTGGTGTTTTGGGATGATGATAGGGTTTTTTATTTCTTCGCCGAAGTTGGAGAAATTGAGGCGACCGCCTACTCGAAGCAATCCGTCTGATGAAATTCGGGGGTCAAGAGAGATCAAAGGACTGTTTTTTGGTATTGGGTCGTTTTTCAAGATGGCTTCTATCTCTTGCGGAAAGCTCTCTTGTTGGATCTGTTGTAAAACGTAGACCTCTGCAGCCTTGTAAGCTTCCACTGTCCTCCAATCCTGGCAGTGGTGCCATCCTTGACACCCGACACTGTTTTTCCAATGGCTAGCTATATGTTTTAACAAAGCCACTCTTTTGACAAGATTGGTCCATTTGGAAAACCTTTCGAATCTCATTGAGCCTAAGATTGAGGAATGTGTCGTCTTGCATGTCGAAACTTGAAGTTTGAGTTCCTTGTCTGTTTCTGAGTCAATCAGCGGGAAAGATGTGTCCTCTTGTGTGAACCGTTTGAAGAGAAACGTCGGTCCAGTCAGCCAAGAGCTGTTCGCCATTTCGGATGGAATGAGGCCTCTCGTACCTTGGTCTGCTGGGTTGTTTTCAGTTGAGACGTAAGTCCATTGGAGAAGATGACTTCCTGATACGATCAATTCTATTTCCGACGTATATATGGAATCTTCGTGACTCGTTATAAATGTAACCTAATACTACCCTGCTGTCGGTGTAGAACTTGGTGGAATCTGGGACTATGTCAAGTTGTTCAGTGATTGTTTCATATATTTCCACGGCCATAACAGCTGCGCAGAGCTCCAATCTTGGAATTGTGTGGCCATGGGTAGGGGCAACCTTGGTCTTACCCATGATGAATCCAATCTCTTGCTTGCCATCCAGGTCTACGGTCACGAGATAGGCGACAGAAGCTATCGCTTGTAGTGAAGCGTCGGAAAAGATGTGGATTTCTTTTCGGGTGATGTTATCCATCCTTGTAGAGGCATAAGTCCTTGGGGTTTGTAAGTTTTCTAACGTTTGAAGTGATTCTCTCCAAATACTCCATGACTGCAAATGCTCCTCTGGCAGAGGTTCATCCCACTCAGTAACCTCGTTCATGATGTTTCTCAAAAAGGTCTTGCCTTGTATTAAAATTGGGGCGATGAATCCGAGGGGGTCGTATAAGCTATTTATAGTGGAAAGAACTCCTCTTTTAGTGAAGGGTTTCTGTTCCTTCGAAACCTTGAATGTAAAAGAATCAGTTCCTAGGTCCCAAATTACTCCCAAAGTGCGCTTGGATGGCAGTACATCGGATGTCAAATCCAAGTCCTTGAAGTCTGTCGCTCTATCCTCTTCTGGAAAAGCTTTCAAGACTTCAGCTTTGTTGGACACTATCTTGTGTAATCTGATTTGGCCGCAGTGCCACAGAGCTGCCTGGGTTCTTTTCATTAGATCGATTGCTTGGTCAGACGTTGGGAGGGAGATGAGTCCATCATCTACGTAAAAGTTTTCATTTACATATTTTGTGACGTCTTGTCCGTATTCTTCTTCGCCTAATTGAGCTGTGAGTCTCAACCCATATGTGGCGACTGCCGGAGAGGGCGAATTTCCAAAAACATGTACGCACATCCGGTATTCTATAAGCTCGTTGTTTGGATCATTATCCCTATACCAGATGAATCGCAGAAAGTTCCTGTGGTCCTCTCGTACTGAGAAGCAGTCAAACATCTGCTGAATGTCTGCCATAACAGCAACTTGTTCTTTGCGAAATCTTAACAGGATACCTAATAAGCTGTTAGTGAGATCGGGTCCGGTAAGCAGGACGTTGTTTAGAGAAATCCCCTGAAAGACTGCGGATGAGTCGAACACACCACGGATCTGGTCCGGTTTTTGAGGATGACGCACCCCGAATATTGGTAAGTACCATCGCTCTTGTTTTTCTTGAAGAGGGGGTGCAATCTCTGCATGACGTTTGTCGAAAATACCTTGCATGAAAGTGATGAATTGTGACATTTTATCTGGGTCTTTCTTTAGGTTCCTGTCCAAACTTATGGAACGCCTTACGGCTAGCTGGAGGTTGTCAGGTAGACTCGGTCTTTCTGGTCGAAACGGTAATGGGGCCACCCATTTTCCTGAGGAATCTTTTTTAAATTCCCACTCCATCAATTTTAGGAATTTCTTATCATCTACTGACATACCTATCCTTTCGTCGTCCTTGTTCAGATTGAAAACAGATGCTCCAATATAGTCCAGTTGGTCTCTATTTTCTAGAGGAAAACAGTCGGATGGCTCAAATTCAACTTGATCCAGATTGAATTTGTTAGGACATGGAGTGAAGATACTTGGTCTCCCATTCATGAGAAGGCTCGTTTTGTAAACGTTCACAGTATCCGACTTATGCATTTCGCCGAGACATGATTCGCCTACTATGACCCACCCCAGCGGTAACCTTTGGGCATATGGACTGTTTCTAGGACCTGTTAGCTGATCGACCACGTGATGAATGTCAGGTAGATCTCTACCTATGAGGATCATGATCTCTGCTCCATCGTCTATCTCGGGGATGCAGTTAGCAATGCTGTTCAGGTGACTATGACTTTTCGCTACTGCCGGAGTTGGGATTGCATGTCTGTTGTTAGGGATTTGATTGCACTCAGTGATTGTAGGTAGATCAAATTGGTTATGACCTGAGAAGTCTTTGATGATGAACCCTTCCGCTCTTCTGCCCACTGTTTCTGTGCTACCTGAACAAGATGAGAGAAGGTAAGGAATACCATCGCTGTTCACGTTGAAATAATCGAAGAAGTTAGAATTGGCGAGTGTACAGTTGAATTGGTCGTCTAAAACTGCGTACATCTTCTTTACAGTTGCAGGGTTTTCTTTCGAGCTAACTAGTACCAGTACTGTTTTAGCACATGATTTTCCTTTGAACTGGTTTCCACAGACATTTGTGCATTTGGTATTCACAGAAGGAGCCTCGGATCCCTTATCAACTTTCTCCCCGCTGTAAGTTTTGGTTCCCGTGTCGTTACAAGATGGAATGTAGTTGTTGGAGTGAAGTCCAGTAGAGTGTTGGTCACTTTTACAAACCTTGCATTTTACAGCCTCTTGACAGTCGCTTGCAAGGTGATTTCCTGATAAGCATCGAAAGCAGATTCCCCATAGTTTCAACAGAGACTTTCTTTCTTGGATGGGTTTTGACTTGAACCCCCTGCAGTCATTCAGTTGATGGTTGCAGTTGTGTAAAGGGCATAGGACTTGCTGTCGTTGATTAAGACGTGATGTGGACGTTTGAGTGTCTATGTCAATTTTCTTTGAAGAAAAAGCTTTATAGTGTGACTGGGTAGGTGTCCATCTTGATTTTGTCTGAGGTGTCGATGGCGGAAGGTCGTAATGGAAGCTAGGGTCGTTTTTAATCTGACTCATGTCTCTAACAAACTGGGAGAAAAACCAAAAAGGAGGGAAGGCAACGTTAAAGCGGCGTTTGAAATCCGTGGCTCTCGCTGTCCATTTTTCTTGGATGGAATATGGCAACTTTCTGACAATCGGTATTACACCAGAACTTGGGTCAAAGTATCCAAGAAGGATGCTGTAATTGGGATCCTCCTTTAATGCCTCAATTTCAGTCAATATGTCAGACAGGTCATACAGTTGCTTGTAGTCTCTGTTTCCGAATTTGGGGAAATTTTCCAACTTGGACTTCAATGTTGCTTCTATTATTTGAGGGCTTCCATACTTTTCATCCAATCTACTCCAAATACGTTGTAGTCCTACAAAGGGGTTGTTGATTGAAGCAGCACATAAATTACGTGCATATCTTGATGATTCAGGCCCAAGCCACTTAATCAGGAAATCCCTTTCTTCTTGTGGAGATGTCTGTAGCTCTTGCAGAATTCCTTTAAAACTACTTTTCCAAAGGGAATATGACTCTGGTCTATCCGTAAAATTAGTCAGACGAGACGACATCAGGTCTCTTTTAAGAAGGTATCGTGTGAAATCAGAAGTTGGTGGTGGGGGAAATGGCTGAGGCAGAATGTTCCTGTGGGTGGTAGGAGTGAATGTTGGGGCATTTGGGTTGTATAGGTGTGGTTGATTAACCGGTGCCGGAACAGTTCGGTTATGTGGAGTGTCAGATGGTTTAGGCTTAATATGGATGGACTCATTGTTTATAGGGTGTATAGTTTGTTCTTCTTGAACAGTTGTCCTTTTTGGTAGGGTGTAGACTCTTCATGGTGATGAAGAGATGCATGATCGTGAACATATTTCGTAGTTCTATCAACTGGATTTTCTTGTGGTAAGAATAATTCTTGGGAGGAAACTTGTGATTGTGCATCACTTCCTGAAGCCTCTAAGGCGTTGACCTCTGCAACAGCTATGGCGGCCTCTTTTTGAGCTTTTAAAAAGGCCAAATCAGCTTCAAGTTCCTTCTTTTCGAGATCTGTCTTTGCTTGTGCTAATTGTAATGCAGCGCGTCGTTTTTGAAGATCAGATTCCTTTTTAGTGTATTCTACTTTGGCCTTTGCGGCTTCTGCCTTTGCTCGTTTCCTCGATAAAACAGATGAAGATACTGACTTCTGCTTGCTAGAAGCTGAACTTGCTAAAGATTTTGTTTTCTCTGGGGGTTGGTCATGTTGTAGTTTGTTTATATTTGATTCTTGATCAGTGTAACATTCATCCACAGTTTCTAGTGAGTCAGTGGGAGTTTCCTTTAAGTATGATTTTTCCATGTTGTTGAGCTTGTAGTGAGACCTTTTACTATGCTGCCCTGTCTCTATGAAAGAGGTTTGACAGCCAGATAACCGTTTGAATGCTGTTTATTGACGGTAAAAGGCTAAGAAAAGAAAGAAAAAATTACAGCAGAATTACTTATCTATATGATTAACAGCGTAATTGTCGAGAAAGTCAAACATGTAAATCATTGATACAATTAAAGGAAAATCTCTGCAAGTAATTCGAAAATAAAGGATGAAACTTAAGATGAAACGTTAGAAATTATTTTTACTTTTATAGCAGATAAAGTTAACGTTCATTTGACTGAATTGTTATTGTTCAAGATAAAAGAATGTCACTTCTCACTTCAGTGGATAGCAAAAAGTGTGTTCCTTGGCACTGTTATAATATGTGGGGAAATTCCATTCCTCTGATTGGTAGATGTGAAAAAGTAACCTCCTAGTATATGGATACAAATGTAAACAAAGTTCCAAATTTATGGCGCCTCAGTGACAAAGGGCGCATTCCACAACCTAAAGTAGGTCACAGACTTGACTGTAGAAAAGGCAAACTCTTTATGTAAAAGTTCGAATATTCCAATAATGAATGTTATCTCTCCCACTGTATCTATAATATCCATATCCAAGGTGTATATGCAAACTATAAGTTCTCAGAAATAAATCAGATATATGTACTCACTCTGTGCTAAGCCAAGTCTTTGAAAATAATGGAAAGTTTTCCGGAGACAAAGTTGTCTGTTCTGTTGTCTGTATGAATGAATGATGCTACTGTCCTAGCCTCCGAGACTGAAGAGGCCGAATGTTGCCATGGTAACAGTACACAGACCTTTCCAAAATCTTTGCATTCGCCCGTGGCTGTGCAGATGAGTGAGAGCACTCCTGGGGCTAGTTCTACTTAACTGGTTTAAGTTGCGCCAGTCGCAAACGCGTGTTAAATAATAGGAACTTGCGCAAGGGCGTAAGTCTGGCGCCGTAACTCTATACTGTAAACATATACGTAACTTTGCGCCAGCCTAGTAGAACGAACCCTAGTTCAATTTACCGAACTTATGGTGATATTACATATACCAACGTTCGGTATACGAATTAGAAATACAAGGTGGAAATGATGCTTAAATTGCAAGCCATGAAAATATTATTGTAACTCCTCGGTATGGACGATTCCTACCTCAGACTTCTTTAAAACTCATAAAAGATTATTCTTGTCCGCTTTTATTACATGTAGCTATTCCAAAGGGCGTACACCTGGTCTTAAACAACAACAAACTGTCATTTCTTGGAGACTTTGCCGCCATTTTGCGCGACGTTCGAACTAGGTCAAAGGTGCATGTCAAATAAATAAAATAAATAAAAATAAATAAAAGAAGAGAGAATAATCTTTTATGAGTTCTAAAGAAGTCTGGGGTAGGAATTGTCCATACAGAGCAGTTACAATATTATTTTCATGGCTTGTAATTTCCGACAAAAGTTTGTCGGAGTTTTCCGAGCAGCATTTCAGAATTCACAGACTGAACGTTGGTATATGTAATATCACCATAAGTTCGGTAAATTGAACTAAACGAACCCCAGGCGTTACCTTGAGTAGAAATAGAAATCAGAGCTCCAAGATATCTAGCCTGTTATCTTGGCTGTTACTTTTTTAAATTAATGTTCGATGCGTACGAATGTCAGGGAGTGTATATGTACACTTCTCACCTCCGCATATACGCCAAGGGTTTGAGTTAACAGGCTATCTACAAATCCTCAACATTAAAAATTAAAAGATACTTTTTTTCTCCAGTAACTGTGGTCAATTTGGAAATTCAACTAAGGGAAATAACTTTAGTCAGCGGATCATTGACTGATCGAAGTTCGATTATTTATCAGAACAAGTTTGTGAAGTCTTCATTATACCTCGCTGCGCAGTCTACGCGTAATCTTTCTACATATAAACAGGATGAAAACCATCATTGTGCTCTTACTTCTAACATGTATACCGATGGCAAAAGGAAGAGATGGTAGGTACAAATGTTATATCACCATCTGAAGTATGCCTGGGCCAAATGTATAGGTACAGTATATAAGAAAAGTAAAAGTGTGTTTATAGGGCCTGTATATCGTTAGACCTGTGTAATTGTGTGTTGTCAACTTTTAAGGTTTCGGTTTGTAGGGCAAACTGATAACGTTGTTTGCATTCGTGTTATATATACATGTAGATTGTAGAAATATATAAAATGTAGGCAATATGTATATACATTAGGCATTTAACTCTGAAACAACTCTGCCAAAAATGTTCTATAGAATTCCTATAACTCCAATAAGAAAGTTCAATTGAATTTCAATAGCACATGTTTTATAGAAATAAAGTGTCCTATAGAAAATGTTTGAAATTCTATAAAACAATCATAAACGAAAGTTTTATTTATTGTCTAAACACTCTTGTTCCCACTTAACGTTGATCCTTGTGTTGAGCTGTTGTAGTACAATACTAATTTATTGACCTGTGGTTTTACACCATTCTTAAGATTACTTCACTTATAAGGTGGTGCATGATGCCTTAATTATTGTGGCATACCTGGCAACTCTTCCACATTCGGCGAATTGAAAATCCACTCAGAAATTTTTCAATTTTATTTTGTCTGAGTGGGATTTGAACTTCAATGGTTTGATCATGCTAAATAATGTTCAAAGTCAATAGCTGACGGTTTCGATGAACCGTAAAACTGGTTTGTCCTTACAAATGGAATTGATGAAAGCCAAAATAAGATTTGATACATATTTGGTAGTTTGGTATTAAACAGATTGAATTTATGATAAATTATTAGCTCACGTCGCCCATAGAAGAAACGTTAGCAATAAAAAATAATCGCCAAAACGTAGATATATAGCAAAAGTAGTCAACTGCAGTATTTTCTTTTGATACGCTTTCCTTTTTTTACAGTTTATCTAGACAACTACTGTGGCAGAGACGAAGACGACTCGGGCTACGACATTTCTGTTGGCTATTTTGAAACACTGACTTTAATTATCGATTCGGATGATTGGTCGGGATCTGGAGAGATCTGCAGTATCGTATTTAAAGCCAATGACGGAGTCTCCGATCTCGTATACCGTTTCACTGAATATGACTCGAATGGAGCGGGTGATCAGATAGTTATAAAGTCAGCATTCGTTTCATTTTACACAACTGAGGTGAGTGAAAAAGCCAACGTACAAGACACCATTGTGTTCAGTTTAAATTCGGACTTTTAAATTTAAGTTCGATTACCAAGAGAAGGTTAGGTATCTACTGAAAACTCTTATTTTGTACTTCTTCTTCAAAAAAAATTACAGTCAATTAACTGATTCTAATTTAAAAAACAAGATATGACATTGAAAAAGAACTAAAGCACGATAATGACCTGCATAGTTTTAACCGTAGTTTTAACTGTTCTGATTATTCCAATTCATTCCAAAATTATGCATACACATCTAAGGTGTATTGGTCAATATCGACTTATCTACTCAAGACAATTATTGAAACTTGTCTAAATTACTTTTCTAGTAAAACAAAAGATCATTCTTGCCAATGTACACATGTCAGGGTTTCTGGTTGCGATAAAAATCTTAAATTTCTGTTTTCTCCTTTTTTATGGCACGTGGAATGCTTTTTAACTTCTTTGTTAATACCTCTGTTTGTATATATAGGCGACGTACTCTGATGACGCTCAACCCCCGATTGGAGTAAAGTTCAACACTAACACCTTGTTAAAAATCATCGTCTCAAGATCAGTTGAATCTGGTGAGATAGAAATATTTATAGATGGTAAGCATAATATTCACCCTATTTTACATCTTATAGAGGCCTCGGTGACTCAGTTAGCAGAGTGGTTGACTCTTATCTGGAACAGGCTTTCTGTCGATGATGTGCTGGTTCGAATCCCCCTCAGTGAAAAGAAGAATTTAAACATTTCTCAGTGGATTTTTGATTTGATAGCCTTTTGTCGAAGGGTTGCCAGGTACTCGCCAAAGGCCGTGAGTTTCGTCGAGGCAAAGAGCACCGTTTCCTCCCCAAGTAAACTTGCCCTACCAGTAAAATATTCTCGAGTGCGCCGAAAAAATCAATCAATAAAAGTCCTTATAGTTCATTCCGGTTTATTCAGTAATTAAAACGCAGAATGAAAATAGGATGATCCAAAACAGGTCTAAAAACAGTAGTATAAAGTAATTTTTACTTAAAGTGCCCGGGAATGTGGTATAAAGTAATGTTTTAATTAGTGTGCGGGTAGATAGTATGAAGGACATGTAATGTCTTAATTAGTGTCACAATGGGTAAATAGTATGAATTAATGATTTAATTATTGTGCGGGTAAATGATATAAAGTAATGTTTTAAGTAGTGTCAGAGTGGGTAAATAGTACGAATTAATGTTTTAATTAGTGTGCGGGTGACAAGTATAAAGGAATGTTTTAACTAGTGTGCAGGTAAATAGTAAAAAGTAATGTTTTAATTAGTGTGCGGGTAAATAGTAAAAAGTAATGTTTTAATTAGTGTGCGGGTAAATAGTATAAAGTAATGCTTTAATTAGTGTGCGAGTAGATAGTATAAAGTAATGCTTTAATTAGTGTGCTGGAAAATAGTATAAAGGGATGTTTTAATAAATGTGCGGGTAAATAGTAAAAAGTAATGTTTTAATTAGTGTGCGGGTAAACAGTATAAAGTAATGCTTTAATTAGTTTATGAGTAATTAGTATAAAATAACGTTTTAATTAGCGTGCGGGTAAATAGTATAAAGTAATGTTTTACTTAGTGTGCGGGTAAATAGTAAAAAGTAATGTTTCAATTAGTGTGCGGGTAAATAGTATAAAGTAATGCTTTAATTAGTGTGCGAGTAGATACTCTAAGTAATGTTTTAATTAGTGTGCGGGTAAATAGTATAAAGGAATGTTTAAATTAGTGTGTGGGTAAAAAGTATAAAGTAATGCTTTAATTAGTATGCGAGTAGATAGTACAAAGTAATGATTTAATAAGTGTGCGAGTAAATAGTCTTAAAAAATGCTTTAATTAGTGTGTGGGTAAATAGTATAAAGTAATGTTTTAATTAGTGTGCGAGTAAATAGTATAAAGTAATGCTTTAATTAGTGAGCAAGTAAATAGTATAAAGTAATGCTTTAATTAGTGAGCAAGTAAATAGTATAAATGAATGTTTAATTAGTGTACGCGTAAATAGTATAAAGTAATGCTTTAATTAGTGAGCAAGTAAATAGTATAAATGAATGTTTAATTAGTGTACGCGTAAATAGTATAAAGTAATGCTTTAATTAGTATGCGAGTAGATAGTACAAAGTAATGATTTAATAAGTGTGCGAGTAAATAGTCTTAAAAAATGCTTTAATTAGTGTGTGGGTAAATTGTATAAAGTAATGTTTTAATTAGTGTGCGAGTAAATAGTATAAAGTAATGTTTTAATTAGTGTGCGAGTAAATAGTATAAAGTAATGCTTTAATTAGTGAGCAAGTAAATAGTATAAATGAATGTTTAATTAGTGTACGCGTAAATAGTATAAAGTAATGCTTTAATTAGTGTGCGGGTAAATAGTATAAAGTAATGTTTTAATTAGTTTGCGGGTAAATAGTATAAAGTAATGTTTTAATTAGTGTGCGAGTAAATAGCATAAAGTAATGCTTTAATTAGTGTGCGAGTAGATAGTATAAAGTAATGCTTTAATTACTGTGCGAGTAGATAGTATAAAGTAATGCTTTAATTAGTGTGCGGGTAAATAGTATAAAGGAATGTTTAAATTAGTGTGCGAGTAAATAATATTAAAAAATGCTTTAATTAGTGTGTGGGTAAATAGTATAAAGTAATGTTTAATTAGGGTGCGAGTAAATAGTATAAAGGAATGTTTTAATTAGTGTGCGAGTAAATAGTATAAAGTAATGCTTTAATTAGTGTGCGGGTAAATAGTATAAAGGAATGTTTTAATTAGTGTGCGAGTAAATAGTATAAAGTAATGCTTCAATTAGTGTGCGGGTAAATAGTATAAAGCAATGCTTTAATTAGTGTGCGAGTAAATAATATAAAGTAATGTTTTACTTAGTGTGCGGGTATATGGTATAAAGTAATGCTTTAATTTTTGTGCGGGTAAATAGTATAAAGGAATGTTTTAATTAGTGTGCGAGTAAATAGTATAAATTAATGCTTTAATTAGTGTGTGGGTAAATAGTATAAAGTAATGCTTTAATTGGTGTGCCGGTAAATAGTATAAAGTTATGCTTTTATTGGTATGCGGGTAAATAGTATAAAGAAATGCTTTAATTAGTGTGCGAGTAGATAGTATAAAGTAATGCTTTAATTAGTGTGCGGGTAAATAGTATAAAGGAATATTTTAATCAGTGCGCGAGTAAATAGTATTAAAAAAATGCTTTAATTAGTGTGTGGGTAAATAGTATAAAGTAATGTTTTAATTAGGGTGCGAGTAAATAGTATAAAGTAATGCTTTAATTAGTGTGCGGGTAAATAGTATAAAGGAATGTTTTAATTAGTGTGCACGTAAATAGTATAAAGTAATGCTTTAATTAGTGTGCAGTTAAATAGTATAAAGGAATGTTTTAATAAGTGTGTAAGTAAATAGTGTAAAGGAATGTTTTAATTAGTGTGCGGGTAAATAGTATAAAGTAATGCTTTAATTAGTGTGTGGGTAAATAGTATAAAGTAATGCTTTAATTAGTGTGCGGGTAAATAGTATAAAGGAATGTTTTAATTAGTGTGCGAGTAAATAGTATAAAGTAATGCTTTAATTAGTGTGCGGGTAAATAGTATAAAGGAATGTTTTAATTAGTGTGCGAGTAAATAGTATAAAGTAATGCTTCAATTAGTGTGCGGGTAAATAGTATAAAGCAATGCTTTAATTAGTGTGCGAGTAAATAATATAAAGTAATGTTTTACTTAGTGTGCGGGTATATGGTATAAAGTAATGCTTTAATTTTTGTGCGGGTAAATAGTATAAAGGAATGTTTTAATTAGTGTGCGAGTAAATAGTATAAATTAATGCTTTAATTAGTGTGTGGGTAAATAGTATAAAGTAATGCTTTAATTGGTGTGCCGGTAAATAGTATAAAGTTATGCTTTTATTGGTATGCGGGTAAATAGTATAAAGAAATGCTTTAATTAGTGTGCGAGTAGATAGTATAAAGTAATGCTTTAATTAGTGTGCGGGTAAATAGTATAAAGGAATATTTTAATCAGTGCGCGAGTAAATAGTATTAAAAAATGCTTTAATTAGTGTGTGGGTAAATAGTATAAAGTAATGTTTTAATTAGGGTGCGAGTAAATAGTATAAAGTAATGCTTTAATTAGTGTGCGGGTAAATAGTATAAAGGAATGTTTTAATTAGTGTGCACGTAAATAGTATAAAGTAATGCTTTAATTAGTGTGCAGTTAAATAGTATAAAGGAATGTTTTAATAAGTGTGTAAGTAAATAGTGTAAAAGAATGTTTTAATTAGTGTGCGGGTAAATATTTTAAGGAATGTTTTAATTAGTGTGCGAGTAAATAGTATAAAGTAATGCTTTAATTAGTGTGTGGGTAAATAGTATAAAGTAATGCTTTAATTAGTGTGCGGGTAAATAGTATAAAGGAATGTTTTAATTAGTGTGCGGGTAAATACTATAAAGGAATGTTTTAATTAGTGTGCGAGTAAATAGTATAAAGTAATGCTTTAATTAGTGTGCAGGTAAATAGTAAAAAGTAATACTTTAATTAGTGTGTGGGTAAATAGTATAAAGGAATGTTTTAATTAGTGTGCGAGTAAATAGTATAAAGTAATGCTTTAGTTAGTGTGCGGGTAAATAGTATAAAGAATGTTTTAATTAGTGTGCGAGTAAATAGTATAAAGTAATGTTTTAATAAGTGTGTGGGTAAATAGTATAAAGCAATGCTTTAATTAGTGTGCGGGTAAATAGTATAAAGTAATACTTTAATTAGTGTGTGGGTAAATAGTATAAAGCAATGCTTTAATTAGTGTGCGAGAAAATAATATAAAGTAATGTTTTACTTAGTGTGCGGGTATATGGTATAAAGTAATGCTTTAATTCTTGTGCGGGTAAATAGTATAAAGGAATGTTTTAATTAGTGTGCGAGTAAATAGTATAAAGTCATGCTTTAATTGGTGTGCCGGTAAATAGTATAAAGTAATGCTTTAATTAGTATGCGGGTAAATAGTATAAAGTAATGCTTTAATTAGTGTGCGAGTAAATAGTATAAAGGAATGTTTTAATTAGTGTGCGGGTATATAGTATAAAGTAATGTTTTAATTAGTGTGTATAAAGTAAAGTTTACTTTATGCACAAATAAGTAGAATAAAGTAAAGTTTTACTTAAAGTGGCATGAGCTGCCAAATTTCACACTTTTTTCAAAATTTCTGATCGCCACGACAGTAAGAGGCTTTGAACGCCATCGAAAAACTAACTGATTGGCGTTGGAATGAAGAAAATCTATACAGTACATGTATGTGGCCTGTACGAACCGAAACAGTGTTCGAAAAGTAAACAAAATTTAAATAACCGGGACGACCATTCATTCATTCTAAGCCAAAGTTAGTTCAAAACAATACTTTATCCTACATTCTCGACACTACAAGCACTAGAAAGCTTCTGAATCATACGTCTCGGGAAAAATAACCAACAATTTCTACATTCGGTTTTAGCATTAAAATATCAACATTTTGGCAGCTCATGCCACTTTAATGCACGAAAAAGACAACATAAAATATTATTAATTGACTTTCAATGTTATTGGCAAAATACGGAGAAAGGGTCACACTCATACTAGGCTTACCTGGGCTAATACGAACAAACTAGGCTAATACGAACAAACAAGGACAATACGGACTTAACCAGTACGAGATCGAACATGGCGACCGTTTCATTGCTATCACTTCAAAATCTCAACGCCATTTTTCTGGAAATCATCATCAGAAAAAAAGAAAATAGCCAATGTACAGTTAAAGAGAAACAAATATTCCGCCCATGTCATTACATAAATTAAAAATTGCATTATAATAATTTGTAAAAATAAAGAAATATTTTCCCATGTTTTGTGTACAAAAGGGGACAATGCTGCACCCAGCTCGCTTTATATCGCTACACGAAAAAAAATAATAGTCAACTTTTCTTGCGAATGTGTCTATAAAAACACTATTTTTTATAAATAATTTAAATATTTTATGAAAAATACCATTGATATCAAATTATATTCCCTATTGGCATTGCTCGGACCAATACGGCTTTTTTTGGACCTGCAACAATGCCGATAGAGAACAAAGCTTATACGAATTTGATCCGCCTGCTGATATTACCCGGCCGCTAAGCTTTTCGGGTAATAACTTGCGCAGTCAATTAATAAAACGTTATATTATCTGGGAGTAGAGTCAATAATTGTTTTGTTATAATCGAAAAATGTAGGATTTTGATAAATTCCCATTTCCCAGTGCTTGGCTCTTGTCAAAGCTTAGCAGACGCCATGTTTAGATAAGGTAAACAATAGCTACACCCTGATTGGCTCGTAGGTGTGAAAGTGAAATTAAACAGATGTCCTATCATTGGTTAATAATCATTCAGTTTCAACAGAATCTTAGGCCGAGTTCTATTATCCATTCGGCGAACGCCGAACACGGAAAACTGTAGACCAAACAATTTTCTTGGGTGGGGAATTTCTGTATCACGTGACCGATTTATCCGCGCCAAGTTATCAGGTCGAGTTAGATTATGTGGTCGGCGTACGCCGAGGGTAATATCTGACGTAAGCAAAATCAGTTTGGTCTTCAGTGATAAAATCGAACGTGCAGGCACTAACGGAAGTAAGAAACGTCATGGTTGCCACGACTACTTGTTTATCTGCATATGAATAACATTGGCGCCATCTTGAAATCCAAGTGCACCCTGGCTACTTGGGGATTACGTGGCGCGGATAAATTGGTCACGTGATACACAAATTCCCCGCCTAAGAAAGTCGTTCGATTTACAGTTTCCCGTCTTCCGCGTACGCCGAATGCATAATCGAACTCGACCGCCGCATCAGTACACAATTTTCCATTTGCCGTAATGTTAACGTTTGGCTCTGTCACTCGGTTAGAAACATTCGCCCAGCTAATGCGCTTCTTTGGACCACCTACTGTGAATGGGGAGTACGCGCTCTCCATTGAGGACGAAGGAATCAAGCCAACTCGCATACAAAGCATGATTTATTTATTGCCGGGCCAAGTAAGTTTAACTTATACTTGATTTTCTGGTGTGTTGACCGTTTAAGAAAATTTTTTCTTGCTTGTGTCCATTTAACAGGGGGCCTGAGGACTGGTGCAATCGTTGGTGTTGTTTTGGGGGTTTTGGCTGGCGTGAGCCTTTTAAGTGTTTCTATTGGCTGTTATGTCGTCAGGTCAAAATCGAAGAAAAGCAGGGGAACAGTTGTAGCCGTTGGGAGGCAAAATGGTATGTTAAACAAAAGTTTACATTTTTTGTTATGTGTAAACCGTTTATATTCCTAGATAGCTGTGAAATTCGTATTTCTGAATTAAATTTGACTGCGGTGCAAAGCATTATTCAACCAGTCTGAATTAAATGGATCTGACCAATGAACTATATAAGTGGAATGGACACGTCTCATTGGCCAGTTTGGATCTGACTTTGTAATTAGCGCCATTGCTGAGTGATGAGCACGTGTATAACCCATCTGGATAAATATTGCACCATCTCTTAGTAATGGCGGTGCTCGATCAAATACTACGTGACCTCCATTTCACGTATATAGTTCAGTGGACCTTTACACCGGAACATTAACTACGAGATATATTATAACCTCCCTAACAATAAATTCAAAATTCACATGTGTATCTGACAAGTAATCCCTAACCAGCACTTGTATAAAGTAACGTTGAAAAATCAGAGAAGGCCTGTATAAAGATGCAGAACATCATGATTTAGGCCTAGTGTCTGTACGTCCGTCGGTAACACTTCATGCTCTCATCCCCGTGTACACTTTGCATTCTTTAGCAAACTAAAGGTCAGTTTTTTTAGTATTAAGCTAATTGGAAATGTTAAATTTCAATATCTTTGACGTATCGCTACAGTTATCGTCAATTTATATATGTTTGATTACAGTGGCCCTTGCAACAACAGGTGTTGGGAGCCCTGTATATCCGTACAGCTCTCCGCCTGAATCTCTGGCCGTACATCCGGGATACCCCATGCCAGTTAGTCAACCAGGTTACCTGGTACAGAACCCGCAGCATGCTGGTCCAACGGCTTACCCAATGTCGTTTCCTCCACCGTCTTACACAGCTACAATGGCGGCGGCAAGTCAACCGGCACAAGACTCCAAACATTAAATTTATCACAACTGAATGTACCGAAATGGGAAGACAGAGCTCAGACTGTATGCACAGAATTTACGATAACTCTGAATATCAAATCAAGAGAGCAATTGCCTGGATTTTTTAAAATTATAAATTGGTGGATGTTTAACGCCACACGCAAGATAATTTCACTTGTATCATGGTTGCGGCGTTTTTCTTTTGATGAGCAGTCTTCGACAAATCCGATACCCAGTGGACAGAGAGTGGGCGCGACTTAAGCGTTGAATAACTTCCCGATTTTGAAAGTTGTTGTATGGCTCTCTTGACTGGGTATCAGAGAGTAAACACGTGCTAGCAGCTTGTAATTCTCTCATCTGCTATATAAATGAATAAATTTTGTTGTTTGTCATTGACTTTGATAACGATGTAAGAACTACATCGAAACGTCGTCACCCAATAAACCAAGAAGTTGTTATCCATAAGTAATTCTTCACCTTATTGTTAACCTTTTAACTTCTAAATGCCATTGAAAGATTTAAAATTTAAATAACCTAGACGACCATTCATTGTAAGCCAAAGTTAGTTAAAGCAATACTTTATCGTACATTCTCGAGACTAAATGCTCTAAAAAAGCTTCTGAATAATACGTCTTGAGAAAAATAGCCGATAATTTCAACATTCTATTTCAACGTCAAAATATCAACATTTTGGCAGCTCATGCCACTTTAAGGTAATGATTAAATGTAACAATTAAAAGTAATTAGATGGTTTTAGAAATCTGTACGGGTCGCTCAGTTGTTCGTTGAAATATGCAAAACCAAGTGATCCAAATATGTGATAGAGAAATAAATGAAAGCTTTTTTTATAACGTTGTCTAAAAATAATTTTCCTATTATTATTCATGTATATAGTGAACCATTTAAGATATTTTCAAATCGACAGTAATAAAGTTTTCGTTCAATTTCATTACAAAGTTTTTATTTTTTCAGTTAACTGTTTTTAATACAGTCCAGTAGATTTACTTATAACAATACAATCTTTCAGTTAACAAAATACAGCAAACTATAGACTATGTTGAACTATTTATTTCTAAGACGAAGGAGCAAATTAGTAACTTGTTTATTTATAAAATGGCGGTCTTTTACCAGGGACGTATAGTTTGCTCACTGGGTATCCAATTTGCAAGCACATTGTGGAACGCTGGCTGCGGAGAGTAACATGGGCGAGAAGATGCGATCCTGTCGTTTCTCTGTATCTGTTTTATTATTTTTTTTATGTAAATTAGGCCTATATTAAAACCCATTTGAATCGACTTGGAAATATACCCAATGCTACTATGTTGGAATAGACGCTGTCTGCTGATATAACGTGCTGGTAACTCAGTAACCATATTTGAAATAGTTGCCGGATACAATCAGAACACGATGTTTTTCTTGGGACACAATAGCCCGCTTTACTCCCCACTAAACCTATCAACGTCTTGCTACGAGTGAAATAATCTCGAATGTGCCTTAAACATCACCAATCAACAAATACATCAATTAGCAACTCCGTGCTACTTATACATGTTCTTTTCTAGTCGATAGATGACATTCCCCAACGAACTACGCTTAAATACAAAAGTAATCAGAAAAGTTGACCATGTAAAAATAAAAATATAACATTTTATTAAGGACGAAAAATACATTTCAAATGTGAAAAACATGTACGTGGATTAAATGATTTGGTCGATGATAAAGAGAATTCAAAGGCCTAGCTTGAAAATGTAAAGGTCATCAACGTCTTTAAACATTGCAGGATGTAAACAATGCAAGAACATAAATTAAATTTCAAAACTGTCAGTCATTACCGGTACACGTTCTTTCCATAAAACACATCTCAAAAACAAGTTACCAAAAAAAAGTGTTCAGGTCATCGTTTAAGTAGTTTTCTTTACAATGCCGGTTTTTGATCGAACCATTCGCCATAGATTTCTTCTAAGTTCATGAAACTGTTGCACCGCCTGTTTTATCATTTCTCGGTGAAGACTTTTCTTGCTTTGGGTGTTCCTTTTAAGGGGAGTAACTCTGTCTCGTTGTCTCTCTTCACCTCCTGGGCTCGGTGCTACCGAACAAGGGATTGCAGTAGACTGTGGGCCTATATTAGGCGCAACAGTTACTTCTAGAAAGAATAAAAAAATAAGGTCTTCAATTGTTTTTTTTTTTAAAGTTGAATTTTGTTTTCCACAATAAATGTAATATCATTGTATAATTCACACTTTTCAAACAAATATGACGAGGCCAAGTAAGTAAAAAGGAAAGAGACACATGGGTGCGGCTAACATGGCGGTAATAAGTATATTGTATTGCCCTTGTATGGCGCCGTAATGAATTAGTGACACTATCCAGAAGTAAAATTACTGATTGAAAATGATTAACAGGAAAGATTAAACTATTGTATTTACATCCAACGCCATAGTAACATACCTTGACGTGAGCGGAAAGACGCCCTTTTGGATTGGCCAGTCCCTTTATCTATTCCAGTCTCGACTTTCTTTTCAAACTGTTCAAGTTCACGTCGGATGACTTCCTCAAAAACAGAATGTTCCGAGACCCCTCGAGATAGTACTTCGGCAAATTCCGCTCTGGCTTGGGTTTTCAAAGGCTTTCCTTGTGGAGTCTGGATTGGTTCTGAAGACACTTTTAAGAAGAAAAACATTAATATGTAAATAATGTATTCTAAGCAAAGTGAATCAAACAGATCTCTATATAATTGTACCTTTTCCAGAGTCATTGCCGAAGAAGTTTTAAACTTGCCCCACCCCTTGTCACTATGTGATATAATTGTTCCTTAGTCATTTTTGCCATTTGGAAGATATCACCTGCATTTATGTTACAGTCTTCTGAACACTTGATATTTCTCTGGCAGTTTTTTTTTTCATTTTATTCTATTTCACTCCAAGAAAAGCATGCAAAACTTGAACAATAAGCTGCTTTCGAGTTTGGCTATAATCACGCGAGACCGGAGTTTAGGGGTATAACTTTCACTGACCAGTCGTTCATTCAACATCAGCGTTCACGGGGATCAGCAATTACCGTGTCGTTTTGTCTTTGATTCTTTATTTCAAAATCAGTTCTTTCGTCCATTTCTTTTTTGTGTGTGGAACACATCAAGATACATGTATTTGGGAAGCTAACAGTGGTGGTTTTACCAGTTGGCAGGCTATAAAAATATTTATATCTTGTAGATACGCTTCGATGTTGTCAAAAACCAACGATAAAGAACACAACTACGACGTCTTATTTTTATGCCAGAAATATTTCGATTTTTATCGGTCAAAAAAAGAGTATCTAATGACTTTGTACATGTATATATCTTGATATGTCTTTGAAAAAGACTTTGGAACAAAATATGGATTGTTAGCTGAGAATAACAGATAAAACCACAGAGTAACAGTCGATCTCCATAAGCACTAATTTTAATCGGACAGCCGTTTGGAGAAACACTAGTCTCGTGTGATCTCGTGGGACTTCAACCAAACTCAAAAGGGGCTGATTGTATTCGCACTTAAATCGAAATAAAAACGGGGCGGCAATAAAGGTAGTGGGGTATAGCGATTAATTACAAATTCAGACGAAAAAAACAATTTGGTTTGTTACAAAGTTCTTTGTACCGTTAATATATAGAGTAGTTGTGAACTTAAAAGAAAGTCGACGATCGGTTGAAACCTTATTTCAAGATTTAGGTTAGTATACCTTCAGGACGGTCGCCCTGTTCTCTTGGTATTTGACGGGTAATATATCGTCTAAAAACTCTAATGAAGTTTTCTGTTTTTATCCTGCCAATAATCCTGTCATGGCAGAATCCTGTAGGAACAACTTTTACGATCCATTCTTCAAAATTCTTACATTTAGTATCGGTAGGGGGTTCAGCAAACACAACCTCTGTAAGTAATCCAATGTTCAAATTTAATAATATATTTTTTAGTTTAATGAAATTTAGTATTAATATGTATGAAAAATTAATATATATCATATATTTATGAACACTAAAAACACAGGCACAGTGAAAATATTCTTGTCTAAAATAACCATGGAGACAAAGTTTCTAATAGTTTAACTTTGATTTACAAATGTCATATCATGTAATCTCCGTCTTTTCGTTCTTGAAAGCCCTGTTTATCATCTAAAATTGGTAAACATTTCACGTAGGTCTATAATAAGAACAATTTTTTACAAAACAATAACTGAGCTACCTTTTCGTCCAGATGAAACACACAGTTGTCTTTCCAACTCAAATTGTCTCTCTGCCTTTACGATCTCTCTCCGAATGATCTCTTGGTGAATGAAATGTTTGGGAACACCTTGTCGGATTAGTTCTTTAAATTCAGCTGCCTCAGCAGGACTTATATAAACTCGGGCTAACATCTTTTCAAACTGTAAATATAGCACAAATAGAATATTTACAATGCTTGTTTATATTTATGATCACTAAAACACACGAGCACAGGGAAAATCTTCTTGTCTAAAATAACCATGGAGACAAGTTTCTAATTGTGTTAAAAAGGTATATCATTTAGACCTTTACACCCCATAAATTGTTGTAACAAACCCAACCTATGATATTTCATTAGGTTGACGACTGACAGGAGCTTAGCTTTGGTCAGTAGAATTTTCTGGAATACTTTTGTAACACATTGACAATGGTTACGCATCTTAACTATGGCAAGAGCATCGGTGGACTGAGATTGAACCCCATAACTTTTGCAAGGTTATAAACTCTATGTAGGTATAGTTTTTGTGGAATCGGTAAATAACACTTGAAATAAAAGTATCGACAAACATAAATAAATATTCAAATGAGCCATAGGCCTACACTTTTACAATAGGTCTTAAACCTACATATAGAGTTTTAACGATGGTTAGTTTCGTTTATTTGGAATAAGAATGTAAGAGAGAAGATAAAAGTATTGTCAAACCTAACTGACTCACCTTGGATGTGGATTATCTGGATTCAACTTGTGAATTTTCCTCACAGAATTGGATTACAAAGTTACCAATGCTTTTGGTCTAACTCGTGCAAAACGGGCTTGAAGTCGCTATGTATATGATTATGACGTTTGCAACATGGATACCATACGTCACCATTAGGGTTTAACGTTAAAACGTCATTAATTATTACAACGTTACAAAAAGATTTTCCATAGACGTTATAGATTTTACGTAATACGCCATCGGACGGAAAAACATAACGCCATGTAGATGAGTCTTCGAAGATCACGAGTGAAACTCTGCCGGTGGCGTAATCTTTGGAAAATCAGAAAAAAAAAATGTGTGATTTAGGTGCCTACAACATGGTTAACCGGTGTGCACACATTTTTTTTTAGATATATGTTCAATACATTATTAACAGTTACATGAAACATTGTCTTTGCGTTCTTGAGAAGAGATGTGGAGCTGATAACGTGGAGCGGAAGAAAAAATTGCAAAGTCTGCAAAAACGGGCCTACATGGTTGAAACATACTTTCAATAGGTGTATATATCATTTTACGCATGGATGAAAATTATGTCCATTTTTGTGTACATTTCCATTTTCAAAATTCCATCCTATGCTAGAGGAATTTCTCAAGCTTTGTTTATCTGTCCTTGAGACATAATCGTCAAGATGATTTTAATTTTGCATGAAAGAAACCGTAGCTTCTTTCAACTGTTTCTAAAACCTCTAATTTACTATGCTACAGGATCACGGAGATTCTAACCCGTGGATCTAAGAAACTCTAACGGAGAACTCTTTGCCATGGAGAGTCTTTTCTTTATTAACGATGTCGGTCTTTTGAAAGTACAAAGTAGGAGTGGCGTCTCAACCGCGCAGAGCGCATTTATCTCATCGGCTTATAAGTGTAAATTCTTTGTGTAAGTTGTCACCTGGGCTTCAAAAGACATATAACTGAGATGATATCCCCCATGCAACCAGTCTGTATTAATTACGGATCTTACTTAGACAGACTTCAGTGGGTAAACTCTAGTGGACGGAAATCAGACGAGGCGAGGGAAGCACAAACGTCACTGCTGGACAGGAAAGCAGACCGACTGAAACTGCATCTTAACAGAATATACAGCGTGGATGGTGAACTTTACTGATCATAGATTTTCTAGTCAGGTAAATATTTATCTTTCTTCCATCAATTTTCCATATTTAAAAAAAATTAACACAGTTTATTCTACGACGGATCTACATGTATAAGTGAGATACTGACAAGGCGCTAATGTATAGCGTCTCGAGTTTCCTCCGAACATATATATACTCACAATAACTTCCTCGCCCATTTAACCGCTTTATTAATAAACAAAGATGAATTTGAGGCAAGAAAAACAAACAACCCACCATTCCAACTGCCCGAGATATTGTTTACTTATTAGGTATGCGAGTTCATATTCAAGAAGAAATGTTTTGTTTTTGTGTTGTTTTTTTTGTCTTTTTAAAAGTGTGTGTGCATAATGGTATGTATATGATATATGACTATATATAGCCATTATAGGTAGAATAAGATAAAATGCGTTTGTATAGTTCAAATAAAACACGTCAAGCCTTCTCAGAAATCTATTAAATACGATAGACTATATCAATTCTTCGGACTAATAAACCTCAGCCACTTGTTTCAGTAATATTGTAAGAAGCCGAGATAAGATAAATCAATAGTAACTGACACATGGATTAACAACTTGTTCAAGGCAACTTTCAAATTTTTTTTTGAAAGGTTGTTTTAAAATAATTATTTCCAAGCTGTGTCCTCAGAAGGTCCGATTATGAGGGGTCATACAAAGGAAGGGGTATTCAACCGCTTTTCATTGTGAAGGGTTTTTTTACACCACTTTAAATTCCTATAAATATCAGCTAAGACAACTGCCCTAGAATAATTATTGACACAATGTGCAAAATCTCTATTGGAGATAGGTTTTGGGATGGGATGAAGTAAAGAACTTAACTGAGTTAAGACAAATCAGATTCAGGGAGCCTGAGGTTGCTTTAAGTTAACAACATTGGTACCTACACTGTAACCGTTTACCGTCAATTCTACAGTAGAATATTTTAAAATTAACGGTAAATTGCCGTTTTATACTTCACTGGAAGCTTTACGGTCGTGTACCGTAAAATAACTTTGAGACAGAGTTGTCGTTTCCGAGCTAACGAGATCTGATCTCCTCGGTTGTTTCCGTGAAGGATTCGTCCAAAATACGTCATAGCGGGTCAAAGGGCGCGAAAAAACGGAAGTGCGCATGCGCACATCGAAGCGCTAGTAAGGCATGGGAATGTGGCCACCAACATTACATATAGATAGTTAGTCTAGGGGTTAAAGGATACGGTTATGGCTAGTGCGCAGCTCCTGTATGGGAGGTTAGAGGTTCGAATCCCGCCGTAGGCGATTTAATAAAAGACATACATTGTCACTATAGGCTAAGATAGTTCATTTAACATAGCTGTGAAAATAGAGATACCTGCCCTAAGGGAGGGTATGAAGAGATTTTTCATCAGCATTTTTTCGAATAAATAGATGTTTGTCAGCTTGCAGAAGTAGTCAGTTTTACTATTTCGTTGGGGTACATAACATTTGAAAATCTACATTAACAGATCCATTCTGGGATTGAAGACCTGCTGATTTCATACTGTTTTTTCACATTCACTGATTAGGAATGTGGCTAGTTGGACTGGTTAGTTCAGTGTCATTATCAAGCGACAGGCTGGGTAATATCAATGGAATCCAGTTGTGTCCACTGGAAGCAGTCCTGTCTCAAGGAAAATTTATATCTTACAATATCATGTAATGTGCCACACACAAGGTTGTGGGGGTATTACTCATAGTTCCCTGGTTTCCCCCAATTTTCAATATAATGCCGTCCTTTTTACGATAACAATACCGTGCGTTTACGGTATTCAGACGTAGTTTTACAAACATACTGTAAAAAATACGGTATATCGTAACTTATGATTTTACGGTCTACCCTTATTTTTACGGTAGAAAGCTGCCAGTATTCTACCGTAAAATTTACGGGTTACATTTTACAGTGTAGGGTAATTAGGGTCGCACATGCCCTGCCCCATGTTTAGTTTAAACTCAATTTCTCAGTGGGATATAGAAGCAATTTGCTGTATCTTAAGTCCTGAAAATTCTATCAAAGTATACTCTAAATTTGCATTTTTCGACAACTCTCTTACTCTTGGAAGCAGCATTGGATTTACATTGTGTGTGACAGAACGTTCACTGACTGACAAAATAGATGACGACATGTCTCTACAAAGTAGATCAGCAAGTTGAAGCAGGTTTTCATGGCCACTGTCATCATATTTCTCTTTTGGGTTTCCTGAATGTTTTTTATTCAATTGTAGGCTATCCTTAGAGCTATATGATGATATGTTTGAAAGTTGTATGGAATATAACGATAACACAAGCTGGTTGGATTTTGTCCGACAGGAATTACTCTCCAACGGAATGGGATATCATTGGTTTCAACAACGTGTGCAGGGGCGGCGGAACGTTTTTCGTATTGGGGGGGGGGGGGGGGGGGGCGCAACTATCCAAGCACAACAGGCGAGGTCCAGGGGCCGCCTAGGCTCCTTGAAGCTCTGAAACAGGAGAAGGCCATACATGCGTTCTGGGCCATTTTCAGGGCCCAATAGGTGAAATTTGATGCAAAGATTTTTGCCTTGTGAAGTTTGAAATCTACTCGCTTTAAAAGAAAAAAAATCTGTTATAGGCCATTGCGCTGGATATTTTAGGGATCTGTAACAACTGACGTAGTAGACAATGTACGCACCCAAAAAACTTTCAAGGCTTTCAGATAATAGGTATACTCTTACTCAGTATCGTAGCCAGGAATCTGCCGACAGGTGGGCCACAATGACAGCACTATCAAGCGAGACTCCAGGGGCCTGCAGTCCCCGACAACTCCAAAGTTCGAGATTGCCAGGCCATTTCTGGCATTAAAAAGTTGAAATTACAAAAAGAAATTGTGAAATTTACAGTAGTCCATATTGTGATAAGGCGATCAACTAACAAAATAATCTTACAGCAAGACAGTTTGAGCTGTTGGGCGTAGTTGGGGAAAAAAGTTTGATTACGTGGGAGACAAAATCCCAGCACAATCACGCGAAGGGCCATGGGCTGCCTAAGCCCGGAGAGCTCGAGGGTACTAAATCGCCGACATCTGTCTAAGCCATTTCTGGTATATAATGATATAGATTTTTCTCAGAAGCGATCAGAATATGGACTGTCACAAAACAACCCAACATCAAAACAGATTGAGTGGTTGGGCGAGGTTTTGTTCTTTAAATTCTCAGAAACTGTATATTTATTGTATTAATCTAAGATTTGAGGCGAAGCCGCTAAAAAAAAATTCGGTGTTTCTAAACCCCAGTTTTCAACTGTTTCTGCCCTTTAATCACTTGACTGTCCTTAACTAGTGTGTTTGAAAACTCCATAATTCTTTTATTAGGCCAATTATTGGAGGGGGGGGGGGGCAAAGATAGGTCTGGCCCCCCTACTTTGATTATTAGTGTGTTCTTGGTACTTTTGAAGCCGATTCCGAACACAGTTGAAGTTTCGTATCCCCATGTGCCCGTATGTCCATAAATGTATATGTAATGACAAATTATTAAGGCATCACCACGAAGTAAGTTTAATTAATTAGTGTCCTTTAGAAAGTGGGTATAACAGTATTCTCGTTATTTTGGGAAAATATGGTAGAAATTCCTCTGGGACCTGGGTTCGATTCCCGTTTCGGGCGTCACCCAAAAATCGGTAGAGGGATTTCTACCATATTTTCAAGAAAGTGTAATCCAAAATAACGAGAATACGAAGTAAGTTGTTTGTGAAAAACGCGAGCTTTCGACACCTATACCGGTGTCTTATCAAGTGTAATACACTTCAAAAAGGAATTGGTGTGAGAAAACGGTAGGCCTATAAAGACATGTTCCTTATCTATGTGCTATAATATTCTGAACAAGCAGCATGAACCTGGATTTTCTATTAATGGTGATATTGTAAATCTGTTCAGAAGCCATATAACCTCATGATAACTTACATCCCCTTAATAGCATTATATAGAAAACCATGCCGTGAGACTTCCTACTTAAGTAATGTACATATCGTCTTATTATTGGATTTCTAAGGTAATTGAGTTTTCTGGGAATCAATATGATATATCGGGTGGGCAAATAAGGAAACAAAACAAGTTATTTATTTTTAAAAATGTTTTTGGAAAGTCATTTCCTCCCGGGAAGATCGTTAAATAATCTTGAGTGCGGCACATCAATCAATCAATCTAATATATTCCCTTTCTTGCCGTTTTGCCTAATTACCATAATTATATGCATAATTTCCGAGAAATGACATACACGCATACTAACATGACGCATACATAGGCGGATCCAGGGGGGGGGGTCCAGGGGGTCAGGACCCCCCTTTTTGTTGAGCAAAAATAAAAATATAAAAAAGAGATCAAAAAAAGAAAGTAGAGAAGAAAGGATTTAACACAGAATCATCTTTAGTTTGACGGTAACCATGGTGATATGTTTCTTCTTTGTCCGTGTTGCAATGTTAAGCAACGTGTTGCATGGCTCTAACATTGAACAAGCTGGATTCAGTGATCATCTCGTCCTAAAAAATAATTTCATACCTGATAATCCTATTTTCGATTATAAACACTGAAATGATGGCCTTGGCGTTGACTGGGGCAGTATAAACGAGTCGTATAGCTAAAAAATTATCTGACACGAATATGGCACTCGAAAATAGAAAACAAAACTAAATACATCGTTCTTTGTGTAGACATATCTTCGGTCATGAAGAGCCTCATAGCTTCATCAAATTTGACGGATCGTCGACAATTTATATACAAGATATCTCTGAGAAAGTGTCTTTAGTACCGCAACTTTCAAGAAAAAATAACGAAAGTCATGGACATTTTTTGTAGGATGGTTTCAAGAGCCTAAGGGGGCCGTGGACCCACGTCTGTGTATAAGCCTACTGGGTTTAAAACTACGCACGGACCCTTTTATGTAGCACGGTAGTTTTCTCATATAATTGCCCAAATCAGTACAAAACAAACCGTGGGCGCTACCCCTGCTTGTCTTATTAAGTTGTATTAAAGAATTAAGGAAAGAAAAATCCAGAAGTTATGTCTTATTAAGTTATTTTTAAGAATTAAGGAAAGAAAAATCCAGAAGTTATTTACTTGCAGAACAGCCTTAAAACGTTTCTCAGGCAATCTAGAATCCCTGAGTTTCCGGGGCCTATGCGGCCCCTGGGCCCTGCGTCGGGATAGTCATCCTCTCCTTCATGCTTCAAAAACGTCACAAGGCTTCACTTATAACTAGGGAACATAGCGAGTTTACTGTTATTTTTTTATATTTAGGGAAAGCAAAATCCGGAAACTATTAACAATTTTACTAGCAGAACAGCCTCAGAACGCTTCTCGGACAATTAAGAACCCCAGAGCTCCCGGGGTCATCAAAACGAAAATGGAAATTGATGGTTCTCATGAAAAACAATTAAGCGTTACATAGATTCAAAATTAATAACGCATCTCCAATATACAAATATATATCGACCCATGCCGTAAATGCTATAACTCTATATGGAACGTGGATAGAGGAAACTCTTGACTTGTTTCCCATTCATTATCTTGAATTTATTACACAATCAACAGAGATCGGGTGGTACCGTGAAGGAAAGACAACAGTCCTATGGAATTACACCGATAACATGAACATCGGGCCATTGACAGTTTAGACAATGACTGTCGCCAATTCACATTAGTGCTGAGAAGTCATTTAATCAAAACTTTTGTCGAAATTACTCTCTCTCTCTACTCTGAACTGGCGTGGCTTGAAAACGTTAGCCATTTCCTCGCCATTTCCCGGATATGCATATTCGATTTTGTTCCTATCATCCGTCATGCATGTTTGTTTCGTTTTGCGATGTTAAACTCCGATCTTATTATATAGTAATTTGGATATCTGCACGACAACGCGAAGGTCAAAGGGAATCAAGGTACATTTAATTATATTATTTTAATTACAGTTTAACATTCTTTCATTTTAAAAATAATAGCGGTTTCTGGTTTTCTTCTTACCACTCCATCTACAATCCTTGGTCTTCGTCCGGAATAATTTTTGAGTAGCGTATTTAGCTAATTGAGCGGATATAGCAACCGAGGCCAAATCACTTATTTCATACATTGTCATCAGTTCCATTTCATTACAAAGTTTTCATTTTTTCAGTTAACTGTTTTTAAAACAGTCCAGTAGATTGGAAGCATGTCTCATTGGCCCCCCGTCTCAATAGTCCCTCGTCTCATTGGTCCCCCGTCTCAATAGTCCCCCGTCTCATTAGACAATGAGACGGAAGACCATTGAGAAACCAATGAGACGGGAGACCAATGAGACTGGGGACCATTGAGAAACCAATGAGACGGGGGACCAATGAGACGGGGGACCAATGGGACGGCGGACCAATGAGACGGGGGATCATTGAGACGGGGGACTATTGAAAGACCAATGAGACGGGGGACTATTGAGACGGGGGATCAATGAGACGGGGAACTATTGAGCGGACCCCCAATAGATTTACTTGTAACAATACAAACTATGGACTATGTTGAACTATTTATTTATAAGACGAAAGAGCAAATTAGTAACTTTTTTATTTATAAAATGGCGGTCTTTTTACCAGAGACGTATAGTTGGCTCACTGGGTATCCAATTTGCAAGCACATTGTGGAACGCTGGCTGCGAAGAAAAAACATGCGCGAGAAGATGCGATCCTGTCATTTCTCTGTATCTTTTTTATTATTTTTTTATGTAAATTAGGCCTATATTAAAACCCATTTGAATCGACTTGGAAATATACCCAATGCTACTATGTTGGCATAGACGCTGTCTGCTGATATAACGTGCTGGTAACTCAGTAACCATATTTGAAATAGTTGCCGGATACAATCAGAACACAATGTTTTTCTTGGGACACAATAGCCCGCTTTACTCCCCACTAAACCTATCAACGTCGTGCTACGAGTGAAATAATCTCGAGTGTGCCTTAAACATCACCAATCAACAAATACATCAATTAGCAACTCCGTGCTACTTATACATGTTTTTTTCTAGTCGATAGATGACATTCCCCAACGAACTACGCTTAAATACAAAAACAATCAGAAAAGTTTACCATGTAAAAATACAAATATAACATTTTATTAAGGACAAAAAATACATTTCAAATGTGATAAACATGTACGTGGATTAAATGATTTGGTTGATGATAAAGAGAATTCAAAGGCCTAGCTTGAAAATGTAAAGGTCACCAACGTCTTTAAATATTGCAGGATGTAAACAATGCAAGAATATAAATTAAATTTCAAAACTGTCAGTCATTACACGTTCTTTCCATAAAACACATCTCAAAAACAAGTTACCAAAAAAAAGTGTTTAGGTCAACGTTTAAGTAGTTTTCTTCACAATGCCGGTTTTTGATCGAACCATTCGCCATAGTTTTCTTCTAAGTTCATGAAACTGTTGCACCGCCTGTTTTATCATTTCTCGGTTAAGACTTTTCTTGCTTTGGGTGTTCCTTTCAAGGGGAGTAACTCTGTCTCGTCTCTCTTCACCTCCTGGGCTCGGTGCTTCTGAACAAGGGATTGCAGTAGACTGTAGGCCGATATTACAGGGCGCAACAGTTACTTCTAGAAATAATAAAAAAATAAAAAGTGAATAGGTCTACTATTGTTTTAAAAAAGTTTGATTTTGTAATATCATTGTATAATCCACACTTTCCAAACAAATATGACGATGGCAAGTAAGTAAAAAGGAAAGAGACACATGGGTGCGGCTAACATGGCGGTAATGCGTATATTTTATTGCCCTTGTATGGCGCCGTGGTGAATTAGTGACACTATCCGCTTAAAAAAAACGACAGAAGTAAAATTACTGATTGAAAATGATTAACAGGAAAGATTAAACTATTGTATTTACATCCAACGTCATAGTAACATACCTTGACGTGAGCGGAAAGACGCCCTTTTGGATTGGCCAGTCCCTTTATCTATTCCAGTCTCGACTTTCTTTTCAAACTGTTCAAGTTCACGTCGGATGACTTCCTAAAAAACTGAATGTTCCGAGACTCCTCGAGATAGTACTTCGGCAAATTCCGCTCTGGCTTGGGTTTTCAAAGGCTTTCCTTGTGGAGTCTGGATTGGTTCTGAAGACACTTTTAAGAAGAAAAACATTAATATGTAAATAATGTATTCTAAGCAAAGTGAATCAAACAGATCTCTATATAATGGTATTTCTTTCCAGAGTCATTGTCGAAGAAGTTTTAAACTTGCCCCAACCCTTGTCACCATGTGATATAATTGTTCCTTAGCCATTTTTGCCATATTGAAAACATCACGGCTTTCCATCCCCTCCCTTTATCCGCTATCAGATCATCCATAGACAAAAAAATAAAACGATAATTGATTGTAGAAGCGAATTCTATCGAACGATGCTACTGGATTTCTGTTACAGTGTACTGAATAATTGATATTTCTCTGGCAATATTTTTTCATTTTATTCTATTTCACCACAAGAAAAGCATGCAAAACTTGAACAATAAGCTGCTTTCGAGATCACACGAGACCGGAGTTTAGGGTTATAACTGTAAACGCTGATGAACGACTGGTCAGTTCGTTCATTTAACACCAGCGTTTGCGGGGATCAGCAATTACCGTGTCGTTTTGTTTTTGATTCTTTATTTTCAAATCTTTTCTTTCATCATTTTTTTGTTTTGTAAAACATACCAAGATATATCGGAAGCCAGCAATTGCGTTTTTACTAGTTGACAGTATAAATATATTTATATCGCCCAGATACGCTTTAACGTTGTCAAAAACCAACGATGAAGATCACAACTACGACGTATAGACCTAGAAATATTATGATTTTTGTTGATAAAAAAAGAGGACCTAATACATGTATATATCTTGATATGTCTCAGAAAAAGACTTTGGTAAAAAGTATGGATTATAAGCTGAGAATCACAGATAAAACCACAGGGTAACAGTCGATCTCCATAAGCACTAATTTTAATCGGACAGCCGTTTGGAGAAACGCTAGTCTCGTGTGATCTCGTGGGACTTCGACCAAACTCAAAAGGGGCTGATTGCATTCGCACTTAAATCGAAATAAAAACGGGGCGGCAATAAAAGTAGTTGGGTATAACGGCAACCATTAGGTAAAATAATTTGGCTTGTTACAAAGTTCTTTGTACCGTTAATATATAGGTATATACCTTAAAAGAAAGTCGACGGTCGGTTGATTGATTGATTGGTTGATCTTTTGGTGTTTTACGCCGCGCTCAATATTATTTCACTAACATGGCGGCGTTGCCACTTTTATTGTGGGAGGAAACCGGGCTCTATGTCCGGAGGAAACCCACGACCTTTCGGTGGTAACTGGCAACCATCCCACATAGGTCGTTTGAGCGAAAAACCATTGAGAAAATTTTCCAATTTTTTTTTTTGGACGGAGTGGGATTCGAACCCGCGACCCATTGGCGGAAAGCTGCTCGGATTAAGCGTCCAACGCTCTACCTACTGAGGCATGGAGTCCCCTGAGGGTCGGTTGAAGCATTATATCAAGATTTAAGTCAGTACCTTTAGGACGGTCGCCCTGCTTTCTTGATATTTGAAGGGTAGTATATCGTCTAAAAACTCTCATGAAGTTTTCTGTTTTTATCCTTCCAATAATCCTGTCATGGCAGAATCCTGTAGGAACAACTTTTACGATCCATTCTTCAAAATTCTTACATTTAGTATCGGTAGGGGGTTCAGCAAACACAACCTCTGTAAGTAATCCAATGTTCAAAAAGTATAGTTTTAGTTTAAGGAACTTTGGTTTAAAACGGTGTATGAAATACAAATATATATTATATAATTTAACTTTGTTTTACAAATGCCATATCATACAATCCCCGTATTGTCGTTCTTGGAAGCCCCATTTATCATCTGAAATTGTATTACACATTGAAACCATGGAGTCACCTTAAAGTCAAAAGCAATCTTTTGTGTTGCATTCCATGTAGGTCTATAATAAGAACAATTTTTTACAAAACAATAACTGAGCTACCTTTTCGGCCAGATGAAACACACAGTTGTCTTTCCAACTCAATTTGTCTCTCTGCCTTTACGATTTCTCTCCGAATGATCTCTTGGTGAATGAAATGTTTAGGAACACCTTGTCGGAGTAGATCTTTAAATTCAGCTGCCTCAGCAGGACTTATATAAACTCGGGCTAACATCTTTTCAAACTGTAAATATAGCACAAATAGAATATTCACAATGCTTGTTTATATTTATGATCACTAAAACACACGAGCACAGGGAAAATCTTCTTGTCTAAAATAACCATGGAGACAAGTTTCTAATTGTGTTAAAAGGGTATATCATTTAGACCTTTACACCCCATAAATTGTTGTAACAAACACAACCTATGATATTTCATTAGGTTGACGACTGACAGGAGCTTAGCTTTGGTCAGTAGAATTTTCTGGAATCCTTTTGTAACACATTGACAATGGTTACGCATCTTAACTATGGCAAGAACATCGGTGGACTGAGATTGAACCCCATAACTTTTGCAAGGTTATAAAATCTATGTAGGTATAGTTCTGTTGAATCGGTAAATAACACTTGAAATAAAAGTATCAACAAACATAAATACATATTCAAATGAGCCATAGGCCTACACTTGTACAATAGGGAGTAAACCTACATATAGAGTTTTAACGATGGTTAGTTTCGTTTATTTGGAATAAGAATGGAAGAGAGAAGATAAAAGTATTGTCAAACCTAACTGACTCACCTTGGATGTGGATTATCTGGATTTAACTTGTAAATTTTCCTCACAGAATTGGAATTTAAAGTTACCAATGCTTTGGTCTAACTCGTGCAAAACGGGCTAGAAGTCGCTATGTAAATGATTATGACGTTTGCAACATGGATACTATACGTCACCATTAAGGCTTTGACGTTAAAACGTCATTAGTTATTGCAACGTTACAAAAAGCTTTTCCATAGACGTTATAGATTTTACGTAATACGCCATCGGACGGAAAAACATAACGCCATGTAGATGAGTCTTCGAAGATCACGAGTGAAACTCTGCCGGTGGCGTAATCTTTGGAAAATCAGAAAAAAATGTGTGATTTAGGCCCCTACAACATGGTTAACCGGTGTGCACACATTTTTTTTAGATATATGTTCAATACATTATTAACAGTTACATGATACATTGTCTTTGCGTTCTTGAGAAGAGATGTGGAGCTGACAACGTGGAGCGGAAGAAAAATTGCAAAGTCTGCAAAAACGGGCCTACATGGTTGAAACATACTTTCAATAGGTGTATATATCATTTTACGCATGGATGAAAATTATGTCCATTTTTGTGTACATTTCCATTTTCAAAATTCCATCCTATGCTAGAGGAATTTCTCAAGCTTTGTTTATCTGTCCTTGAAACATAAGCGCCAAGATCATTTTAATTTTGCATGAAAGAAACCGTAGCTTCTTTCAACTGTTTCTAAAACCTCTAATTTACTATGCTACAGGATCATGGAGATTCTAACCCTTAGATCGACGAAACTCTAACGGAGAACTCTTTGCCGTGGAGAATCTTTTCTTTATTAACGATGTCGGTCTTTTGAAAGTACAAAGTAAGAGTGACGTCTCAACCGCGCAGAGCGCATTTATCTCATCGGCTTATAAGTGTAAATTCTTTGTGCAAGTTGTCACCTGGGCTTCAAAAGACATATAACTGAGATTATATCCCCCATGCAACCAGTCTGTATTAATTACGGATCTTACTTAGACAGACCTCAGTGGGTAAACTCTAGTGGACGGAAATCAGACGAGGCGAGGGAAGCACAAACGTCACTGCTGGACAGGAAAGCAGACCGACTGAAACTGCATCTTAACAGAATATACAGCGTGGATGGTGAACTTTACTGATCATAGATTTTCTAGTCAGGTAAATATTTATCTTTCTTCCATCAATTTTCAATATTTAAAAAAAATTAACACAGTTTATTATACGACGGATCTACATGTATAAGTGAGATACTGACAAGGCTCTAACGTAACGTCTCGAGTTTCCTCCGATCATATATATACTCACAATCACTTCCTCGCCCATTTAACCGCTAATGAACAAAGATGAATTGGAGGCAAGAAAAACAAACAACCCATCATTCCAATTGTCCGAGATATTGTTTACTTATTTGGTATGCGAGTTCAGATTCAAGAAAAAATGTTGTTTTTTTGTTTTTTTTCAAAAGTGTGTGTGCATAATGGTATGTATATGACATATGACTATATATAGGTAGAATAAGATAAAATGCGTTTGTATAGTACAAATAAAACACGTCAAGCCTTCTCAGAAATCCATTAAATACGATAGACTATATCAATTCTTCGGACTAATGGCTATCAGTTCTGTTAACCTTACCAAGTTACCCTCAATTGAATAGCATGGTTATTTCTGATCGAAGGCGCAAATAGACACAATCTGACTAAAGTCGAAATGCTTAACGAAAAGAACGTCGTTTTCAATGAAAATCTCGACTTGAACGAGATACTGTCGCAATATCTTTAGGCACGTGAACAGTTCGATTTGTTCGCCATAAAACATCAGCCACTTGCTTCAGTAATATTGTAAAAAGCTGAAAGAAGATAAATCAATAGTAACTGACACATGGATTAACAACTTGTTCAAGGCAACTTTAATTTTTGAAAGATTGTTTTAAAATAATTATTTCCAATGTGTGTCCTCAGAAGGTCCGATTATGAGGGTTATTTACTGAGATCTACTTCAGGATCATACAAATAAGGAAGGAGTATTTCACGGCTTTTCATTGTGAAGGTTTTTTTTACACCGCTTTAAATTCCTATAAATATCAGCTAGGGCAACTGTCCTAGAAAAATTATTGACACAATGTGCAAAATCTCTATTGGAGATAGGTTTTGGGATGGGATGAAGTAAAAAACTTTACTGAGTTAAGACAAATCAGATTCAGGGAGCCTGAGGTTGCTTAAAGACACACTTGCCGCGAAAATCCAGAAGACTGTTTACATTAAAAACAGTGGACGGTTTTCTGTATTTTCCCCAGACAGAAAAAGCTAGAAACTTTGTATTTTTACCAGACGCCTGCCGAGTGCAAACCACAGACAAAAAGGCTTGAATGAGGGTAATCCAACACTTAAGTTAACCAACACTGATCGGTGTTGTTGTTGTAATCGAGCTTCGATTCATCGTTTGTTTTTCCCCGTCATTTATACATTCTAAACCTAATTGGACATTTATGTGTGCTATGTTTAATTTTAGTGGTTTTAGCTGTAGTCGTGCAAATTGGTCTTCTTAACAAATGTCAAACAGGCTACGGCGGCAAGTGGGCCTTTAGGTTAACAACATTGGTACCCAGGCGGAAATAAGGGTGGCACATGCCCTGTCCCATGTTTAGTTTAAGCTGAACAATTTCTGAAGGCAATGAGTATAGAAGCAATTTGCGGTATTCTGTCAATGGGTACTTTAAATTTGGATTTTTCGACAACTCCCTTCATCTTGGAAGCAGCATAGGAGTTGCATTGTGTATGTCAGAACCTTCACTGACTGACAGAATAGATGACGACATGTCTCTACAAAGTAGATCAGCAAGTTGAAGAAGATTTCCATAGCCAGTGTCATCATATTTCTCTTTTGGGTTTCCTGAATGTTTGGTTCGTTAGTTTCCTTGTGTGTGTTCTTGGTACTTTTGAAACCGATTCCGAAAACCGAAGTTTCGTATCTCCATGTGACCGTATTCTTTAATGTTCATAAATGTATATGTTATGACAAATGATTAAAAGGGCATGAGCTGCCAAAATGTTGATACAGAATGTTGAAATTATCGGCTATTTTTCCCAAGAAGTATGATTCAAAAGCTTTTGGGTGCTTCTAGTCTTGAGAATGTACGATAAAGTATTGTTTTGAACTAACTTTGACTTAGAATGAATGAATGGTCATCCCGGTTTAAATTTTGTGTACGAACACTATTCCGGTTCGTATAGGCCACATACTGTATGGATTTTCCTCATTCCAAAGAAAAATCATTTAGGTTTTCGATGGCCCTCAAAGCCTCTTACTGTCGTGACGATTAGAAATTATGAAAAAAGGGTGAATTTCGGCAGCTCATGCCACTTTAAAGGCACACTTGCCGCCGTAGCCTGTTTAAATTTGCTAAGAAAACCAATTTACATGAGCTTACTACGACTAATACCACTAAACTTAAACATAGGACACATAAAACATGTCTAGTTAGCTTTAGACTGTAAAAATGGGGTGAAAAACAAACGAAGAATCGAAGCCTGATTACAACAACAACGATCAGTGTCGGTCAACTTTCGTGTTGGATTACCCTCCTTTCAGGCCTTTGTATCTGTGGTTTACACTCAAACAATTATCAGCAGGCTTTTCCAGTCTGTATTTCTCAGATAAATAGGCCTACGTAAAATTACACTGTGCCGTTAGTTCACTCACTCGACTGAAACATAAAATCGCCAATAGGGGGCAGATCGGTTTGTTTACGTTCCGGGTACATTCAAATTTTCAAATTCAAATTAAAAATACAAAGTGACGTCCAAACTTTTAAATTTTGGTAAAAATAGAAAGTTCCTAACTTATATTGTCTGGGAAAAATATAGAATACGGTCTTTCTTTTTTAATGTAAACAATATTCCTGATTTTCGCGGCAAGTGTGCCTTTAAGGCATCACCACAAAGTAAGTTGTTGAGTATCTCCCTATGCCCTTATGCTTTAATGTTCATAAATGTTTATGTAGGCAAATATCGTTGTGCAAAAATTACGTAATAATATAATACACTTCATAAAGGAATTGGTGTGAGGAAACGGTCAGCTTATAAAGACATGTTCCTTATCTATGTTCTGTAATATGGTTAAACAGATTTATTGTCAACAAGGAGCATGAACCTGGATTGTCTATTAATGGTGATATTGTAAATCTGTTCAGAAGCCATATAACCTCATGAAAACTTACATCCCCTTAATAACATTATATATAGAAAACCATGCCGTGAGACTTCCTACTTAAGTAATGTACATATCGTCTTATTATTGGATTTCTAAGGTAATTAAGTTTTCTTGGAATCAATATGAGATATCGGATGGACAAATAAGGAAACAAAAACAAGTAATTTATTTTTAGAAATGTTTTTGGAAAGTCATTCCTCCCGGGAACATCGTTAAATAATCTTGAGTGCGGCACCTCAATCAGTCAATAAATCAATCTTATCATAATTTCCGAGAAATTCCATATACACGCATACTAACATGACGCATACATAGGCGGATCCAGGGGGGGGTCCAGGGGGTCAGGACCCCCCTTTTTGTTGAGCAAAAATAGAAAGATAAAAAAGAGATAAAAAAAAGTAGAGAAGAAAGGATTTAACACAGAATCAAAACGTACCAGTATGCAATCTAATGCAAAGTCTGCCAGTTTCATGTCATCTTTAGTTTGAAGGTAACCATGGTGATATGTTTCTTCTTTGTCCGTGTTGCAATGTTAAGCAACGTGTTACATGGCTCTAACATTGAACAAGCTGGATTCAGTGATCATCTCGTCCCAAAAAAGAATTTCATACCTGATAAACCTATTTTCGATTATAAACACTGAAATGATGGCCTTGGCTTTGACTGGGGCAGTATAAACGAGTCGTATAGCTAAAAAAATTATCTGACACGAATATGGCACTCGAACATAGAAAACAAAACTAAATACATCGTTCTTTGTTTAGACATATCTTCGGTCATGAAGAGCCTTATAGTTTCTTCAAATTTGACGGATCGTCGATAATTTATATACAAGATATTTCTGAGAAAGTGTCTTTAGTACCGCAACTTTCAAGAAAAAATAACGACATGGACATTTTTTTGTAGGATGGTTTCAAGAGTAAGGTGGCCGTGGACCCACGCCTGTATATAAGCCTACTGGGTTTAAAACTACGCACGGACCCTTTTATGTAGCACGGTAGTTTTATCATATAATTGCCCAAATCAGTACAAAACAAACCGTGGGCGCTACCCCTGCTTGTCTTATTAAGTTGTTTTAAAGAATTAAGGAAAGAAAAATCCAGCAGTTATTTACTTGCAGAACAGCCTCAAAACGTTTCTCAGGCAATCTAGAATCCCTGAGTTTCCGGGGCCTATTAATTAAGCGTTACATAGATTCAAAATTAATAACGCATCTCCAATATACAAATATATATCGACCCATGCCTTAAATACTATAACTCTATATGGAACGTGGATAGAGGAAACTCTTGACTTGTTTCCCATTCATTATCTTGGGTAAGTTTTCTCTAAGGAATTGTATAAGATTTGAATGCGTTAACTTTGTACAGCCTTGATAATACACGGTCAACGAAAGCAAAATGTGACGTTAGGTTATTTAATGGTTCTTAAAAATCGACTTTTCTAAGACCATACAAAACTTCTCTCTCCAAAAGAAATCAATTGTTGCCATTCCAATTTTTCCATACATGACAGTTATATTAATTAATTAATTTTTACCATTGCAATTTTGCTAATGCCACAGGTTAGTCGTTATATAAGAGAATTATCGGTGCCAAGACAGACAGTGCCATCTCACTATATAAAAACTCGGGATTTCTATTGACTCGGAGACGCAGCATCTTACAGTTCAAGTGAAGGGGAATTAGAATGGTGCTGTGAAGTCATTTAATCAAAACTTTTGTCGAAATTACTCTCTCTCTCTACTCTGAACTGGCGTGGCTTGAAAACGTTAGCCATTTCCTCGCCATTTCCCGGATATGCATATTCGATTTTGTTCCTATCATCCGTCATGCATGTTTGTTTCGTTTTGCGATGTTAAACTCCGATCTTATAGTAATTAGGATATCTGCACGACAACGCGAAGGTCAAAGGGAATCAAGGTACATTTAATTATATTATTTTAATTACAGTTTAACATTCTTTCATTTTAAAGATAGTAGCGGTTTCTGGTTCTCTTCTTACCACTCCATCTACAAACCTTGGTCTTCGTCCGGAATAATTTTTGAGTAGCGTATTTAGCTAATTGAGCGGATATAGCAACCGAGGCCAAATCACTTATTTCATACATTGTCATCAGTTTAATTTCATTACAAAGTTTTCATTTTTTCAGTTAACTGTTTTTAAAACAGTCCAGTAGATTGGAAGCATGTCTCATTGGCCCCCCGTCTCAATAGTCCCTCGTCTCGTTGGTCATTGGACAATGAGACGGAAGACCATTGAGAAACCAATGAGATGGGGGACCAATGAGAGTGGGGGCCATTGAGAAACCAATGAGACGGGGGACCAATGGGACGGCGGACCAATGAGACGGGGGATCATTGAGACGGGGGACTATTGAAAGACAGATGAGACGGGGGATCATTGAGACGGGAGACTATTGAAAGACAGATGAGACGGGGGACTTTTGAGACGGGGGATCAATGAGACGGGGGACTATTGAGCGGACCCCCAATAGATTTACTTATAACAATACAAACTATGGACTATGTTGAACTATTTATTTATAAGACGAAAGAGCAAATTAGTAACTTTTTTATTTATAAAATGGCGGTCTTTTACCAGAGACGTAGTTAGCTCACTGGGTATCCAATTTGCAAGCACATTGTGGAACGCTGGCTGCGAAGAAAAAACATGCGCGAGAAGATGCGATCCTGTCATTTCTCTGTATCTTTTTTATTATTTTTTTATGTAAATTAGGCCTATATTAAAACCCATTTGAATCGACTTGGAAATATAACCGATGTTGCTATGTTGGCATAGACGCTGTCTGCTGATATAGCGTGCTGGTAACTCAGTAACCATATTTGAAATAGTTGCCGGATACAATCAGAACACAATGTTTTTCTTGGGACACAATAGCTCGCTTTACTCCCCACTAAACCTATCAACGTCGTGCTACGAGTGAAATAATCTCGAGTGTGCCTTAAACATCACCAATCAACAAATACATCAATTAGCAAATCCGTGCTACTTATACATGTTCTTTTCTAGTCGATAGATGACATTCCCCAACGAACTACGCTTAAATACTAAAGTAATCAGAAAAGTTTACCATGTAAAAATAAAAATATAACATTTTATTAAGAAGGACGAAAAATACATTTCAAATGTGAAAAACATGTACGTGGATTAAATGATTTGGTCGATGATAAAGAGAATTCAAAGGCCTAGCTTGAAAACGTAAAGGTCATCAACGTCTTTAAACATTGCAGGATGTGCACAACTCAAGAACATAAATTAAATTTAAAAACTGTCAGTCATTACACGTTCTTTCCATAAAACACATCTCAAAAACAAGTTACCCCCCAAAAAGTGTTAAGGTCAACGTTTAAGTAGCTTTCCTCGCAATGCCGGTTTTTGATCGAACCATTCGCCATAGTTTTCTTCTAAGTTCATGACACCGTTGCACCGCCTGTTTTATCATTTCTCGGTTAAGACTTTTCTTGCCACTCGGAACATCCTTCGGCTATCTTCGCTCGCTACCGGTCGGCTTTGACACGCCTCGGACAGTCTGCGCTTTCTATACGGTAAATCACCGTATTTTTGGGCTGAATAAAAATGGCGTCGAAAGTAAATATCAAAATGTTTTACTACCGACAAAAACAGAAAATAAAAATAATTACAAATTTATTCAATGCTAATATCATTTAGAAAGATATTTGTTTATATATTTTATTTAGCCCGGTAAACCACATGTTTTAGACAGACGCAGTTTCGGTACATATCAGGAATCTTCAAATACTTAAATTATATAACTGATCGAGGCTGAAAGTTAACAAACCGAGTGTTTCCGTCCCTTACATTATCACCGGGACACTTTTGTGGGGCCCTCAAGGGGATTTTGAGATTTGTACGCTTCACGGCTACCTATTTGGTCGCCATATTCAAAATGACCTGCAGTCTATCAGAGGGTATTTCACGCACGTAAATCCCCGAAGTTTCAGAGTGTTTTCTTGCTTTGGGTGTTCCTTTCAAGGGGAGTAACTCTGTCTCGTTGTCTCTCTTCACCTCCTGTGCTCGGTGCTTCTGAACAAGGGATTGCAGTAGACTGTAGGCCGATATTAGGCGCAACAGTTACTTCTAGAAATAATAAAAAAATAAAAATTGAATAGGTCTACTATTGTTTTTAAAAAATGTTGCGTTTCACAATAAATGTAATATCATTGTATAATTCACACTTTCCAAACAAATATGACTATGGCAAGTAAGTAAAAAGGAAAGAGACACATGGGTGCGGCTAACATGGCGGTAATAAGTATATTGTATTGCCCTTGTATGGCGCCGTGATGAATTAGTGACACTATCCAGAAGTAAAAATACTGATTGAAAATGATTAACAGGAAAGATTAAACTATTGTATTTACATCCAACGCCATAGTAGCCCACCTTGACGTGGGCGGAAAGACGCCCTTTTGGATTGGTCAGTCCCTTTATCTATTCCAGTCTCGACTTTCTTTTCAAACTGTTCAAGTTCACGTCGGATGACTTCCTCAAAAACTGAATGTTCCGAGACCCCTCGAGATAGTACTTCGGCAAATTCCGCTCTGGCTTGGGTTTTCAAAGGCATTCCTTGTGGAGTCTGGATTGGTTCTGAAGACACTTTTAAGAAGAAAAACATTAATATGTAAATAATGTATTCTAACAGAAGTCTATGAATGTGGAAGTGTGAAGCGTTCCATTACATAGTGTTGAGGGCATTGGCGCCGTTTGACCCAGAGGTCACCATACACAGAGCCCTCTATCGGTTAGTCAGAAAGCGTGGCTTTTCTTCACTTTCTCATATGAACTATTATGGGATGCATAAGAAAAAACATGGCGAACATTTTATTTATGATAACAGTACTTGATGGAGCAAAAGTTAAAGTTTCCGAAGAACTTCATAAAGTTGAAAATGAGACAAGAAGACTTGTTTGGAACGATTTGAGTCCAAATGGAGATATCAGAGTCGCATGTTCGGTAAAGCTTTTATAAAAACCAATGCATTCTCCGAACTGCGGTTACTGGAATTGCCGATAGATGCAGTAAGTGGAGAATGAATTTATTTTCTGATTTGTAATTGCGCAACCGTTGACAATTTCAAAATCTACCGCGCATAAACGTCACATAATGTAGTATAAGCAGGCTGAAAGCGCCAGTGCCCTGAATATGGGGTAATGCGACATTTCACACTTCCCTGTTCATAGACTTCTGATTCTAAGCAAAGTGAATCAAACAGATCTCTATATAATTGCATTCTTTTCCAGAGTCATTGTCGAAGACGTTTTAAACTTGCCCCACCCCTTGTCACTATTCCTTAGTCATTTTTGCCCTCCCCTCCCTTTATCCGCTATCCGAGAACTCATCCGTAGAAAAGAATAAAATAAACGATAATTAATTGTAGAAGGGAATTCTATCGAACGATGATACTGGATTTATGTTACAGAAAAGCATGCAAAACTTGAACAATAAGCTGCTTTCGAGTTTGGCTATAATCACACGAGATCACGCGAGATCGGAGTTTAGGGGTATAACTTTCACTGACCAGTCGTTCATTTAACATCAGCGTTTACGGGGATCAACAATTACCGTGTCGTTTTGTCTTTGATTCTTTATTTCAAAATCAGTTCTTTCATCCATTTTTTTGGTTTTGTAAAACATACCAAGATATATCGGAAGCTAGCAATTGCGTTTTTACTAGTTGACATTATAAATATATTTATATCGCGCAGATACGCTTTAACGTTGTCAAAAACCAACGATGAAGAACACAACTACGACGTATAGACTTAGAAATATTAGGATTTTTATAAATCAAAAAAGAGTATCTTATGACTTTATACATTTATATATCTTGATATGTCCTAAAATAAAATTTGGTAAAAAGTGTGGATTATAAGCTGTGGAAAATCACAGATAAAACCACAGGGTAACAGTCGCTCTCCATATAAGCACTGATATTAATCGGACAGCCGTTTGGAGAAACGCTAGTCTCGTGTGATCTCGTGGGACTTCGACCAAACTCAAAAGGAACTTATTGCATTCGCACTTAAAGGGAAAGAAAATCTTAGCTTTAGACTAGTTTAGATGGAAAGAGTAGAGTTCATTTAGTCCAAAACAACTGTCCAATGTATGTTTTATCCCCTCCTAAGTGAATAATCGAAATTTGAAGCTGGCGTTTCAATAGAGAATAAGCTCCATAGGCCATTCACAAGGCCGCCACCATTTTTTCATTAGTTTTATCCAATTATTGTTGAATAAAAATTTAGGTGCGTTATAGAGTAGTCATGTGATGCAATTTAGCCAATGGCTAGCTAAGTAATGGCGCGCGGTTGCATACTAAACTATATATTCGGAGACAATCTTCCCACTTCAAATTTGTCGCCATGTTTTTTTTTTACCTAAATCTACCCCGATACATTAGAGAGCGGTAAAAATACGTCATTATTGATCTAAAAATAGCTATACCAACATCACGTCATCCTGAAACGGAAAAATGGCTACACAGATAAGCCACTGAAAGAACATACTTCTGTCTGCTTTTATTAGCTTGAAGGTCACTGGAGGTAATTGACGTGAAATGTTTTAAGTACTTTGAAGGTTGTTATCGACGATAATCCCTATGTATTTCTAGAGATTTCCCCTCCTTTAAATCGAAATATAAACGGTGCGGCAATAAATGAAGTGGGGTATAACGATTATTTACAAATTCAGAAGGAAAAAAAAACAATTTGGTTTGTTACAAAGTTCTTTGTACCGTTAATATATATAGAGTAGTTGTGAACTTAAAAGAAAGTCGACGATCGGTTGAAACATTATATCAAGATTTAGGTTAGTATACCTTTAGGACGGTCGCCATGTTTTCTTGATATTTGAAGGGTAGTATATCGTCTAAAAACTCTCATGAAGTTTTCTGTTTTTATCCTGCCAATAATCCTGTCATGGCAGAATCCTGTAGGAACAACTTTTACGATCCATTCTTCAAAATTCTTACATTTAGTATCGGTAGGGGGTTCAGCAAACACAACCTCTGTAAGTAATCCAATGTTCAAATGTAATAATATATTTTTAGTTTAATGAAATTTAGTATTAATATGTATGAAAAATTAATATATATCGTATATTTATGAACACTAAAAACACAGGCACAGGGAAAATATTCTTGTCTAAAATAACCATGGAGACAAAGTTTCTAATAGTTTAACTTTGATTTACAAATGTCATATCATGTAATCCCCGTCTTTTCGTTCTTGAAAGCCCTGTTTATCATCTAAAATTGTTAAACATTTCACGTAGGTCTATAATAAGAAAATTTTTTTACAAAACAATAACTGAGCTACCTTTTCGTCCAGATGAAACACACAGTTGTCTTTCCAACTCAATTTGTCTCTCTGCCTTTACGATTTCTCTCCGAATGATCTCTTGGTGAATGAAATGTTTGGGAACACCTTGTCGGATTAGTTCTTTAAATTCAGCTGCCTCGGCAGGACTTATATAAACTCGGGCTAACATCTTTTCAAACTGTAAATATAGCACAAATAGAATATTCACAATGCTTGTTTATATTTATGATCACTAAAATACACGAGCGCAGGGAAAATCTTCTTGTCTAAAATAACCATGGAGACAAGTTTCTAATTGTGTTAAAAAGGTATATCATTTAGACCTTTACACCCCATAAATTGTTGTAACAAACCAAACCTATGATATTTCATTAGGTTGACGACTGACAGGAGCTTAGCTTTGGTCAGTAGAATTTTCTGGAATCCTTTTGTAACACATTAACAATGGTTACGCATCTTAACTATGGCAAGAACATCGGTGGACTGAGATTGAACCCCATAACTTTTGCAAGGTTATAAACTCTATGTAGGTATAGTTTTGTTGAATCGGTAAATAACACTTGAAATAAAAGTATCAACAAACCTAAATAAATATTCAAATGAGCCATACACTTTGTCAATAGACCTTAAACGACAATAAACCTACATATAGAGTTTTAACGATGGTTAGTTTCGTTAAATTGGAATAAGAATGGAAGAGAGAAGATAAAAGTATTGTCAAACCTAACTGACTCACCTTGGATGTGGATTATCTGGATTTAACTTGTAAATTTTCCTCACAGAATTGGATTACAAAGTTACCAATGCTTTTGGTCTAACTCGTGCAAAACGGGCTTGAAGTCGCTATGTAAATGATTATGACGTTTGCAACATGGATACTATACGTCACCATTAAGGCTTTGACGTTAAAACGTGATTAGTTATTGCAACTTAACAAAAAGCTTTGCCATAGACGTTATGTTATACGTTGTGCGTCAACAGACGGGAAAACAGCGCCATATATATGTGTCTTTTCAAGTTTTGAGATCACGAGTAATATTACAAAATGAATTCTGCTGGTGGCGGAAGCTTTGGAAAATCAGAAAAAAATGTGTGTACAACATGGTTAACGGGTATGCACACTTTTTTAGATATATGTTCAATACATTATTAACAGTTACATAATACATTGTCTTTGCGTTCTTGAGGAGAGCTGTGCTGCTGACAAACATGGAGCGGGAAAAATACATGTGATTGCATAAATAGGAGAGCATCTAATTTCAAAATTCTGCAAATATAGGCCTACATGGTTGAAACATAATTTCCATAGGTGTATATATCATTTTGCGCTGGATGAAAATTATTTCCATTATAAAAATTTCATCCTATGCTAGATGCATTTCACAAGCTTCGTATCTGTCCTTGAGACATAAGCATCAAGATGATTTTAATTTTGCATGAAAGAAACCGTAGCTTCTTTCAACTGTTTCTAAAACCTCTAATTTACTATGCTACAGGATCACGGAGATTCTAACCCGTGGATTGACGAAACTCGAACGGAGAACTCTTTGCCGTGGAGAATCTTTTCTTTATTAACGATGTCGGTCTTTTGAAAGTACAAAGTAAGAGTGACGTCTTAACCGCGCAGAGCGCATTTATCTCATCGGCTTATAAGTGTAAATTCTTTGTGCAAGTTGTCACCTGGGCTTCAAAAGACAAATAACTGAGATTATATCCCCCATGTAACCAGTCTGTATTAATTACGGATCTTACTTAGACAGACTTCAGTGGGTAAACTCTAGTGGACGGAAATCAGACGAGGCGAGGGAAGCACAAACGCCACTGCTGGACAGGAAAGCAGACCGACTGAAACTGCATCTTAACAGAATATACAGCGTGGATGGTGAACTTTACTGATCATAGATTTTCTAGTCAGGTAAATATTTATCTTTCTTCCATCAATTTTCCATATTTAAAAAAAATTAACACAGTTTATTATACGACGGATCTATAAGTGAGATATATACTGACAAGGCTCTAATGTAACGTCTCGAGTTTCCTCCGAACATATATAGACTTACAATAACTTCCTCGCCCTTTTAAACGCTAATGAACAAAGATGAATTGGAGACAAGAAAAACAAACAACCCATCATTCCATCTGTCCGAGATATTGTTTACTTATTTGGTATGCGAGTTCAGATTCAAGAAAAAATGTTGTTTTGTTTTTTGTCTTTTTAAAAGTGTGTGTGCATAATGGTATTTATGATATATGACTGTAGGCCTATATAGACGGAATAAGATAAAATGCGTTTGTATAGTACAAATAAAACACGTCAAGCCTTCTCAGAAATCCATTAAATACGATAAACTATATCAATTCTTCGGACTTATGGCTATCAGTTCTGTTAACCTTACCAAGTTACCCTCAATTGAATAGCATGGTTATTTCTGATCGAAGGCGCAAATAGACACAATCTGACTAAAGTCGAAATGTTTAATGAAAAGAACATCGTTTTCAATGAAAATCTCGACTATATATAGACGAATTGTAACAAATACCAACATTAAATATAGCTATTTCTGGTGGGGTTTCTTGTTACTTTCTGTAGCAAATTTTGAAAAGAGTTGTAGTTGAGTATCTCTCTGTGCCCGTGTGTTTTATTGTTCAATAATATATATACAGGTAAACGTCGTGGTGCAAAAATTGCGTAATAATATAATACACTTCATAAAGGAATTGGTGTGAGAAAACGGCCAGCTTATAAAGACATGTTCCTTATCTATGTTCTGTAATATGGTAAAATAGATTTCTCGTCAACAAGGAGCATGAACCTGGATTTTCTATTAATGGTGATATTGTAAATCTGTTCAGAAGCCATATAACCTCATGATAACTTACATCCCCTTAATAACATTATATATAGAAAACCATGCCGTGAGACTTCCTACTTAAGTAATGTACATATCGTCTTATTATTGGATTTCTAAGGTAATTGAGTTTTCTTGGAATCAATATGATATATCGGGTGGGCAAATAAGGAAACAAAAACAAGTAATTTATTTTTAGAAATGTTTTTGGAAAGTCATTCCTCCCGGGAACATCGTTAAATAATCTTGAGTGCGGCACATCAATCAATCAATCAATCTAATCTATTCTCGTGCCATGTTGCCTAATTACCATAGTTATATGCATAATTTCCAAGAAATTCCATATACACGCATACTAATATGACGCATACATAGGCGGATCCAGGGGGGGGGGGGGTCCAGGGGTTCAGGACCCCCCTTTTTGTTGAGCAAAAATAGAAAGAAAAAAAAGAGATAAAAAAAAAGAAAGTAGAGATGAAAGGATTAAACATAGAATCAAAACGTACCAGTATGCAATCTAATGGAAATTTTGCCAGTTTCATGTCATCTTTAGTTTGACGGTAACCATGGTGATATGTTTCTTCTTTGTCCGTTTTGCAATGTTAAGCAACGTGTTGCATGGCTCTAACATTGAACAAGCTGGATTCAGTGATCATCTCGTCCCAAAAAAGAATTTCATACCTGATAAACCTATTTTCGATTATAAACACTGAAATGATGGCCTTGGCCTTGAGTGGGGCAGTATAAACGAGTCGTATAGCTAAAAAAAATTATCTGACACGAATATGGCACTCGAAAATAGAAAACAAAACTAAATACATCGTTCTTTGTTTAGACATATCTTCGGTCATGAAGAGCCTCATAGTTTCTTCAAATTTGACGGATCGTCGATAATTTATATACAAGATATCTCTGAGAAAGTGTCTTTAGTACCGCAACTTTCAAGAAAAAATAACGACATGGACATTTTTTGTAGGATGGTTTCAAGAGCCTAAGGGGGCCGTGGACCCACGCCTGTATATAAGCCTACTGGGTTTAAAACTACGCACGGACCCTTTTATGTAGCACCGTAGTTTTCTCATATAATTGCCCAAATCAGTACAAAACAAACCGTGGGCGCTACCCCTGCTTGTCTTATTAAGTTGTATTAAAGAATTAAGGAAAGAAAAATCCAGAAGTTATTTACTTGCAGAACAGCCTCAAAACGTTTCTCAGGCAATCTAGAATCCCTGAGTTTCCGGGGCCTATGCGGCCCCTGGGCCCCCGCCTTATGCGTCGGGATAGTCATCCTCTCCTTCATGCTTCAAAAACGTCACAAGGCTTCACTTATAACTAGGGAACATAGCGAGTTTACTGTTATTTTTTTATATTTAGGGAAAGCAAAATCCGGAAACTATTAGCAATTTTACTAGCAGAACAGCCTCAGAACGCTTCTCGGACAATTAAGAACCCCAGAGCTCCCGGGGTCATCAAAACGAAAATGGGAATTGCTGTTTCTCATGAAAAACAATTAAGCGTTACATAGATTCAAAATTAATAACGCATCTCCAATATACAAATATATATCGACCCATGCCTTAAATGATATAACTCTATATGGAACGTGGATAGAGGAAACTCTTGACTTGTTTCCCATTCATTATCTTGGGTATGTTTTCTCTAAGGAATTGTATAAGATTTTAATGCGTTAACTTTGTACAGCCTTGATAATACACGGTCAACGAAAGCAAAATGTGACGTTAGGTTATTTAATGGTTCTTAAAAATCGACTTTTCTAAGACCATACAAAACTTCTCTCTCCAAAAGAAATCAATTGTTGCCATTCCATTTTTTCCATACATGACAGTTATATTAATTAATTAATTTTTACCATTGCAATTTTGCTAATGACACAGGTTAGTCGTTATATAAGAGAATTATCGGTGCCAAGACAGACAGTGCCATCTCACTATATAAAAACTCGGGATTTCTATTGACTCGGAGACGCAGCATCTTACAGTTCAAGTGAAGGGGAATTAGAATGGTATGTGATAGAAATACAATAAACAGAGATCGGGTGGTTCCGTGAACAATGCGGGATAGACAACACAATCAACAGAGATCGGGTGGTCCCGTGAACAATGCGGGATAGACAACACAATCAACAGAGATCGGGTGGTACCGTGAAGGAAAGACAACAGCCATATGGAATTACACCGATAACATGAACATCGGGCCATTGACAGTTTAGACAATGACTGTCGCCAATTCACGTTAGTGCTGTGAAGTCATTTAATCAAACATTTTGTCGAAGTTACTCTCTCTCTACTCTGAACTGGCGTGGCTTGAAAACGTTAGCCATTTCCTCGCCATTTCCCGGATATGCATATTCGATTTTGTTCCTATCATCCGTCATGCATGTTAGTTTCGTTTTGCGATGTTAAACTCCGATCTTATAGTAATTTGGATATCTGCACGACAACGCGACGGTCAAAGGGAATCAAGGTACATTTAATTATATTATTTTAATTACAGTTTAACATTCTTTCATTTTAAAAATAGTAGCGGTTTCTGGTTCTCTTCTTACCACTGCATCTACAAACCTTGGTCTTCGTCCGGTATACTTTTTGAGTAGCGTATTTAGCTAATTGAGCGGATATAGCAACCGAGGCCAAATCACTTATTTCATACATTGTCATCAGTTCCATTTCATTACAAAGTTTTCATTTTTTCAGTTAACTGTTTTTAAAACAGTCCAGTAGATTGGAAGCATGTCTCATTGGCCCCCCGTCTCAATAGTCCCTCGTCTCATTGGTCATTGGACAATGAGACGGAAGACCATTGAGAAACCAATGAGACGGGGGACCAATGAGAGTGGGGGCCATTGAGAAACCAATGAGACGGGGGACCAATGAGACGGGGGATCATTGAGACGGGGGACTATTGAAAGACAGATGAGACGGGGGACTTTTGAGACGGGGGATCAATGAGACGGGGGACTATTGAGCGGACCCCCAATAGATTTACTTATAACAATACAAACTATGGACTATGTTGAACTATTTATTTATAAGACGAAAGAGCAAATTAGTAACTTGTTTATTTATAAAATGGCGGTCTTTTACCAGAGACGTAGTTAGCTCACTGGGTATCCAATTTGCAAGCACATTGTGGAACGCTGGCTGCGGAGAGTAACATGGGCGAGAAGATGCGATCCTGTCATTTCTCTGTATCTTTTTTATTATTTTTTTTATGTAAATTAGGCCTATATTAAAACCCATTTGAATCGACTTGGAAATATAACCGATGTTGCTATGTTGGCATAGACGCTGTCTGCTGATATAACGTGCTGGTAACTCAGTAACCATATTTGAAAGAATTGCCGGATACAATCAGAACACAATGTTTTTCTTGGGACACAATAGCCCGCTTTACTCCCCACTAAACCTATCAACGTCGTGCTACGAGTGAAACAATCTCGAGTGTGCCTTAAACATCACCAATCAACAAATACATCAATTAGCAACTCCGTGCTACTTATACATGTTCTTTTCTATTCGATAGATGACACTCCCCAACGAACTACGCTTAAATACAAAAACAATCAGAAAAGTTTACCATGTAAAAATACAAATATAACATTTTATTGAGAAGGACAAAAAATACATTTCAAATGTGAAAAATATGTACGTGAATTAAATGATTTGGTCGATGATAAAGAGAATTCAAAGGCCTAGCTTGAAAATGTAAAGGCCATCAACGTCTTTAAACATTGCAGGATGTGCACAACTCAAGAACATAAATTAAATTTAAAAACTGTCAGTCATTACACGTTCTTTCCATAAAACACATCTCAAAAACAAGTTACCCCCCAAAAAGTGTTAAGGTCAACGTTTAAGTAGCTTTCCTCGCAATGCCGGTTTTTGATCGAACCATTCGCCATAGTTTTCTTCTAAGTTCATGACACCGTTGCACCGCCTGTTTTATCATTTCTCGGTTAAGACTTTTCTTGCTTTGGGTGTTCCTTTCAAGGGGAGTAAATCTTTTTCGTTGTCTCTCTTCACCTCCTGTGCTCGGTGCTTCTGAACAAGGGATTGCAGTAGACTGTAGGCCGATATTACAGGGCGCAACAGTTACTTCTAGAAATAATAAAAAAATAAAAATTGAATAGGTCTACTATTGTTTTAAAAAAGTTTGATTTTGTAATATCATTGTATAATCCACACTTTCCAAACAAATATGACGATGACAAGTAAGTAAAAAGGAAAGAGACACATGGGTGCGGCTAACATGGCGGTAATAAGTATATTGTATTGCCCTTGTATGGCGCCGTGATGAATTAGTGACACTATCCAGAAGTAAAATTACTGATTGAAAATGATTAACAGGAAAGATTAAACTATTGTATTTACATCCAACGCCATAGTAGCATACCTTGACGTGAGCGAAAAGACGCCCTTTTGGATTGGCCAGTCCCTTTATCTATTCCAGTCTCGACTTTCTTTTCAAACTGTTCAAGTTCACGTCGGATAACTTCCTCAAAGACGGAATGTTCCGAGACCCCTCGAGATAGTACTTCGGCAAATTCCGCTCTGGCTTGGGTTTTCAAAGGCTTTCCTTGTGGAGTCTGGATTGGTTCTGAAGCCACTTTTAAGAAGAAAAACGTTAATATGTAAATAATGTATTCTAAGCAAAGTGAATCAAACAGATCTCTATATAATTGCATTCTTTTCCAGAGTCATTGTCGAAGACGTTTTAAACTTGCCCCACCCCTTGTCACTATTCCTTAGTCATTGTTGCCCTCCCCTCCCTTTATCCGCTATCCGAGAACTCATCCGTAGAAAAGAATAAAATAAACGATAATTAATTGTAGAAGGGAATTCTATCGAACGATGATACTGGATTTATGTTACAGAAAAGCATGCAAAACTTGAACAATAAGCTGCTTTCGAGTTTGGCTATAATCACACGAGATCACGCGAGATCGGAGTTTAGGGGTATAACTTTCACTGACCAGTCGTTCATTTAACATCAGCGTTTACGGGGATCAACAATTACCGTGTCGTTTTGTCTTTGATTCTTTATTTCAAAATCAGTTCTTTCATCCATTTTTTTGGTTTTGTAAAACATACCAAGATATGTCGGAAGCTAGCAATTGCGTTTTTACTAGTTGACATTATAAATATATTTATATCGCGCAGATACGCTTTAACGTTGTCAAAAACCAACGATGAAGAACACAACTACGACGTATAGACTTAGAAATATTAGGATTTTTATAAATCAAAAAAGAGTATCTTATGACTTTATACATTTATATATCTTGATATGTCCTAAAATAAAATTTGGTAAAAAGTGTGGATTATAAGCTGTGGAAAATCACAGATAAAACCACAGGGTAACAGTCGCTCTCCATATAAGCACTGATATTAATCGGACAGCCGTTTGGAGAAACGCTAGTCTCGTGTGATCTCGTGGGACTTCGACCAAACTCAAAAGGAACTTATTGCATTCGCACTTAAATCGAAATATAAACGGTGCGGCAATAAATGAAGTGGGGTATAACGATTATTTACAAATTCAGAAGAAAAAAAAAACAATTTGGTTTGTTACAAAGTTCTTTGTACCGTTAATATATATAGAGTAGTTGTGAACTTAAAAGAAAGTCGACGATCGGTTGAAACATTATATCAAGATTTAGGTTAGTATACCTTTAGGACGGTCGCCATGTTTTCTTGATATTTGAAGGGTAGTATATCGTCTAAAAACTCTCATGAAGTTTTCTGTTTTTATCCTGCCAATAATCCTGTCATGGCAGAATCCTGTAGGAACAACTTTTACGATCCATTCTTCAAAATTCTTACATTTAGTATCGGTAGGGGGTTCAGCAAACACAACCTCTGTAAGTAATCCAATGTTCAAATGTAATAATATATTTTTAGTTTAATGAAATTTAGTATTAATATGTATGAAAAATTAATATATATCGTATATTTATGAACACTAAAAACACAGGCACAGGGAAAATATTCTTGTCTAAAATAACCATGGAGACAAAGTTTCTAATAGTTTAACTTTGATTTACAAATGTCATATCATGTAATCCCCGTCTTTTCGTTCTTGAAAGCCCTGTTTATCATCTAAAATTGTTAAACATTTCACGTAGGTCTATAATAAGAAAATTTTTTTACAAAACAATAACTGAGCTACCTTTTCGTCCAGATGAAACACACAGTTGTCTTTCCAACTCAATTTGTCTCTCTGCCTTTACGATTTCTCTCCGAATGATCTCTTGGTGAATGAAATGTTTGGGAACACCTTGTCGGATTAGTTCTTTAAATTCAGCTGCCTCGGCAGGACTTATATAAACTCGGGCTAACATCTTTTCAAACTGTAAATATAGCACAAATAGAATATTCACAATGCTTGTTTATATTTATGAACACTAAAACACACGGGCACAGGGAAAATCTTCTTGTCTAAAATAACCATGGAGACAAGTTTCTAATTGTGTTAAAAAGAGGTATATCATTTAGACCTTTACACCCCATAAATTGTTGTAACAAACCAAACCTATGATATTTCATTAGGTTGACGACTGACATGAGCTTAGCCTTGGTCAGTAGAATTTTCTGGAATCCTTTTGTAACACATTGACAATGGTTACGCATCTTAACTATGGCAAGAACATCGGTGGACTGAGATTGAACCCATAATTTTTGCAAGGTTATAAACTCTATGTAGGTATAGTTTTGTGGAATCGGTAAATAACACTTGAAATAAAAGTGTCCACAAAGATCAATAAATATTAAAATGAGCCATAGGCCTACACTTTTACAATATGCCTTAAACCTACATATAGAGTTTTAACGATGGTTAGTTTTGTTTATTTGGAATAAGAATGTAAGAGAGAAGATAAAAGTATTGTCAAACCTAACTGACTCACCTTGGATGTGGATTATCTGGATTTAACTTGTGAATTTTCCTCACAGAATTGGATTACAAAGTTACCAATGCTTTTGGTCTAACTCGTATAAAACGGGCTTGAAGTCGCTATGTAAATGATTATGACGTATTGCAACATGGATACTATACGTCACCATTAAGGTTTAACGTTAAAACGTCATTAATTATTACAACGTTACAAAAAGCTTTTCCATAGACGTTATAGACTATATACGTAATACGTCATCGGACGGAAAAACATAACGCCATGTAGATGAGTCTTCGAAGATCACGAGTGAAACTCTGCCGGTGGCGTAATCTTTGGAAAATCCGAAAAAAATGTGTGATTTAGGTGCCTACAACATGGTTAACCGGTGTGCACACTTTTTTTTTAGATATATGTTCAACACATTATTAACAGTTACATGAAACATTGTCTTTGCGTTCTTGAGAAGAGCTGTGGAGCTGACAACGTGGAGCGGAAGAAATAATTGCATAAACAGGAGAGCATCTAATTTCAATAATGTTGCAAATACGGGCCTACATGGGTTAAACTTACTTTCCATAGCTGTATATATCATTTTACGCATGGATGAAAATTAATTGCATTTTCTTTCAACTGTTTCTAAAACCTCTAATTTACTATGCTACAGGATCACGGAGATTCTAACCCGTGGATCGAAGAAACTCTAACGGAGAACTCTTTGCCGTGGAGAGTCTTTTCTTTATTAACGATGTCGGTCTTTTGAAAGTACAAAGTAGGAGTGACGTCTCAACCACGCAGAGCGCATTTATCTCATCGGCTTATAAGTTTAAATTCTTTGTGCAAGTTGTCACCTGGGCTTCAAAAGACAAATAACTGAGATTATATCCCCCATGTAACCAGTCTGTATTAATTACGGATCTTACTTAGACAGACTTCAGTGGGTAAACTCTAGTGGACGGAAATCAGACAAGGCGAGGGAAGCACAAACGTCACTGCTGGACAGGAAAGCAGACCGACTGAAACTGCATCTTAACAGAATATACAACGTGGATGGTGAACTTTACTGATCATAGATTTTCTAGTCAGGTAAATATTTATCGTTCTTCCATCAATTTTCCATATTTTAAAAAACATTAACAGAGTTTATTCTACGACGGATCTATAGGTGAGATACTGACAAGGCGCTAACGTAACTTCTCGAGTTTCCTCCGATCATATATATACTTACAATAACTTCCTCGCCCATTTAACCGCTAATGAACAAAGATGAATTGGAGACAAGAAAAACAAACAATCCATCATTCCAACTGTCCGAGATATTGTTTACTTATTAGGTATGCGAGTTCATATTCAAGAAGAAATGGGGTTTTTTTGTTTTTTTTTTCAAAAGTGTGTGTGCATAATGGTATGTATATGATATATGACTATATATAGGTAGAATAAGATAAAATGCGTTTGTATAGTACAAATAAAACACGTCAAGCCTTCTCAGAAATCCATTAAATACGATGGACTATATCAATTCTTCGGACTTATGGCTATCAGTTCTGTTAACCTTACCAAGTTACCCTCAATTGAACTGCATGGTTATTTCTGATCGCAAATATACACAATCTGACTAAAGTCGAAATGTTCATTGAATGAGGATGCAAACTTCCGATTCATTGGTGGATAGCTTGTGGGATGAAGGCTTCACATTTCTAGGTGGCCTTGGACATCCTTTGTGAAAAATTGTCAATATTTGCGCAAACTTTTTTGGTTAAATTGCAAATTTGAGACAATTTAAATTTGTTTAGAAATATATAGTGAGGCCTCTACAAAGATATTGACTTTTAATTTATAAATTTGAGAACGTAACGTAAATAAAACAATCCATTGCACATTGTTAAACTAGAAGAAAGAGAGACTAACTTTTTAAAATTTTATTTCAATCTTATTTAGTTTAAATTTATAGTATTTATTTAGTATGGGATAACATGTTTACGCACCTTACCAAAAGAAAAAACGGAAAATAAATCATTTATGAATTTTTATTTTTGCATATTGTGTCAATAATTATTCTAGGGCAGTTGTCTGAGCTGATATTTTTTTTTATATATTTGAACACTAAAACACACGGGCACAGGGAAAATCTTCTCGTCTAAAATAACCATGGAGACAAGTTTCTTATTGTGTTAAAAAGGGGCATACCATTTAGACGTTTATACCCAATCATAACTTTGTTATAATAAACCACAACCCATGATATGTCATTCGGTTGACGACAGGCAGGAGTTTGGTCTTCCTGAATGTTTGGTTTGTTAGTTTCCTTGTGTGAGTTCTTGGTACTTTTGAAGCCGATTCCGAAAACAGTTGAAGTCGTATCTCCATGTGACCGTATGCTTTAATGTTCATAAATGTATATGTAATGACAAATTATTAAGGCATCACCACGAAGTCAGTTGTTTGCAAAAAACCCGAGCTTTCGATTGATACTGCTATTTCTGGTGGGGTTTCTTGTTACTTTTTGTAGCAAATTTTGAAAAGAGTTGTAGTTGAGTATCTCTCTGTGCCTGTGTGTTTTATTGTTCATAAATGTTTATGTAGGCAAATTATGTTGTGCAAAAATTACGTAATAATATAATACACTTCGAAAAGGAATTGGTGTGAGAAAACGGTAGGCCTATATAAAGACATGTTCCTTATCTATGCTCTATAATATGGTAAAACAGATTTCTTGTTAACAAGCAGCATAAACCTGGATTTTCTATTAATGGTGATATTGTAAATCTGTTCAGAAGCCATATAACCTCATGAAAACTCACATCCCCTTAATAACATTATATATAGAAAACCATGCCGTGAGACTTCCTACTTAAGTAATGTACATATCGTCTTATTATTGGATTTCTAAGGTAATTGAGTTTTCTTGGAATCAGTATGATATATCGGGTGGGCAAATAAGGAAACAAAAACAAGTAATTTATTTTTAGAAATGTTTTTGGAAAGTCATTCCTCCCGGGAACATCGTTAAATAATCTTGAGTGCGGCACATCAATCAATCAATCTAATCTATTCTCGTGCCATTTTGCCTAATTACCATAATTATATGCATAATTTCCGAGAAATTCCATATACACGCATACTAACATGACGCATACATAGGCGGATCCAGGGGGGGGGGGGTCCAGGGGGTCAGGACCCCCCTTTTTGTTGAGCAAAAATAGAAAGAAAAAAAAGAGCAAAAAGAGATAAAAAAAAGAAAGTAGAGAAGGAAGGATTTAACACAGAATCAAAACGTACCAGTATGCAATCTTATGCAAAGTCTGCTAGTTTCATGTCATCTTTAGTTTGACGGTAACCATGGTGATATGTTTCTTCTTTGTCCGTGTTGCAATGTTAACTTGTTAAGCAACGTGTTGCATGGCTCTAACATTGAACAAGCTGGATTCAGTGATCATCTCGTCCCAAAAAAGAATTTCATACCTGATAAACCTATTTTCGATTATAAACACCGAAATGATGGCCTTGGCGTTGACTCGGGCAGTATAAACGAGTCGTATAGCTAACAAAATTATATGACATGAATATGGCACTCGAAAATAAAAAAACAAAACTAAACACATCGTTCTTTGTTTAGACATATCTTCGGTCATGAAGAGCCTCATAGCTTCATCAAATTTGATGGATCGTAGATAATTTATATACAAGATATCTCTGAGAAAGTGTCTTTAGTACCGCAACTTTCTAGAAAAAATAACGAAAGTCATGGACATTTTTTGTAGGATGGTTTTAAGAGCCTAAGGGGGCCGTGGACCCACGCCTGTATATAAGCCTACTGGGTTTAAAACTACGCACGGACCCTTTTATGTAGCACAGTAGTTTTCTCATATAATTGCCCAAATCAGTACAAAACTACCCCTGCTTGTCTTATTTAGTTATTTTTAAGAATTAAGGAAAGAAAAATCCAGAAGTTATTCACTTGCAGAACACCCTCAAAACGTTTCTCAGGCAATCTAGAATCCCTGAGTTTCCGGGGCCTATGCGGCCCCTGGGCCCTCGCCTTATGCGTCGGGATAGTCATCATCTCCTTCATGCTTCTTCAAAAACGTTACAAGGCTTCATAACTTTGGAACATAACGATTTTACTGTTATTTTTTTATATTTAGAGAAAGCAAAATCCGGAAACTATTAACAAGTTTACTAGCAGAACAGCCTCAGAACGCTTCTCGGACAATTAAGAACCCCAGTGCTCCCGGGGTCATCCAAACGAAAATGGAAATTGCTGTTTCTCATGGAAAACAATAAGGGGTAACATAGATTCAAAATTAATAACGCATCTCCAATATACAAATATATATCGACCCATGCCTTAAATGATATAACTCTATATGGAACGTGGATAGAGGAAACTCTTGACTTGTTTCCCATTCATTATCTTGGGTATGTTTTCTCTAGGGAATTGTATAAGATTTTAATGCGTTAACTTTGTACAGCCTTGATAATACACGGTCAACGAAAGCAAAATGTGACGTTAGGTTATTTAATGGTTCTTAAAAATCGACTTTTCTAAGACCATACAAAACTTCTCTCTCCAAAAGAAATCAATTGTTGCCATTCCAATTTTTCCATACATGACAGTTATAGTAATTAATTAATTTTTACCATTGCAATTTTGCTAATGACACAGGTTAGTCGTTATATAAGAGAATTATCGGTGCCAAGACAGACAGTGCCATCTCACTATATAAAAACTCGGGATTTCTATTGACTCGGAGACGCAGCATCTTACAGTTCAAGTGAAGGGGAATTAGAATGGTATGAGATAGAAATACAATAAACAGAGATCGGGTGGTCCCGTGAACAATGCGGGATAGACAACACAATCAACAGAGATCGGGTGGTACCGTGAAGGAAAGACAACAGCCATATGGAATTACACCGATAACATGAACATCGGTCCATTGACAGTTTAGACAATGACTGTCGCCAATATTCACATTAGTGCTGAGAAGTCATTTAGTCAAACCTTTTGTCGAAATTACTCTCTCTCTCTCTACTCTGAACTGGCGTGGCTTGAAAACGTCAGCCATTTCCTCACCATTTCCCGGATATGCATATTCGATTTTGTTCCTATCATCCGTCATGCATGTTTGTTTCGTTTTGCGGTGTTAAACTCCGATAGTAATTAGGATATCTGCACGACAACGCGAAGGTCAAAGGGAATCAAGGTACATTTAATTATATTATTTTAATTACAGTTTAACATTCTTTCATCTTAAAAATAGTAGCGGTTTCTGGTTCTCTTCTTACCACTCCATCTACAAACTTTGATCTTCGTCCGGTATACTTTTTGAGCAGCGTATTTAGCTAATTGAGCGGATATAGCAACCGAGGCCAAATCACTTATTTCATACATTGTCATCAGTGAAACCAACGGCCATACATCCACGTTGTTGAAACTTATATAAAATGTCTGGATCCAGATCCAGTCCAAAGCATTAACCCTGGATACATAAGCAAGACAGAGCCAATATATTTTTCGGACAGCCTCTGGTCCAAACAACAGAACTGTTTCACAAGTAAACAAATCCATGGTTTATTTTATATGAATTAGGCCTACTGAAACACAGAGCCTCATGGACAGTGAACCAGTGCAATACGATCGCCAGCTGTAGCGTGTTGTGTCGTGTATCACTCTTCATGATGTCTTCATAGCATGACAGAATAGCATAATATATTTACGTGGACATTTTTGTTACTCCTAAAATAGCCACCAATGGGTCGCGGGTTCGAATCCCACTCAGTCCAAACAATTGGAAAATTTTCTGACTGTGTTTTCACTCGAACGACCTATGTGGGATGGTTGCCAGTTACCACCGGAAGGTCGTGGGTTTCCTCCGGGCAAAGAGCCCGGTTTCCTCCCACAATAAAACTGGCAACGCCGCCATATAAGTGAAATAATCTTGAGCGCGGCGTAAAACACTAAACAATCAATCAATCAACCTAAAATAGCTTTTATATATTTTTTCTTCAGATTTGAACCACATGGTTATCATGGAAAACCTGACGACAGGCAACTGGAGTGATAGCGGGACATCAAATTTACCAACGAGCTGTTCCTTCAAACTAACGGAGGCGGAATTACCACTTGTACTATTCGTTTCCAGTCTGGCCAATTTGGTTGCTGTTACAACCCTTGTTCGGCTCTACCGTCAATTAAAGAGTAAAAATGTTATGTTGATTATGATTCTGGCTGCTAACGACTTATGTTCATCTGTGTCTATACTATTGAATAACATTACGAACACATTGACTTGTGACATTTTCCGTTATAACGCGCTATGTAAGATCTTGGGCTGGATTGGGATAGGTAGCTTCGGTTGGTCCATGTACATTATATCCGTCATCAGCATGGAACGTTTTTTAATGGTCAAATACCCATTCTTCCATTTCAGTAAAGTCACAAAATCAAGACTCTGCATAGCTGTCGCCATCGGTGCTTTTGTTAGTTTGTTTTTCTTGTTTTTACCTCTGGTGGGTTTGGGAAGCCCTTATCTATATTATCGAGACAACAGATTCTGTGGGTTTAACTGGACAGCCGTCAAACCAGGGATTCCCGTTCACACCTTCTTCGTAGAGTTCTTGGCTGTGTACGGAATGTGTCAAGTTGTTGTGACATTTTATTGTAACTTTTTTTGTATGATTCACATGAGATGTCGGAGGAACCAAGTTGTCCCTGTACAAAACACCAGCTCCAGACCAATGCAAAGACAAGGCAATCGTTTTGCTTTACTTACCGTTACAGTGGCAATGTTCAACTCTATTTGTAACGTTCCATTCTTTGTAAGTATGTATAGTTGGACATATTCCATGGAAACGAAACGAATCTAGACCATTCAGATAGGCTTTTTAAACAAACGGGAATCGGCTGTTGTATTTGCGCTACTGCAAGCATTTTTCAGCATTCATAAAGTTAACAAGAGATTTGACTGCTTTTCAAATTTTTGCCAGAGAACTGCCAGGAAAACCAGTTGCAAATCCACTCACATTATCCCATTTTTGTTGCATTTTTGAGCAGGAAAATCATAAACTAAATTACACTTTTTTGTTTTTAACGAACCTTCTCGCAAAGCAACGCTCATTGACCAATTATTTTGGCTAGATGCTTCAATGAAATATGTAACTTTTCATGATACGGCGCCTGCTGTGTGAATTGTGGGGGTGGCTTTCTTAACTGGAACTCGCTGTAGAAATTTGCCGAAACTCGCAATATGTTGAGTAATAACGAATGCAACATATGGTAAATTTCGGACCTGGCTAAATCTTTTATTTTTATTGTTAAAACAGCGTCAAAGGCATGGTCAAGTTGTAAATATCATTGACAAAATATTTCGGCTACAAAATGTATTTGACCCAAGCATTCGAACACGTCTGGATTTTCATTTTCGGTATACAGGTTCTTTTTATCACAGGTTCTTTTCTAGTCGACTTGCTTCACAAGGGCTGTTCGCTTTGGTGGTTTGTGACTTGCGCAGTTGTGTTTAGGGACTGACTTCGACCAATTGAGTGAGTGAGTGATTGGGTCGACCAATTGAAAATTGAAACATTGACGAAGGTTACAATTTTAATATTCGTTTCGTGTAGAGCGAAAAGGCAAAATGAAAAATGAAAAAAATGACCGTCATTTTTTTCAATTTTTGATTTGTGTGTTAAAAACATAGAAAACAAAATTTGAAAATTGAACATCAAATTTCAATTTTCATTTCTTCTTTTCAAAATGTAAAAAATGAAAATGAAAAATTTAACTTAAAAATGGTCATTTCCAATTTTCATTTTGCAATGTCAAGAAATGAAAATTGAATTAACGAACGTCACACGGACCTGTTAGTCCTACGTATCAATATATACGACATGGTTTAAACTGAAAAGCAAAGGTAACCTTATGTATAGTCCTATATATAAAATAACTTATAAGAGAAACTCAGGTATGTTTCTCTTATTAATGTTAATGTCATTCGTCATCGAAGGACATTATGGAGCGGAAATCAAACAGCTCAGAACCAAACAGTCCAACATAGTACAATATACTTATCGTCTTCTATTAAATCCCGATTATTATTTTTTTCAGGTCAAGTTATTTGTAGATGGTGTGAATCAAAAGAAACATATTTCCGGATTAGAAGACAGTATCACGTCCATTTTGTTATTTTGTACACCAGTCATTAACCCGATCCTATACTTGATCTTTAATAAAAGCTATCGACAGCTTTTGTTAAAACCTTTTCTCAGAATTGGATGTCGAAAAACACGTGTCAGTCCCGAAACGAACCCAAATGGACAAAGTGACTCAAACTGCCAAGTACAAGCGAATGGATGAAAACAGAAATACACAAGGACTTTTTCCAAACTGATTCTGTTACTTTCAAATTATAATTTGAAGCTTAATTTGTGGACACAAGTTACATATTATCCGCGTCAATGTTTTCTTTGATTTTTGTAAGGAAATTAGAATGGAAAAATATACAATACGTGAATCCGTATATTATGTATAAGTTTGATTTTGTTGTTGATCTGATATCCTTGACTCTTATTTGCAGCACGTGGTATATGCTGGGTTGGTCGATTCATTGATTTATATTTTGGGCCGCACTCGAGATTACTTCAATGAGGGACTATCACTCTAACCAACTGAGCCACCGAGGATGGGATCCAGCCCATCAAATTTACTCTATACAGACTTGTATAATTCTTATCTTTCGCCTAATACCCAAGTCCTCAATAATAACCCCTAAAGAGTATATTTCAATGATAATTTGCCGACACAAAACAATCAGAGAAACTTGTCTGAATGGCTTGTTCATTCTTGTTGATACCCCTGTGCCAGTGTCACATAAATAAAATATATATACAATATATCCCATTTCTTTTTTCTCTATAGATATATGTATATATTGATACCCTCTATCTACTCAAGCTGTTTAATTATTTACACCAGACAAAGCTCATGTTTATTGGAAACTGTTGAAAATATTTTTAAATCTCCACCAAATGCGGGGCCTCGGTGGCTGAGCCGAGTCCCTCAGTCCGACACAGGCCCCCCGTTGATGCGGCACGGGTTCGAATCACATTGCCGCAAAATGAAAAGGAAACATTTCTCAATGGATTTTTCACTGAATCGCCATATTTGGATGAGTTGTCAGTTACTTGCCGATGATCGGGAGTTTCATCCGGACAGAAAGTTTGATTTCCTTCCCAGTGAACGTGGCAACGCCGCCATGTAATATAAATAATCTTGATGGAGGCGTAAAACATCAATCAATCAATCAACCAACCAACGACATATTTGTATAAGATAGATAGATAGATATATATAGCATACACAAAGTTTCACATTAATTTGGGGATCCTCGATCTTGACAAAATGGCAACAATTGTTCCACCGATTGTGGGTGGGCCAATTGGCTGAATACGTAATGCACCCAGCAGCCATTGCTTCCGATAGGTGTCGGACTCCGTGTATCACCCAAAATCAATCGAAAAATATTTATAATTTTCAAATAAAGCGTAATCCAAAAATAACCAGGATGCTATTATGTTCACTTTCTAAAAAGAAAAAACTTTTTCTAAAAAAGATTGATGTTTTAAGTCGAACTCAAGATTATTCCCTTATATAGCGGTGTTGTCAAAAAATCGGTCTTGCTGCCCGTAGGAAACCACCGATCTTTGGACAGTACCTGGCAACTCGTCCACATAGGCTATATACGGCCATCGAGTGAAAAAATCAACTGAATTTTTTTGGCTTGAGTGAGATATTAACTCGCGCCGCATCGATGGAAGGTCTGTGTCGGGAGGTCTGTCTCGTTTTCACTCTAACCGACTGAGCCACCTAAGCGCCTTCTAAAAAAATATGCATACAAAAATTATCTATTTACGGCAAACTCGTTGCGAGATTCCAGAAAACTGTTTACATAAAAAAGGGAAGAGCGTTGTCTGCATTTTTCCCAGTAAGAGGAAGTTAGGAACTATATTTTTTTTACTAAAATTCAAAAGTTTAGACATCCCTTTTATAATTTTATTTGTTACGCGTCTGTAATGTAAACAAAAAGACGAGCCTGGGGATGCGCATAATTGCGGTTAATGAAAAGAATCATAATAAATTAATAATGTCTTTTAAAACAGCGGGTACTTGACCTAGTTCATGGCATAACATGATAAATACAGACCACAGTTTTTTTCCTGAAAGGGACACAAAAAGGCCTTCCAGTAAGTTATAACTCTATAGCCAAAGTATATTGTTGTGCTGATCAGGTAATGATAATTCGCCTTTGTCGTTTAAAGGCATGCACACTCTCCGGTGAAGTCTTTGTGATACTTTTTAAGACCGCCAATCTACACAAGCTTACGATATGAAAAATCCCAATGGTCAAACATAGAGCGCTATCAATAAAAATACGCACACCAAGCGATCGATCAGAAACTATGTACCTTTTACATTGATTCACACTCATTTCAGATTATCTTTTTTACATAGCGTTCTCGAATTTATTAACAGGCTTTTCTTTGTATCCATCAAACCAAATCCTTACGAATAGATCGTATGTTACCTCGTTCTCGTATAGACGATGCAACTGTGCTTCAAATCATTTAGTGAGTAATTGGACAAACGTACAGATGTGTGTATTATTGACATTGGAGGTACGGTACCTAAGAAATCAAGTTTACATTTTTGGCAAAAAATTTATTTTTCTAAATCCTTGTATCTTTTAAAAATATAGGAAAACTTTTTCTTTTTTTGTGTAAATATAGTTGTCTACATCCTGTCTTTCATATTCCCGAACATGAGATAAATTACATTATTTTTCATTTCAAAGACAATATTTTATTTTTTAGTTAATTACTACAAAGATGTTAGAGGATGTCCCAGAAATGTATGCACACCTATCAGCATGTCATATAAATGTATGCACACCAATCCGCATGTCACATAAATGTGTGCACACCAATCAGCATGTTACATACATGTGTGCACACCTATCAGCATGTCATATAAATGTGTGTACACCAATCAGCATGTCACATAAATGTGTGCACACCTATCAGCATGTCATATAAATGTATGCACACCTATCAGCATGTAACATAAATGTGTGCACACCTATCAGCATGTAACATAAATGTATGCACACCTATCAGCATGTCATATAAATGTATGCACACCTATCAGCATGTCATATAAATGTGTGCACACCTATCAGCATGTCATATAAATGTGTGTACACCAATCAGCATGTCACATACATGTGTGCACACCTATCAGCATGTCATATAAATGTATGCACACCTATCAGCATGTCATATAAATGTGTGTACACCAATCAGCATGTCATATAAATGTGTGCACACCTATCAGCATGTAACATAAATGTATGCACACCTATCAGCATGTCATATAAATGTATGCACACCAATCCGCATGTAACATAAATGTGTGCACACCTATCAGCATGTCACATAAATGTATGCACACCTATCAGCATGTCACATAAATGTGTGCACACCTATCAGCATGTCATATAAATGTGTGCACACCTATCAGCATGTCATATAAATGTGTGCACACCTATCAGCATGTCATATAAATGTATGCACACCTATCAGCATGTCACATAAATGTGTGCACACCTATCAGCATGTCATATAAATGTGTGCACACCTATCAGCATGTCATATAAATGTATGCACACCAATCCGCATGTAACATAAATGTGTGCACACCTATCAGCATGTCACATAAATGTATGCACACCTATCAGCATGTCACATAAATGTGTGCACACCTATCAGCATGTCACATAAATGTGTGCACACCTATCAGCATGTCATATAAATGTATGCACACCAATCCGCATGTAACATAAATGTATGCACACCTACCCGCATGTCACATAAATGTATGCACACCTATCAGCATGTCATATAAATGTGTGCACACCTATCAGCATGTAACATAAATGTGTGTACACCAATCAGCATGTCATATAAATGTGTGCACACCTATCAGCATGTAACATAAATGTGTGTACACCAATCAGCATGTCATATAAATGTGTGCACACCTATCAGCATGTCACATAAATGTGTGCACACCAATCAGCATGTCATATAAATGTGTGTACACCTACCCGCATGTCACATAAATGTGTGCACACCTATCAGCATGTCACATAAATGTGTGCACACCAATCAGCATGTCACATACATGTGTGCACACCTATCAGCATGTCATATAAATGTATGCACACCAATCCGCATGTAACATAAATGTATGCACACCTACCCGCATGTCACATAAATGTATGCACACCTATCAGCATGTCATATAAATGTATGCACACCTATCAGCATGTCATATAAATGTGTGCACACCTATCAGCATGTAACATAAATGTATGCACACCTATCAGCATGTCATATAAATGTATGCACACCTATCAGCATGTCATATAAATGTGTGCACACCTATCAGCATGTCATATAAATGTATGCACACCAATCCGCATGTAACATAAATGTGTGCACACCTATCAGCATGTCACATAAATGTGTGCACACCTATCAGCATGTCACATAAATGTGTGCACACCTATCAGCATGTCACATAAATGTGTGCACACCTATCAGCATGTCACATAAATGTGTGCACACCTATCAGCATGTAACATAAATGTGTGCACACCTATCAGCATGTCACATAAATGTGTGCACACCTATCAGCATGTCATATAAATGTATGCACACCTATCAGCATGTCACATAAATGTATGCACACCTATCAGCATGTCATATAAATGTATGCACACCTATCAACCTATCATATAAATGTATGCACACCTATCAGGTGTATTTCACTTATATTTTGGCGCTGCCAGGTTTAGTGGGTGAATAACTGGCAACTCTTCCACATACGGCGACTGAGTGAAAAATTCACTCACAATTTTTATTTGGTCTGAGTGTGACTTGAACCGGTGCCGCATCGATGGAAGGTCTGTGTGGGACTGAGGGACGATCACTCTAACCCACTGAACCACCGAGGCCCCCATGTATTCTTGAAGGCTAACATTTACCCAAGGTGTGAAGAAAGTTTGGCTGCTGTATGTGTGGAGCTTATCACTTTGTATTCAAGATATAAATAATAAAGTGTACCAGAATACCTTAACAATAAGGTGAAGAATTACTTATGGATAACAACTTCTTGGTTTATTGGGTGACGACGTTTCAATGTAGTTCTTACATCGTTATCAAAGTCAATGACAAACAACACCTGTCCTTATAACTTATTAGCCTGTAAAGATACCAAGAAAGGAATATATTTTTGGATTGTAACACAATAGGAAGCCGTGGATGTGAATAACGATGTTTAATATGGTACCTGATACATGAGCCAAGAACAGGTATCATAGAACTCTTTGCGGACAAAGAAAGTCTCTTGACACTTTGATGCAATTTAATAAGCTATATATCGTATAGCACGCCAGGCACTTTGATGATGGGTAGTGTAGTACGGTATCATGGTCACATCTTAAGAAACGCCAGGTTCTAACCATATCGGATCTGGTGTATCAATCTCATTATCAACGTCCTCTTCTCCATCTTCTAATTGGCACAAGAAGTAATCATTTTCATAAGTAGGAAAGTAATATCTACAAAGTAAAGAGTCTCAAGTTAAAAACATGATCGCTGAAACGTGCTTAAATTGCCTCACAACTACTGAAATATTTTCAGAAATGTGTCAAAACACTTAAGCTGAATAAATATGAATATCTTTAAAATTTAAATCTTACTTGTATTCTAACTTAAATTTGGGTTTGAAATAATTTTTTATGTAATATCCATTAATATTAATGGTACGGTCAAGTACATTTTTTGTGACGATAAATAATGAAATGTGTCATCTAATATTAACTTCGCGTTAAACATTTTTTTGCTGTTTTTTCACTTTTGATTTTGTTTTTTAACATTTGAGTTTTCCAGGACTCGTTTTGAAATACGGACAAAATGGAAAATGGTCTATAGTATAATACAGTATAATTCCAGACGTCTCAAAATTCCTGAGTTGATTCGTAAAGGATATTCAGTTTTTTTTCTGAGCCAACTTACTGAGGTTGATTCCATTCCAGTGGATTTGGAAGTAAAGTGATATGGTTCTCCTTGTGCATGTGGTCTAACAAATCTCTCTTAGATGGAAACTGGTTTGAACATCCATAACATGAACACTGGTGAATCTGAACAAAACACACAGAAATATATGGTGAACCTGAACAAAACACACGGAAATATATAGTGAATCTGAACAAAACGCACAGGAATATATTAATTTGAACAACCATAACATGAACACTGGTGAATCTGAACAAAACACACAGGAATATATTAATTTGAACATCCATAACATGAACACTGGTGAATCTGAACAAAAGACACAGGAATATATTAATTTGAACATCCATAACACGAACACTGGTGAATCTGAACAAAAGACACAGGAATATATTAATTTGAACATCCATAACATGAACACTGGTGAAACTGAACAAAACACGCTGGAATATATTTATTTGAACAACCACAACATGAACACTGGTGAATCTGAACAAAACGCATAAAATACATTAATTTGAACATCCATAACATGAACACTGGTGAATCTACACAAAACACACAGGAATATATTGTGAATCTGAACAAAACCCACAGGAATATATTAATTTGAACATCCATGACATGAACATTGGTGAATCTGAACAAAACACGAGCCGACGGGAATATATCAATCTGAACAACCATAACATGAACACTGGTGAATCTGAACAAAACACAGGAATATATTAATCTGAACACCCATAACATGAACACTGGTGAATTTGAACAAAACACATAGGAATATATTAATTTGAACATCCATAACATGAACACTGGTGAATCTGAACAAAACACAGAGGAATATATTGTGAATCTGAACAAAACACATAGGAATACATTAATTTAAACATCCATAACATGAAAACTGGTGAATCTGAACAAAACACAGAGGAATATATTGTAAATCTGAACAAAACACACAGGAATATATTAATTTGAACAACCATAACATGAACACTGGTGAATCTGAACAAAACACACAGGAATATATTCATTTGAACATCCATAACATAAAAACTGGTGAATCTGAACAAAACACACAGGAATATATTCATTTGAACATCCATAACATGAAAACTGGTGAATCTGAACAAAACACACAGGAATATATTGTGAATCTGAACAAAACACACAGGAATATATTAATTTGAACAACCATAACATGAACACTGGTGAATCTGAACAAAACACACAGGAATATATTCATTTGAACAACCATAACATGAACACTGGTGAATCTGAACAAAACATACACGGATATATTAATTTGAACATCCATAACACGAACACTGATGAAACTGAACAAAACACGCTGGAATATATTTATTTGAACAACCACAACATGAACACTGGTGAATCTGAACAAAACACACAGTTTTTAATAACCAAAAGAAAAATTATAGTCCTCAAACACTTTGCCATGCTATGAATACAGTCTGTAGAAAAGGGTCATAACGCTAAATCCATATATGTTGGTCAAGTGCATACACGTATTAATTAAATTGAAAGACAAATGGTTGCAAATATTGTATTTTACTCAATAAGAGCAATAAAAACAACGTTAAAATACTCAATTTGACTTCGAAAAAACTCAATGCTCAGTTACTGGCCTCAAACATTTGAACTTCTATGAAACCCTAACTGGTGAATACAAACAAACACACAGGGTTTCAACCAGGAAGCATTTTAGCCACCCTATGTGAGGCACAAATAAAAGAAGATAAAAGACAGAATATAGGCGTACCTGTCTCCTAATGTAGTTAATCAGTTTAACCTGATCATAAAACCCTAAGGACTTCTCTCGTCTTAATTCTTGAAGATCAAAATCATGTAACTCCTGAAAAGGGAAATATTGCCTTGATTAAATGATTGATTAATTGATGTTTACGAGACACTCAAGATTTTTTCAGGCTTATGGGGGTGGGAGGGGTTTGAGAAAGGGGGGGGGATGAGAGGGGGGGGGGGGGTTGAAGTTATCCCCTTTCTCCCTCTGATATCAGAGGCTGATCTATAAAGCAAAAATGTCTTAAACTATACAAATGTAAGCATAAGTCGAATATCAATTGGTTATAGCTTAAAATACCAGTCAGTCGACAGAAAGAGAAAAATAATCGTACATGGTGTTATTGATGTAACACAATCAATAATTCATCAATTTTAGAAAAAAAGTGAGCAGAGTGGTCTATATAAAAAAAAAAAAAATTTAAATGGGAAATTTACATGTATTTATAATAGATTCTGTAAGAATTTCAATCTTGTTTTAAGGCTAATGATTTTTCCATTTTTACTTTTAAGCCGGATATTAAGGTCAGGAAATGACAAGTCGGAAAAAAGAATAAGTCTTTATGAACATATGAAATCAATGAGATTATCATTTTTCATATCTGAGCCCAAGATAAGGTCCCCTCCCTTGAGCTCACACCTTTTTATATCCATCCTATGATCTATCCACTCAATCATTACTTAAGGTTAAGCCCCTTGTGTATTCCAGATCACCTTGGCAACAGTACACTCAAAAGTCTGTTGTCTGAATAATCTCTTGGACAAGAAAACATATTGAAGATTACTCTTAAGCTAAGTGAAAGTAAGACGCTCTTGTAGATATTTAAACAAGAATCTATATTGTGATACATCCATGATTAAGAACAGGTCTTACATGGCTCACAGGAGAGTCAACAACAGAAATGTACTTTAAAAAGAGACACTGTGTAAGTTTGTTGTGATTCTACGTTGACCGATCAGATTAGTAGAAAATTAACAAGAGATCAACCTCAGATGAAAGATTGTAAGTCGAATTTCAGCCAAAAATGTACTTTTAAAGAGTTATTTAGGGAATTTCCTGTTGCTTGGTTTTCTGTCTGACAGTCAGTAAACAAACAGCCGCAAATGGATCACACCCGCACCCACAACGGCCTTGTACTGCGCACCTACATGTAACTAAGGTTCATTCTCAGTCAGTAAACAAAGCAGACAAAGGATTCCCCAGTTAAAACTCCCTATCCAGAGGTCCTAGGGAGCTGGGAAAGTTACCAATGGCCATCTGGAATCCTCATTTATATAAAAACAACAGTCGCATAGCACACATCTTACCGATCTTTGTTACAGGCTTGTTCCTTAAAAGGAATTCAAACAGACTCGATAGAGATGTCACACTGGCCCTATTTTGCCAGTCAAGTAAAAAGGAGCATCAGACATGAGCTGTCAAATTGTTAATAAAACCAAAATGAAGACTGTTCAAAAACTGGAAATCAAAGGCTTTTTAGTGACACTACATGTAGAAGCAGCTTAGTCTTAGCAGCTTTAAGCTGTAGTCAGATTGAGGTATTATGCCTCACTCCAGACTTCAGTCATGGTACAAGATCTATTTTATAAAGAAACCATTCAGTTATTTGTAATTAATCTGGCTCTGATTTGGCTCAGTACTTTGTGAAGTGAATTCAATTTTCCCAGACAAATGGAACAATGTTCTCAATTAGTATTCTGACTTCTCATTGGTTAAGATTCTCCCAAAACAGTCTAGCTATCTTTGATGTCTCCATGACAATCAGCAGTTATTTCTTATTGAGTAAACCCAATTAAATTTTGATAGCGGTGATACCTTCATGTACAGGTTGTTATCAAAATAATCAAGCATTTGAATTTTTATTTTTTTAGAAAAAAAAGCATACCGATTTAAAGAGATTCTAACACAATAATAATTATATTTCCTGTTGATCATACGGGTAAATAAAAACCTTCAAAAGTCTGAACCCCCGCAGAAAGGTTAGATACGGACTTTACAAGGCTTGTTGATCAACTGTGCGTGTGTTTGTATGGGGGTTTTAACCGTGCAGCATCACACAAACAGTGGACATTATCTTTTGTTATATTTTATATTTAAGAACACTAAAACACACGGGTACAGGGAAAATCTTCTAGTCTAAAATAACCATGGAGACAAGTTTCTAATTGTGTTTAAAAGAGGTATATCATTGAGACCTTTATACCCTATCATAAATTGTTGTAATAAACTAAACCTACATGTATGATATTTCATTAGGTGGACGACTAGATTGATTTGAAAAAAAATTCTTCACCCAGTAAAGAGATTGATCACCAGGAATATATACCTTAGAACCAGTTATTTCCAAATGCAAGACATTTCATGTGTGTATTTTATAAGGAAAGAACAGTGAAGATGAATTCACGTGATTACAGCCAGTCAGACGTAAGACAAGCTTCCTCCTATGTTGGTTTCTATGATATTCATAATCATACAATGATAGACAATCTTTTTGAACAGTGTTTGACATTATTCCTCTTGTCAATGCACATTTAAGACATCACTTTTTTGCTATTTGCTGCTTTTAATACCGTTGAAAGAGCAGTGAGAATTATTTGAATTAAAATGCTGTGATGAATCACATTTTTCCACAGCAACTTTTTTTTCTGTCGTGGTAAAAATCTGAATTGTGTGGTCTCTGTTTATGTGGGAGCGTTGCCAGGTTTAGTGGCGGAGGAAAGAGAACCTTCGGTGAGTACACGACAATTGGAGAGGATAGAAAAAACCTGCTGAGGATAGGTACATTTAGCCTGTTCACTTCCAGGATAAGCAACCAGCCCTGATAGCTCAGTTGGTAGAGCGTCCGCTTCAGGGCTGGGAGATCCTGGTTCAAGCCTGGGTTGAGTCAGATCAAAGACTTAAACAGTGGGAGCTGCTGCTGCTTGGCTTGGCGCTCAGCAATAGAAGTTAGAGCAGCGACTGGTTGGCCCGGTGTCAGTATAATGTGACTGGGTGAGGGGCTTGCTGAGTGTCTTCGGCAAGTCGTCTCCGTGAGGCTGCATCAAATAAAAAAGAGCAGTGGAAATCTGCCCTGCCACAATGAGACAACGTCTTCATATGACTGAAATACTGTTAAGCAGGACGTAGAACCCAAATCATTCACTCCAGGATAAACCTATACTATATACTCGCAGCCATTTGAAAGCAGTGTAACATTTAACACATGTATCTACTTACACTCATGTGGTTTTGGAGCTTTCCTGGTGAACTTGATGAGAATTCACAAAATAAACAGAGAGCCTGAGCTCCAGAGTCTTCTTCCCATTCTGACCATTCCCTGAAATATATAGCAGTAAAATAAAACACCTTTATAATAATGCAAAATTAACAACATACAATGTTTTACGCAGACAAAAAAAGTTAGAAACATTTAAATTTTGCCAGAATTCAAAAGTTTTGGAATAATTTTGTATTTCTAATTTGAAACAAATGACGAATCTGGGCATTGGCAGAAGTGGCCTAAATGATGTCAGGTGTCAGGCACAATTACATGCTAGGCCTATTTTAGGGACTTAAATTGAGAAATACAAAGAAAAGATTTTGTTTGGAGGACATAAAAAAGGACATTAAAAATTAATACCACAAAATAAATTTGAGTATAAAAAAACAGTAACGCACTGGAGAATTTACGTGGTTTCTGTTTGTTCATCTGTTGTTTTAATGTGCACAGTATTTGATACAGCCATTTTATTTATAGTACACTACCGTTAGGGGCCCTCCCTGGCTCAGTAGGGTCAATGGGTCACGGGTTTGAATCCCACTCAACCAAAAAAAAAATTTTCGGACTGGGTTTTCACTCGAATGACCTATGTGGGATGGTTGCCAGTTACCACCGGAAGGTCGTGGGTTTCCTCCGGGCAAAGAGCCCGGTTTCCTCCCACAATAAAACTGGCAACACCGCCATATAAGTGAAATAATCTTGAGCGCAAAACACCAAACAATCAATCAATCAACCGTAAGTTACCTTTCTCCACAAATCTCAGAAAGGGTATAGCAATGAGTGTGTCCTTGAGAGTAATTGAGTCACTGAGAGAAAGTAAACATATATCTTACCGTTCATTATCATCACCATCATCATCTGTCTCATAATCATCATCATCATCTTCAGACTGTATCAACTCCCAATTCTTACCCAGTTCCTGCATACCCAAAAAATTGCATACTGCCATTTACTTTATATATGGCCTGGGTGTCTACCAAGAGATTTCGCGATATCCGGTGACAGATGACTTTTTTTGATGACGTCCTTTCGATTGACGTTTTTTCTTCTAACACGTCAGAATTGAGCGTCACATTCGAATGATAAAGGCTCTCCACATGCGTAATGACAACGCCGATGACAGGAAATTTGTGGAATTGTCACATTACTCCCACTCCCTATTCCTAAAACTCGGTGGCTAATTGTCATCATTACGAGTTGCAATGAATAAGAGAGTGTACAACGTATTGATTGATAAAAAGGTATAAAGGATCTATGTAAAAAAAGGTTATATGTGGTAATATGAATATGCAACCAAAGATTTTATGAGTATTTGTTATATTGTTTGTGGAACTATGAAGTTTGAAGTGTACTTTTTCACAGCAGGGTGTATTACTCTATTCTATCAGAGCTCTCTTTTGAAATATACATACATGTATATAACAATTATCTTTTTTTAAATCAATGAATAAATATATTGCACTTTTAAGCTTTTTTCATAAAAATAGAATTATTATTGTGAGTTTTAGGTACCACAAACCTTCCTAATGTAATATACTTACAAGGTAGTTTATAATGTAGAACTTGTCATATATCTTATTGTTTGGGTTAATTCGCTTATGCTGTTTTTTCCTCATGTGTTCTTTGAGCGTCAGTCGATCTTTAAATGTCTTTTCACAATACAAACATAAAAGACTGCAGAAAGGAGAAAACATCAAAGTACAAATTTAACTTTCTGGACTAAAGACAAGTATCCCAAAATATATATTTGTTTAAAGTGGCATGAGCTGCCAAAATTCACACTTTTTTCATAATTTCTGATCATCACGACAGTAAGAGGCTTTGAAGGCCTTCGAAAAACTAATGGTTGGCGTTGTAATGAGGAAAATCCATACAGTATGTGGCCTGTATGAACCGAAAACGCGTTCGAAAAGTAAACAAAATTTGAATAACCGGGACGACCATTCATTCATTCTAAGCCAAAGTTAGTTCAAAACAATACTTTATCATACATTTTCGAGACTAGAAGCACTAAAAAGCTTCTGAATTATACGTCTTGAGAAAAATAGCCGATAATTTCAACATTCTGTTTTAACGTCAAAATATCAACATTTTGGCAGCTCATGCCACTTTAAGCCAAATGCAGATGCATTAAAACAAATTTAAAAACGATTTCTTTTTTAATTATGGAGCTGATAATCGATTGATATTTTACATTGCATTCAAGGTCATTCAACTTTAATGCCATCTTAAGTAGGGGAGGAAACCAGGCTCTTTGCCCGGAGGAAACCTCAACCTTCGAGAAGTACCTGGCCACTCCTCCATATTGGTTGATCAAGTGAAAAATGATCACACTAGCCTCCCATGGGTCTGGGTGCATTATTTCTATTCAAACATATTCAATATAAAGTTTATAAAAGCTTAGTTTTATTGCTTGACTCTTTTTTCCATTGAAACTGAAAATTCGCAATCCCTAGCCTACGTATTGGCTGAATAGTTTCTTCCTGATTCACCCATGGACAGATCTACAGCTGCAAACTGATAGGGGCGCTAGATTAAAACTGCTGTTGTATGTTTTATTATTTTGTGAAATACAGGTAGAACTTCTAAATTTCTTAGAAGTATATATTTTTTAATTTATGGAATTTCACTGACAAATTTAACCATCGCGTTTTGACTTCATTCTACGGCCAACAGTTTCTTTTGCATGCCAATGGCTGGCCACATACAACAGCCTGACATACCGACTCGGGTTTGGGTGAAGACGACATTCAGTGATCTTGTGTTCTATCTTGTCACACAAATTTTAAAATGCTGACATCGTTCCGTGTCACAGTGTTTGACATCACAATAAAAACATTCTCTGTCTATATGCTAGTTTTAATATATACCCCCTTTGTCTTATCTAACAAATCAATGTGTAGGGAAATCACACATGTGTTAGAATAACGTGTTACACAGCAAGTCACAGCTACATTAAAATCTTTTATCATCATTGACAAACAAATATATCTTCTTTACATTTGCCAGGAGGCCAACATATACCAAACACTAAATGAAATAAGAATGTTCGAAAGAAACCCAGTAAAATTAATTTCTTAGAGAATTAAAAATCAAATTAATACAATAAGATTGATTAATTGATGTTTATGTTGCACTCAAAATACAGTGAGATAACATTGAAAAAAACGAATGCACTTTTTCTTTTACTTACTTATTTAATTTTGTCTGTAAAATTTCCAGGAATTCATCAATATACACTGGTAAATAAAGAAGATTTAACTAACAAAATCAATTCTGCCATAAAAAAGGTTGATCCAAAATATTAATGGAACGGTAAATCAACTTTTCTCTACAATATCCTTTTTTATTCCTTTTACGGATAAAAGAAGTTGAAACAATGCAGAAATAGTTTTAAATACACATTTTACCTAACTGTGGCAAAATTTGAGCAATATTGTTTGTATTTCTAGACTACAGTGAAATATATGTGTTGATTTATGGTGCTCTACTTTCATTTTAAGTGACCACTTTCGGCCTTAGATCGTTCCTGTTTGATATTTTTTGAGAACCGCACCGTGGCAGCAGGCGTAAACTGTCAGCTCAGCTACCAGCTCTAGGAAGACAGTAGAAACGCTTAAAAGTAACTACTTGACAGGTGATGTAATTACAGACCTTTGTCTGTTTCTCTAATAGGGCAATCGGGAGAAACAATTTGGATTGAGTGGGATGCAAAACACCAACACATTGATGGAAGGCTTGTGATATTTAGGAAATACCAAAAAGGCATGTTGCATTATGGGTGTAGAAGGAGGTATGGCAGGCCAAACTGATTTGAAAAACACATTTGCATGAAACAATGACAGGAGGGCAAATAATATTAGTAACAGGGTTTGTTCGAGAGGGATATGGAAATATATGGGGTCAGTTAACGAATAATGGGCAAGGCGTTAGCGTTGTCCCTCCTAGAACAAACCCTGTAACAAATTTATCCTTAAGTGTACGATATTCAAGCTTTCCTTCTCAAGATTGGCTGCTTCATAAAAGGCCAGAAGGGAACTCTGACAATTGTCTAGACATGACGTCACAAGCCATATATGGTAGTCAACCTGTATGGATCAGCACGGCGACGTAATATGGAAAATACAGGGTCTCCATGCGACTGGTTTAAATCAATCGAAAGGAAGAATTCAGTATGAGGTGGAATAATGGTAGTTATTATTACAACTCTGAGTTTACGACATATATTTGAATTTCAAAACTCAGCCACAATGGCCATTAAACTAACCATGTCAATATTTTGTATGCACCCTCTAATAAACATCATAGCAGTATGCTTACCTAAGTTATCTGGCTGACCTATATTAAAGCTATGATCTTCTGCCATGTGATTTATAAGTGTGGCCCTAAAAATTCAAAAGTAGAGATGAAAAAACAAGTAAAAAAATTAACTGAAGAACTTACGAATATCAGGTTTGGAAATTACTTCATTGAAACTCATAAAACAAATACAGCAGTAATTTCCATCAACGCAATATATATGTACCTGCCAAATACTTCATTACATATTCAACTGGGGATATCCATTAAAAGCATGCAGATCTTGGAAATAAAGCAGCCACATCTTCCAAATTCATCCTCATCGATGTCAAACAAGACGGTCAATAAAATTATTAAAGTCAGCGTAGTGAAGAGGTCTTAAAAAGCAAGACCTTTAGAGGGAAAATCATAAAGCCACTCTAAAATTTAATCAATCCTAAGATACTAGTTAATAAAATTTAATTCCGTCAGATTAGAATTTTATTTGGCGAAAATATGTAAGTATCCAAATGAGTTGCCGAATATTCAGTTAGTAAATCAGTACTCCAATATTACATTTACAGATTTAGTATTCGCTGGCGAATATTCGAGAAATCGTTTCAACGCTAAGGAGGAAACCAGGCTCTTTGCCTGGAGGGAAGGCCTTAGGCGAGTACCTGTTAACTCTACTGGACTTTAGTTTCAGTAAAACATATAAACTAGTCTTGTTTTTAGTCATTAGAACCAGTCGACTATCAACAAATCTCACTGGTGGCCATGCAAGATTCTTAGATCAAGGTAATTTTAGCAGCTAGTTCAGAATCATTTTTTTATGTAATTTACTAATGGAAATAAACTATTCTGCCTTGTTATGTTCATTTTGTTGAATGCAGATCAGTTTTAAGCCTCCCTGCTACATTTACTGAACGTTTGTAACTTTTTATCTTGTGCACCCTAATATAAATTTTCAAAATATCCAATTTTTGGATGCATGGCATGCACTCAGTCAAAAAATTTGAATTCGAACCCTGAAACTATATTAAAGTAGTATGAGCTTCCAAAATTCATCTATTACAATTGTTAAGAGAGCTTGAGGCAACTGGAAAAACTTAAGGACTGACAAATGAAATAAAATTATTGGTAAAAGAAAAGAATACGAACTGAAGATGTGTGCTAATAACTGACGAAAAATGTTGACGAAATGACGAAAAATGTGTGCTAATAACTGACGAAAACTTCGTCAAGGTACCCAATCGCAGTAGATATATTAGTAAGCCCAGGTGGCACACAGTCTGAGATAAGGGGATCTGAGGCGGGACGTGACAAACCCTGTGTCCGTGCAAAAATCCACTGGGACAAAACTAAAATACCATTAATTGGTGAATGTCTAAATGTGAATTATGACGCTCTCATCGAGTCTCTCTGTATTGAGTCAGTTGACGAAAAAACATTAGTCTTTACAAACATATTAAGTGATGTCTTAAATAAATTCTGTTGTTCTCAAATTAGATCATCTCCCTCTTGTAAACAAAAACATAAGTTTGATAACACAATTGACCAGCCATGGTTTAACGATGAATGCAGAAAAGCATATAACCTGTACAAAGCTGCCCTAAAAAATTTTAACCAAGATAAAGTATGTACCAATCGAGAAAAATTGTGTAAATTTAAGTTAAGCTATAAGAAAACCGTAAGAAAGCATAAAAGTAGATATGAATTAGAGGAGAGTAATATGAATGATTTTCTTAGACGGAACAATCCAAAAGCCTTTTATAGATTGTTTAAAGCAAAAGAAAGGCGAAGTTGTAATGTAGATGTGACTCAATTTTTTGATTATTTTAAGAACTTAGCATTAAATGGAGGGAAGCCTAGCAAAACATTCTTTGATGTTAACAATGAAGATTTATACCCATGTTCTTATGAAGAATTAGACCAACCCATCACACCAGACGAAATATTGGGTGTTGTTAAAAATTTAAAACGTGAAAAGAGCCCTGGTAGTGATGGTTTAATTAATGAGTTATTTACTGACTTCAGGCTTCTGTTAATCCCAATGTTAACACGGTTATTTAATGACATTTTTGATTCTGGAATTTACCCAGAGCTATGGGCTAAAGGAATTATTGTACCTGTTTATAAGAAAGGAAATGTAGAAGATGTGACAAATTATAGAGCAATCACCCTTGTGAGCCACTTAGCTAAGATATTTACGGCTGTATTAAATAATAGACTACTTAGATGGCATGAAACTTATAATAAGATAACTGATGCCCAGTTTGGTTTCAAACCAGGTTACGGAACACAGGATGCCATTTTCGTATTGAACTCCATTATCCAGAAATATCTTAAACAAAAGAAAAAGTTGTATTGTTGTTTCATTGACTTCAAACGGGCATTTGACTCTGTCCAGCACTCAGCACTTTGGTTTAAACTGGTAAAGGAGGGCGTAAATGGCAAAATGTTGCAAGTTATTAAGTCACTCTATCAGTCTATTGTTGTCTGCGTTAAGTGGCAAGCAAGTGTGTCTGAATTCTTTAATTTAGCCCTCGGATTAATGCAAGGGGAGTGTCTTTCGCCGATTATGTTTTCACTATTTGTAAATGATATTGAAATGGAATTAGCAAAAACATGTTTGCCCATAGAATTTCGTGAAATAAGTATGTTTCTCCTTATGTATGCAGACGACACTGTTGTAATATCAGAATCTCCCGCCGATTTGCAAAATGTAATGACAAGAGTGGGCGAATACTGTGATAAATGGGGACTATCTGTAAATGTCAAAAAAACTAAAATTGTTGTATTTCGTAGGGGTTGGCGACCCCCGAATGATGAATATTTTCTAATGCAAGAGAGAGTCGAGGTCGTTAACTCTTTTGTCTATTTGGGTATTAGCTTCAACTATAATGGAAATTTCAAACTGTGCCAACAGAGGCTTGCAACCCAAGGTAAAAAAGCTATGTATGGGTTATTTAACAAAATATCAAGTTATCATTTCAATTTTGTCACAAAGTTATCTTTGTTTGATACATATGTGTCTACTATATTAAACTATGGAAGTGAAATATGGGGAAACATACCAGGGAATGATATTGAGATAGTTCAGATGATGTTTTGTAAAAGAATATTGCATGTCCCTAGAAATTCAGCAAATGCTATGATTTATTTTGAGTTAGGTAGACACCCAATGGTTATTGCAAGGAAATGTAGAATGTTAAAGTATTGGGTTAAGCTATTAACTACTGACAATTGTATCCTTAGAGCTATATATGATGATATGTTTGAAAATTGCATGGAATCTAACGATAACACAAGCTGGTTGGGTTTTGTCCGACATGAATTACTCTCCAACGGAATGGGATATCATTGGTTTCAACAACGTGTAGAAAATACTAACTTATTTCTCAAAAATTACAAAGTAAGAATTGTAGACAATTTTATTCAATGTACTAGGGAAAAGATGGATACTTCATCTACATGTTTTCTGTACCAACATTTAACTGATAGACTCTGTCTGCAATTTTATTTACGGAAAAACATATTATGTAAATACCAGTCCTTTTTAACTAGGTACAGAATTTCGGCACATACCCTTAACATTCAAACAGGAAGACATCATGCTGTTAACCGCTCCCGTAGGATATGCGAGAGATGTACAACTGGTCAGATAGAAGACGAGTTTCACTTTATCCTCGTTTGCCCGACTTATAAAAACTTAAGAGTAAAATATATTAAACTGTTTTATAGAAAAAAACCATCTGTATTTAAGCTTGTGCAACTTCTATCTACAAATAATGTTAAAGAATTGTTATTGTTGGGTAAATATTTGAGTTTGGCCACCAGAATACGTAATGCCTAATTATGTTAGAGTTAAAGTACACGCTATATCAATAGAACTCCAATCCTGTTATTGTGCTGTTTTTGTATTGAATGACTCTTCACCTATGAGCTGTATGCTTACGGAATAAACATAATAATAATAATAACATCAGAAATCAATAGGAAGCTCTGGGGGCCGTTTCACAAAACCGTTGCACAGTGCGATCAATCGCAGTTGCCATGACGTCGTATCTCTTCAATATCGTATCTATTGGCAACTAGGTTTCCTTTGCGATGCAACTGCTTTGTGAAACGAGCCCCAGATAATATTGAACTTCTGGAATAAAAATGACGAGCAATTAGCTTATTCTGTTTGATCAAAATTGTTCTGATATTTAGCAGGACCCACCTTCTTCCTGTGAAGTGCTCACGGCAGAACAAACAACCTCTGGAAAAATCAGAACCATTTCGTTCCTGCTGCTGGTACTCTAAAACTTTGGTCTGAAAGAAACAAAAATATACAATCAAAACAGGCTCACATGCCGGGCATTTCGACCAATCATATGCCTAGAAATTTATCTGAATCAGGAAAGCTTTGTAAAACATTACAGTCAAACCTGGTTTAAGCAACAAACTATTAAAAAGGGAAACGTGAAAGGGGGTCTCTTAATACAGATTTGATGTAAGAGATATCTTGATAACCTCATATTTTTCTACTAATCTGAAGGTCAACAGAGAATAACAGCAAACTTACGAAATGTATTGCTGTGGCCAAAGCGGTCTTGATACTCAAAATAAGTGCATCTCATATATTTTCCTAGTGACAGAGTCTTTAAATTTTCAGCTTGTTATTGACATTCTGATTTTTCCATTGTTAATAAGTTAATCTAATGTCAATGTATCTCACTCAAAATCTATCTTGTTGACAGAAACTGGCTGCTAATGACGTGTGCCAAATTTGATTCATGTGCCTTGATGAGTTTTTGAGTTATTCATGATGCAAAAAGGGGAGCCACTTTCCTTGCCCACTCAATATATTTAATTTATATATTGACATTTACTTGTTTACTAAATACAGGTCCGGTATTTCAATTCAATTGTGCGGTATCGAAAACCAAACGAGCTCAATCATTCAGAGGAAAAAAAATGGCCAAGACAATAACAAAAAAAAGGCTTACTAGTTTTTGTTTTTGAAGGAACTGTCTCAATTCCTTATCTTCTGGTAAAACATCACAAAGCAAATAAAATTTGTCATTAGAGGGATCTGGATAAAAAAAAAAGGAAAATTAATAATAATAAGTAGGCCAAGCAATTAACTTAATTAATGATGGTCCATTATTTAGAAAAAAAACCTGAAAACTGCATGACTGTCAGCCTTGTCTTATGATTGATTGGTGTTTAACGGGCTCATTGCCCAGGAGAAACCCCCCGGCCTTCGATCAGTAACGTATGTCTCCCACATAAGGCGATCGAAGGAAAAATCCACTCAGAAATTTTTGTTATTTGGTTTGAGTGGGATTCAAACCCGCGCCGCATTGCTGGGAGGCCTGTGTTGGACTGAGTAACTATCACCATTATCGGCTGAGCCTCAGCCACCAATCCCCCCCCCCCACCCCCCACCCACCCCTCTCTTTTGAAGCGTTATGGGTTCTTTGCCAGGTGAAAATCCCTGATCATTGGCAAGTATCTAGAAACCTCTCCATAAAAAAAGTCCACAAGGAATTTTTTTATTCAAATTTGTCTTTGCACTGTTTGTTTCGAACTCGTAGCCATTAGATAGAAGGGTTGTGTCTGCGTGAGAGACTATCGCTCCATTGACTAAGCCACTGAGGACCAGGGAAAAAATAGCCCATATGTACCTGATTTTGTTTCGACAAATATATGAACATTCTGGCAAGAGACTTTCAGTTTCAGCAAGTAAGGAGAGTAACACATCATCTACCTACCACAGCTCTTGCTAGGTGATTTGAAACTTTTATCAGAGTTAAATGTGGTACAGAAATCAGCAATGGGCTGTTCCTTCAACCTTTCCTTCCAATATCTAAAATAGCTGAAAGTAATAAAAAAAATTATTACTTTTAGTCTGCAAAACTAGTAGGCCCCCTGTATTACTTTGTCTTTTTTTGACATTAATATTTTCTTTGTGTCTAGTTTTAAAAGTATATGAGATTTTTGGGCTTCTTTGAAATCTCCAAAGATTAACATGATAGTTTTGTCCTTACTCTATCACAAAGGTATAGGTAATAATAATAGCTATGACAACAATGATCGATTTTTAATTGTAATTTAAATTAAAATGAATAAAACATCTGACCTCTTCAAGTCAGCCACCATTTCAATTTCTCCAATTACTAATCTGTGCACAGTTAGAAGATGTTCAAGACATGCCTTCCTCTGCACAGCATCTGCAGTGTTAAACATCTCATGACACAAGACACATGGGGTCAAACTGCAGCTCTGGTCAGTGTCTATGTCAGAGTTCTCTCCCCTGCATTGTTGACTGAAACCAGTCAGTCTGAGAGGCACAAGAACAGGTTTTTCACTTTCTCCATCCATGTGCTCTGTTTTGAAAATTCAAAATGCCAAGATCAGGATGACATAAATTTGTATCTTTTACTGTTTTACAAAATGAGGAATCCTCCAAATCCTTCCCATATATCACACCTAACCCTTTTGTGAAATATGTTATTTTTCTAATATTCAGAAATATTTAGCTAAAATGGGCGTATTTTTTAGCAGATTGTCAAGAGAAAGAGGCATTTTAAAGGCACTGAATCACGGTGAATTCAGAACAAAACTCTGCCACTGTAAAAATGTATATAAAAGTCTAGATACTCGTTCTACAGTCCATTTTGACCTGTGGTGTTGGTTCAAACAGTACTGACACAAAAATATGGAGATGCTTACACATGTGTAGTGTGCCAAATTGAATACGAAATAACAGTACCCGGTATATCACAGAGAGCTAGTTTTCGCCATTTTGTATAGTAGGGGTATAGTAGGTCAAAATGGACCAGAGAAGAAGTATCTAGACATAATGTCAAATTAAGCCTGTCGATTGCCTAATATAAATCTCTAATAACCACTTCATTTAATGTTTATTGTAATAATTAACTATTTGTCTCTAAGTTTTTACATTTTACCTGTTCATATATAAACTATGTTTTGTCCTTGTATCTTTACTCCTGATGATGGTTTGATCTAATAAACCGAAATATTGAGTTAAACATGAAGTCTTTGTCATTCCTCGGAGTGCTTACGTTGTTCATTACGCTAGACTAATCAGGGGAATTCGAATATTAAGAAGTATCTAGACTTTTATATTGATGTTTACCAATGGAAATGCAAAAGGGATACCCAAACTGTCAATAAAGTATGTTATTTAATCCTGGAAAGGCCTGATAAAGGCTACAAGGCCAAAAGTTTGAATCATTTCTACAATCCTGGAGCTTCTAGCTCAGTAGAGGATTGTTTACTACAATTAGGTGGTAAAGTCCATAGACCTTGACGCTGAAATTACGTTGAAAACTGCTCGGTATGGACAATTCCTACCTCAGACTTCTTTAGAAGTCATAAAAGATTACTATTGCCTTCTTCCATTACATGTAGCTTTCCCAAAAGACGTTTTTCTGGTTTTGAAAAACATCTAACTGCCATTTCTTCCAGACTCAGCCACCATTTTGAGTCAAGCAGTATTAACAGAAAAAGGCCTTTTGGAAAAGCTACATGTAACGGAAGAGGACAAGAATGATCTTTTATGAGTTCTAAAGAAGTCTGAGGTAGGAATTGTCCTTACCGAGCAGTTCCAATAATATTTTCATGGCTTGTAATTTCCATTAATACCACTCCGCATGTAATAGAATAATATTATTATCTGTAATATAACCATAAGTTTGGTAAAATTTACCGTGGCATATGCTGCCAAAATTCACACTTTTTTCATAATGTCTGATCGTCACAATAGTAAGAGGCTTTGAAGGCCATAAAAAAAACTACATAATTGGCGTTTGAATGAGGGAAATCCACACAGTATGTGGCCTGTACAAACCGAAAAGGTGTTTAAAAAAGTAAACAAAATTTAAATAACCGGGACTACCATTCATTCATTCTAAGCCAAAGCTGATCAAAACAATACTTTATCGTACATTCTCGAGACTAGAAGCACTAAAAAGCTTCTCAGCCATTCCATTAGTGACTCCCGTGACATTTAGAAACTAAAATGTTCACAGCTTCCAAAATTTAGAAAATGATTTTAGAAATAATACCCTCATTGAAAGCCCATGACACCCTCTTTAATCTAAAACAAACATTTCTTGAATTAATTACTATCTTAATAGGAAATACCAGCAAAAGGTAGCGTGACTCCTGTGACGCACAGGAATAAATGTACCTTGACAAAGGACAGTTGTCTCCAGTTTTGTATCATTTTTTAATTCTAAATGTTTTTTCTTTTTTATGTTGTTATTCTCCACAGTTTGAGATTGCTAAATGCACTAATTTAATAACATGAACTTAAAAGATAAACTGTGTGGTGGAACCCAAAAACGTGACTCCTGTGACAGTTAAAATGTGACTCCTGTGACAGGTCTCATATTAGAGTGGAAATATAGCTATTTGGAAGTAGAAATACAAAATAAACTATTTACTTTCTGATGTTAAGGGAACAGACAGAAATTGAGATTAGCTCATGACATTTCTAAGCTAATAAATTTTGTTTAAGACTAGTTAATGTAAAAATCTAATTTTACCGCTGTTAACTGTGAATAACATACCAAAGGTAAAAAGGGAACCTTGTAAACTTTGATAACATTATAGATCTAATTAGAATTGCAATTAAAACTATCAAAATAGTTAAATAATGACAGGTGAAATGAGATTTACTGAATATTTCAATATTCCATTATACATGTGCGCATGAAATAAGCTTGTTTAAGACCCAGTTTTCAGTGAGTCAGTCGCTTTCAACATTGGTAGTGTATCTAAAAAATATTGTTACTAGCAATGCCACAACATATTTAATATTGCTTAACATTGCATGTGAAATTTACAGTAGTTTACCAGTCATTTGATCGCTGATTCTGATCCGTGGTCGACCCCTCCCCCAAATGCATATATCTAATTTCTCGCCCTGGTGTTGTCTTTTGGCCCAGGTTAGGAAACATCATACTTCAAAGATGTCTGTGCCTCAAAAGAGCTTGCATCATAATTGTACTGATTAGTTTCTGTATTCTACATGTAAATCTTCCATCTTTTCTTTACCAACAGAACTTTTTCAAGGTTTGAAAAACTTAATTACACTGACATCTATAATCTACATGTAGCCATTTTTAGATCGATTCATTCGTTCAACTTTATCGTAAGCCTTCAAATTTTAGACTATACATGTAACAGAATATAGAGAAACTAAACCCCACGTCACTAAAATACAAGATAATGTCTTCAAAGGTCAAGAACAAGTTGTCATAGTAAAATGTAAATACCAATATGTGGGCCTACGTGTATATCCATCTAACAACACAGCGTCACTCTAAAATTTAACATCTCGTGGATCACTTGATAGATCAAGAGCTACAAATTTAATTTGTAACAAGCTTATTCTTCTCCTCATTAAAATCTCTAATATTATTGATGCTATGCTGGACAAAAAAATAATGATTTATTCATCTAAATGGCCAAAACATCACATTGTGACTCCCGTGACAGAAAATGGTGACTGTCGTGACAGACCTATATGGTGAAATCCATACAGCAAAAAAACCTCTAAATGAGATATGACCCTTGTTTCACATTCTGTTCAGAGCGAATGTGAATTTAGGATAAAAAAAAGATGACATGGTATCAGTTATTTCAGTGTTAATAACAACTATACCTTGTTCTGTGACTCCTGTGACACTAAAATGAGGGTGTTTGGTTTAAACTAGCTGGAGTAATTGAGCTCAACTGAGAGTTTAATTGTGCTGTGTTGCAATAGGCTACACAATGGTCTAAGTTTAGGTGCATCAGAATAATCTTAATAAAGAAATGTTTTAAGCAAAATTGCAATTTTGCAAAAACATGTAATTTCACAAAGATATGTGTTCACGTAAACAGTCCTGTTTAAGGGCCTCTACATTGAATATGGGTGCGTAAAATGTAACAATATTTTGCACAATTTAACATGACACATTTAAGTATAGAAAAATATAAAAAATTCTGCAGCACTTTGCTTTTCAAAAAATTGCTTTGGTGTCCCGTTCTAATGGAATGGCTGTTCTGAATTATACGTCTTGAGAAGTATAGCAGATAATTTCAACATTCTGTTAACGTCAAAATATCAACACTTTGGCAGCTCATGCCACTTTTAAGTTATGGCACCCATCTGTTACTGTGACCACTTCTAGTACTACTACTAGACGTAGAACTAGTCTATATTAGTATATATACAACAGAATGGCAGGATAGGCTACAATTACAAGGCTTAGAGCTGTTCATAAATCCGTCAACTTAGACGCAACTACTGATACTGTTAAATTAGCAATACTTTTGCTAATTTACTAGTGTAAGAAATTAGAATACGATATGTCGATAAATCAGCTGTCAGACTCCGAGTGAGTGTAGACCTGTCACTCAAATTCTCAATCAGTGATTGTAATTTGTACAGAACTTCAGAAGAAACGCTCACTCTCAGTCTATATTCAGTGCACTGCTTGTCACTAAATTAATGCTTCCAGTTTAAAAGAACGACTATATCAACAAAAGATGCCGCTGAATGACGCGAATATTAATGACACACAGTGATAATCAAATTATTCCAAACTAGACCTCTGAGTTAATCCTTGCTGATGTCAACTGCGGCCATGATGAAAGAAGAACTGAAACCGGCGATTTCATTGGCTGTTTATCATTTTGAGGTCAAAAGTCAGTTTACGAGTAGAGCCGGAAAAATGCGATTGTACCTCACGTGACAAAACAGTATGGCGATCATGTCAAAGTTCACGAAAAGTGTGGTATGTAAGTTGTCAGTGTAAGTGGTTTTGGCAATGGAACAAGGAAGTCTCTGAACGAAGACTTGAAATCTGTCCAATTTCTTCTTCGCCTAGATCTGTAGACACTCAAATCGAAAATTCAGCGATGTCGTGGAGACCGTCTACAGTCAAGTGTGCCGTAGGTAAGTGTGAGATTTTCTTGGGCGATTTCCCAAATCAAGGATGAAGTTGGAAAGGGAGGCGTGGTTTCCCTGACTGAGGCTAACCCACTCACTGATGTTTTTACTGCAGCAGTGTTGGTAAAACGCCAGCCACCGTCTGTGTTGACAAGCAGTTTCTTGTTATCGATTTGAAATCTTAATTATACTTATTTTGATTTACGATTTAATTGTTCGATCCTCCAATAAACTAACATCCGTTAACACTGCAGGAACACTTCCGAACAGTCATCGATGAAATGAGTTATTAATCATTTAATGACACTCCTGCGAAATGCGATGGGACACAGTTGAAATTAAAGTACCCCAAACGTCTTTATTTTGTTTTATAAACGCTTTAATTATTTGAGTCAGAATGTTTGATTAATGTTACTAGCATATTTTTTCTAAATATAATGTATATTGTAGGCCTACTTGTACCTTTCATACCCAACAAAACTTAAAACTACGTACACTGTAGGCTACAATGAAAATTAGAAAATTAACCATTTATAATTTTTCAAGAAACAAAAACTGTAAAATTTGCTGTAAAAACTGTAAAAGATGCTGTATTGCCTCAAAGACAGCTATTGTATTTTTCAATACTGAATAGTTAGGGTATAAATGCTGCTTTGGTGATTTCCCCTATAAAATATAGAAGAGAAAAATAACTTTTTTAGCTCCCATTGACATTTGTATATTGAAGTTTGTGTTTTTTTTGTTTTTGGCTTTGAGAATCGATGTGGTTAGCTGTGTTATTACAGGCTTTGCAGCTGCTTGTGTAATGCATTCTAGGCTATTTATTTTGACTGCGAGGCAATAAACAATAACAACATGGCCAAGCTGATCGCTCAGAGTCCATATTCCTTGGTGGCGTCATAAAGCAATTAATCTTTTGTCTCTTTCATATCAATCGGCCATGTTGATCGTTCTCTCTACCCCAATGACATCAATCAATCTATATGTCCCTATCATATTAATTGGCCATGTTGATCCCTCAATATACCCTGATGACATCATCAAGCAATCAGTCTATAGGTCTCTATCATATCAATCGGCCATGTTGATCCCTCAATATACCCTGATGACATCATTAAGCAAACAGTCTATAGGTCTCTATCATATCAGTCAGCTATGTTGATCCCTCAATATACCCTGATGACATCATTAGGCAATCAGTCTATAGGTCTCTATCATATCAATCAGCCATGTTGATCCCTCAATATACCCTGATGACATTATTAAGCAATCAGTCTAAAGGTCTCCATCATATTAATTGGCCATGTTGATCCCTCAATATACCCTGATGACATCATTAGGCAGTCAGTCTATAGGTCTCTATCATATCAATCAGCCATGTTGATCCCTCAATATACCCTGATGACATCATTAGGCAGTCAGTCTATATGTCTCTATCATATCAATCAGCCATGTTGATCCCTCAATATACCCTGATGACATCATTAAGTAATCAGTCTATATGTCTCTATCATATCAATCAGCCATGTTGATCCCTCAATATACCCTGATGACATCATTAAGTAATCAGTCTATATGTCTCTATCATATCAATCAGCCATGTTGATCCCTCAATATACCCTGATGACATCATTAAGTAATCAGTCTATATGTCTCTATCATATCAATCAGCCATGTTGATCCCTCAATATACCCTGATGACATCATTAGGCAGTCAGTCTATATGTCTCTATCATATCAATCAGCCATGTTGATCCCTCAATATACCCTGATGACATCATCAAGCAATCAGTCTATAGGTCTCTATCATATCAATCAGCCATGTTGATCCCTCAGTATACCCTGATGACATCATCAAGCAATCAGTCTATAGGTCTCTATCATATCAATCAGCCATGTTGATCCCTCAATATACCCTGATGACATCATCAAGCAATCAGTCTATAGGTCTCTATCATATCAATCAGCCATGTTGATTCCTCAATATACCCCGATGACATCATTAAACAATCAGTCTATAGATCTCTATCATATCAATCAGCCATGTTGATCCCTCAATATACCCTGATGACATCATCAAGCAAACAGTCTATAGGTCTCTATCATATCAATCAGCCATGTTGATCCCTCAATATACCCTGATGACATCATCAAGCAATCAGTCTATAGGTCTCTATCATATCAATCAGCCATGTTGATCCCTCAGTATACCCTGATGACATCATCAAGCAATCAGTCTATAGGTCTCTATCATATCAATCAGCCATGTTGATCCCTCAATATACCCTGATGACATCATCAAGCAATCAGTCTATAGGTCTCTATCATATCAATCAGCCATGTTGATTCCTCAATATACCCCGATGACATCATTAAACAATCAGTCTATAGATCTCTATCATATCAATCAGCCATGTTGATCCCTCAATATACCCTGATGACATCATCAAGCAAACAGTCTATAGGTCTCTATCATATCAATCAGCCATGTTGATCCCTCAATATACCCTGATGACATCATCAAGCAATCAGTCTATAGGTCTCTATCATATCAATCAGCCATGTTGATCCCTCAATATACCCTGATGACATCATCAAGCAATCAGTCTATAGGTCTCTATCATATCAATCAGCCATGTTGATCCCTCAGTATACCCTGATGACATCATCAAGCAATCAGTCTATAGGTCTCTATCATATCAATCAGCCATGTTGATCCCTCAATATACCCTGATGACATCATCAAGCAATCAGTCTATAGGTCTCTATCATATCAATCAGCCATGTTGATCCCTCAATATACCCTGATGACATCATCAAGCAAACAGTCTATAGGTCTCTATCATATCAATCAGCCATGTTGATCCCTCAATATACCCTGATGACATCATCAAGCAATCAGTCTATAGGTCTCTATCATATCAATCAGCCATGTTGATCCCTCAATATACCCTGATGACATCATTAAGCAATCAGTCTTTATGTCTCTATCATATCAATCAGCCATGTTGATCCCTCAATATAACCTGATGACATCATTAAGTAATCAGTCTATAGGTCTCTATCATATCAGTCAGCCATGTTGATCCCTCAATATACCCTGATGACATCATTAAGTAATCAGTCTATAGGTCTCTATCATATCAATCAGCCATGTTAATCCCTCAATATACCCTGATGACATCATTAAGCAATCAGTCTATAGGTCTCTATCATATCAATCAGCCATGTTGATCCCTCAATATACCCTGATGACATCATTAGGCAATCAGTCTATAGGTCTCTATCATATCAATCAGCCATGTTGACCCCTCAATATACCCTGATGACATCATTAAGCAATCAGTCTATAGGTCTATATCATATCAATCGGCCATGTTGATCCCTCAATATACCCTGATGACATCATTAAGCAATCAGTCTATAGGTCTATATCATATCAATCAGCCATGTTGATCCCTCAATATACCCTGATGACATCATTAAGTAATCAGTCTAAAGGTCTCTATCATATCAATCAGCCATGTTGATCCCTCAATATACCCTGATGACATCATTAAGCAATCAGTCTATAGGTCTCTATCATATCAATCATCCATGTTGATCCCTCAATATACCCTGATGACATCATTAGGCGGTCAGTCTATAGGTCTCTATCATATCAATCATCCATGTTGATCCCTCAATATACCCTGATGACATCATTAGGCGGTCAGTCTATAGGTCTCTATCATATCAATCAGCCATGTTAATCCCTCAATATACCCTGATGACATCATTAAGCAATCAGTCTATATGTCTCTATCACATCAATCAGCCATGTTGATCCCTCAATATACCCTGATGACATCATTAGGCGGTCAGTCTATATGTCTCTATCATATCAATCAGCCATGTTAATCCCTCAATATACCCTGATGACATCATTAAGCAATCAGTCTATATGTCTCTATCATATCAATCAGCCATGTTGATCCCTCAATATACCCTGATGACATCATTAAGCAATCAGTCTATAGGTCTCTATCACATCAATCAGCCATGTTGATCCCTCAATATACCCTGATGACATCATTAAGCAATCAGTCTATAGGTCTATATCATATCAATCAGCCATGTTGATCCCTCAATATACCCTGATGACATCATTAAGCAATCAGTCTATAGGTCTCTATCATATCAATCAGCCATGTTGATCCCTCAATATACCCTGATGACATCATTAAGCAATCAGTCTATAGGTCTCTATCATATCAATCAGCCATGTTAATCCCTCAATATACCCTGATGACATCATTAAGCAATCAGTCTATAGGTCTCTATCATATCAATCAGCCATGTTGATCCCTCAATATACCCTGATGACATCATTAAGCAATCAGTCTATAGGTCTCTATCATATCAATCAGCCATGTTCATTGTTGATCCCTCAATATAACCTGATGACATCATCAAGCAATCAGTCTATATGTCTCTATCATATCAATCAGCCATGTTGATCCCTCAATATACCCTGATGACATCATTAAGCAATCAGTCTATAGGTCTCTATCATATCAATCAGCCATGTTGATCCCTCAATATACCCTGATGACATCATTAAGCAATCAGTCTATAGGTCTCTATCACATCAATCAGCCATGTTAATCCCTCAATATACCCTGATGACATCATTAAGCAATCAGTCTATAGGTCTATATCATATCAATCAGCCATGTTAATCCCTCAATATACCCTGATGACATCATTAAGCAATCAGTCTATAGGTCTATATCATATCAATCAGCCATGTTGATCCCTCAATATACCCTGATGACATCATTAAGCAATCAGTCTATAGGTCTCTATCATATCAATCAGCCATGTTGATCCCTCAATATACCCTGATGACATCATTAAGCAATCAGTCTATAGGTCTATATCATATCAATCAGCCATGTTGATCCCTCAATATACCCTGATGACATCATTAAGTAATCAGTCTATAGGTCTCTATCATATCAATCAGCCATGTTGATCCCTCAATATACCCTGATGACATCATTAGGCAATCAGTCTATAGGTCTCTATCATATCAGTCAGCCATGTTGATCCCTCAATATACCCTGATGACATCATCAAGCAATCAGTCTATAGGTCTCTATCATATCAATCAGCCATGTTGATCCCTCAATACACCCTGATGACATCATTAAGCAATCAGTCTATAGGTCTCTATCATATCAATCAGCCATGTTGATCCCTCAATACACCCTGATGACATCATTGGGCAATCAGTCTATAGGTCTCGATCATATCAGTCAGCCACGTTGATCCCTCAATATACCCTGATGACATCATTAAGCAATCAGTCTATAGGTCTCTATCACATCAATCAGCCATGTTGATCCCTCAATATAACCTGATGACATCATTAGGCAATCAGTCTATAGGTCTCTATCACATCAATCAGCCATGTTGATCCCTCAATATACCCTGATGACATCATCAAGCAATTAGTGTATAGGTCTCTATCATATCAATCAGCCATGTTGATCCCTCAATATAACTTGATGACATCATCAAGCAAACAGTCTATAGGTCTCTATCATATCAATCAGCCATGTTGATCCCTCAATATACCCTGATGACATCATCAAGCAATCAGTCTATAGGTCTCTATCATATCAATCAGCCATGTTGATCCCTCAATATACCCTGATGACATCATCAAGCAATCAGTCTATAGGTCTCTATCATATCAATCAGCCATGTTGATCCCTCAATATACCCTGATGACATCATCAAGCAATCAGTCTATAGGTCTCTATCATATCAATCAGCCATGTTGACCCCTCAATATACCCTGATGACATCATCAAGCAATCAGTCTATAGGTCTCTATCATATCAATCAGCCATGTTGATCCCTCAATATACCCTGATGACATCAATCAATCTTTAGGTCACTTTCATATTAATTGACCATGTTGAGGACGTCATTCTTGTTATATTCTCTAAATGGTCCTTACAACACAAGCAGTCTGAGTGAGTGATATTCAAAGGTTTACACATGCCTTGCTGAGCTTTCTGATTAATGAATTTGTAAAGTAACAGACACTGATTAACCCAGAAAAAATTCCTTAATTCCCTAAGTCGTGAGTTCGATTCTCACCCTGGCTCGGAATTTTTTCCGGGTCAATCAGTGTCGGTTAATTTACAAATTCAGTAATTTCCCTGATGATGATTGCAGCTTGCTCTCTTTGATTTAGGTTATCATTTCATGTATACATGACCATATAGACTTTACAAAGATAATAACTGATTAAGGTTATCATTTCGTGTATACATGACCATGTAGACTTTACAAAGATAATGACTGATTAGGAGTACCCTTCTGTTCAACACCATTATACATCTCTGTCAGAGCATTCTACTACATTGTGTATATACCTGTCAATCAAAGTGCTGATATATAGACAGGGACTGATCCAGGGAAAATTGGGCATACCATTTCGGTTCAAAATGTTCCAACAATAAGACAAAAACAACATCTCTGACCCAAAATTCAACATTAAATGCTATTTTGACATTAAAATCTGTTGGTTTTAAGAATTTGGGCAAATTTTTTGCTTGTGAGTTTAGGCCTGTATACAGGTATCAAAATGTATCTGGATCAGTCAATGATAGACTCATATCATATTACATTAAGTAACGTAGCTTATCAACTTCCTGGTCAATCTACAAACGTAAGACAAGTGGTAGATAAATAAAATGTACTTTGATGTAAGTACAGTGTGATTGATTTGATAATCAGGCCAAAAATAAATAATAAAGGATTTGTTTGCTGTTAGCTGACGAACCTTTATTTTGAGTAAAGTTTATCTGATTATTTTGCTGATATGTGGAACGTTACTTATGTCAGTCACCTGACATATGTTTATATCAAGGAAGTTAAAAGTAACTTTGTTTAAACTGGTTTTAACCAATCTATCATTTGACAAAAGACATTATAGTCCAGTGTGATTGATTTGCTAATTGTCTGATTATTTTGTGGAAATTAGATGAGATATTAATATAACTTATTGATTAGGAAGTTTATGACTATGCAGTCATTTCTAAGTATTTCCTATGTCTATGAGTAAATGAGCATGCAAATTATGTATAAATATTTTATCCGAAACGTTTTCATTCTCATCAATTCGTAAATATGATACGGCCAAAGTCAAACTTAGATTTAAAATGGCATTGTTTTAAGTGGGAAGCGTTTCTCAATTTTTCTAGCAATTTCATCTGTTGTTTTCTTGAAAAATTTTAAATTTTTTATCATAACTCTTAGAATTAATAAAATTTCAATTTTTTTAATACACAACTTTCACAATTAATAAAATTGTAATCAGAGCTGAATTCCCTTTTAAAATCTCTGGTTTATCTATGCTGATCTCCATGCATGGACTGTTGTCTGGGAAGTTGTGAGCAGTAGGCAATAGGGGGTACAAGTGCTGTGCCAGTGGACCAAAACTTAGTGGTGTATATGGGATTAAATTCTACCTCTGTATACAGACATCTGTCTTCATTTTTTCTGATGTCCTCTACAATGCAGGAGTTTGATGAATGCTTTTACTGTGGTTCAGATCCAGTACCAATGCACTCAGTTTTACATGTACTAAGTTAAACCCTTTGGCACAGGAAGAAGGAAAATTAAATCAGAAAAGCAAATATTGCAAAAGGAGAACTGTCAGTTTTGGAAAAGGTTACTCAGACAATGCATATAGATTGAATAGTGTATATCGTTTTTGAAATTTATATCCTATATAAAATCAAAGAGTTTGTCCCGGAATTGTCAAAAAGCTGGGGGCCGTTTCACGAAGCCGTCGCAGAGTGCGATCAATCGCAGTTGCCATGACAACGTATCTCTTCACTATGGTATCCATTGGCAACTACGCTCCGTTTGCGATGCGACTGCTTTGTGAAACGAGCCCCAGGTCGTTAAACTGTGTGCTATTCGACTTGTTTATTTAAATATTATTCACTGCCAGCAAGGATGCAGACATTATTTTTAAATGTAACATTTGGCTATAACCTGATATAGAAAAAAATAAGGACAAAAATTCAAAAAGTTTTTACTGAGTTACTGAAAATTAGAAAATTAGGCATGTAAAAGAGGACATTGTGTTGTCCTTAGGGCATATCTATGGGAGTCTGTTCAGAGACTCTGCAAAGGTTTCCTCTGGGCAAAGAACCATTTTTCCTCCCTGGCAACACCTAGCATTGCTAGCGAGGGTCAGTGCCATATACGGGAAAAAATGCTGGGTGTGGCGTAAAACATCAATCAATCAATAAATTTAGTACCTTATTGTAACCAATAACTGAATCTTCAGCCAGTAATATAATGTCATGAGCAATAAGCGGAAAGTATTAATTTTCATAAAAATCTCCCTAAAATTTCCTGTTTCCTTAGATTTGAGATGAAAGTATACTGTGTATATATTGACCGGCTATTCACCTGTTTGTACATGGCCATATCTGTAAAAGTGCCACTGTATATATTATCTATTTTGGGGAGATATTCACTTTGGGGTCAATGGTGCATGGACCTGTCCGGGTATTTAGTATTGTAAACACTACACCCCTAGAACACACCTGACTGCTCCATAGGTACAAAAGCTCAAAATAGGATGTTTACGGCAGCGCTTTTAGAAAGTTTTCTTATATTTATTCAAATAAAAAAAAGTGTTTGATTTTCTCTGTATCAATGTTTAAGTTGCAAATTTTCAAACCTTCAGTGCTGTAATTCTATATAGCGAAATACAAACATGCTTCTATGAATTCATGGAAAAATTCAATGGTAGTTAAATTTTAGAATACACATGGAAAAATCCAAACATGTAATTAATTTCAGAATACACGCCTTATTTCTTGCCCTTTTTGGCAGTGAGGACCACCAAAAGTTAATGAGATTTCTTGGTTCAGCTGATAAAAAGGGTTCTACCCCTGCCCAATTTTGAGATACATGTAGTCAATATGCCCTGTAACTCCCAGTTTGTCCAAAACATTGGGCGAGATAATGGTGAAAGCGACGTCTATATGCCCTATTACCCCCTGGTCAGTTAGTCCAAACATTGGTCGAGATAATGTTGAAAGCGCCGTCTATATGCCCTATTACCCCCTGGTCAGTTAGTCCAAAATATTGGTCGAGATAATGTTGAAAGCGACGTCTATATGCCCTATTACCCCCTGGTCAGTTTGTCCAAACATTGGTCGAGATAATGTTGAAAGCGCCGTCTATATGCCCTATTACCCCCTGGTCAGTTAGTCCAAAATATTGGTCGAGATAATGTTGAAAGCGACGTCTATATGCCCTATTACCACCTGGTCAATTAGTCCAAAATATTGGTCGAGATAATGGTGAAAGCGACGTCTATATGCCCTATTACCCCCTGGTCAGTTAGTCCAAACATTGGTCGAGATAATGTTGAAAGCGCCGTCTATATGCCCTATTACCCCCTGGTCAGTTAGTCCAAAATATTGGTCGAGATAATGTTGAAAGCGACGTCTATATGCCCTATTACCACCTGGTCAATTAGTCCTAAATATTGGCAGAGATAATGTTGAAAGCGACGTCTATATGCCCTATTACTCCCTGGTCAGTTAGTCCAAAATATTGGTCGAGATAATGTTGAAAGCGACGTCTATATGCCCTATTACCACCTGGTCAATTAGTCCTAAATATTGGCAGAGATAATGTTGAAAGCGCCGTCTATATGCCCTATTACCCCCTGGTCAGTTTGTCCAAAACATTGGGCGAGATAATGTTGAAAGCGACGTCTATATGCCCTATTACCACCTGGTCAGTTTGTCCAAAACATTGGGCGAGATAATGTTGAAAGCGACGTCTATATGCCCTATTACCACCTGGTCAATTAGTCCAAAATATTGGTCGAGATAATGTTGAAAGCAACCTCTATATGCCCTATTACCACCTGGTCAATTAGTCCTAAATATTGGTCGAGATAATGTTGAAAGCAACCTCTATATGCCCTATTACCACCTGGTCAATTAGTCCTAAATATTGGTCGAGATAATGTTGAAAGCAACCTCTATATGCCCTATTACTCCCTGGTCAGTTAGTCCAAAACATTGGTCGAGATAATGTTGAAAGCGACGTCTATATGCCCTATTACTCCCTGGTCAGTTCGACAAAAACATTGGTCGAGATAATGTTGAAAGCGACGTCTATATGCCCTATTACTCCCTGGTCAGTTCGACAAAAACATTGGTCGAGATAATGTTAAAAGCGACGTCTATATGCCCTATTACTCCCCGGTCAGTTAGTCCAAAACTCAGTCGAGATAAGCCATAGATAATGTTGAAAGCGACGTTAAATCTTTTCTCACTTACTTGACCAAAACCTTGTTTGGCACTACAGCCAAGAATTCCTTCGTCTTTATTCACAATAAAAGTCAAATACGGACAGAAAAGAAACAAAAAACATGCACTCTTTTGAGTTTTTGTCCGGTGTCTTTTATCTATTATTCTGAAGCATTTAGCTCCATGCTTACCCCCACAATTGGTTACCCATTGGGAGCAATCAGTAATCTTGGCCCTGAAAAAAAACCGGACTGAATGATATTGATAACCAGGAAGTTGCTTATATCCATTTGCCAATATACAAAAGTTTGTTTATTATTTCTATCACTTGAAAAATAAAACCATGTTTATCGAAGATTAAAGACCTAGAGTAGACCTAAAAAGTGTAGGGAAACCACTGAGGAAATAAATGTCCTTCTTGTCTATACATGTACAGTGTAAATGTATGTCAGGCCAGCTGTCTGAGAAATCATGTCAGTAGTCAGAGGAATAGAAATCAGGCCAGTCTGTCAGTCCTCCTGTGTTACAACCATGTAATTTGACAGTAGGCCAAGGCATGTCATTCAGGCAATTCTAAAAAACTGTATGTTTCTTGGAAGAAGATTTCAACCCTTTTCCAAATGATTAATTGATTGATGTTTTAAGCCGCACTCAAGATTATTTCACTTATATGGCAGGGTTGGCAGGTTTAGTGGGGAAGGAAACCAGGCTCATTGCTAGGAGGAAGCCCCTACCTTCGGCGAGTACCTGGCAGTTCTTTCACATACGACGACCGAGTGAAAAATCAACTCACAATTTTCATTTAGTCTGAGTGTGATTCAAACCCGCGTCGCATCAATGGAAAGTCAGTGTGCCACCAAGGCCCCCTCTTCCAAATTAAGGCAGAACAGATTGGCATGCTGGATTGTTGTCAAAGGGTGTAACTTGTAAAAAAAATCTACCAAATGAAATTGAGATATTGTTTAAGCAATTCTTATGAAATTTCATCTTTGGAAACATACATTTTTTGTACAATCATTTTTTTTTGGGGGGGGGAGGGGGAGGAGGAGGTAGTTAGATTCGGTAATATGACTGGGTTTTTTTTGTTAACCCAAACTCCCCGTTGAACTTCAGATTGATAGAAAAATTAGAAGTGGTCAATCACGGTTGAAAGGCTGCAAGTCGACTTTCTACCACAAACAGTTTTGTTTGGAGTTATTTAGGGAATTCCCTGCTGCTATTGTTTTCTGTCTGACAGTCAGCAAACGAACAGCCTAAAATGTATCACACGGGCAGCCACAATCTGTCCATACCCCTCACCTAACCACAACAAACCAGACAACGGAATTCCCAAATTAAACTTCCTATCCAGTGGGGGTTAGGAAAGTTACCAATGGCTATCTGGAAACCTCATCTTTATATAAGTCGCATAACACACATTTTAATGTTCTACGTGTCGTGTCGCTGGTTCCGAAACCGTCTCGTTAAATCAAAGTGTTTACCATAACGCTATAAACGTTGATAAAGAATTGAGTCAATAGATTTGTAGGAAACAATTATTCGACAATGAATGGCCTGAAGATTCAGCAAGCCTCTTAAATGACAAACACTAGAGTCAAGTGTGTGATGTAAATTTCACGTTAGAAAAAAAAAACGCCACTCAGAAAGAAAAAGGATATAGGGCTTTGTGAGAATTAGTCATTCCTCTGACTGTGAAATAAATGTGTCAAGAAAAAATGCAGGCTAACTACAGTCATGCAACTCTAAATTCAGATCTCTTTCCGCCTCATTTAGTATCTACTGCATCTCTGTCCATTCATTAGACTGGCTGTGTACATTGCTATCTATGTTAATTGAATAGAGGGCTAGTATAAGGCCAAAATAACAGAAATTAGATCAACTCATATTTGTGTGTGTCAGGAAGTAATAGCCATGAATTGTAATTTTGATTAATTACAGAAATAACGAGCGTCTCGTTAAGCTAGTTGATCAATTAAGGAAGTGATATGAGTTATCTAAGATCAGTTGTGAAATTATGATACACTTTTAAGAGGCATGAGCTGTCAAAAATAGGAAAATTTTGATGGAACAGAATAAGCTAATTGTTCGTCATTTTGATCTAAAAGTGCAACGTGCAAAAGTTTTTTTTTAGAAGAGTGTGCCCTTTGAGTATTGCAATGTCTTCAAATGTTATAACGGCTTCTGCAGAACTCATTAAAGGGAAATGAGATCTCTATTTCACACATTCTACAATAGAACCTTTCTTTAAGAGTTTTTCTAAAGTGTAAAACATGTTAAACATTGGGCAGAATAGTGGCCTGTTCTTAAAAGGTTTAATGACCCCTCAAACAAGTGTTCACAGTGACTGCTTCATCCGGTTACCTCGAAAATCTTAACTTACATCTCTGCTTGATACTAGAGATCGTAAAATGTCAATAGCCAAAAAAAAATAAAATTCTTAGACTTACGTAGTTATTAAAAGGCTGTCTCACACTACATGTATACATCTACGGTAATTATAGTACATACCTAGCTCCTTCCTGGGTTCCCTTCCACTCCATAACTGGAAAACTCTTGATCTAATCTTTACAATTCTTTCACAACATATACATGTACATTATGGGTTGATAGTGTGTCATAAACCATTTATGACATCTTCTGTTTGCATAATATGGCATCTATATTATGCCATTATTATGTACTATTCTCTTTTAGTCTACATGTATATCTTTGTTTTTTTTTCGTTACATAACTTGAAGAGTTTTGATCCAATCTTTATAATTCTTTCAGAGCATATACCTTATGTGAATATGATGTGTCTTCAACTAATTATGACATTTACGGTTGCATAACTTCTGCTCCATAACTTGAAAAGTTTTGATCTTTTACAGCATATATGGTATACCTTAGGTGGTGTGTCATCCACCAATTACGACATCTTTGGTTGCATAATGTGGCATCTATATTAGATAATGCAATATTCCTGTTTTACTTTTGACCTGATCTTCAGAGTAGATACTGTGTCAAGAAGCATTTAGGACATCCTGGGTTACATAATAGAGGGTCCATATGAATTATGTAATATTCAGTTTTAGTCTATATCTTGGTTGCCTACCGCTCCATAACTTGAAGAGTTTTAATTTGATTTAATTCTTTCGCACCATTTACCGTAGGGTGCATAGGTTACAGGTTTAGCACAGGGGTATATTTAGTTTTTTCCTTAGGATGTAGCGAAACGAACTTCAGTAGGCCTACATGTAGAGGCATTCTTGCATACAGGTACTGTGTAGGAAGGGATTTGCGGGGCTTTGCTGATCATGGGGAAGCGAGTTCAGTACATTGAGTAATAAACTTAAATTTACATGACTGTCTACATGACCCATACGAAAGTCTTACGTTATTTAGATTTACATGTTTTTGTAAGGCTTTCTGGTTCAGGAAAGTAACATACATTTCTGTGTGGTGTGAAACATTTATATCTGTTTTGATTGATTGATGCATGTTTGTGTAGTATAAGGAGATAAAATACATAAATGAAAGTAGGCCTGTTTAATATGAGTCTCTGTCAGAAGTCTACGTTGTACGTGTACGTCTATACTTTCTATACGTCTTAGCCGAGAAATCTGGGCTCTGCTGAATTTTTTTTTTTCTACGTATTTGTCATTAAAGGGGACCAGACACATTGCCAGCCATATAATACCAGTCACCGTTAGACAGATAATCCGGGCTCTACTTGATTTGCATCATTTATTCATGTTTCAATCTCATATTTGTATGTTGTTCGATTGAATAGACTTATATAAAAGGAGACTACATGTACATGTAGGTGAAAATTGTATGACAGACTATTTATAGAGTAGCTGGTATTGTTATATGAAAGTGGCTGCCAAATAAAAGGGACATTTTTGTTCAAACAGAATAATTTTATTGTTCGTCATTTTCAGCAAAAAGTATAAAAGAATAGCTTTGTTTTAATACCAATCCTGCAGATATACATATATATTTTTGAACTCTATAACACACGGGCACAGGGAAAATCTTCTTGTCTAAAATAACCACCGAGACAAGTTTCTTATTGTGTTAAAAAGGGGCATATCATTAAAGTGGCATGAGCTGCCAAAATTCACACTTCTTTCATATTTTCTTATCATCACGACAGTACAAGAGGCTTTGAAGGCCATCGAAAAACTAAATGATTGGCGTTGGAATGAGAAAAATATAGTGTTCGAAAAGTAAACAAAATTTAAATAACCGGGACGACAATTCATTCATTCTAAGTCAAAGTTAGTTCAAAACAATACTTTATCGTACATTCTCGAGACTAGAAGCACTAAAAAGCTTGTGAATTATACGTCTTTAGAAAAATAGCCAATAATTTCAACATTCTGTTTTTACGTCAAAATATCAACATTTTGGCAGCTAATGCCACTTTAAGGCGTTTATACGGTATGGTTAGTATTATGAGAAAATACTAGAAACTAATGGTTTTGGTTGGGGTGATTCTCTATTCTCCAACGCAACAAAGAAAAGACACCTGGCTTCCTGGTGTATCTTACCCTCAAGTAGCATGGGCTGACAAAAAGAAATACCAAATTTCTTCTAAGGATTCGGCCATTCTAATGGCCGAAATCTTTGTGCAGGCCAGACAAAAACAACCTAGAGACACCTCTAACTATTCGGCCAGTCTGGAAAGTTTACACCGATTTTCCATCTAATGGCCGAAAAGTCGGCGTACTTAACACAAGCCGCCCGTGGTGCCTTAAGAGGCCGAATAAATATGGTCATCTCCCACTACAAACCGGTAAGTGGACAACTGACGTGAACTCTCTTAGCCCCAAGGTGTTAAGTCTGAAGGCATCATACTGCGTCGGCTGTCTGGTACGGAATGGGATTATCGCAGTCAATAGCACTGCACGGCAGGTCGTATTGCCTGAAATCCTCTCTAATGGCTGAATTCGTCTAGCCACATTTTGTCTATTTCTCTTCTAATGGTTGAATCCTTATGAGGAAAAAATTGGCCGAATCTTTAGAAGAAATACGGTAAATAAAATTAGATTCGTTATTTTTAATAGAAAGTATAAAATAAGAGCTTTCTGGTGAGACCAATATTTTAGATGTGTGTTTAGATAGTTTTATAAACAACAAAACCCCCCAAAATGTACTCAATCATACATCTTGGTTATATAAAATGTGCCCCTTATTTGGGCACATCTTCTGTTCGTAAGGGCTTTACCAATATTCCTTCTTTCAATGTCAAGGTACTTCAAATACTGAACTTCTCCCGACAATGGAAAATCATGAAATCAAATTTTTTTGCAGTTCACACATGTATGCAAATCTTGTCAATATATAACAAATTATAAAAAAATTACTGACTAAAGCTCAACTACTGTTTGTCTTCAACCATATGAAATATCATGGGTTTTGATTTATTACAACATAGCTGTTACTGGGTTTAAATTACAATCACATACCCCCTTTTAACACAATTAGAAACTTGCAGGTCTCCATGGTTGTTTTAGTCGAGAAGATTTTCCCTGTGCCAGTGTGTTTTAGTGGTCATAAATATATACACCTGTACAAGTCTGGGACAATCTGATGTATTGAAATTGTTTTCCAATTTCAGCTGTATGTAACTGGCCGTGCAGTGTAAAAGGAGGACTGGATCTGACTGTTGGAGAAACAGTTCATATACTTGAAGATTTCTACACTTCAGAAAATGTTCTTGGTAAGATATCTTGTTTACTAAACATTTACATCATATTGTGGACAGTCCTGCCACGTTATAATTCAGTTGGACATGGTGATTATATACATGTTATGGGAAGGGCACTCCGGTACAATTATAACTTGGTGATTATATACCTATTATGGGACGAGCACTCCGGTACAATTATAACTTGGTGATTATATACATATTATGGGACGAACACTCCGGTACAATTATAACTTGGGGATTATATATCTATTATGGGACGAGCACTTTGGTACAATTATAACTTGGCGATTATATACCTATTATGGGACGAGCACTCCAGTACAATTATAACTTGGTGATTATACACCTATTATGGGACGAGCACTCCAGTACAATTATAACTTGGTGATTATATATATGTTATGGGACGAGCACTCCGGTACAATTATAACTTGGTGATTATATACATATTATGGGACGAACACTCCGGTACAATTATAACTTGGGGATTATATATCTATTATGGGACGAGCACTTTGGTACAATTATAACTTGGCGATTATATACCTATTATGGGACGAGCACTCCAGTACAATTATAACTTGGTGATTATACACCTATTATGGGACGAGCACTCCAGTACAATTATAACTTGGTGATTATATACCTATTATGGGAAGAACACTCCGGTACAATTATAACTTGGTGATTATATATCTATTATTCGACGAGAACTCCAGTACAAATATAACTTGGTGATTATATACCTACATGTATTATGGAAAAAGCACTCCGGTACAATTACAACTTGGTGATTGTATACCTATTATGGGAAGAACACTCCGGTACAATTATAACTTGGTGATTGTATACCTATTATGGGACGAGCACTCCGGTACAATTATAACTTGGTGATTATACACCTATTATGGGACGAGCACTCCGGTACAATTATAACTTGGTGATTATATATATGTTATGGGACGAGCACTCCGGTACAATTATAACTTGGTGATTATATACATATTATGGGACGAACACTCCGGTACAATTATAACTTGGGGATTATATATCTATTATGGGACGAGCACTTTGGTACAATTTTAACTTGGCGATTATATACCTATTATGGGACGAGCACTCCAGTACAATTATAACTTGGTGATTATATACCTATTATGGGAAGAACACTCCGGTACAATTATAACTTGGTGATTATACACCTATTATGGGACGAGCACTCCAGTACAATTATAACTTGGTGATTATATACCTATTATGGGAAGAACACTCCGGTACAATTATAACTTTATGATTATATATCTATTATTCGACGAGAACTCCAGTACAAATATAACTTGGTGATTATATACCTACATGTATTATGGGAAAAGCACTCCGGTACAATTACAACTTGGTGATTGTATACCTATTATGGGAAGAACACTCCGGTACAATTATAACTTGGTGATTGTATACCTATTATGGGACGAGCACTCCGGTACAATTATAACTTGGTGATTATACACCTATTATGGGACGAGCACTCCGGTACAATTATAACTTGGTGATTATATACCTATTATGGGAAGAACACTCCGGTAGCAATTATAACTTGGTGATTATACACCTATTATGGGACGAGCACTCCAGTACAATTATAACTTGGTGATTATATACCTATTATGGGAAGAACACTCCGGTACAATTATAACTTTATGATTATATATCTATTATTCGACGAGAACTCCAGTACAAATATAACTTGGTGATTATATACCTACATGTATTATGGGAAAAGCACTCCGGTACAATTACAACTTGGTGATTGTATACCTATTATGGGAAGAACACTCCGGTACAATTATAACTTGGTGATTGTATACCTATTATGGGACGAGCACTCCGGTACAATTATAACTTGGTGATTATACACCTATTATGGGACGAGCACTCCGGTACAATTATAACTTGGTGATTATATACCTATTATGGGAAGAACACTCCGGTAGCAATTATAACTTGGTGATTATACACCTATTATGGGAAGAACACTCCGGAACAATTATAACTTGGTGATTATATACCTATTATAGGACGAACACTCCGGTACAATTATAACTTGGTGATTATATACCTATTATAGGACGAACACTCCGGTACAATTATAACTTGGTGATTATATACCTATTATAGGACGAACACTCCGGTACAATTATAACTTGGTGATTATACACCTATTATGGGAAGAACACTCCGGTACAATTATAACTTGGTGATTATATACCTATTATGAGAAGAACGCTCCGGTACAATTATATTGTATTCCCTATTCTTGAAATTGATTCCACAGTTTATTGTTGACACATGTCTAACCAATGGCCATGCAGCAATGAACATCGTTGAATTATTTAGTCTTCCATCATCCGTAACAAACAGAAAATCTGTTTTCCCCTGCACAGAACCTTCTTCCCTCACCACTGTTCAGGCGATCACATATATTAGGGAAATGGTTTTGAGTATATCACCGGACTCAATGTCAGGACTAAACTCTTGACTTTCTAATTATCAAATCCCTTTGTCTGAAAACTTTTACGACTTTGTAGGAAAGCATTTTTCCTTTGCAAATACTTCTTGTCTGAGATGGATTACCCATACATGTAGTTAACTATTTCAGAGTCCTTGTTTATATTAAGAAATAATTTATTGACGTCTATTTTTCAGTGTGGTATCGTGGAACGTCTCTTCGTAACAAAGGGAAAATGGTAAGTTGCGATAAAACAAAACCTATGGTGAAATTTGTCAAACTAAGAGAGACTATTATCCCATGATGTATAATTTGTAATTGAACAGATATAGTTACTAAGGTACTTTTATTTCATATTTATTAACACTAAAACACATGGGCACAGGGAAAATCTTCTTAACTAAATTACCATGGTGACAAGTTTCTAATTGTGTTAAAAAGAGGTACTTGTATATCATTTAGACCTTTATACCCAATCATAAGTTGTAAAAATAAACCAAAACCCATGATATATCTCAGTCCACCGATGTTCTTGCCATAGTTAAGATGCGTAACCATTGTCAAATTGTTACAAAAGGATTCCAGAAAATTCTACTGACCAAGGCTAAGCTCCTGTCAGTCGTCAACATAATAAAATATCATAGGTTTGGTTTGTTACAACAATTTATGGGGTATAAAGGTCTAAATGATATACCTCTTTTTAACACAATTATAAACTTGTCTCCATGGTTATATTAGACAAGAAGACTTTTCCTGTGCCCGTGTGTTTTAGTGATCATAAATATATATCATTAGGTTTAAGACTGACAGGAGTTTGGCTTTAGTCAGTAGAATTTTCTGGAATACTTCGATATATATTGACAAAGGTGTACAAATCTTCAGCTGTCACTGTGACAGGAAGTAAAAGGAGATTAAACAACATATGATGATGGGAAAAGAAAGTGAGAAAATGTAATTTGGTTCGTAGGTAGAAGACAGACATGGGAGTTTTTCCCTTTAATAAAAGTAATAATCTTTCCACTTTCATCAAGTTCTTTTTTTTACCTTTGGATCACAGGGTATATTTCCTGCCAGTTGTGTCACAAGTAAAACATTCACTGTGGAAAATGAAGGGTAAGAGTTATTTTATTCTCAATTTAAATGTAAGTTTGAGTTTGTTCAAGTCTCAATTGAAATATACGTAAGCGTAACTTCTAACTTAATAGTCATGGAAACCCATATTGTAGAATGGTTGGAAATTAACGTAATATCTTATGTTACGCCCTTTGATGAAACAGGCTCCTGAAGTCTAATCATGTGACTTTAAAAACGATGGGATATAAAAGAGGTATTAGTTTGTTACAAGCTTTGTACGGACACACATGACTGCACGCCTATACTTTTCTGTGAAGACTACTTTCATTCCACCATGAGCCAGTTACCACTGGAAGATCATGGGTTTCCTCGGGGCATAGAGCTCGGTTTCCTCCCACAATAAAACTGGCAACACTGCCATATAAGGGAAATAATCTTGAGCGTGGCGTAAAACACCAACCAATCTATCAATCAATCCACCATGTTGATTCTCTCTTTGCTTAAAAAGTTCTTTACTTTGTACAAAGTTGAAAAAAGAAGCTTTTTGTATTAGTGATATTACAAAACTCTTGTTCTTTCTTTCCATAGTCAATATGAAACTGTTACTCCCTCTGAAGACGCCACCGTGAAGGAAGTCGGTTACGTCATGCATGAGTGGTGTCCCTTGTGGAAACAACTATATCTGGTAAGAAATGTGATGTAATTGAGAAGAAAATAATGGGGTCGTAATTTATTGAAAATTTGATGAAGTTTTCTTTTTTTTTATCAACCTACTGCCGTCCATGGACAACCCATTACTCCAGATCATATCATCTTCATCATACAGTTGTATTTTATTTTCCATATTGACAAAGCATCAAGCAAAGGGACCTTTTGAGGCACATATTGGGCTATCGGAATTAGTCCGTTACATACATGTATGTATCCCATTGACCAATATGATATTTGATATTTTATTACCAATTAGAAGACAATAAGAAAATAAATTGTACATGGTCTCTTGTATATGGTCTCTGTGGTTGGGTTGGGCAGCCATATGCAGGCAAATTGATTGATTGAAATTTTATACTGCACTCAAGATAATTCCACTTCTAGATTTAGTTGGTAGAAAACCAGGCTGTTTGCTCGAAGGTAACCCTCAACATATTTTGGTACCTGGTGACCCTCAGTCTCACAATGGCCGATAAACTGAAAAACTCTTACACAGATTTTGGATAGAGTGGGATTTGAACCTCCAACCCATTGGTAGAGGGCCTATGTCATGTGCCCCCCCCCCCCCCCCCCCCCCACTACTAACTTCTAAGCTTATGTCCTAACCCTGATTGATTGATTCATGTTTTACGCCAAGACTATTTCACTTATATGGCGGCGTTGCCAGATTTAGTCGGGGAGGAAACCGGGCTCATGATTGATGCTGGGTTTTTTTAAAACTAAATGTTTGAACTTGGATTTAAATCCTCCATGGTGTTGTTGTTGTTTCAGTCCGGCCAGATGCCCCTCTTCCACAGTATTGGTAAAGTCATGTTAGAACTGATCCAATTAAGAAGGAAACTTGTCTCGGATACCCTTACAAATGACCAGGTTAAAGAAGTCAAACAAAGTATTATCTCTCGGATTGATTGGGGTAACAGGTGAGATACTCCCAACCGTGGTTATATTATGTACGATCTCAAGCTGACTCAAAGTCGTTCATACTGTACTGTACACAGATATATATACTTTTGTTTTTGCCCATCAGAATCTAAAGGTACCTCAGGGGCTCAGTCCGTATAATTATAGTGTCTCTATCGGACACCATTCTTCCATCGATGGAGGGGCCCTCCGTTGCTCAGTCGGTAGAGCGTTGGACACTCAATCTGAACAGCCTTCCACCAATGGGTCGCGGGTTTGAATCCCACTCAGTTGAATAAAAAATTGGCCAATTTTCTGACTGGGTTTTCGCTCAAACGACCTCTGTGGGATGGTTGCCAGTTACCACCGGAAGGTCGTGGGTTTCCTCAGGGCATAGATCCCAGTTTCCTCCCACAATAAAACTGGCAACACCGCCATATAAGTGAAATAATCTTGAGCGCGGCGTAAAACATCAATCAATCAATCTAATTTCTGAGTGGGTTTTTCATCTGATGTATACGGGTTGCCCAATTGTCTGGGTTTCCTCAGGCCTGTTTTACCCCCCGCCCCCCTCCACCACCTACCAATGCTTATACAAGTAGATTAATCTCAAGTGAAGCATAAAACATCAGTCACTCAAATTTGACTGTTAAAATGCCAATAAAAACCGAAATAAAAATTGAAAAATTTCAGAGTGGATTTTTCACTCGGTCGCAGTACATGTATGTTTAAGAGTTCCTAGTTACTTGCTGAAGGTCGGGGGTTTTCTCCGGGCAATGAGCCCTGTTTCCCCCCCAACGCCGCCATATAAGTGAAATAATCTTGAGTGTGGCATAAAACATCAACCAATCTATCAATCATGTACTTCTAAAGACTACACGTATATTCTCAAGACTGCCAACAATTTTCTGATTCTTTTTTTTACCAAGAAAAACAGTTTTTATAAAAGTTATCCAGATTTTTATAGCTCATGTCGCTTTATTAAACAACTCTGATGACATTTGATTGTAGAAATCTGGGTCTAGAGTTTGTCCCTCGTATGTACGATGCCCAAGTGGAACCCGATGAGACGAGTGTCGTACAACTCTACAGGATACACGCTGAAAGTTCCAAGAGCGAAGACTCCACGGTAAGCTCTCCGACATTTTCCATGATGATCATGTTTATGATAACGTATAAAGATCTAAATGATATACCTCTTTTTAACATAATTAGAAACTTTTTAACACAAGAAGATCTTCCCTGTGCGCATGTGTTTTATTGTTCATAAATATATATAGTCAATAGGGCTGGTTAAACTTGTATATACCAATACACTGGGCCAGAGGCCTGTCCTGGGCTGCTTAAATCATAATGCGAATAGAAAGTGTGAGGGTGCGGAGTTTCCTCCAGACAAAGATCTCGCTTTATTGACTGTTAAAACTGTTGATTCCCTCTCCAACTAATCCTGGCAAATACATATATAAGTAACATACGTTCTGTGCTCGACAAACACCAATCAAAGAATCAATCATATAAAAAGTCAACTAAACAGACACATAGGGTTATTTTTTTTAGATTTGAGTGTGCATATGCTGGCTCCCATTAAAAATGTGAATCTTACAATTCCAAGGTTGTGTTCTCTGGCTAAAATAAAAATTCTGCGTGGATGTTTTACTCCGTTGCCGTATGTGGAAGAGTTGCCAGGTACTCGTCGAAGGTCAGGGGTTTCCACTGGGCAATGAGCCTGGTTTCCTCCCCCTCTAAACCTGGCAATGCCACCATATAAGTGAAATAATCTTGAGTGCAGCGTAAAACATCAATCAATCAATCAAAGGTTGTGTTGATGTGGTCTTCTCGTATTGTTGCCCTATTAAACATTATAAGGAAACGCAAAAAATGCCTACTTATCAACTCATCCTAGTCAACAAAATAACATTTTATTGTGAGGATTATGTTATTTATTTCCATTTTCAAACACACTGGAATACCTTCTGGACTAAAACAAGTATTGAGACGAGCTCCAGAAAAATATGTATGCATATACCAGGATTTTGGGAGTTTTTTAAATTCATGTTTTTATTTCTATTGCCAGCCTAATGATACCGCAGGAAGCTCTAAAGCCGTGCTTACTCCAGCTCTCACGTATCACATCTTGTTCCACCTCAAAGGTTTTGTTTGTAACGTCGGGGACGATGCCGAAGTCTACGTCTCCTTATACGATGCACATCTCAACAGTCATATCAGGTACATGTATGTCATTACTGTAAACGGAGTGGGAAGGTGTGCTCAGTTTGTAAATCTATAGGTTACAGGATACAGTTTCATTTCCCATTTGCGGTATTGTTAACGTTTTGATTTGTGGCTAATTACCTAACTCTCGATACCAAACTATCACTATGTAAGCCACCTCCTAGCTCTAGTATACCCGAAATCAATTTTCATTGGCTGAGAAAACACAAACTGGGTGTTGTTACCTATAGTACTTTATACGGACGCAAGCCTTCCATCAATAGGCATTGGGCTCAAATCGCACTCAGTCCTAAGGATAGACAAATTTTGGACTGGGTTTGTACTTCGTTGCCCTATGTGGAATGAGAGTTCATTCAATCAAATCAAAATTCATTTTAATCAAATCAGTACAATCAATATGGCAAGCCGTTAAAAATTGGTAGGCTCGAAAAACGAACATTTCGTAAGAGCACTGATCACAGAAACAACGGGAATGTCACACCACACGTCTCAAAGTCAAGTCAGTAGCGGGTATGTCAACAGTGAGCATCAATACATGCCAGAACACGCCTTCGGATTGATGACGTCAAACGTCTGATGACGTTGGGAGTGATGCGTTTCCATTGCTCGCTGAGACATCGTTCCAAGTCCAGGACGTTAACTGGGGGCTCACGGCGCTGTTTGATTTGCCGATCGAGGTAGTCACATAAGTGTGTCTGAAGATAAGGAATCTGATCTCATCAGAGCACAAAACCTGTGCCCATGTCCCATAGTTGCCAACATGGAACTCGCCTGGCCCATCTGTCGTCCCCTTGCCGAGGCATTAGGAGCGGTTCGCAGTCTCCTGTAGACGCTCTGTCTACTGATTCTGTGTCCCAGTGCTGTAGCCGCTGTGAACGTTGCTGTTACGGTGCGTTTTTTTTCAGGTGTAATACCCGGATTCAACGATCTTCACGGGGCGTGGTTACTCAGGGTCTTACACTCCTAGGCCTGTCAGAAGTCTGACTTGTCTGACGTAACTGCTGATAATGATGCATGCCCATCCTTCTGGCTACATCAACATTTGTCACTCCTTGTTGGACCATTCCAACGGCTCTCTCTCTTGATGGGTGTCAAACGTGTCTTGTGATCTTTTTGTTGCTGTGATCAACGTGTATGCTCAGCCCTTTTAAACAGTTTTTCTGCACTCGCAGAACATTCTAAAGATGGCCATGTCAGTTGCACAAAATTTACATATTCTTCCCGAAGTGATAGTGTTCTCTGTATTTATGGTTGATGCGCTGTGTTTGGGATCTGCAATACAAATTTGGATGTTTTTATATTACAAAATCAATTTGTAACAAAAATATTTTGAAAACAAGTTGGTATCGTTTCTTTTGGACACTAGTGTATATATCTTATACCCCTTTTTAACACAATTAGAAACTTGTCTCCAGGGTTATTTTAGACAAGAAGATAATTTGTTGATGTTACTGATAAAAAGACCTTTCAAGCTATTTTTTATCTTATTTTCAGTGAACGCTACCTTGCAACCTACACGAAAAATGGACTACCGACTGATAGTGACAAAATCCATGATTGCCGGGCTTTGTTTACAGTGAGTATTGTGGGTGGACTACTGTGTGTTGGAAGTTTCTGGAACAGAACTAGAAAACTATTAGACATAACTCAATGATTCAGTCCCAAAAAAAAGCTTTACTGGGTTTTTATTTAAACGACCTATGTGGGATGGTTGCCAGCTACCACCGGAAGGTCGTGGGTTTCCTCCCTCAATAAAACCGGCACTGCCATCATATAAGTGAAATAATCTTGAGCGCAGCGTAAAACACCAAACAATCAATCAACCTTATTGATGGTACATAGGAAAAAAAAGTTTCGATGTTTTGATTTTTCCAAAAAACGCTTTTAAACTCTGCCAACTCATACTGGTTCAAATGTTTGGAGAGGATCTTACATTGTATGAGCATGCAACTTTCGTTTTGTTTTACTTTTCATGCCAGCCGACCAGTAGCCACAGAGCTTGGTGGAGATTGGCAGGGAAAGAATTTCTGGAACATAATAATGCCTTCATCTTTGAAAGTAACAAATCAATGCTTAACCTTCTGATCAGCATTTTAGTAAATGATTTGGCCTTTTATTGTTTCATCGTGTAGAACTTAAGAATTTAGTTGGTTGATTGGAACAATTGATGAAGAGTTGTGGGTGTGGTTGTATTTTGGTTCGCACCGGCCACATACTTTATGCATTTACCTCATTCCAACGTCAATCATTAAGTTTTCGCCTGAACTTCAAGCCCTCCTATTGTTGTAGTAGTCAGAATTTATTTTAAAAATTGTAAATCACTTTCTTTTCTTTTTCAGAGCTTGGGTTACTCAGATTTACAAAAAGATTTGTATATTGTTGCTTTTATTTATAGGATAGGTAAGTATTTTTAACCTTACCAAATTTATTTGAAAAATTTGATCGTGAAATGGATCTTTTAAAGTGTGAATTCAAATAATTGAAATTTGTTGAATTAATATTCTACATGTATTATTGGATGTTCATGATCTGAAATCATTTCAAATATTTTGTCAATTTTTCCCTTCATCGTTGTTGGTTTCAGGGAAAATGCAAGCGTCTAATTCGTCAAAGAAAACCACAAGTAAAACTCAGTATGTGTATAAAAGGCCATACGGATGTGCAGGTAGGCTCAGCGATTATCCTTCCTATTAGATACACATAGCCAAATTTTGTTCTGCTGGTAAAAATTTTCTTTAAAAAATGTCCCTTTTCAATTTTTCTCTCACACACGCTTTGAAGGGACAAGTTTGGATCGTTAAAATGTGTGCTATTCATCTGTTGTTCATATAAGATGGCCATTTTCTAGCTCCCATAGCAAATAGCAAGTTTTATTTGGGGATTCCTTTAAGGTGCGCAGTCCAAGAGCGTTGTGTGTGCACAAGTGGTGCATTTTCTGCTGTTTGTTTACTGACTGTCAGACAGAAAACAAAGCAACAGGGAATTCCCTAAATAACTCTTTAAAATATATATTTTTGACGGAAAGTCGACTTATAGTCTCTCATCCGAGATTGATCACTTATTATTTTTCTACTTATCTGAAGGTTAAAGGAGAATCACAACAAACTTACTCGGTGTCTCCTTTTAAAGTAGCATCATCATGAGTTACCAAATATAGGAAATATAATATTGAAACAGAATTAGCTAATTGTTCGTCCTTTTATCACGAAGTGCGAAATAAGAGCTTTCCTCATATTATTAGTTATCATGGTTGGTGGAGGGGGGATACAAAGTATTTACATGGTCAGCGTGGGAATTGATAACGGTCGAGCCGTTAGGCTTTAAAATATGTAAATACTTTGTATCCCCCCTCCACCAACCATGATAACGATTTTATTATCTCGAAGAGCTTTACTTTTGCGTAGAATCAGCCAAAATATCACACAAAATAGTTGCAAATGGTGACCTTACACGAGCACGCGCTACGACGTGATCAAAAGACGTCGCCAAAAAAAAGTCGACATAACGTTTGTCCGTCACCCACAGTATAGTCTTAAAAACGACGTCACAAAACAACGTTTAAAATAGCGTTTGTGCGACGCCGTATCGGGTGTGTGTGAAAACAAGGTTTTAACGTATCGGGTGTGTAGGACACCTACTACGAATATTTATCGGATGGCAATTGACCAATCAGATTGCAGAGAAACTACTCTGAGGGATAATAAATTAATCTTTCTGATTGGATTTTTCACTCTGTCGTCGTATGTGGAAGAGTTGTCAGGTACTCGCCGAAGGTCCGGGGTTTCCTCCGGGCAAAGAACCCAGTTTCCTGTCCCACTAAACCTGGCACCACCATATAAATGAAATAATATTGAGTGCAACGTAAAACATAAATCAATCCATCATATATTAATCTTGGACATGCTCCTTGAGGTAGTTTTGTAACCTATTACGTATTATTTTTTCTCTGCTTAGTGCACAGCTTAAAGGAGTTTTTACATTCCTCTGAACGTGGTCAGGAGACAGAATTCTACATGAAGGTTCAAAGGTAGGTCCATCAGTGAACCCAAACCCTCGTCAGTTTAATTATCTTTATGTCTTTTTATCAATCCACAGTAGGGGCCTTGGTGGCTCAGTCGGTTAGAGTGATATTCCGTCAATCCAAAACAGGCCTTCCATCGATGTGGCGCAGGTTGGAATCGCACTCAGACCAAATAAAACTGACAAATTTCTGAGTGGATTTTTTTCGCTCGATCGCCGTATGTGGAAGAGTTGCTAGGTACTGGGCGAAGGAAGGAGGTTTCCTCTGGACAAAGGAACCGGTTTCCTCCCCCATTAAACCTGGCAATGCCACCACATATATAAGTGAAATAATCTTGAGTGCGGCGTAAAACCTTAATCAATCAATTTATCCTATAGTGGGCACCTTATATCAACAAACAAGTCATGCATTTACAATTTTATTTCAAACTTTTTTAAATGTGACTATCTTTGTCCGTGATTTTGATGTCTTTCACTTTTATTTTCTGCTACTTTGAAGTTGTGGTGAAAACGAAAGTCAGTTCCCCCAACTTTTAGAAGCTTTGATTAAGAAACAAGCCCAGGGTAACCGATATATTGCTTCGGGAAATCCTTACCAAAGTAAGTTCACTGTAAATAAAACTTTTATCCAGCATTTATATATTTTCTCAAAGTAAAGTTTTGTTGTTTTATTTTTCTTGTTATTTTTTTAGCGAAATTGCCTTCAGACAGCATAAAAACCCGAAACAATCTATAACCCAAAAATATTTTTTTTTTAGTTTTTTTTAATAATTTATACTGGAACATTCCATCTCCAAGCATATCTCATGTCTGGTGTTTCAACTTTTTCAGCTCTTGTGGGTTCGTTACAGTGTCTGGATGGAGAACTCCAGCAAGTCAAACTACAAAACCCTCTTCTGTTTAGCCGTCCAATAGCGATTGCGAACAAACTCGGATTTCCAGATGTTATTCGACCAGGTAAACTATTGCACGCTTTTGTGATATTAAAGTTTTAAAAATGTTCCTGAAATTCTAGTTGATTCCTATATTGTATTTTAACAAAGCTTTTTTGACACTGAAAAGCCATCCAAATTTCCGGATGACTTATCAGTTATATAGAGGTTATTTAATGAGAGCCAGTGTAATATCACTCAACTCATGATTCTAATCTTTCCTTCGCCATTTTTAGCGGATGCTCGAAACAACCTTTACATAACCTTGCAGAATTTAGAGGTAGAGAAAGGAACCAAATCTGCTGCCCGTAATATTGAGGTAACAATGAGCATCTATGACAGTGAAGGGAAGAAAATCAAGGTAAATATCAAATTTTACTCTTCCTGATATTTGTTAATAAAGCAAAGTTTACTATAATTAAAATCACTTAAATCAAAAATAGGACACATAACATTATACATACCCACTTAGATTTAGAATTTATAGATCGAAGCCTGATTACAACATTGACGATCAGTGTCCGTTAACTTATTAAGTGTTGGTTTACCCTTATTTCAGGCCTTTTTGTTTACACCCTAAAATTTATCCGCAGTTTTTTTCAAGTTCCTCAAACCCGTGTTCTGTATTTCTTTGATGAAATTCCTGAAATTATACTGTGTTGTTATAGCTCACATGGTTGAAAACATTAAGGCTCTTATGTGTTTTTTAGGCTCAGAGTTTCTTTACATTGCGGGTAGCTTACCTGATAAATCTAATAAGACCTCAATTTTTCTATTAATCTATGCATGATAAAATCATTCATGGACTTATTTGTAAATCAAGTATGTGGCCCCATAATGTCATGAATATCAATTAGAATCCACTAAAATGAAGAAAAACAAATTTGACAATATTTGAAACTTCTTTGAATTCACTTTGTGTTCTATTTTACCACCATTTTCATAATATTTTGTTGTGTACAGCAGGGCATTGTGGGAGGAAGTGGTGAACCTCCATCTGACAATTATAGGAGTGCTGTCTTTTATCATTCCAACAAACCAGAATGGAACGAAACAGTCGACGTAAGTTACAAAAAGTTCTCCTTTGGTATTCAAATATTTATAACAATTTATGTCAAATTCTACCTCCATAATCACTCCCACTACTGATGCTCATTACCTTGAGGTTTCCATAAGTGTGGCGTTGGACGCTCATTCCGAACAGCATTCCACCAATGGGGTGCGGGTTCGAATCCTACTCAGTCCAAAAAATTTGGAAAATTTTCTGACTGGGTTTTCACTCGAACGACCTACATGTATGTGGGATGGTTGCCAGTTACGAACGGAAGGTCGTGGGTTTCCCCCGGGCATAGAGTCCGGTTCCCTCCCACAATAAAATTGGCAACGCCGCCATATAAGTGAAATAATCTTGAGCGCGGCGTAAAACACCAAACAATCAATCCACCCCCCACTGAGTGCTGCTTCAAGCATCAATCGACCATGAGGGCAGTGTCAATGAAGTTATAGAAAGTTTCTTGTGTCATTTTATTGCAGGAATATTTGTTAGTTCATTGTGTGAATATATTAAAATCAATGGACAATTATTACAGAACTTTTTTTTTTCTTTCAAAATAGGTTTGTCTGGACATAGATCAGTTTTCTGGCTCTCATATCCGCTTCGAATTCAAACATTGCTCAAGTAAGTTACTTTCTTTGTCGGTTATGGTTTAGAATTATAGAATGGATGAAAGTTAAAGACCATTGTTATTATCCAGAAAATTGTCTTCATGTTAATTTTGTTAACAGATTTTATTAATGACTTTTTAACAGCTGATTATTCCAAAATCACCATATATTTTGTCTTTCTTGCAGCTCGAAACAATGCTGACAAAAAGCTGTTTGGATTTTCCTTTGTGAATATAACATCGAAAGGAGGTGTGACGTTACAAGATGGCGTCCATGCTCTTTGTATTTACAGGGTAAGTAACAGCTTTAAAGGAGAAGAAACCGTGAAAAAATCGTAAAAATATGTGTTTGGTACCGTTGGAAAGGAAACATTAGCACGCTTCTTCTGAACCCTAAAGTGAATTTCTGTTTTCTCCCCCTTTAATCACATTTCACACAAACTTCAATGGGTCAGTATGTTGGGAGAGCTTAATCTTAAATCCCTCCCCACCAAAGAATCCCACCCACCCAAATGGGGAAGTTTTCTGTCTTTTTCAAGTGTAGCACTGGTATAGGTGTTGAAAGATCATGTTGTTCACAAACAACTAACTGTTGATGCCTTAATCATTTCTCATTAGTATGGAACCCACTTTTAAAGAGAGTTTCAAACATTTCTTTCAAAACTGTAAAAAAAACTTAAGCATTTCCAGTTAATTTATGATTTTTTTTTTCATTTTTTTTTGTTTTCCCTTGTTAGTGTGAAAGTTACAAGAAACTGGATGCCCCAAACTCGTACAAAAATATGATCTCATTTTTGGATGACCTTGGAAATCCGGACGCCATTGCTGCGTCACCTTCAAAACCACCATTTGAAGTCATGAGGGAGAAGTTTACATTCTCTTCAAAACTCTGCTCTACCAAGTTCACACAGAGAGGTATTTATCTTACTTTGTTATATATTGGTTTGTAGGTTAAATGTATACAGTGTATGTATGTACATACATTGTACTATACATGTGCTTTTGTGTTATTTTGTCTTTTGTGTTCATATATTGTCTTCACTTGTAAATATTAAATGGTGAATAAATACATGAAAACAGAAATTATCTTTTAAATGATATTAAATCATTTAATGATACTTTTAAAAAGTTGAAAAAAAGAAAAAAAGATGTGTGTTTTGGGCTACCGTAGTTTTCAAAAAGTTGAATAACTTACATTCTGTGAGCTTGCAATCTATGAAAGGTATCCATGCGTCTGATTTCACTTTTTTTTTCAACCTAGCTGACTTACTGGCTATGCTGGAATGGAAAAGACATCCAAAGAACTTACCCTCAATATTAGAGAAGCTACAGAAACTAGAGGGCGGGGAGGTGGTCCAGGTATGTGACTGTTTCCATGGTAATGTGTATGGTCCGTTCTTTGTGAAAACTTTTTTTTAGATACTACTTGTATTTGATAATAGTTTGACTTCAACATTATGAAGAGATTTCCATGCTGTACTCATCACTGCTATTTGTAACAGTCTTAAATTTAATTTCTATCATGGTATTGTGATTTGGTATTCAATGTGGCAAAAGCTGCCAAAATGTTGATATTGTTCGGTTAAAATAAAATTTTGAAATTTATTTGCTATTTTTCTTAGGAAGAACAAATTTGTTAGCTTTTTAGGGGCTACTTGTCTCAACAATCTACGTTGAAATAATGTGTTGAACTAACTTAGACCTACAATAAATGAACATTTATCCAGGTTATTTGGATTTTTTCAAATTTACTTTCAAAAGACATTAGACATTACATAGAATGTGTTTGGGTGTGGGAAGTTTTGCTGATCAATAGTATTATTTTTTCAGTTTTTACAGGACATTTTGGATGCCCTGTTTGACATGTTTGGCTCTCATATGGCCAATATACCAGAGAATGTGGACCGGCTGTTCAGTGCACTGGTGAGAAAACCTTACATACAATCCATCTAAGCATTTCCCATAAAACAAACTTTTAAATAAAAATCTTGAATTATGTGTACGATTCTGAGTGGGTGTTTCATTTGATCCCCCTTTGTGGAAGGGTTGCTGGGTATCTGCCAATGGTGAGGGGTTTCCTCTCCCTGTAAACCAGCCAACAGCCATATGAGTGAAATAATCTTGAGTTTGTAGTATAATTAGAATGATTTATATTTGTTTATTTTCACATTTCTAGAGTTCATTTTGATATTAATTTTTTAAATACTTTTAAATGGGGGAAGTTTTCTGCTTTGTTTTTGAAACTGCCAGTGAGGCTCATTCTTATAAAAATGATTATAAAACTGTTTGTTTTTTTCTTTTTGATTTCCAGGTGTATATACTTAACATGTTGAAGAAACCAAAGTTTGAGAATTTCATGACAGTGTTGGATTCCTACATATTGAACACTTTCTCTGCCTCTTCTCTCTACAGGTTAGTAGTACCTTTGGTGGATTTCTGTCAATTTCTCAGCTTTTATATTACTTTTATTGATGAACACTAAAACACACGGCACAGAGAAAATCTTCTTGTCTAAAATAACCATGGAGACAAGTTTCTAATTGTGTTAAAAAGAGGTATATCATTTAGACCTCTATACTCAATCATACATGTAAGTTGTAATAAACTAAAACCTATGACATTTCATTAGGTTGATGACAGACAGGAGCTTGACCTTAGTCAGTAGAATTTTCTGAAACACTTTGTAATACATTGACAATGCTTACACATCTTCATATATGTCAATAATATTGGTTAACCAAGATTGAACCCCATAGGATCATGGGGAAAGAAAGTGAAAATTTTGGTCCCCCAGAAATAGGAAAAGAAAGTGAAAATTATTACTTGGCCATCTCGAATATTTTACTTTGTATGATTCTTACTGTGATTATTGATTGACAGATTCACATTTATTATGTCCTAAAGTTAATACCCTATTGGCCTGAATCGTAATGATGTCACTTTATAAATGATGGGATCTTCGAGGGGATCTGGTTGTCTAGCGATCGTATTCAGTTACAAGCCCTTTGTTACTTGCCCTCGTAGCGACACGCTTGATTACACACCTGTGTTTTTACTAAATCAAACTCCTGTCTGTCTTCAACCAAATGCCTGCCATTAGTGAAATTATCTTAAGTGCACCGGAAAACATCAATCAATCAACCTAATGAAATGTGATGGGTTTTAGTTTACTACAACAACCTATGACTGGTTATAACGGTCTGAATGACATAGCCCCCCCCCCCCCTCCCCCTCTCTCTCTTTTTTTTTTTTTTATACAACTAGAAACTTGTCTCCATGGGTATTTTGGTCAAGATTTTCCCTGTGCCTGTGTGTTTCAGTGTTCAGAAATATATACTTTTCAGTACAGAAATGTTTGTGACTGCGATGCCCTTCCCTTCTGATGGCCTCATTAAACAAGCCATTAATTATCAGTTACATTAAACTGCAGATGACTCCAGGACGCCTGTCATTCAAAAAGTTTCTTGTTCCAAAATTTTAAGGCCAGTTCAGGGTTCCAGTTTGCAACACATTATTCAAGTTACAGAGGCATATCAGTGGCTCAGTTGGTAGAGTGATAGTCTTATATACTGACTCCAGCCTTCCATCGGTTGGTTGTGGGCTTTAATTCAACTCAGTCGAAATAAAAATACGAAAATAAGTTTCGAGTGGGTTTTCACCAGATCACCCTACGTGGAATAATTACCAAGTACCTGGACCCTGTTTCACAAAGCGGCGTAGCGTAAGTTTTTACATAAATGCCTTAGCAACCTATACTGTAGAGATACGTTAGTAATGAACGTTACGCAAAAAATACATGTAGGCCGCTTTGGGAAACAGGCCCCAGGTTAGGAGTTTCCTCTTGGCAAAGAGCTAGGCAACACCGCGTTATCAGTGAAATAAACTTGAGTCTGGCGTAAAACATCAATCAATCAACCAAATTACAGAAGCCCCATGTTTCACTCAGTGTAGATGGCTGAGTGTTTATTTTTAAAGCTGTTTATGTACTTTTCATCTTCTATTTGCAGGCATGTCATATCTTGTCTCGTTAATGTCATACATCATGGAATCGAGAAAGGAGCTGTGACCAACTTGCTAAAAACATTTGACGTAAGTCATATAACCAATGTTTATACTCCAAATTATCAAAATCAACTGATACTGACGGTCAAAAAAGAGGTCTTTAGTTGGAAAAAAACCTTCTCAAATTCTGGTTTAATTTAAATCTCAGTTTACGTGTACATGTACCTACTTTGCATATCTTTGCATGATTTTTTTGATTGATGATGTTTTACGCCGCACTCAAGATTATTTCACTTATATGGCGGCGTTGTCAGGATTAGTGGGGGAGGAAACTGTGCTCTTTGTCTGGAGGAAACCCCGACCTTCGGTGAGTACTTGGCAACTCTTCCACATACGGCGACCGGGTGAAAAAGTTAAAAAAAAGATTTGAGAAACAGACCCCTGGTTTTTCTCCCATGTCCTATGTTTTGGCTTCATGCTCTATTCAATGTTAACTCGTTGTATTGATATTTAAATGGCTTTCCTTCTTAGGTTTTGGATTATCTGTTCAAGATATTGGTCCGATCCAGACAGTTGGCCAGGTAAGGCCTTTATTAGATGAGAAATATTACGCTGTTAAAGTTGTCTTGAAAATAACTTTCAGGAAAGTCACAAGAAATATTGAAAACTCACTTTTGAAACAGAATGAAAATCGTCTTCAAAATGATTAACAATCAATTGATGTATGTTAAAGTGTTGCCTGATACTGGGTCGGGTTTCCTGCAAGCAAAAGGCTCGGCTTCCTCTCCCACTAAACCTGGCAACGCCACCATATTAGTGAAATAATCTTGTGTGTGCTTAAAACATCAATCAATTAATCAACGAAAATGATTAATTTCTGCTAGAATATGCATTTTTAATTACAATCTAGAATGGGACAAAAAGTACAGCGTATCCTAACAAATGATTCAGCTATGATGTAGCAGTCACATGACTTGTGAAGTCTTAGACAAAACTAAAAAAGGTCATATGGCTTTTACAAATATAAAATTTATTTTTTGTTTTTCCTCTATTTCCGTCTCCATCGATGGGACGCAGTGTAAAACATGAATCAATCAATCACTTTTTGTTTAATAGTGCGATGAGCGCTGGGGGAGAGGATTCCTTCAAACAAGAAATACACAAGCTCTTTACCGTCATGGGAAGTTTCGTTGCCAGTAGCAACGAGCAGCTTCATAGGGCTCAGGTTCGTCTTTTGTCTTCAAACAGGTTCTGGAATTTTACAAGAATCAAAATTACCCTTAAAGGCTCACTCGTTTGTGAAGAAAGCTAATTTCATGAGATGACTGCTGGTAAAATCAGTCAAATTAATCATCGGACACATAAAAAAACGTCCAGTTATTGTTAAAATGTGTAAATTGTAACGTGAACGTCAACAGGTTAGTTCTGATAATTGGGTCAACTACCAACTGGTTTATAATTCACAATCCAAAGCCATTTAAGTGGCTTATATATGCGCATTGCCGAGCTCGTTCTTATTTTGGGTACCTAACAAATCAAATTTTCATTTTCAAATTAAAAATACTAAATGATGTCAAAACTTTTAGATTTAGGTATAAAAGTTCTTGCCTTCGACTAACTGGAAAAGAAAACTGTCTTCTCGGTTTAATGTAAACAGTCAGGATTTTAGTGGCAAGTGTGCCTTTAACTGTCACGGAAACATTAAATTCATTGACTTGAGAAGTTGAAGCTTATTCCACTAGTTTTCATCAGAACAGGAAGGAAGATGTCTTTTTAATAATACCCAGTTATGGAACAAAATTTGTATATTTTTTTTTTTGCATGTAATCTTTCAAAACCATATTATTGTACCAAAGTTTTTACATAAAGTCCACTGACATACCCTCTCCAGATGAGTTTCAACTTCCAATACTTCTGTGTGTTGACTTAAACATGTTGTTGTTGTAGGAGTCCTTATTGAACCACCTGTTTAAATGTTACGAGGTACTGACACAGGTTCTTCCCAAGCAGTGTGTCAATGAAATGTTATGTGATCTACTCAAAAAGTGTAGGGAACCACAGGGCTCTTTCCTCAAGGCAAAAGTCAACCTTCTGAAACAGTGTGTCAACTCTGAGTTGTTCAATATCGTAGGTACGTTCACAGGAAAATTTGGTAATGTTTTAGTTCGTCCATTGACAAATGGATATGACCTATTGAACTCTGTGACAATGTGTTGTATATACAATGTACCAGTACTCATTGATGGCACCTTTTTATTACCATTGTATCAAAGAGCATTAAATAAGATTTAGATATCAAAGGACATTCTTACTTGTATAAAATCTTTGAGAATTTTTGTAACAAACTGTTTTCAGAACTTTCTTCACTCGCTCACCGAAGGTCGAGGGTTTCCTCCGGGCAATAAGCCCGGTTTCCTCCCACACTTAACCTGACAATGCTGCCATATAAGTGAAATAATCTTTGAGTGCGTTGTAAAACATCAATCAATCAATCAATCAAAACTTTATGAAATTGCCTTTGAGAGTGACTCCCATGATAACAAAAATTAGCACAACGCTGTGTTTTTTTTCCATAATTTACTGTCTGGTGATGCCTTAATTATTTCTCAGAAGAATAAAGTTCATTTTTAAGGAGTTTAATTCATTTTAGAGAAGTGATGGACAATCTTGAAAATAATGAACTTGTACGAGCATGTTGTTGTTGTTGTTCATATACAGAATGTCGCAATTCTATCCTGCCGCTGTGTAACTCCCAGATTAAGAAATGTTTGATTCAGAAGACGGACGTGATTCCGTGTACAGAACTACTGGGAGATATTCTGAACTGTCTGTCAGCCATGAAAAAAGTAAGTCTTCGAGAGAAAAAATATGATTTTTTGGCGTTGGACAAAACCAGCAAGATTGTTATTCTGATGTGGAAACACAGGTTTCTTGAAAGAGCCAGTCTGTATATCTTGATAATCTATGTGGATGAAAAGGATTATGCTATTGATTGATTCGTTGATGTTTTATTCCTATCGGTGGCGTTGCTTTGTAAAGTGGGGAAGGAAATCAGGCTCTTTGGCCAGGGGAAACCCCGATCTTCCGTAGGTATATGGCAATAGTGCCATTTAAGGGGGAAATCAGCTTCTGCCTACAAAGTTACCCTTCAGGCCGTTGTGTAAACAAAGCAATGGTAGTGTGGTACGACAGGCAAATCCACATATATTTATGATCACTAAAACACATGGGCACATGGAAAATCTTCTTGTCTAAAATAACCATGGAGACAAGCTTCTAATTGTGTTAAAAAGAGGTATATCATTTAGACCTTTACACCCCATAAATTGCCACATATATTTATGGGTTGGAGGTCAAAAAGTTGCTTTTGAATGTCCTGACTTTATCCTTATGCATCTGAGAAAAAATGGATTTTTATTTTATCTTCTGCTTTGGAAGGTACCCTTTTAACTGGAGAATTGTTTACTTTCCTGTTGTAGAAAGACAAGAGTTTAGTGTATCAGGACATCAAGACACTGGTACTGGCCCTGATTGAAGTTGTTATGATGAATGCTCAGCACTTTGGTTGTCAGTACGACGATCCTGAACAGAACAAAATTGTGGTGAGTAGATCTAACATCTCGAGACAAGATTCAAAATTTACTTGAGTAGGATTCAGTGCTGAAGGGGCCTTTCTGTGCTGAACTCCGAATTCAAAAATTAGGATCATAAAACTTTTGAGCAAGTTTTTGTGCTCAGCTGAGAAAGAAATCATGAGCAAGTTATAGCCCTCTCTCCAAGCTAGACTCAACAAAATTTAACTAAACTAATTTTGAAATATTTTACTCATAACTATATATCTCATTTAACTTGTTTTGGATTGGAGAAACTGCAAATGACTTGACAGAATTGCTACAACATCGAATCTAATATTCTCCCTCTTTTCACTAGAGAGCTTCATTGTATAATGCTCATGATGGCTGAATTTGCATTTACTTTGAATTAAAAACGTGGCTTAGATTCAAACTCATGACATGTTGGTGGAAGGCTTGGTGTTTTTCTGCAGCTCTTTAATGATTGAGCCATTGAGTGTCGTAGGCTTCTAGGATTTGTCAACTTAGAATGATATATTAATTTGTCCTCATTAGATAAATAACATTTTCATTTTTTGGTGTGTTTAGGCTCCCCTTGTGGCTTGTATTATTGAGATGTTACAGTTAATGGAAGAGAGTCACTATACTGTCTTACTTCAAAATCACCCAAAAGGAAAACCTATGAAGGTATGTCTGTTCTCCATATCGTGTCAAAACGATTGCTTAATTATATTTGTAATGGGTAATGCCAATGAACATTTCTATTGCTTTTTAGAGGACACAACAGATTTTATTTTGTTTTATACAACTGTGTCTGATGACATCTGAATTGATTAGTTTGTTAGCCTGCAATCAAGATTATTTTAGTGGGGGAGGAAACAGGGCTCATTGCCCGGAGGAAACCCTAACCTTTGTCGAGTACCTGGCAACTCTTCCACGTACGTCGTGTTGACTTTTTAAAGATAACTAGATATTAATAATCATTTATTTTTTCTTCAGCAATTTTTAACCCGTGTTCTGACCACATTCCAAGAATTAATCAAGTCCAATATCTTCCCTAAAGATTGGTTTGTCATGAAAATGGTCTCAAACAAGTACGTATAATCTTATTATTATTTTATAAAAAAATGTTTATTTTCCATTAGTTCTGACTTGTTTTGGCATGAGCTGACAGATATTGGCACAATTTTGTTGAAACGGAATAACCCAATTGTTCAGCATGTTTATCAATAAGTATGAAATTGGATTATTCCTCATATATTACTCCTGGAGATATGCGGTATTGTACATGTAGTTTTTATGAGCATTAAAAACTTGAAAATTTAGAATATTGAACCTTAACCGGCGTAAACACAAGACAGGCCTTTGCGTTTTGAAATAACCTTGAGACAGTTATAAGGCACTGAGGCTGACCGCTCAATAATATGGGCAACAAAGGCTACTGTCCTATGTGGCCTTGCTTAAATTGGAGATCTGTAAACATACAAGATTTGAATAGCCAGGATGCATTAACAGATTTATGTCTTACAATTTGTAAACAGTACTTTAACCTTCATTCTGGAGAATACCTATTGAAAGATTTGTATTTGTACTTCATATGTCATGGGAGGGTGGGGGAAGATAACAAGCAATTTTCCAATTTTGTGTTTTTTTTACAAACAGTTTCTCAAGTTTTGCAACTTATGCAACTTCTCCCTCATTAAAAAAACTATGATCTGCATTTTCAATTCCCTTTATTCTTGAATTCAGATAAAAGAAGAAATTGGAAATTAATTTTCAGAAATAATTGATTAATTGATAATCTCACTTATGCAGTATCATTGCCATGAAATATAACTGTGCCTTTGTTAAATTCTTTTTAACAAAATCAAAATCTTGTGAAATTGATAAATCTCAACAGGTTTTATAATGTATGTGAATGCAGTTATCTTTGTCTAAAGTTTCTCCCAACTCAGCAGGTGTTAAGAGATAGCCTTGATCCTGCCAATGGCCACTGTTTACATTCATGTGTTTGTTCATCTGGTCAACATCAGTAGACACAGCTTAGTTTGTTGTGAGAACCAGAAAGCCTGAATTACCTCCCTTTGTTACAGCTGTCTTTTTAACAACATAATAAACTTATTCTTGTTGAATGCATCAACAGATCAATTATAAAATTTAAAAAATATGTTGATTATTTTTAATTTTAGTACTTAAAGTGGCAAGAGCTGCCAAAATGTTGATAATGTTAAAACAGAATGTTGAAATTATTGGCTAGTTTTCTCAAGATGTATAATTCTGAAGCTTTTTATACGCCCGACTTAAAAAAAGTCGGTCGTATTATGGTATCACCAGCGCCGTCCGTCCGGCCCGATTCCCTTCCGCTCCATAACTTGAAGAGTTTTGAGCTAATCTTTACAATTCTTTCACAACATATACCTTGTGGGTAGAAGGTGTGTCATGAACCATTTATGACATCGTTGATTGCATAACGTGGCTGCTACATTGGATTATGTAGTATTCTGTCTTAGTCTATATCTTCATTCCCTTCCGCTCCATAACTTGAAGAGTTTTGATCCGATCTTGACAATTTTTTTTACAACATATACTCTAGGGGTAGAAGGTGTGTCATGAACCATTAAGAACATTCTCCATTGCATAATATGGCTTCTACATTGGATTATGTAATATTCTGTCTTAGTCTATATCTTACTCCATAACTTGAAAAGTTTTGATCCGATCTTGACAATTCTTTCAGAGTATGTACCTTATGGGCAGACGGTGTGTCCGGTACCATTTCTGACTTCACCCGTTGCATAATATGGCAGCCCTATCGGATTATGTAATATTAACTTTCGGCTCCAGAACTTCTAAAGTTTTGATCTGATCTTGACAATTCTTTCAGAGTATATACCTTATGGGCAGCCGGTGTTTCACGTACCATTTCTGACATCACCTGTTGCATAATATGGCAGCCCTATCGGATTATGTAATATTCCCTTTCGGCTCCAGAACTTCTTTCGTTTTGATATAATCTCTTCAATTCTTTTAGAGTATATATACAGGTATAGGTAGATGATGATGATATTATAGGTAGATGATGTGTCGCATACCAAATTTGATTTGGGTACACATATTTTTTGTCTGTTTTCAAGAGCTTTTTTATCAGAAATGTGTACCTGATGTTTAATATATATATGTATTAATATATATCAATACCTTTTTTTAGTACACTTGGTCCAGAGTTATACTGGAAGCCAATTAATTTATACATTCTGAGACTGTTTTCCTGGATAGTTTAATGTGCGCTATAATAACAAAAAAAGATCATTTTCCCACTTTATTACCCATCTGGTATTTACCACAGTGGTTGTTTAAATAGAGATAAGGGGACAATGAATGACATCCACTGAAGTGGGCACAGAAGGTTTGTATATTTACACACCATTGTATCAGTGGTCAGCCTGAAGATTGTTTGCCAAGTCCAATAGAACAGTGTCCCAGTCAAAACTGTTAAAATTCAAGAATTGTAAGCTATTGTATTGAGATTGCTCCTTCCCAGTTATGGAACATAACAGCAATGTCAAAACAGCCACAATATTTCAGTTTTTGCAATTAAAATGTGATTGAAATTACCTGAACAGATAATATATGTGTACTATAATGTACTGGTATTTAGTTGCAGCTTCATCAAATTCAGAAAAAGAAAAACTTCTAATGTGAACAAGAAATTCGAATTGATGAAATTAAAACAAATGTTATATTAAATGTAAAGTTGTTAATCGTAGCGGTTCGACTTTGCCACGGCGGGCGTATGTTGAGTTTACTAAAACTCTTGTTAGTGCTTCTAGTGCAGAAAATGAACGTATTGTTTTGAACTAAATTTGGCTTAGAATGAATGAATGGTCGGTTATTTCAATTTTGTTTACTTTTCGATTCGGTTCGTACAGGCCACATACTGTATGGATTTTCCTCATCACAGCGCCAATCATTTAGTTTTTTGATAACCTTCAAAACCTCTTACTGTGGTGCCGATCTGAAGTTATGAAAAAAAGTGAGAATATTGGCAGCTCATGCCACTTTAAGATTTTTGTTTAGTTTTGCTCTTTTTGTTGATGGTACGATTTTCTCTGTATTCATTTCTTGATTTTTTTTTACATTTTCCAGTGTGATTCTAACAGCAGTCCAGTATTTTGCTCAAGCCCTTTCTGATCACTTCCATGAAGATATGGATTTTGACTATGAGGTAATTATATTGAGCAACTATTCCTTTTTATATACATGTCCAGTTTTGAGGCATTTGACCGTCCCAGTTTTGAGGCATTTGACTGTCCCAGTTTTGAGGCATTTGACTGTCCCAGTTTTGTGGCTTTTAACAGTCCCAGTTTTGTGGCTTTTAACAGTCCCAGTTTTGCCTTTTGCGATGTTAAACCTCTACTTACATGATATATATCCATAGACTGTTTGTTTAATGACGTCACAGGTGGAGTAAAAATGGCGCATGGAAATTAATCTGCAACGAAAAATACAGGTGTGCAGTCATGCTACAAAGGGCTTTAAAAAACGTGACCCCTCTTCCATCCCATAATTTTTCTCTAGTGACATCATTAGACTTTTTGTCTATTAACTCTTTGAGAGAATGTAACTGTCTTGCAAGTAGCATTGTCATCTTTTAATATGCTATAAAAACTTACATGTGTAAAGGGGCATTTTACAGTTTTATGATGACTGGTTTTGTGACCTTTCAAATATTTTTTAAAAAATTTATCAAATTTCATTTCATATTTATGGTTTTATATATCCTTTGGGAAAATTTAAAGTTAACGTTTTCCGAGAATTCAATGTTTCCAAATTAGATTTCATATTAAGTTTAGTGACCTTAACCTTCCAAGTTTTTAGTGACCCTCACCATAAACCAGTGTTTAGAATATCATTAATAATGTTGTCATCAGCTTCATTTTACTGTAATGTTTCAGCACCAACCCCGGACAGTAAGTCACCCATATTAAATATATTGCATGTCAAGTTCAATTATGCATGTTGTTTAAATGGATTTAACATTTTCTTCTGGTGTCATAAATTACGGTAGATTATAGGTGTTTGTAAATTAAAAGACTTAAGTCCTTTACTAGATGTGCTATGCTATGGTTTTATCTGTGTAGAATTTGAACTTAGGCATGGTGTTTGTATGGGTTGGTATGTTCGGGTTTTAACAAGTTAGCATTTCTGATCATTTTATTTATCCCATGGTGTTAATTACATTATTGTGACAAAAGAGATTTTAGATTCAGGCTTTACTATATTTGTCAAAACGCCAGACCTTTTATGGCTTTCTACAAGATACAAGATAATTTATATGATGACGGTTGCATTATTAAACAATCAACATATAAGCCAAGAAGGTTTACCCTCTTGTCAATTTTACAATATTACAATCAGCCATATCGCCAATATGTTATTATCTGTGATTGTATCATCTAAAATTTCTCAGAAATATCATTTTGAATGGTTTCCAATAGATAAGAAAAAGGCTGCATGTCTAAAACATTTTGGCAATATCATTGTCCCTGTTATAAGAGCAATCCTAAAAATGATGACATGGTCATAATGTTGATAGGGCCTCGTGGGCTCAGTTGGCTAGAAGGATAGTCTGTCAGTCCGACACAGGCCTCGGTGGCTCAGTTGGTTAGAAGGATAGTCCTTCAGTCCGACACAGGCCTCGGTGGCTCAGTTGGTTAGAAGGATAGTCTGTCAGTCCGACACAGGCCTCCGTGGCTCCGTTGGTTAGAAGGATAGTCCTTCAGTCCGACACAGGCCTCACTGGCTCAGTTGGTTAGAAGGATAGTCTGTCAGTCCGATACAGGCCTCACTGGCTCAGTTGGTTAGAAGGATAGTCTGTCAGTCCGACACAGGCCTCACTGGCTCCGTTGGTTAGAAGGATAGTCCTTCAGTCCGACACAGGCCTCGCTGGCTCAGTTGGTTAGAAGGATAGTCTGTCAGTCCGACACAGGCCTCGGTGGCTCGGTTGGTTAGAAGGATAGTCCTTCAGTCCGACACAGGCCTCACTGGCTCAGTTGGTTAGAAGGATAGTCCTTCAGTCCGACACAGGCCTCACTGGCTCAGTTGGTTAGAAGGATAGTCCGTCAGTCCGACACAGGCCTCGGTGGCTCCGTTGGTTAGAAGGATAGTCTGTCAGTCCGACACAGGCCTCACTGGCTCAGTTGGTTAGAAGGATAGTCCTTCAGTCCGACACAGGCCTCACTGGCTCAGTTGGTTAGAAGGATAGTCCGTCAGTCTATACTTTTGTTATACTTTGCTACAATTGATTTGCTTAAGTTCACTTTTAATTCATTCAACTGGATTATTGAAGTGATTCTGTGACACAATTTGGCCCCCCAAAAGGGCACTTACAAATTGCTCTCTTGTCCCATATTATCAAATAACAGAGGGAAGGTTGAACTGTATATCATGTCACCAGAACTATACATGTAGGTTTGGAACCACACTTTACTTAAAGAGGGTGTCCAACGTTGGTTTTCTGCTCACAAGTAGGTGTCCAAAATGCCGTACTTAGGTATTAAAATCAGGTTAAAGTTCAAATTTATAGGGTGTTTTGTCTTTACTCTAGGATATCTTCAACCCCCCCACCCCTCCTACAAAAAAACCCTTTTATAAATAACATCTAACAGTAACCCAACAGCTAATTTTTTCAAATAGTTACCCTATGTCAAAACAATCCCCCCCCACTTCTCGTACTTTCCATTTATTCATTACCCCTGACAAGGTTATGGTTTAAGAAATCTTTGAAACCCTCTTTAAACGTGGAATCCATACTAATGATAAATGATTAAGGCATCAACAGGAAGCAAGTTGTTTGTTTTATCACGCTGTCTTTATCAAATCCAACTTGATAAATCAGTGCACTTGATAAAGACATAAGGTGACGAAAGCTCTTGTTGTTCACAACTTACTTCATGGTGATGCCTTAATCATTTCTCATTAAGGTTAAGGTTTAATTTGCATGTTTCTGGTTTGGCTTCTCCTTATGTTCAAATTTCTAACATAACAACCTGTAACATAATTATGCATTTGTTTTCGTCTTGATTGATATATAAGTGAAATAATCTTCAGTGCGGCATAAAACACCAAACAATCAATCAATCGTCTTTTTTTTTCTTCGTTTTTGTTTTTGCCACCTCTGCTTTTTTTTGTTTCTGCATGATTATAGTTTTGTATTTTACATCACGCTCAAGACTATTTCTATTGGGACTATACGGCTAAGCCACACTAACTTTACAGCCATTCATGTGCTCAAGAAACATTCCACTTGATTCTACCAGGTGGTTGGTCACCCTTGGTCTGTGGGCATTGGGGCTTTGCTTTAACCATGTTTTTTTCTGACGTTATAAAAAGTATGCCAAATACATTAGGTTTCTTGGCATACTATGGTCTTTAGAGCCTAATGTCAAAATTTAGAATGGGCCGGGGATGTACTTTAGTAGCCATATGGCCTTACATGTAGCTGTTGAGTGTGATGTTCAGCCCCCAATCAATCAATCAAACAAACTGGAGATCAGTCAGTAAATGAACTGTGACTAAACCTGCTACCCATTGGTGGAGTACATGTATGGGCTCGGGGACCTCTATGGATCCCTCCATAAAGGGATAGACTCTAATGATCAGTGTTTGCTTCGGGCAAAGAGATCGGTTTCCTCCCCTACTGGACCTGACAATGCTGCTATATATGTGAAATAATTTTCATTGTGCCATAAAGCATCAATCAATCAATCATTTCTTTGTGCGCTCTTCTCAATGGCGGTATTTCACTATGTTGTCAGGTACTCGTCAAAGGCCAGGGATTTCCTCCAGGCAATAAGTCCAGTCCCCCTTCCCCACTAAACGCCCCCATATAAGTGAAATAATCTTCAGTGTGGCGTAAAACCTCAATCAAAGACAGTAATTCAGTGTCAAAGTTATACTTTCTGTTTTGATTTCAGATATGGAGCAGCTATTTCCACTTGGCTGTAGCCTTTATTACTCAACCCAGTCTACAACTTGAAACTTTCTCGGAAGGGAAAAGAGGAAAAGTCCTTGAAAAGTAAATTTCATTAACAACTTAAAAACTTTTTCAAATTGTATTTTTGGGATTACAATTTCTTGAATAAAAACAATTTTTGGTTACTCATTTTCTAACAGAACTAATTAAACCTTTTTAAAATGTTTTAAAAATATCGATATATATAGTTTAGCATTCGTATTGTATTCAATCTAAATAGTTCACTTTTAAATTATTTAGAAATACGAACCGAAAAGAATTTTCTGTATATTTTGTTCAAGTTTTTTTTTGTGGGTTAAATTAAAATTGAACTTGAATTATTTTTTATTTATCTTTTTCTTCAATCAATATTATAGGTATGGTGACATGAGGGTGCTACTGGGTTTCCAGATCCAGACCTTATGGCAGACCCTTGGTAAGTTCAGAAGTCTTAGATAAATAACAAAGGTAATACAATAAGAATTCCCGCTAATTCAAGTACTCAAAACATTATGAAAAGCACTCTAAAAGTTTTAGACTTTTCGTTGGGTGTCTTACCTCCTGTAGGGAGCGACCGATAATCCTATTGAGCAATTGCTATTGCTGTTGTTTAGACCAAACATGGCAGAAAGCAGTCTAATAATTTGTTATCTTCACATTGCTCGTCCTTGAATTAGCGGAATTCTTACCAAAGATTGAAAAGAAACAAAAATAAATGGATGGTGTTATAATTTGCACTTACGTTACAGCTATCTCCTTTCCTTCCTCAATAAGCCTTGAAATGATATCCTTCAAGTGAAATTATCCCGAGACTGGCGTAAAATATTATTCAATATATCTTGTTTCCATCCCCTACTTTAAGCTTGATAACTAGATGATATAAACAAAATAATTATCCACTCGCGACGAAGTCGGGGAGGGGATATAGCGTTCCGTTTGTACGTACGTAAGTACGTACGTACGTACGTACGTATGTTCACCCTTTGTCAGCGCTCTAGCGACTTCGTTTTTGAACGGATTCTGACCAAACTTCCTATATGGGTCCAGCATGGGAATACCTCGAACAAGTTCGTATTTCAGGGTGCCAAGGTCAAGGTCAAGGTCACCGTTACTATTTATAGAAAATCTTTGTCAGCGCTCTGGCGACTTCATTTTTGAACGGATTCTGACCAAACTTCCTATATGGGTCCAGCATAGGAATACCTCGAACAAGTTCGTATTCCAGGGTGCCAAGGTCAAGGTCAAGGTCACCGTTACTATTTATAGAAAATCTTTGTCAGCGCTCTAGCTACTTCATTTTTTATACGCCCGGCTTGAAAAGCGGGCTGTATTATGGTATCATCTCCATCCGTCCGGCTGTCCGGCAGACTATTTTTAACATCACTGGTTACATAATATGGGAATTATATTGGATAATGTAATATTCCCTTCTGCTCCATAACTTCTAAAGTTTTGATTCCATCTGCACAATTTTTTCTGAGTATATACCTTATGGGTAGAAGGTGTGTCACGAACTATTTTAAACATCACTGGTTACATAATATGGGAGTTATATTGGATTATGTAATATTCCCTTCCGCTACATAACTTTCAAAGTTTTGATTCCATCTGGACAAATTTTTCTGAGGATATAGCTTATGGGTAGAAAGTGTGTCAGCTTCCTTGGATAATTTAGTGATAGCTATGGTGGCCAAAACCTAAAAAGTTTAGAATTAGAATTATTCTCTGTTTTAAAGGCTCTTCAATTCAGTTTTATTACCCATATGGTCCAGCAAATATAGCTGCTTAAAGATATGTTTGACAAGGTTGTAAGTGTAAACAGATAAGACTTGTATATTTACACACCATTGACCATCTCAGAGATTAGGCTCTGTTCAAATATACCTATATAAAATGTGGCAAACATCCTGGTCAGAATTAGCTGGACTCCAAGCTGAAGACCTGGACATTTAACACCAGATGAGATTTCATATTTGAAGGACCCTTTGCATATATTCAAAAATATGGAAGGATTAGTTTTGGTATGGCTACAGTGACTCTGCCTTTCCGGGCGTATTTCGAGTTTCCCGAAACTTGATAACGGATTGTGACCAAACTTCATATATGGGTCCAGCATGGGAAAACCTTGAACGTGTCACGGATTCGAACGGATTATAAATTTCACCGTAAGTTAGTTTTATAGGTTTTGCCATACATATTTCCCTTTATCATAAATATTCCCTATTTTCGCTTTCGTGGCACCAATGAAAATTTGCATCTACATTTCAGGAAATCAAGCTGCTGGTGTGATGCGTAACCAGATACTGTTGAATGAATAATAATATATACCATATTTATCAGGCAATTAGCCTATGCCTGATAACATGTCTATTGCAGTTCAGTGCAAATGACAACTGATGTTATTTCAATGTCCTGCAAATGGCTGCAATAACCCCAGGCCCCATTTTGCATCAGAGTTCTTGTGTTTGCAGCGAGGGGATTTGTATCGTTTGCGATGCCTTGTTAGAATAAATAAAAGTGTGGTCTAAAACATTAATCAATTGACAATGCTTTGTCATTTTCCTGTCCGACTAAGCTTGACAAAGCAGTCATATGTATGAAATAATCACTAGCCTATGTCATTCCCTCTCCCAATCAGCCAAATAAGGCTGTCATGTGAAGGAAAATACACTGAGTGTAGCATAAAACATTAATGAACCTCTGCCATGGAGAGGAACAAAACTTTTGCCATCATGTGGAAGATGTCCCTCACATTCTAAGCGTAACCAATTAGAAAAAAAAATATGTATATCCTATTAATTGTTTGTTTGATTGGTGTTTTGCGCCGCTCTCAAGATTATTTCACTTATATGGCGGCGTTGCTGGTTTTATTGTGGGTGGAAACCAGGCTCTATGCCTGGAGAAAACACACGACCTTCCGGTGGTAACTCCCTATATCCTATTAAAGGGCAAAACCCGTGACACATTGCTGAAAGGAAACTCAGGAAAGGGAATGTTAACAGGAATAACCTGCACTGATGCATCAGGCATGCCAAGTACCTTTGAAGAAAATATTTTGTCTCTGTGAGTTATCTTAGGCAGGTAAACATACATTGCTGTGATATCCATGCTAAAAAACCTGACAAACAAGCAGATGTTTAATGTCTTCATTTCACGTTTAGTTCTTTCCATTGCCTTTTAACAGCTGCTCAGATACTTAAGTTGTCTAAACTCATGACATATATACTCAGGTGCCAATGGCTGAATGATAAGTTTACTTGTCTCAGGTATTTTTTGAACTAGAACAAAAAACACCCCCCCCCCAAAAAACCTGTTTTAGCATAAAAGTTTTTTTTCATAAATTCAGATTTTTTTTGACAAGACAATGGCAAAACTTAATGATTGACGTTGTAATCAGGAAAACAGTCTGTGCCATAAAACAAAAAGACCAGCAGATTTTATGAGCAACGTATTTACTAACAAATATTATTCAAACAGTGGAAAGAAAACATATATCAAAATGACTTACTTTACGAAACTAAGAACTGACAGTCCGGAGATAGAAAATCCGAGAACTCACAAAGTTCACAGGTATAGCTGAAACGATGATCATGAGATATATATTATTTAACAGAATAAAAATCTTGGAATCACACTGGTCAATCCATAGAATAAAATCTTTTAAGCACGCTGGATGAATATTTTCCCAGATAAAACTCACAAATCAAATAAATCACTGTCAAATAAACAGGCGGAATATCATTCCAAATAATAAACAGGTTAATAGCATCCAAGTAGCTATACTGAGTGCAGTTTGGAACTGACTAACAAAATGCTAACAAAGCATCTTCAAATAGATTCTCAGAAATTCCAGAACAATCAGACTAACATGCATTAACATAAATTTGCATAGCTATAGAAACTTGACATATTCCCATAGATAATACTTACAAACTGTCCAAACACATGCCTTTCGACCCTAGAAGAAAGAGCAACATGCATTTTACACAATAAAATTAAAAATCTTGTCCCTACTGTTCTATATATTATCCTATGTTAATGCCCTGTACTAGATGTCCATTTATACGCACTGCGCATGCGCAGCCCTTCCTTTTCAACTTCCTCTTTTCAACTCTGCATTGATTGAAGCAGCATTGCAAAAAATTCTGAGTATATTTTTCTTGTACTTTCTCCAATCTAATTTGTTTGGGGTTTAAAATTTATCGGTCCCTAGCGGTTAGATACCTCCCTGTAGGCTACGGCAGGTTCTCTGACCAGAAATTGTTTTATATTTTTGATATTTGAGGGGTTTTTGGACTCTGTAGATTTCCACCCGTTCAAGTATCATTGAGAGTCCAGTTTCCGTCACTCCACGTGGTTGCGCTGCTGGGCCGTTATGGTTCACTCCCGATTCACCTCACCCCCTCTTGAGCCCGAGAGGGTGTGTTTAACACCCACTGGGTTGAGTTTGCGATAGATGATGCTTAGTTATGATTAATTTCGATTATTGTCAATTATTTTTGACTTGTAATATTTAGCTTTCCTTCTGTTTTCCTTATTTGCAGATTGTTAGGAACTACTTATGGAAAGCCGTTTGTGTGTCACCTGATGTGGCGTTGCCCCGCAGGTGAAGAACATCATTGCCCGCCATGGTAGCCCCTGGTGTCCGACTCCCAAAAGAGAAAGAGTCGGTCCCGGAGCGCCTCACTAACGCTCAGGACGGGCAAATCAAGCAAACAGAGGAGGGGGGGGGGGGGCGATCATCAGATTCCCCCCATTTCAGGTGATGAGGGTCAACAATACAGGCAAGCCGTAATAACGATAATTCTTACCTTATACTTCGTAACAAGGGGAGAAATATATATATAAAGAATAAAAAATAATAATGTATATAAATAAAGCATTGATTGTATACTTTCTTTATTTTCAAGTTTCCCCCTAGTACGGGGGTTTTTGAGCTGGAGCTGCACTGTTTGGGCCCTCGATTAATATTCGCCTTCTATATATATATAAATATATTAAGTAGAAAGGGGAATTCAGGTTTATAATTGGATTATACCCATTGGCTTACCATTGAAATGTTTTTTCTCTGTCGACAGCCTCACTCAACCAACCAACCAGTCAAGCCCCTATTGGACCCGCACACTCCAAGTCGCCACTACCAGGGATAGTCGCCGCGGATGTCGGACCCACACCACCCACCATCTGGCCCATCAGCAGGCGGAAAACCTACCAGCAGTGGGATTCCCAACGTCTGGAAACCATGGAACAGACGTTGGAGGGCTTAAGGAACTCCATTGCTCGACTCCTCGCTTGAACCCAAAGGGTCCCGAGGGGGAGCAATGGCAGGGCCCAGGTCACCACGACCTAAATCCTCAGCGGTTTCGACTACGACTGTGCGACCAGGTACACGAGTCGTTCCACCTGACAACCAGTCCTGGGAGGTTTGCCAATGGCCACTCCGCAGGTCTGGATCTGTCTCAACGCCAGGAGGCGTTCCAGGAGGTCATGATGAGACCTGACCAGTACTTGGAGGAATAGCCCCGGATTAGTACTCGGTCGACGGATCGCCGCCATCCAGACGTCCCTTACCTAGAATCTAATTAAGAAATCTCAGAAAAGGGCTCCGTCTTGGATTCGGCAGCTGAGACAGATGAGCTGCATTGGTCCTATTCTGAACTTGTAGACCACATCTATCGGCTGGTACCTAATTTGGAATCACCACCCGAGGTGCGGTCTGCTAGGATTCCAACCATGGCGGGAATACCTGCGCAGTCCAAATATCGATCGTCTCTCCCCCCATCAGCGGTGGTGACAGACGTCGTAGAGGGATAAACGCAGGGCTCGACACCTCCAAGAGGGCCACCCTAGACAGGGCGTCGTCAAGGCGGGCGTTCGCCACCAGCAAGACTGTTCGGGCTGAAGAAGCCTTCCACTATGTAATTCCAGTGGCTTCATACCTGGATTTCTTCCTGTTGGCCATACGTCATCTGTTGGACCGGGTCGGCGTACCATTGAGCCCTTACAGCCCACCGGTGCCGGTTTCAGAAGACCAATTGATCTATCAGTATCTCAATTTGGCGTCTAGGGTAATTGCGGATGTTCTGGCAGCGGCGGCCTTTTCGTCTATCGCGTTTACTGACGCGAGAAGGACGCCCCTAGTGCAGGCCCTGTCAACCTGGACCCCAGAGGGAGTAAAACGGGCGCTGAGACAAGCCTCACCGGTATCAGCAAACATGTTTGCAGATGCATCACTTAAAGCTATTCAACCGAGGCTGAATGCTAGACGTGATCATACTTTGAGTGCTTACAGGCCGCCCATGAAACGTCAGTCGTTGGCACAGAAGAAACCTCACCCCTCCCAAACTGGCGGAAGTTCACGGCTCCTCAGACGTCCCGCCCATGCAGCCCAGAACGTCGCAAACCACCGAGCTCCCGACCTCAGTCCCAAAAAACACGGACCTCGAGCGGACCCCAATGGGTAGGCGGCCATTTTGAGGGGGCCGTCAGTGCGCAGGGCATCGCACGGTCGGTGATCCATTTGCCCAGTCAGCCGACATCTCCGTTGATCCAACCGGAGGACGTCGTGAGGGTTGATTGCGGAAATTTATTAGGGTGTGAAAATCTATCCATCCGGAAATCTGAGCCTTGGAACTTATCTCGAGGGGCTTACGTCTCCAGTTCACTCAAGTTCCACCCCTCAGAATTTCCCCACCGAAATCCTAAACAGTCCATCCCCCAGGTCAAGTTACCGAACTCCTCAAGGCGATGGACTTGTTATTGGAAAAGGGCGCATTTCAAGAACTGGACCCCACCACCGATCAGTCCGCACGGTTTTCTCCCTGTCAATCAGACGGTTGGACCGGTAGAAACCCTTCGCTGAAGCTTGGGGGTTTCCTCTCCCACTAAACCTGGCAACGTTGCCAGGTAAGTGAAATAACGTCGATTGTGGCAGAAAACAGCAATTAATAGATTACGGCCATATCACGTTGAAAACACCGGTTCTCGTCCGACCACCGAGGTTAAGCAACGTCGAACCCGGTTAGTACTTGGATGGGTGACCACCTGGGAACACAGGGTGCTGTAATCATTTAAACGGTTAACTACCATTCGTCCATCAAGACAGGAATTATCTAGGAATGCCCCGCCCTCATGCCTTGAAATAATCTTCCCGCGGCCACCTTGCTGAGGGCTAGATTTTAGGGAATCAGGGCCGTGGCAGCCTTCTGGATCCTCATCCATTAACACACAATGTCGGACATTACAAAGATTACTGTTTGAGGCCCCCTGACCTACGCAGCATATTACCTGCGAGGCCGGTGGTCCAGTGGCATAGAGTGATCGTCCTTCAGTCCCACCTTTCGTCGATTCGGCGCGAGTTCGAATCCCACTCAGACCAAATAAAAATTAATAAATTTCTGAGTGGAGTTTTCATTCGGTCGCCATAGGTGGATGAGTTGCCTAATACACCCTCGGAAGGTCGGTGGGTTCCTCTGGGCAATAAACCCGGTTTCCTACCCCACTAACCCTGGCAACGCCGCCATATAAGTCAAATAATCTTGAATGGGGCGTTAAACTTAAACATCAACCAGCCTCAGTCCAACACAGACCTTCCGTCGATGAGGTGAAGGTTCGAATCACGTTCAGACCAAATAGAAACGGAAATATCTTTTATTGGTCGCCTTATGTGGGAGAGTACTCGTCGAAGGTCGGGGTTTCCCCCGGCAGGAGACCAGTTTCCTCCCCCACTAAACCTGGCAATGTCACCATATAGGTGAAATAATCGTGGGTGTGATGTAAAAACCTCAATCAAACCTACGAGACTTGACGTTAGTGTACAGTTGTTTACACTCGTCAGATCCGTTGGTGTCCGCACATCATGCCTTAAAATAGACGGCTCGTCAGGGTTCCACCCAGGACTTCAAGATTGACCGGTGTGGGTTCCTTCGGGCATAGAGCCCGGTTTTCTCCCACAATAAAGCTCGAAACGCCGCCATATAAGTAAAATAATCTTGGGCGCGGAGTCTAACACCAAACAATCTTTCAATCAAGACTGACCGTCCATCTTTTCTCGGCCATGTAGGGGGGGGCCTCCGTGGCTCAGTAGGTAGAGCGTTGGACGCTCAATCCAAACAGCCTTCCACCAATGGGTCGCGGGTTCGAGTCCCACTCAGTCCAAAAATGGAAAATTGTCTGACTGGGTTTTCACTCGAACTACCTATGTGGGATGGTTGCCAGTTACCAGCGGAAGGTCGTGGGTTTCATCCGGGCACAGAGCCCGGTTTCCTCCCACAATGAAACTGGCAACGCCGCCATATTAGTGAAATAATCTTGAGCGCGGCGTAAAACAATCAGTCAATCGGCCATGTAGGGATGTATCCTAATACTGCAACAGGGCTGTAAAATGTATAACTCCCTGTTTGTAGAACTGTTTTGGTTTCCCGACAATACGTCACGACAACTTACTATTATTTCTTTGATCCTACCTCTCGCAGAGGTACGAATTTAGTTGGATCCCCGATAACAGTGGCCATGTATAGTCAGTCTAAACTGTGAACTCCCTCCGTGCACCTGGTACATGGTTGTCATCTATTCTTCGGTAAATTGCTCGCCAACTTGTTTACGAGCCAGTTCTATCAAAAACAGATTATGGACAAAATACCTGTTTTGCCTGCAGTTCATAAGTTCGAGCGTATTCCATACTAATGATTTGTATGCCCTTCGATGGCTTGCTGGAAATTATCCGCTTTCCGCCATCTTCATGAATTCCCATGCCGGTAAGAGACACGACCGGTGATTGGTTAATCGACATCTACTCACATGTGGCGCGTGTTGAGTGGTTAACTGCTACATCATATCGCCCATTTCGGGTCTATTGGACGTTATCGCTGAAATCTGCAAGGCGGTCGTCTTATATTAAAAAGGAAATCACGCGAACAGTCTTTATTCCGAGTAAATGTACTGCCGCTTGACCTTTGATGCTGAGTTTGCTTGTTGAGAGGCAGAAAATCTACCAACTTGAGCGCGGACCTGGTCGACGACCGCAGTCATTCGGAGCCGATGGAGGAGTTTCAAAGTGCGTTTATTCTCTTCCTAGTGAAGTTTATTTCTGAATGGAGGAGAAAAAGGGGATTCCTTCTCAATAGCAGATATATTTTCTGTGCAACCCTCGTTTACCGAGGGACGCGATAGACGATGAACACGTATTTCTGCGCAATCGGATCGAACGTCCCGCAGTCTACGAGGACGCGATCGGACACGTGATTTCATTCGGAATACTGCCCTTCTGATCTCCAATTCAATTACATTCGTTGTTATTGACCAACTACCTACAGAAACTCCACTTTGACTGCTAGTTCAGTTTATACCAAACGCAGATCAGTTCCTGCCCGCTTTTAAGCTGGTCCGTCGATTTGCACTCTCTACTTTAGAACTAGAAGTTTAGTGTGGCTCGTCCATAGGAAGACCCGATTCTCACACTATACACGTCCTCCTGGGGTCTGCAAGCACAGCCCGGGAATGACTTTTTGATGCTAGTTGGCAATCAGCAGTATGTTATTTGGTAAAAAAAAAAAAAAAAAAAAAAAAAATCTTTTAATGCTCTGTACTCCGTATTAAGGTACGTTCACACTATACCCCGAATTCGGTTCGGGGTCCGAAACGATTTCCGTACTAAAATGGCTTCAATGTTTATCAGTACATTTGTTCACACTAGCTTGATCCGAATTCTCTACGGACACCGGATTCGGAAAGCAAGAATATAAATGGCTCACAGAGCCATTTTATTCGGTCCGGGATCAAAATCGTCCACGATTTTCCTCTTTGGCCAATCAGAATCGACCTGTGAAAAACATGGCAATCAAAAATACAGTGACCTACATAGTGGTTTGGATATTAAACTATCGAGCGATTTCGTGTAGAGATGGAGTTAAATACATTTTCGATGATTTCTGAAGGATTATGACAACAGTTGTCTCTTTTCCTCAAAAATTCTAGCAAACGAATCTCATCTTCCAAACCGCTCTCAACTGTTGTTGAGTTGTGTTGTTGTTGTGTGGATATGCACTGACTTGATAGAATCGGCCGATTATTCGTTGCAGTGTGAACACAACACACCGAATACGCTGACCTGTCCGAAATCCGGTTCGTACCTCGATCCGAATTCGCTGTATAGTGTGAACGTACCTTAAGTCCCTCCTCCGGACTGTGTCATTCAAGGCATGTGTTTGGACAGTTTGTAAGTATTATCTATGGGAATCTGAAGAATTGGGGGGATAATTCTCATATTCCCCCAAGATATATACTTACCTGTCCAAACAGTTAAGCCCGGCCCGACCTCCCCTCACTACTACGTCCACGCGTTGAAAAGAGGAAGTTGAAAAGGAAGGGCTGCGCATGCGCAGTGCGTATAAATGGACATCTAGTACAGGGCATTAACATAGGATAATATATAGAACAGTAGGGACAAGATTTTTAATTTTATTGTGTAAAATGCATGTTGCTCTTTCTTCTAGGGTCGAAAGGCATGTGTTTGGACAGGTAAGTATATATCTTGGGGGAATATGAGAATTATCCCCCCAATTCTTCAGATTTAAGCTAAGTGAATATTCCTTGAGTTCTGTGATAACTCTAGGCCTTTTAACTAAATTGTAAACACACGCGGGGTTTGTGTGTGGGGGGGGGGGGGTGATAAAAACATATCACAACAAACAATGGCCTTCGATGGGGATCTATAGACTTTCACATGAAACACAAAAGACGATATAAAAACAATCAAATAGGACGTAGGAAAACTCTAGAGAGGTCAATAGACTCGCTACACGAAAATGAAACACATTCTTAAAATAATATTGATCAATAAATTGCATTTGCTGTGAAAAATTAGGTTTAATGGAAAAATACCAACATTTTGGCAACTCTTATCATGCAAGAATAAATTAAAACAAAGGGAATTACAACAGAAGATTTTAGTTCTAGATAACAATTCAGAAATACATACAGTATGACTTTATTAGAAACTACAGTCAAACCTGGACAACCTGTCACCTGTAAACAGCGACCCCACTACGCGCCTGAACAAAATCCAATATTTAAGACACTGTATAGAGCAGCCACCTGTCTATGGTGATCGTGTGAAACAACATGTGAAACTGATAAGTACAGTATACCCAAAACTTGATTTTCATGTATACTCAATACAATTTTCTCTGTGGTGTTGCCCGGTTTCCTCCCACGATAAAACTAGCAGCCCCGCCATATAAGTAAAATAATCTTGAGCGCGGCGTAAAACATCAAATTATCAATCCATCAATCCCTGTGATGTTAAAAAACAAACACTCTGGCTTTACCATGCATGCTTAATTTCCCTGCAGTAGCAGTATCATTCATAATTAATCTTTAGGTGGGATGGGGGTGGGTAAGATATTTTGGTCGGTTTGTACTTTTGTAGCCATATAACCTTAGCTGTTGAGTGCGACGTTAAGTCCCAATCAATCAATCAATTAAGCATAATAAATCTAACTTTGATTTATTTTTAGGAAAAAATAAGCATCATTTTATCCCTGGGTTAATTGGCCCATTCCTGGAGATCACCATGGTACCCGAGACGGAGTTGAGAAAAGCAACCCTCCCCATATTCTATGACATGATGGAGTGTGAATTCAAAAGGAAAGGGCACTTTAAAGATGTAAGTGTCTTGACAAACAGAAATACATGGGGAAATTAGTCACCCTTAGATGTAACTTACTATTATCTTATTCCATTTTATTAACGCCAGGCTTAATTGGGCTGCATTTACTGACCTCCAAGAGTTGCCAGGTACTCATTTAAGGTTGAGTTTTTCTCCATGCATAGAGCCCAATTTCCTCCCCCCTTGTACTTAACCTGGCAAGGCGGCCATATAAGTGAAATAATATTCAGTGAGGTGTAAAACATCAATCAACGCTAGCTTGCAGGTTCAAATCAAAAGGCCCACCAAAAATGTCTCTCACCAGATCATCGTATGAGGACGGCTTGATAGGAACGTCTACCACTGGGGGCTGGGTCTTTCCTACCCCTTACACAGCTGGGTGTAAAAGACTGATGATAAGACGGTTTATGATGTCATTCGAAAAATTATGGGATGAAAGAGGGATCTTATACTTATATGTGCTGGGGGCTGTTTCTCAATACACTTACGCCCGTCGTAACGTTGCGCCTGGCCGTAACGTAATGTTGAAGATATATGTTGCCATGACAGTTAATAATATTGAGTGCAACCCAAAACATCAATCAAATAAACCATCTACATTTACTGTGTTTGTCATTTAAGAAGAATAAAAATGGCTTAATGGATTGCCTGGCTTCCCCTCTATCAACCATTGGATTTATTTTTCACACAATCCCCACATGTATGAGGGGTTGCAAAGCACCTGACCAGGGGGTTTCATCCCCCACAACACCTACTTCCACCATATATTTTTGAACACTAAAACACATGGGCACAGGGAAAATCTTCTTGTCAAAAATAACCACGGAGACAAGTTTCTTATTGTGTTAAAAAGGGGCATATCATTTACATGTTTATACCCAATCATAAGTTGTTATAATAAACCACAACCCATGATATTTCATTAGGTTGACGACATTCAGGATCGAGTTTGGCCTCAGTCAGTAGAATTTTCTGGAAAAGATAATTTGGCAAAAAATTATCAGTATTTTGTATATTTTTGAACACCATATAAGTGAGCATAAGTACGGCATAAAACATTGTTTTGGGGGTAGGTCGGTGGGTGGGGTTAAGCCTGTTCAAGTGCACAGACGTTGATATATATATAGATCACCAGTTTTCAACGTGTTCAGGATGTACACAGCATATTGCAGTACAATGTTTTGAATAGTACATGTACATAACAATAAAACAATAAGCCCCTTTCGGGTTTGGCGGAAGTCCCACGAGATCACGCGAGACCCATGTTTAGGGGTATAACTTTCACTGATCGGCTGTCCAATTAACATTAGTGCTTATGGAGATCGGCTGTAACTCTGTTGTTATGTCTGTGAGTTCAGCTGACAATCTATACTTTTTACAAAGGTCTTTTTCTGACACATATCAAGATATATCCAAAGCCATTAGGTATTTCTTTTTAACGGACAGAAAAATAATATTATTTCTAACAGAAAAATAACAAGTCGCAGTTGTGTTTTCACTGTTAGTGTTAGTTTTTGACAACTTCGAAGCGTACTCATGCGATATAAATATTTTTATTGGAAGTCAACTGACAAAAACGCAACTGATAGCTTCTGGTGTGCTTCACAAACAAATTTGGATTAAAGAAATGATTTAGAAATAAAGAATCAAAGACAAAACCACACAATAACCGTCGGTCACCATTGACGCTAATGTTAAATGAGTGGCTACTCAGTGAAAGTTATACCCCTAAACTCATTTCTCGCATGATCTCGCGGGGTTTTAGCCAAACTCGAAAGAGGCTTATTATCAATGTTCATATTTGACACCTAAGTTATCTCCCTTTACAGGTAGAAAATGAGATGATTATCCAATTAGATGATCTGATTACACATAATAAAGGTGATGACAAATACAAGGAGTTATTCAAGACCATGTGAGTATAAAGTCATGTATTATTCTACCATATTTATGTGTGAATATTCTATGTTTTTTACACTGTATGCAGACTACATCGATAACTCATATTGATATTTATGAAGACTTAAACACACAACTGCATTGGAAAATCACCTTGACTATAATAACCATGGAGACTAGTTTATAATTGTGTAAAAAAGAGCGTCTGTCATTTTGACCTTTATACCCAATTATAGGTTGTTGTAAAAAAACATAACCCATGATATTTCATTAGGTTGACGACGAGGAGTTGTGGCGAGAAATTAACTGAAATTAACTGAAATTAAACAAAATATGATAGTGGGAAAAGAAAATGAAAAGTATGTAATTTGGTTCACAAGTAGAAGACAGACAAGGGCGTTTAGTCCTGACTAGTAGATCCTGACTAGTAGATCTTTCAAACTCTTTTTATCAGCAATGACTGGTCTTTGCCTCAGAGCTTAAGCCATTTTGCACAGAAGTAGTTTGTATTCTTTTATTCTCAGAACTACACCCCTCATGTTTCCTTATCCTGGGCAATTTTTTCATAATTAACAAGAGAAATAATGGTCCAAGTAATATTATGACCTCATGAAAGAACTGTGTAGTGGGAGAAAAAGATTATCCAACTCAAGCCAGTGAGTTACAATGGATATCACTCTCGTTTATTTATTAATTTTCAAAGTCAATGGACATAATGACTTTTAAAAACTTGAATGATATTCATTGTAACACACTAGTTCTCATTAGATAACCTCTATATAATCTGGGCCATATTCATGTCGGCGGCATTATCCTCACATTTATATTGATATATGGCCTGGGAGTCTATTGCTATGTCCGGTGACAGATGACGTTTCCAGCTCGATTGGCGTTTTTTGTTTTACAGAACTGAGCGTCAAATTTGAACGATAAAGGCTCCCCACATGTGCAATGACAGCGCCGGCAATATGTTGAATGTTCATGATACTCCCGCTCCCTATTTACATTTTCTACGAACAAGAGATTTACAAATGTATATATGCATCATTAGATTAAATATCCTCCACACCCCCTCATATCTAGGCTATTTGAGTAAAATATTGCCGTATAACTGGAATAGCAGAATTTAACACTAAAAAAGTTTAGTTTTAAATCTGTTTACATCTTTCTATGTAATGCAAACAAGATTATAGTTTTTTTATGGGGACATGATGCTTTTTATTTTTTACATTTTAGATTTTTTCATTGTTTGATTTGAATACCCTTTAAGCTGGTTAAGTGCAGTGTTGTGAATTTGTGTTAGTTTACTTTATCCCTTAAAGGAGAAATTATGTTGATGATATCAGCTTTGTACTGGTTAATATCTGGTTGTTGTCTGTTAACACAGGATATCTGCCCTGTCCAGTGTCTGGCTGGACACAAGGCTGTTATTGTCTGTCCTGTCTAACTGACCACTCCTTACACACCCTTCACTAATTAAGCCCTACAGAAATTATTTCAGCTTTAAAAACTGGTCAGTGGTTTAGAATTAAATCCCCAGTGGCTCATTTTGTGGTCTCTTAGTCTGGCCCAGGCCTTCCAGCAAGAGTCATGGGTTCTCCGGTAAACCTCAGTCCAACAGTGGGGATTTTACTTCATCGCGCTAACTGAGCAAGTTGTACTTGCTGAAGGTTGGGCCAAGTTTACTCCTATGAAACCCGGTGTAGAGTGCAGTGTTAAACATCAATCAATTGACTGGAAGTCTTTCTGCAAAACAGTGGACAATCTCTTTTTAAAGTCATATATTATGAATAAACCAAAAAAAATCATCATAAAAAGGGCTGGCTGTTTGCTATGCCTGACACACTATTGCAATAGCAACAGGAAATTCTGTCTATAACTCTTTAAATGTATTTTTTGAGAGGAACATTATTTGCATATTCCCATAGATAGTACCTACAAACTGTACAAACACTTGCCTTTTGACCCTAGGAGAAAGAACAATCTGCATTTTACACAATAAAATCAAAAAATCTTGCCCTAACATCCTGTATAGTAATCTAGGCTAATGCCCTGTACTGGCTATCCGTTTGTACATACCGCGCATGCGCGAACCTTCCCTTCCGGTCTACCTCTTTCAACTCTGCAGAGAAGAGATCAACACTGCAAATTATACTAAGTATACTTTTCTTACTAATCCTTCTCTCTGAATCGTTTTTGGTTGGAAATTTTACTGTCCCTAGCGGTTAGATACCCTCCCCTAGATTACTAGAGGGTTTCTGACCAAAAAATGTCCTGTATTTTTTTGTTTTTGGAGAGTTTTCGGACTCAACCCATCTCAACCCACATATATGCTGTCGTGGGTCCAAAATTCGTCACCACGCGGTCGGGTTGTTGTGGCTCACCACCCTCCCATACAAACACTATTACATATTTTCATAGGCGATTTTTTAAAGCGGGGTGCATCCCTGTTTAAATAAATTACGTTCCATTACTAAATTTTAAATCTTTTTCGTTGTTATTTTTAGATTAAAAATTTGTGATGGAAAATGGTGTCTAGTGCCTGTGGAGGCACTTACCCCACGAATACCTGCCAAGAATATCATCAGCAGCGAAGCCTCAGAGGAAGAGTAGCAGGTCCCGAAGTTCTTCCTGGTCCAGTAAGGAGGGCAATTCTTCGAAACCGAGGAGGTCCTCGAAGAGGGGGGGGGCGATCACGCGATCTCCCCAGACTCAGCGGACGAGGTTAAACGGTCCAGGCAAGTCCTAAATCAATAACTATTATTTATTGTAATAAAAAGAAAAAAACGATATATAATATAACAGGAATGAGTAATTAATAACGAGTTAGTAAAAAAAAAAAAAAAAATTTTTTTTCTGTGTTCTCTTGTTGATTATCTCTTCTGATTTGGCTGTCGTTGATGCTTTGTTGGGATTAGCTCTCAACATATGTTCTGTTCATTTTGCTTATCTTCGACAGTTTGTCTCAAGCCAGCGACCGAACGTCAGTTACACCTTCCCATACGAAGTCTGCGTGTCGGAACACCCGCCAGCCGGAACCCACGCAGAGGTCAGACGCAGAACGTTTGTGTGCCATGGAACAAACGTTAGAGGGCGTTAAATTCTCAATTGCCAAGCTCGAGTAAATAAACAACTCAGGCGCGGCAATCGAGGGGCCCAGATCTTCACGATCTAAACAGGCTTCTGCGACCACGACTGTGCACCCAAGCACACGAGTCGAGTTGCCTGACGTCCAGGGCGGGTTGATCAGGCAACGACCGGCAACCTTGTCCCTGGATCAGTCGAACCGCCAGGAGGCGCTCCCTGAGACCAGGAGATGGGCGGACCAGTTCTTAGAGGGCGACTACCAGACTAAAACTTGGTCAGGGAACTACCTCCAGCCGAACGTCCAGTATCCCGAACCGGAGCCCACTGGAGAGGAGTCTCCGACAGATTCGGCGGAAGATACGGATGATCAGGGTTTCTCAACTACTGAACAAGGCGGTTCGACCACGTCTGTACGCCCAGGTACACGAGTCGAGCTGCCGGACATCTGAAGTGGTTTGAGCCTTCGGCGTCATCCCAACTTCTCGATCTGTCGAACCGCCAGGAGGCTTAAACATACAGCGGCCTCGACCACGAATGTACGCCCATGTACACAAGTCGATCCGCCTAGCAACTAGAGTGGGCGAGTCCTGCGGGCGTTACCCCAAGTCTGGATCTGTTGAGCCACCAGGATGCTTAAACATTCGACAGCCTCGACTAGGGTTGTACGCCCAGGCCCACGACTCGACCCGCCTGACATCCGGAGTGGGTTGGTTACCGTACGGGCCTCACCCCAACTCTGGATCTGTCGAGCCGACGGGAAGCCTCAACATACAACGGCCTCGACCACGACTGTACGCCCATGCACACGGGTCGATCCGTCTGACAACCGGAGTGGCTTTGTGGGCCTACGGGCGTCACCCCAGCTCTGGTATTGTCGATCCACCTGGGGGCTTAGCATACGGCGGCCTCGACCCTGACTGTACGTCCAGGTACACGAGTCGGCCACCTGACAACTAAAGTGGGCTGATTGTAATACTGGCGTCATCCCAAGCTCTGGATTTGTCAGTCCACAGGGGAGCCTCAAATTACGGCGCCTTCGATTACGACACTACCCACGGGTTCATGAGTCGATCGGCCTGACAACTAGAGTGGGGGGAAAGGCTAACAGCCCTAACCCAGGTTCTGGGTTTGTCAAAACGCCAAGAGGTGTTCCAAGAGGCCTAAACCTACCATGTTTCGGCCATGGATGTACGCCCAGGTGCGAGTCGAACCGCCGGCGGTTATCATCCCAACTGTCAAACCAACAGGAGACGGACGATCAATATTTGACTTTCTCTGAACTCCTGGACTATATCTACCAGCTGCTGCTCAATTTAGAGCGGGCCACTGGGGTGACCGGTCGACAGCGGGAAATCGCCCAAGCGTGGGAGTCTCCCCATCCGATAAGCTAGGCCCTGGACCCCGCCTGGTTGCCTTTGATTTTTTTTTTAAATGTCAGCCCGGGGCCTACTTACACAAATCATGCGACGCGGGTTCGAATCTTACTCAGAACAAATACATTTCTGAGAGGACTCGTCACTCAGTCGCCGTATGGAAAGGGGTTACCAGGTTCTCACTGAAGGTTGGGGGCTTCCTCCAGACGATGAGCCCGGTTTTCCTCCCCAACTTATCCTTGCAAAACTGCAGTATAAGTGGAATAAGCCGAAATGTAGCGTAAAGCATTAACCATGCAACCCTTTCCCCTGAGGATCGGGGATTCCCTCCCCCACTAAACCTGACAAGTTGCTCGGTTAGTGAAATAACATGGATTGCGGCAAAAAATCAGCGATTAATACATTAATCAGATTTCCCCCCCCCCCCCTTGGACCCGCAGGACGACCTGCAAGTTGTGTCATAGGACATGAGGGGGGGGGGGAGGTACGTAAACAGAAGACTATTAGCCGATCATGACGACTGGTAATATCTAGGAACCCCTGAGCCTGTTTTCATGCAAAAATTTTCCCTCGTCAACGAGCAACCTTGGCGAGGACTAATCTTCTTGGATTCAGGCTCTTGGTAGTATTGTGAGCCCTCATCCATAATTTATGGGATCAGGCTTTAGGAGGTTTGGTCTTGGGGGGTCCCCTACGACCTTCACAGTATACTACATATGAGACTTGACACTAGTGCAGGGCGAGGTTGCACTCGTCGGGCACACGTGCGTTGGCACAGCCTTCGTCAAGATGGGTATGTGGAAGACTCCCAAGGTACTTGCCGGAGTTCGGGGTTTACTGCGGACGGTAAGCCCGGTCTTCCTCCCCCACTAAACCTGGCTACGCCACCGTATAAACGGAATAGCTTTTGCGTGCAGCGTAATTCTTCGATCAATCAATCGTCAGGTTGGACTGCTCACCCGGCCTGCTCGCAGATTTCAAGGCTGACCAATAAATGATATCACTACTGTGCGGTTGTAAATTAATAACAGCCCGTTCGTAGTTTAAAATGGTGCGCTGTTTGTTATTTTCTTGTGGCATTGCGTCATGACAGCTTACTATTAAAGGGGTATGAGCTGCCAAAATGTTGATATTTTGACGTCACAACAGAATGTTGAAATTATGCTATTTCTCTCAAGGCGTATAATTCAGAATCTTTTTAATGCTTCTGGGCTCGAAAATGTACGATAAAGTATTGTTTGAACCAACTTCGGCTTAGAATGAATGAATGGTCGTCCCGGTTATTTAAATTTTGCTTACTTTCGAACACGTTTTCGGTTCGTACAGGCCACTTTAAATTATTACCCTGACAGTTTCCTCTCGCAGTTACCGTTGCAAAATGACAACTTTTACATTATGGCGGTTGCCGTATGCGGAGGAGTTGCCATGCCGAAGGTCGTGGGTTTCCTCCGGGCCCAGGTCCTTCCCCCACAATCTGGCTACGCCACCTTATAGGTTAAATAACTTCAGTGCGGCGCGAAGACCAATCATCAATCTAAGTACAAGACCGAGCTCCTAGTTCATTAGAATGTCATTATCTTCTAATCTTAGACGGACTTCTTGCCAACTGGTTTTCAAGTAAATTCCTTTTTTTCCAAAATGAGCAAAAGGAAAAAGTACCGTACCTGTTCTGACTACAGATCTTAGGTTCGAACATAAACCATACTAGAGATGTTTTTCTCCCGTCAATTGCTGGAATTGTCCTCTTTCCGCCATCTTCATGATTTCCCATGCCGGGGAAAGAAAGGAGCTGTGATTGGCTAATCAGCAACGACTCCGCTGATAGGCCTGTTGGATAGTCGACTGTTACACCCTTTCGCCATTACGGGTCGACGGGATGTGAACGCAAGCCGACAGTACTTGTGTATATTACCGTAGTAAGAAATACACGAACAGTCGTTATTCCTAGTATGTACGGCCACTTGAGCCTGGGTGCTGACTTTGCTTGTCAAGACGCAGAAAGTCTGCAGATTTGAGCGCGGACCTTTGCGAAGACCATATGTCTTCCGTCGGTCTTCGAAGACCACCGGTCTTCGTAGCCGACACAGGAATGTTGCTTATTCCTTTCCGAGTGAAGTTTATTTCCAAGAAATAAATAAATCAGTAAAATAAAACACATTTCTCTAATAGAGAATATATTTCCTGTGCAATCTTCGTTTACCAAGCCCCTTGATAAACGATGATGTCCCTACACGATGTCCTCGGATTATGAGGGCTTATTTCTTGGAAGGCTGGGGTCCGTGACTCAGTATGTATAGCGTTAGACGCTCAATCCAAACAGCCTTCCGCCAATGGGTCACGGGTTCGAATCCCACTCAGCCCAAAAAAAAAAAAAAAAAAAAAAAATTTTTTTTTTTTTGACTGGTTTTTCACTCGAACGACCTATGTGGGATGGTTGCCAGTTTCCAGTGGAGGGTCGTGATTTTCCTCCAGGCACACAGCCCGTTTTCCTCCCACAATAAAACTGGCGACGCCGCAATATAAGTGAAATTATCTTGATCGCAGCGTAAAACACCAAACAACCTATCAATCTATCTGTCTTGGAAGTCACCGAGGACTTTCGCGGACTATTGTCTCCGCGACATGACTTTAGTACGCGGTGGGTTGTATTCACTCGGTCCGTTGGTAGGGGCCCACACAGCGTTCAGGGAAAGATCTAATTCATCCTGGCCCACTGGACACCTGAGGACGGATCCAGGAGAGTTCGAGGTGAGTAATACCGAGGTTACCATTCTTTACGCGGGAATCAAAAAACTTGGTTAATGCTCTGTACGGCGTATTAGTCCCTCCTCCGGACTGTGGCATGCGAGGCAAGTGTTTGTACAGTTTGTAGGTACTATCTATGGGAATCTGAAGAATTGGAAGAATAATTCTCATATTCCTCCAAGATATACCTACCTGTACAAACAGTTAAACCCAGCCCATCCTCCCCTCACTATTACGCCTGCAAGCGTTGAAAGAGGTAGACCGGAAGGGAAGGTTCGCGCATGCGCGGTATGTACAAACGGATAGCCAGTACAGGGCATTAGCCTAGATTACTATACAGGATGTTAGGGCAAGATTTTTTGATTTTATTGTGTAAAATGCAGATTGTTCTTTCTCCTAGGGTCAAAAGGCAAGTGTTTGTACAGGTAGGTATATCTTGGAGGAATATGAGAATTATTCTTCCAATTCTTCAGTTCTTCATCCAAGACTGCTGTATGTGGAAGAGAGTTGCCAGGTACTCGCCGAAGGTCTGGGGTTTCCTCCGGGCAATGAGCTGGGTTCCCCCCCCCCCCCCACTAAACATGGCAACGTCACCATATTAGTGAAATAATCTTGATAGTGGCGTAAAACATTAATCAATCAACCAATCATCCAAGACCAAATACTACTTCTTCTGCTACATTTTATTTAGGTTTTAAAAAATAATAACAGACTTTGGCAATATGTCCAATTAACATTGAACAGCATGTTTCTTGAACTCCTATTCAAAAACTAATTTTATTTTCATTCCAGTCTCAAGACTCACTTTACTACATCCCTTGTGTGTCTAATGTAAACACAAACCATACAATTTATATAGCTTGCCTGGACAAGCTGAAGATTTATGATGTTTTAATTTGTCACATGTACCTGACTGTCCTATACACTGGTCACTGTTGACCTTCCCTGTTTACATGTAACGGCTATCTGGTAAAATGGGTGTTCTTTGGTGCAACTTTTATGGCAATCTAATGGCTTTTAATGTCTGCATTGCAGGCCAGATAATTTTGGTATTAGTCAGAAACATTGAATTGGTTTGGTATATTGAAATGCTGGTAACCAAGCGGTACCCATGTTAGTTGCCTTGTACATTATACCACATACTGGCTTTCATGATATATAACTAACATATTTTTGTTTCCGTAGTTTTAGAACAACAGTAACAACAGCCTACCGGGACCGATCGTTACAATGAAATCCTCAGGCCTGCATTGATACTTTTCCTGTTTTTTCTTTTGAAAAGAAAGGAATTAAACATGTCTGGAAATCACTTAAAGTTTTAGATGTTTCAAAGTATCTATTAGGACATTAGATGAATGTCAGCCGTTGTTGTTTGTGGTAATTTGGTTGTTGTTTTTGCCTGGCTGCCTTGGTGGTCTCAGCCATTTGGACAAGTGTGGGAGAGAGTTATGATAGGTGGGTCCGATTTCAACTGTTGACCCCTTTAAGTAGCTGATGTGTTTAACCATATGGTCAGTCTCGTGAAAGGGTTAAAGGGATGGTCAGCCAATGACTATTTAGGGAGAGCTTGTCCCGATAACTTAGTTGGATACCTTTTTGAAATTATCCATGTATAGATATCTCATCCCTCCCCAAATGACCTTTTACATGTCATTTTAAATGTTAAAAACTGACTGAGAGGTTGGGGAAAGGAGGAGTGGGGGGGGGGGGGGGGGGGGGGGGTTGAACAATGATAGTTAAACAGATCCATCTTTTTTAATCCGCTGATGTTTTTGAATTTTCCTATTATACAACCTTTGATTTGATTTGATTTGATTTGAATGTAACAGACACAATTTATGGATTTGACAAAAAGTCTGACAACACTTAAACAAAGTCAGCTCCATATTGTTACTTTGAATTTCTAATTACAGTGGCGGAAACAAGTATATATAATAAGTACTAAAACCAAACAAAAACAAGACCAAAAACTTTAAAAAAAAATAAATGCAAAGAAATAAAAACAAATAAATAAATAAAATGCTTGGTTTATGGTTTGCATATGTTTTTGAAAAATATTGATGAGTGATATCCTTTTTTGCAATATTAATGCTATTGACTTTTGAAAGACCTTGCCATATACGATAAAAAAGGAGGGAAAAAAAGAACTCAATAGATCTGCAGTGCCAGAGCATCTTCAAAATAGATTAGAAAGACTATTGATGCCGGCTTTCTTAGAGTTGGTATGCACTGCCCTTAGGCCCTAGAAGACGTATGAAGAACACATGATAAGTCACAGAACTACTACTATTATATTTATGAACACTAAAACACACGGGCACAGAGAAAATCTTGTCTAAAATAATCATGGAGACAGGTTCCTAATTCTGTTAAAAAATAGGTATATCATTTAGACCTTTATACCCAATCATAAATTGGTAATATGTGAAGGCTGTTTTAGATTACTGATGAGTTTTAAATGGACCTTGATATATCTCAGACTAAAGTGAGCTTTTACCAGAGATATGTACAGGCCCCTCTTTCATCCCTTCACATAATGTGGATTAAGATTGTCAAAAGAGATTTAGTTACCCGTTTCTTGATTGTTGGTTACATCTATGCTGGAACAAAGTGCTCTTTATTTAGGGTAATTCGAATGCAGCTTTGATTTAAATATTCTGACTTTTCTTGGAATTACAGTTTGTCATAAAATCTTATTTGGTGGAAATTCTTCTACTACTTTATACCAGTCTGCCAGACTACTGCACCTATTGCCTGCGTTTATATTATGGTTGAAAAAATTTATTTAACCTGAAATGGGAAGTTACATATGTCCTGATATGAATATTTAAAAAAACAACAAACATTTTTTGCTATGAAAGATCCATTTTTCTCCTCCAAGTGCTGAATGTTGGCATGACTAAGATATAAATTACTTATAGATTCTATTGACACAAAATTTCATTCTCATAGTTATTACTGTGATGACCCTATATGAAATGGGACATTTCCTCTGAACAGAACCCAATCCACCCCCCACTGAATCTGGCAACACCAACCTTGAATGCCATAAATTTTTTTCTGTTACATGTACCTTCAACCCCTTAATCTCTCCGTTAATTGGTGTTTCATCAGAGCTATTGTCTTAGATACAGGGCCAATATGATAGACCAGGGCTGATATGGAGGGCCATTATCAATATACATCAACACCTTCATCTTAAATTTCCCTATGTTAACTAAAACCTCTTAATCTCCCTGATTAAATGTGCCTTGGTCAGAGTCATTGTGTTAGATAGTGGGCCAATATGATGGACCAGGGCTGATATGGAGGGCCGTTATCAACACCTCTCTGATTATCAGCCTTCAAATAAACTGAGATATCATTAGTGAGGGATGATCACTTCCAGAAGTCTCCACTTTACCACTTCCTGTCCTATTAACAGCTTGATTTGGCCTATTAGAACCAGGAATTCTGGAATCTCTGACCTTTGACCACCAGCTGGCCTGAATCTTACTCACCGTACATAAAAATGCCCTCGAAACCTTCTTAAAGCAAAAGTAAAACACATACTCAACATTTTCATACTCAACGTCTATCAGTTTTTTACATTATGATCATCAGTTGAAATTTGTATTTTTTGGTCTCTTCACGGAAAATAAAACTTTCAAAATTTATGTTACACGTTTTAAAATCTTATTTTGGCTCATTTTACACAGTGTTGATAGTGTCGCTGGATGAAGACATTTGCATTCCGAAGTCGCTTTTTGAGGCTACTGTATCCCTACAATTTTTTGCTGAGTTTAAGAACTTCATACATGTATTATCTTATAAATTCTCTATCTTTGAATCTGAAATAATTTTTACAGTATACACATGAACATCTCACTTTAATTCAACTGAGCAAATATTGATAGTATCACTTCCTTAGGATATTCTTATCTCAACCATAATCTTCGGAATAAAGTTGCATTTTAAAATTTTTATATCCCTAAAATGTTTTACTTCTTTAGTTCATTTACTTCATTAACTCACTATTTTTTGTCTCAATAATCTAAGTTATTTTTTTGTTGGTTAAAATTAGATATTTAATTTGCTAAAGGGCATTATGTGAAGCCTGTGAATACCATGTCCTGTAGTATTTGAAGACATCAGAAAGCTGGTTAGTATTAGTGTTAACACCCTCTTCTTTTATAAAGGTATTGTTTTGTTCCACACCCATCCCCCTCAGCTGGACATACTGTAAACATTGTCCCAAATCATGGACCTCTTGGCTTAAGGCCATATCAACCTTTCAAACAATTTTTATAAAAAAGCAGAGAAAAAAAAATATCCAAATAGCTTGTCAGTGGCTCTTGACAAAGACAGTCTGGAGTTTCTCAATTTCAGATCTATGTGGGATGGTTGCCAGTTACCTACGGAAGGTCGTGGGTTTCCTCCGAGTCTAGAGCCTGGTTTCCTCCCACAGTAAAACTGGCAACGCCGCCATATAAGTGAAATAATCTTGAGCGCGGCGTAAAACACTAAACAATCAATCAATCAATTTCAGATTGCACTCTTTCTTATTTTTTTACCATCAGAGGTATAAACTTTTCAAATGTATTTACAGTTTAACTTTCACTTTCATTATCTGTTCGTCTGGTGCCTGAATAAATCAACAAAACTTGAGTCGATGTGTGATCCGTGAATTTGTTTAAGTTTTTAATAGTTATGAAGTATTTTGTATGATCTTGATTTTTATTTCCAAGATGACTTTGAAAGTAAAATTTATATTCTTTTTAAAATTGCCTCTGCTATAAAATTACAATACTACCCATAGTGTACTCATACATCAAGGCTATTTGAATTTTGTTCGTTTTTGTCACAAATCTTAGTTTTGTATGGATCATTGAAAATTTGTATTTAAAAAAAAAAAAAAGATTATTTGAAATGGACATTTGATTATGGCATTTAAAAACTGTCCAAGATTAAAAAGGAGAAAAAAAAAGCTTGCACACAACTGTTTTCTGCCATCTGTTGAATGAGGAAAGAAGGGGAAATTCAGACTGGTTCTTTAGCGGGGTCAGTTTCCCCATAAGGGAGATCTTACAGCTACTTCAAACAGGAATCTTTGTGTTTTAGCTTCCTCTGTTTTACTGAAGACTGATGGAATATTTTCATTGAGGGTTGAACCGGTAATGAAGGCACTACCATATGTGTTGTATAATGTTAACAGTTGTTCCTTAGGACATACCCTCTTCCTGTTCAACTAAACCCAGGGATGATCATTGAAGTGGCCATGATGAAAGGCTTATAACCATTCTGACATACAACTTCTGATACCAGACATGGCTTTACTATGGCTCTCAACATCAATGCTCAATTGTCATACTTAAAGGGGCATGAGCTGCCAAAATGTCGATATTTTGACGTTACAACAGAATGTTGAAATTATTAGCTATTTTTCTCAAGACGTATAATTCAGAAGCTTTTAGTGCTTCTAGTCTAGAAAATGTACGATTAAGTATTGTTTTGAAGTAACTTTGGCTTAGAATGAATGAATGGTCGTCCCTATTATTTAAATTTTGTTTACTTTTCGAACACGTTTTCGGTTCGTACAGGCCACATACTGTATGGATTTTCCTCATTCCAACGATATCCATTTAGTTTTTGATGGCCCTCAAAGCCTCTTACTGTCGTGACGATCAGAAATTGTGAAAAAAGTGTGAATTTTTGGCAGCTTATGCCACTTTAAACTGGTATGAACTGTAAAATTTCACACTTTTTTCATGAATTCCATTTATCTAGAGAATACAATGTATAACACTTTCTTGAAAATTTACCCAAATTCCTCCTCCCATTTTGGGTGATTCTCGATTCAGACATCGCTAAAAATCGGTAAAAGAATTTCTGCCAATATGGTTGTTTTCACTTTCTATAAGACACAAACAGATCATACTCAAAAAACTAAACGATAAACTTTGAAATGAAATATATCAATTTAGTCTGTGATACGTATGAACCAAAACTGTTTTGAAAATATTCAAAATCCCCTAAAATGTACTCGTACATCAAGGCTATTTGAATTTTGTCACAAACCTTAGGTTCGTATGGGTCATTGAAAATTTGTATTTGAAAAAAAAAAGATTATTTGAAATGGGCATTTGATTAAGGCATTTAAAAAATTATGTCTTTCCTGTCCAAGATTAAGAAGAAGGAAAAAAGCTTGCACACAACTGTTTTCTGCCATCTGTTGAATGAGGAAAGAAGGGGAAATTCAGACTGGTTCTTTAGCGGGGTCAGTTTCCCCATAAGGGAGATCTTACAGCTACTTCAAACAGGAATCTTTGTGTTTTAGCTTCCTCTGTTTTACTGAAGACTGATGGAATATTTTCATTGAGGGTTGAACCGGTAAAGAAGGCACTACCATATGTGTTGTATAATGTTAACAGTTGTTCCTTAGGACATACCCTCTTCCTGTTCAAGTAACCCAGGGATGATCATTGAAGTGGCCATGATGAAAGGCTTATAACCATTCTGGCATACCCCTTCTGATACCAGACATAGCTTTAATCTGGCTCTGAACATCAATGCTCAATTGTCTTACTTAAAGGGGCATGAGCTGCCAAAATGTCGATATTTTGACGTTACAACAGAATGTTGAAATTATTAGCTATTTTTCTCAAGACGTATAATTCAGAAGCTTTTAGTGCTTCTAGTCTAGAAAATGTACGATTAAGTATTGTTTTGAAGTAACTTTGGCTTAGAATGAATGAATGGTCGTCCCGATTATTTAAATTTTGTTTATTTTTCGAACACGTTTTCAGTTCGTACAGGCCACATACTGTATAGATTTTCCTCATTCCAACGATATCCATTTAGTTTTTGATGGCCCTCAAAGCCTCTTACTGTCGTGACGATCAGAAATTGTGAAAAAAGTGTGAATTTTTGGCAGCTTATGCCACTTTAAACTGGTATGAACTGTAAAATTTCACACTTTTTTCATGAATTCCATTTATCTAGAGAATACAATGTATAACACTTTCTTGAAAATTTACCCAAATTCCTCCTCCCATTTTGGGTGATTCTCGATTCAGACATCGCTAAAAATCGGTAAAAGAATTTCTGCCAATATGGTTGTTTTCACTTTCTATAAGACACAAACAGATCATACTCAAAAAACTAAACGATAAACTTTGAAATGAAATATATCAATTTAGTCTGTGATACGTATGAACCAAAACTGTTTTGAAAATATTCAAAATCCCCTAAAATGTACTCGTACATCAAGGCTATTTGAATTTTGTCACAAACCTTAGGTTCGTATGGGTCATTGAAAATTTGTATTTGAAAAAAAAAAGATTATTTGAAATGGGCATTTGATTAAGGCATTTAAAAAATTATGTCTTTCCTGTCCAAGATTAAGAAGAAGGAAAAAAGCTTGCACACAACTGTTTTCTGCCATCTGTTGAATGAGGAAAGAAGGGGAAATTCAGACTGGTTCTTTAGCGGGGTCAGTTTCCCCATAAGGGAGATCTTACAGCTACTTCAAACAGGAATCTTTGTGTTTTAGCTTCCTCTGTTTTACTGAAGACTGATGGAATATTTTCATTGAGGGTTGAACCGGTACTATCATAGGCACTATCATATGTGTTGTATAATGTTAACAGTTGTTCCTTAGGACATACCCTCTTCCTGTTCAAGTAACCCAGGGATGATCATTGAAGTGGCCATGATGAAAGGCTTATAACCATTCTGACATACAACTTCTGACACCAGACATAGCTTTACTTATGGCTCTGAACATCAATGCTCAATTGTCATACTTAAAGGGGCATGAGCTGCCAAAATGTTGATATTATTGGCTATTTTTCTTAAGACGTATAATTCAGAAGCTTCAGAAGTGCTTCCAGTCTAGAAAATGTACAATAAAGTATTGTTTTGAAGTAACTTTGGCTTAGAATGAATGAATGGTCGTCCCGGTTATTTAAATTTTGTTTACTTTTCGAACATGTTTTCGGTTCGTACAGGCCACATACTGTATGGATTTTCTTCATTCCAACACCAACCATTTAGTTTTTCAATGGCCTTCAAAGCCTCTTACTGTCGTGACGATCAGAAATTATGAAAAAAGTGTGAATTTTGGCAGCTCATGCCACTTTAAACTGGCATGAACTGTAAAATTTCACACTTTTTTCATGAATTCCATTTTCTTTCTTGTAAATTTACCCGAAATTCCTCTACCCCATTTTGGGTGATTCTCGATTCAGGCATCACTAAAAATCGGTAAAAGAATTTCTGCAAATATGGTTGTTTTCACTTTCTATAAGACACAAACAGATCATACTTGAAAAAATAAATGATTAACTTTTAAATGAAATATATCCATTTTATAGTCTGTGGTATGTATGAACCAAAACTGTTTTGAAAATAAGCAATATTTAGATAACAGAAGTATATATACATTTATTTTAGGCCTAAGTTAATTGTAAACTACTTTGACTGACATTATCCATACTCTCATTTAAAAACTTATAGCTTATAGTTTTTAATCAAAAAAAAAGATTGAAAACTTAGAAAAATCATTGTTTTGGAAATTCCTGAAATTTTAATAATTAATATCAATAGTATCACGATTTCTTGGCCTAATCTTGGACTTATTCCGTTATATTTCAGAAAAATCATTGTTTTGGAAATTCATGAAATTTTAATTATTAATATCAAAACTAACATGGTTTCTTGGCCTAATCTTGGACTTATTCCGTTATATGTAATGATTTAAACTTCTGTTCTGAATCTGAATCTCTGAAGCTAATTGACCGATTGCTTGATGACGTCACTTGGAATTTACGCGCAAAGCATTTTGGGAGATTGAGGTACGGTAACATAATTTTAAAGTATGGCGGAAGAAATAATACTGTATCGAGAAGACCTAAAAGTGGTAAAGTTACCAGAAAAAATGTGTGGATAAAAAGTTATATCATCAATGTTTAAAAAAAAAGTTACATCTTACTGAGTGCCAATAAACAAAATGGCGAACTGAGGTACGTTTTACCCAGAAAGCTTTGCGTAAATCTACGTGACGTCATCAGGCTCGGCGGTAATTAGTGATGTAGCTTGACAGACAGCCTGATGAACCGCTGAAGGGAATAATTAAATAAATGACCCAGTTAGCATATGTCTACCATTACCACACCAGATTTCAGCTGTAGAAAGCCTACTGTTTGGGGACCAGCTGTGGTTCAGAAAACTTGGCATCTAAAAAAAATGTTCAAAACTCAGTAGATCTTTGAAGTCCTGGGTAGAATGGTGGTGGCTTCTTTCACTACGAACATGTTATAGACATTGCTAAGATGAATTGTTTATTTGTTATTCCCTTAGATAATGAATAACCATACTTTCAAGTTAATTTCAATCTTCAGTCTCGTTGCCTGTATTAAGTCATTTAAGTTTTCTACTTTTTTTTGTTCAAATTTCTTTCAGCTTATTGAAGAATTTTTTGGTAGACAAATAAATAGATTGTCTGAGTTTCCTTTTGGTTTTGGTCAATTGAGGTTAATTCCTGTCAGATGTGGGGTCAATCATCCACAGACCCTGAAATTATGTTCAGTTAGAGTTCAGTTATTATCTCCAGTCTTCTTGATTCTGTTAAGAGAAGCACCTGTGATTTAAAGCTTCCTTTTTGTTCAAATATATCGGAGTTTGAAGAAGTTTTCCATGTGTGATATTTTACACTCCTATATAAACATAAAAGGAGTTTCCTTTTGGTTTTGGTCAATTGAACATGAATTCCTAGCAGTTGTAATAAAACTGTTTAGCCATGTCTATATTGAGGCACCTATGTGAATGTGTCATTTTGTTACTGGGCATAAAATTTAGACTATATAGCCCTTCCCTTTTACCACTTGACCAATTAAACATAAACATATGGCTCAGATGCTGGTCAATATGGGTGTTTATTGCCCTTCCCTCCACCAATGGAGGCAGTAGTAGTTAGACAGGTGCCCTGTAGATATTGTGGGTGCTCACCTAGCTACAGAGGAAGTCCTAGAGGCTGGATAGTTTGAATATTAAAGCTACTTTAGGTGGATTTGATCACAGATGTATCTTAGACTGGCACCAATTTAAATTGTCGTGATTGCTGCACCAATCATGATCTCCGTCCCATCTGCAATGGAAACTTTACAGAAATTATCCTGTATTTATTCCTGATCTGTCTCACCAACTTTTATCAAGCTTTATCGCTGCACCAATCAAGATCTCCGTACCATGTGAAATGGAAACTGTAGATAACTTCTTCTCTATGTTTTTCTGATTCATCTCATCATCTTTTTATGAAGCTATATCGCTGTACCAAAGAGGATCTTTTTACCATGTGATATGAAAACTGTACACAACTTATACTACTGCTTTTTCTTATCGAGGTGCTTGCACCTCATAGCTTGTGTACTGAAAATTCATTAGTTTATCTGGCTGGCAGGAAATTAGGGAAAAGTTTGTAAAAAATGAGGACTTAAGCTCCAGTCTCCAGACTTTTACAGAGGTCTTCTAAGGTAAACACAGGATCCTATTTCCTCTGATTATATCTGTGCATTATATACACCACCGGTGATTGTTGAGGAAGTTGTTTATTGGACCACTCACTGGGGATGTTATCACAGATATAGTACCACTACCTTTTTAATGCAACAGGTGGAATATCTTTGTCTCACACCATCTTCTTGGGACTCCTTACTTCTCCAGATAGTCCAGTTATATGCAAGCTATTTTCCTTTGGTTTTCTATGCCTGTCTTACCAAGCATGGACCTTATCTTCTGTGTCATATCTCTGAAATAGATATATAAAATTCACCAAGTGGGCTATGTTTGTTTGTTAATGGTGCTTTAATCAGATGGATTTTCTGTGCTTCAAACCGTCCAATCATTTATAACTTGGTGAAAACTGATTAAGTTACCAAGTTGGCTTTGTTCTTATCATATCTCAGGATCATCAGTGTGGTTTATTTGTCTTTAACTGACTGGAATACTTCTAGGAATCCAGCTGTATATAATGTGATTAGGAAATTACACAGCCATCATCTGAAGCTATCTCACAACGAGTGCGGCGGTAAACCCTGATCAATTTATAATCTGGAGTTATCCAACCACTCACTAACAGGTGGAGTTGTTCTGTAACTTTGTATTGTCAGACTGAGAGTCCTATGTCAGAGTGGAATGTGACCAGCTTGTAAGACCACCATACTCTTCTCCTCTAGTTACATTTAGTGTTCTTCTTCAAACTTCCATACTCCCGAAAACGAGTGTCAGTGTGCACATATCTTAAAGGAGTAGGCTGTCAGTCTGGACAAAGCTTGACTGAGCTCTCTAGGATGTTCCTATCTATCCGATGCTATATAAGTGAAATAATCTTGAGTATGGCGTAAAACTCCAATCAGTCAATCTAATATTTAACCAAAGTGTAACCAGAGACTTTATTTCTCAGGATAGATTTTGTGATGTTACGGGTTTCACTGTCTGAAGAAGAACACTACATTGTTCGATGCAAGGATCACACCTGGAAGTTTGAGCATGTTTAATATCATATGTGTAATAGAAGATGAAATTATACTTTAACTGTATCATCGATTTGTGTTAATGTAGCCTGGTGTCTCCCACTTTCAAAAAAAAAAATTACGTTTTTTTTTTTTGTGAATTGGCTTTGCTTCATGAAAGGTTTCAAACTTCTTGCCATCTCCACAAGCTGTTGTGTTAATAGAAGTCGAAAAATCGGTTGACATTCAGTTTTGAGGAGAAGTCTTGTGGTGTGGTGTGACTTGCTTGTGTCAAACTCTGCCTCTGTGAACCTATGATATTTACCCTGACCTGATGGGAATTCAACCCAACAACCATTGTTGGATAACATAGTCAAATAGGAGCAGGTTGTGAGCCACACATAAAACTATCGGTTTGACGAGAATGGACATAAAGCTTAGGACACTGGCCAACAGTTGGACAGTAAATCAACCAAAAACCTAAGGATAACCTCCATGGACTGCCATGGTTGTTGTAGACTCTCTGTGAACTTTTGGGTGTTTTAACTTGTTTAAAAGTTTGCCAGGAATTATTTATTTCCCTTCATAGACTGCCATGTATGTTGTATACTTTCGGTGAACTGTTGGGTGTTTTAACTTGTTTAAAAGTTTGTCAGAAATTATTTATTCTATGCTGCTATCATCATCCGTCAACACAGAAGTTACGTTTATTAAACTGACAAGTGTGTTTAATTCTTGCTATACCATGCTGTGACAGTAACAAAGTGAGCAAATTTTTGTTGGTAAAGAACTATAACTCGAAGAAAAATACGAATGAAAGATCTATTATCCAGGACCTCGGATTAAAGATTTATTTTGAGAGCAAGATAGGAAATGACTTTATAAAACCATCTCCTTAACAGGAAGATTCAAATGGATTTTTCTTTTATATTGACTTGTTGACAAAACATTTTTTAAAAACTTGCTCAAGGATAAACTACCCCTTGGGTATAACGCTAAGTTTGGCAAAAAAAATACGGATAACATGTACATGTTTTACTTGTGACAGAAATCCTTTTATGAGTATTCTTCACAGATATACATGTATAAATTGAAAGATTTTCCCTGTGCCCGTGTGTTTTAGTGATCATAAATATATGAATTGAATATATGATGGAATGCTAACTTAATGTGTAACAATGCGTGACAATGTGGATTGTGTACCTTACAGATTAGAGGATAAATTACGTGGCAACATGGGTTTGAAGGAAAGTGGTACAGACTTCATCCGCTCCATTACCAGCCTATTGGAACAACTTCTGGATTACAGGTAAGACGTCTGGGGCCGGTTGCACAAAGGTGTATTAAGCTTTAGTCTGACTTATCTTGTCAACGTCACAATCAAATTCCTTTGTGACGCAACATACTTAAGCCTGACTTAAGCATAATACAGCTCTGTGCAAGTGGCCCCTGAAGACTTTGTTTGCTCAAATTTCTGCAAGACCATTTGAGCTTGTTAATTAATATGTTGATTATTTAAAATGTTGCAGGGTTTTTCTCTAAAATAATCATCCTTTTTTCAGTGGATTAACTCTTTGGCCCTGTCTTACAAAGCTGGCGTAAGTTACGTCGGACGTAAATCAGTGTTAAAACTATAGTAACTTTTGCGCCCTGGATGCAGCCAGTCCATGTTGTAGGCCAATGCACAAATTTACGCCAGCTTTGTAAAACGGGCCCCAGGTGAGTTTTATGTGTATCGATTCATTGATTGAGTGATTGATGTTTTACGTTATGGCTATGAACCAGTCTAAATAAAAAAGGAAAAAAAAGCGACACATTTCTTTGTAATAAGTGCAGACGTTAAATATAGGCTACACACACACATTTTCTATTTAATATGGGTTTTGAAAAATCTTTGTGGATATATTTATGAAGGGTGTTACACAAGTCACTTTGGACGTCCAATCATACCAGATTAGTGTATACTCTAGAAATAAATGAAATGATTGAACACTTTTATGGATTAACAAAATTATGTATAGGCCTACTTAACGGAACATTTCAATGCAGATGTTAGAATCATTACTTAGGATATGCTTGAATATAGGTAGAAGTGTGTTAATTCATATAAAAAATTCATAATATTTCTTATAAAAATCAGTGTGGATATTTAAGCAATAAGTGAAATAATCTTGAGTGTGACTTAGAAATGGATACTAAATCCTTGCATGTGCCATCTTATTTTAAGGATATGTCATTGGCTGTTGAATATCAATACAATTTGTATACCAACTGTTGCACGTACATGTAGTATGAGAAACGGTTTTCTATCCATGGCTAGGTCCATGCATGATCCTGTATTCCTCGACTGCCATATGGTTGTTTTGACCTCTCAGTTTTTGTGACTGTCTTCATCTTTACCAGTATCCTGTCACCTGGGTTGAATTACCAGCTCCAAAAAACTCACTCCCGGAGTCCCATATATACAAAGTGCACACATAGTACAGATGATTGGCAGACAGCAAGAATATCTTTGGTTAAAATAACTTTGAGTTTTCAATTTCTCAAGAAGAAAGTAATTTAAAGAAACTTCTATTTTTCATATTTTTTTTTTTGGTTTTCCGCTAAAGTCACTCAATCAACATAATTCCGATCTGTATTTTAGATTGTTTAATTATTCTGTCATGATTAAAGTGACATGAGCTGCCAAAATTAAGGTATTTTCATGAATTCACAATGTCTAGAGAAGGAGGTTATTTAAAGTTCATTGAAAAACTAAACCAGCCACAAAGAATAAAAAATTATCCAATTAATCTATTCTTTGTATTGACTCTAAGAAATTTATCGCTGTTTGTTTTGAAATTGAAGGAAGGCTTCTCATTTTGCTTTAACATTCACTACCAAAATCAGAGAGGATAGGATGCCCTGGGGGCATTGAAGGCTTGGGTGATTTGTTTGTTTGATATTTCTAAACAATTGCATAACGTGTAATTCTGAGGCTTATATTAACGAAATGTTTGGGAAAAATAGCCAATCAAGATTTTCGCTAATAAGTTCAAAAGAATTTGTTTAGTTAATAATTAAGTCTCGAGAAACTTCTGTAAGTTCAAGAAAAGTATTTACTATTCCAGTTCCGATACAATTGATGGCTTTTTCTGTGATGATCTTGAGACAGTTTCACAAAGGCTTCGCAAAATGTGATCGATCGCAGTTGTCATGACGTTGTATCTCTTCACTACAGTATCCATTGGCAATTAGACTTCTTTGGCAACGTGATTGAAAACGTGATTGAAAAATAGACTAATAGGCAATTTTTATATACCAAGAAAATTTCATTGAGTTAATATTTTATTCAATAATCACAGAAAAGACCATTTCTACACCATAATGGAATACCAAAACCTGTGTAAACCGACACCTTGATAAACCAGAACACTGTCCAAACTGACCAATATCATATAAAATGCATGTTGACTGATTGATTGTTGGGTGTTTTATGCCGCGTAAGATTATTTCACTTATATGGTGGCGTTGCTAGTTTTATTGTGGGAGGAAACCGGGTTCTATGCGCGGAGGAAACTTACAACCTTTCAGTGGTGAAAAGTTGCATGTTAAAATGACCTTGATAAACCGAAACTTTTTACTTTCCTTGAAGTTTACACAAGTTTCCCTGTACCCCCTAAAGTTGTAATAGGGGGAATACACAAGGATACCATACTGAGATAGAATAACCTATTTACTGACTTCTGTAACAGTAATAAACTGTAAAAAAGTTTTCAAGAAGTAGCAACTGTCCCCTTGAAGGATAATTGGCATTAGCTTTAGGAGAGTCTGCTGATATACTATCTGTAAGAGACTACTGTAATCTTGTATAAACTGGTGAACTCCCCATCAGCATCCTGGGGAAGTTTAATGAATCGTTTTATTACCATCAACTGATACCCTTGATTCCTAAAAAGCTTCCAAATTATCAGGTAAAGATAAATACTTCATCATAAGACTTGGGTTTCTCTTCAAATAGACACTTTTATTCATGGTTGTATTTGGAAGGGGTGAATTCCACCTCAAAGGTCTCCAAAGGGTTTCAATGGTCTTCTTTGTGTATGGTTTATATCTAGTTATGCCACGGTTTCAACTTCAACCTCTTCACTTACTTTTTGGCATTTTATTGACATAGATTGTAACATCTAAAGATTATTATCTATTTTTGATAATTGTTTAAAACATCAAAAACATTTAAATTGTTTAAAACATTTAAAAGAAATTTTATTTTTTCTTGTTTGATTTACAAGGTAACATTTGCTGATTTATAAAACAGTGAACAGAACATCCTATTTTTACCTATGAACAGGGCACATACATTTGAAAAACTTAAAGTAGTTCAATTATTTCTTTCTATCATTCATTCAATTTATTAGCGCCCTTTTTGGAAGGGTTGTTAAGTACTTTATAAGAAGGTGAGGTTGCTTCCTCCCGGGCAAAAAACTTGTTTTCCTCCCTTAACTAAACTCTGGAATTGTGAACTTATAAGGGAAATTATTTTCAGTGCAAGGAGAAATGCCAATCAATCAGTCAAATTTTCAAGGCTTTAATGTAATGAATACACAACTTTCAACGTCCTTTCTATACCAAAGAACAATTTTTCCAAAAACTTGAATTCAGAAACATAACAATTCCTTCTAAATTCTGGACCTATGTGGGATGGTTGCCAGTTACCAACGGAAGGTCGTGGGTTTCCTCCGGGCATAGAGCCCGGTTTCCTCCCACAATAAAACTGGCAGCGCCACCATATAAGTGAAATAATCGTGGCATAAAACACCAAACAATCAATCTAAATTCTGCTTATCAATCAGTCAAATTATCAATGGTAGAAGGAAACAAAAGCTGTCTTGATTATAGATTTATCACGAGTTTTGTTTGGTTTTAATGTAATGAATTCTAAATACACATCTTTCAACATTCTTTCTATACCAAAGGAGAATTTTGCAGAAAACCTGACACAAGTTCTTTCGAATTCTGCGTTTCAAATTTTTCTGTACCGTGAACCATTCCAGTTCCTGAGTATAAACTGTTGAACGGACTGATAAACCTTTTCTCCACACAAAAGACTCTTAGGAATGCTAAATGTATTTCCCATTCCTCTTCACTTTCTTACTGGTCTGTGTGACAATTGCTTATTTTAAGAACTGAAAATGCACACTTTATACATCATGTTCACATTCTTCGTATGCGACTTGTCAAAGTTAGTCCGGGAGATACATGTAAGAAGTTATTGTCATTGTTTAAAATATGCAGTAACGTAAACTCAAGCATTTTTATATTTTTCATTTTTACCAAATAGAATATACAAATAGTTTTGTTATTTATGAACGCTAAAACACATTAGCACAGTGTTTAAAATAATCAAGTTTCTAATTGTGTTGAAAACAGGTATATCATTTAGACCTTTATACCCTATCATAGTGTAAGTTGTTGTTTTGTTATTGCTGGCTTAGGAATTTCCGTTATATCAGATGCATTTGCAAGATGTTTTTATCATTTACCAATATCAGATGCATTTGCAAGATGTTTTTCTCATTTACCAAATCAGATGCTTTGTGATTGATGGTTAAAGAATTTTTGTTATGTCAGATACATATTTTTCTTTCAGATTTGTTGGACAAATTCTGTTGTTTTGATGTTATTTATGACACTGGTAAATCATTAGCTCATGAATATTCATAAATGACGGATAGCTGTTTATGTGTAGGTCACTTAGAACATTCCAGATTTAACATTTAGGGAATTCATACCTGCACTAATTAATTCTACTGATTAGTTTATATGTCAGTTGGTCACACTACATTTCCATGTGACTTTGAACTGTAGATACAACCTACTATTTTATTCCAACAATTCCCTTCTTATTCCAACATACAGATGATATCTATGCCTAATGATAAATCAATGGTTCTTTAAAAAGTATGTTTACAAATATGATCTCAACCCATCCTGTGATATTTAGATTTATTTGATCAAGAGGGACCTCAGTGTTTCAGTTGGCGGTGGAGTGATAGTCTCTTAGTCTAACACGACTCGTCCTTAAATGGGTCATAGTTGCCCCCCAGGCCTCTGCCACTCCCCCCCCCCCCCCCACACCCCACTAGTATATTAATCTGGAGGGCACCGTAAAACATCAATAAATTAACAACTGAATGCCATTTTAATCCTATCTTATTTTGAAAACAGAACTACTTTTTATATTGAGTAAAACAATTCTTTTGTTGATTGATTGATAGAATATAATTTATATGGTGGGGTTTTCGGGTTTAGTGTGGAAGGAAACAGGGCTCTTTGCCCGGAGGAAACCTCTGATCCTGGGTGAGTACCTGGCAACTCTCCCATATTTAGCAATCAAGTGAAAATTTCACTGAGAAATTTTTAAAAAATTATTTTACCTAAGTACGATTCGATCTCGCTCCACATCGATCAAAGTCCTATGTCAGACTGAGGGACTATCACACTGTGAAGGCATTTTACCCTTTAACAAACTACTGCAATATTCTAAATATCATGAATCACAAAAGTTACACCAAGATAATGACTAGATTATGAAAAAAAAAACATAATATATAGTTCTTTTCCCATGACCCCATAATATATAGTCTGACGATATTCTTACAATAGCTTAACATGCGTAAACATTGTCAATGTAATACAAAGTGTTCCAGAAAATTCTACTGTCTAAGGCCAAGCTCCTGTAAGTCGTCAACCTAATGAAATATCATAGGTTTACTTTATTACAACAATTTATGATGGGGTATAACTGTCTAAATGATAAACCTCTTTTTAACACAATTAGAAGCTTGTCTCCGTGGTTATTTTAGACAAGAAGATTTTCCCTGTGCTCGTGTGTTTTAGTGCTCATAAATATAGTATTCTAAATATCATGAAGCACAAAAGTTACACCTAGCTTATGACCGTATTATTAACAAATTGTTGTAATATTCTAAATATCACGATCAAAGTACAAAAGTTACTCCAAGCTAATGATCGGACTATGTATGACCTTTGATATTTTCCCCTACAGTTGTGGTTAATTGTTCATTCTGCATATAATAGAGAAATTTATTGATGATACTGTGTTGTAATTACACTGCCTAATTAGGATAGGTTAACCAAGTGTCATCCCAGGCATAGAAACCCTCATTGTTATGAGGCCTAAATCTAAACATATGCTACCATGGGGAAAGAGGATTGGTTTGAAAAACTAACTTTACAGTGAGTTGTTGTTTTGTTTTTATTTACCAGTTCTGTCTGAATGTCATGTTTCAATATAAAAGACGGCCCCAGCTAATATCGGATTATTTTTTATTTTATTTGCGCTTTATGTACTGTCATAGCAATAACGTGAAGAAATTATCATCGCAATACAGGCTATTAGGTATTAATGGCATGATGTTAATTTGGGTCTGTTTTTGTTCTAGTTGGCATTGCTAACCAGTTAAGTTATTCTGTCAATGTAATAGATTTTATATATGAGCCCATAAAAAAATGTGTCTTAGCCATTTCCTGATTATTGAATCTCATTTGACACTTTGTGATGGGAGTAAAATAACATTTTCTCCAGCTGCTAGATAAATATAGACAGGAATTCATCGTTTGTTTTATAGGCAAGCCAAAGGATTTGAGGCAAACAGGTCATAGGTAAAGAACACCCCTATTGAAAACAAATAGCCTGCTCTGTTTGTATAACTTTAATCAGGCTAGTTTGGCTCATTCTCTGTACTTAAGGGTGCATTGCAGATCATCTCCCCTTCCTGCATTAGACTTTTTTTTACGAAATGCCATTTTATTGGTGTTCGCTTTTCATGCATACTTTTCCTGTGTACATATAATCAAGATATTGCAGGGCTATAAACCGTTGACCTCGTTTGCCACTTTATTCTGCACCTCCCTTTTAGCTTTTGCTGGTAAACAATGGCACCATTCAAACTGTCAACTAATCAATATATATTTGGAGAGGAATAAATAAAGGGGATATAAGTAAATCAGGTCTGAATCACTGTACAAATCTGCTGCCCTACATCTTGTCAATTGATAAGCAAGCCCTCAAAATCAGACCTCTTCCGTTCTTTTTTTTTTATATTCCGTCTCAGTTAAAAGCAGAAACAAGGAGCAGGCATTAGAATGAAATCATTTGATAGTTTGTTTTTGGATTAAGGACATTGCCTGATCTCTCACTCCTCATAAACTATTGTTAACATTGCCTTGTCCTTAATTCTGTGTGGGACCAGAGTGAAGAGAATAACTTGTGTTTATTGTGATAATGGTTCTTACTAACATCACACAGATATATTCATCATGGACGTTACGACCCGGTTCTAAAGTTTCATGGACTTTACCAGAAGGGTTAGTATTGTAGAATATTTCTGTCGCGATCTTAAACTTTTAGAACTAGAAAAATGTTCAGACGTTTCATTTCATTTCCTTTTTATTTTTTTTCATCAAAAATTCGCTGCCAAATATAAGGAAAATTTCAGGAAAACATAATTGGCTAATTGTTGGTTATTTTTATCTGAAATTACAAAATAAGAGCTTTCCGCTGATACCAATACTCAAGATGTACGTGAAGGTAGTTTTATAAGCAAATGTGGTAGTGCCTGTAGAGTGATAGTCTTGAATGCTAACACAATCCTTCCACCCATGGGTCACTGGTTTAAATGCCACTTAAGCCCACACAAAAAATGGGGAAAAAACGAAAAAAATCGAATTGTCTATTAATAATATATGTACTTGTCTCCTTGGTTTTTTAGACAAGAAGATTTTCCCTTTGCCTGTGTGTTTTATTGTTCAAAACTAATTTATGTACTTCAAAGGGTTATCAATATTCCTTAATTACCCCCAAATTTGACCGATATAAAAAACAGCTTAAATACAACACAAGCTTGGCAGCCAATTTATTACAATGATGGCATGCTGCCATTGGTTATAAGAATATACTATCTTCAGCAAGTTCAGACATTGTCTGTTTGAAATAACTTATTGATAATACTAAGGGAATGCTTTACAAGTAGGCCCCTATTATTGTTCTGTCCCAAACCAAAGTTATGACATTGTGAAAACTGTCCACTGCAAATTGCTTCCAGGAAAAACTTGATATTCTCGAAGTAATGCTAGAAATAATCCATTTTGATAGGTTATGTTATTGGATTATGTTTTTTCTTCAAACAACTTCCTCTCTACACTTCCTGTTATGGTTTATATAAGAGACATTTTAATTTATAGGTCATCATAAATTTTACATTACACTCTCTATTTCCATATTACCTTGTTAACATATTAAGATAAATATCAGTTTAATTTGAAAGTGTTTACAGCTCAAGTACTGTACTTCATAGTGTTGTAAATCTTCCAATTACTAAATTTCAATAAAACCGTCGGATTTGAATTCTCTGGTGAATGGAATTGAATAGAATGTGCTCAGATGTTCTTTCATCTACATGTAGAAGGGAATACTATGGCTACGGTAAGAATTCCGCTAATTCAAGAACGAGCAATGTGAAGATAACAAATTATTAGACTGCTTTCTGCCATGTTTGGTCTAAAACAACAACAATAGCGATTGCTCGATAGGATTACTGATCGCTGCATGCAGGAGCTAAGAAACCCAACGAAAAGTCTCAAACTTTTAGAGTGCTTTTCGTAATGTTTTGAGTACTTGAATTAGCGGAATTCTTACCGTATTTCTCAAAGTATTTACATCCAGTTATAACTAAAATTTAAAATATACTGTTATTATTGTTATTTAGAGGTTATCTAACGAGGGTCAGTGTTTATTTATGCTTTGAGTATTTTGTCACCAATGTATATATTTATGAAAACTAAAACGCACAGGGAAAATCTTCTTGACTGATATAACCATGGAGACAAGGTTGTAATTGTGTTAAAATGAGGTATATCATTTAGACCTTTATACCCCATCATAAATTGTTGTAATAAACTAAAGCCCATGATATTTAGCCCTGGGGAAATTTTGTTTTCTAAAATAACCATGGAGACAAGTTTGTAATTGTGTTAAAATGAGGTATATCATTTAGACCTTTATACCCCATCATAAGTTGTTGTAATAAACTAAAGCCCATGATATTTAGCCCTGGGGAAATTTTGTTTTCTAAAATAACCATGGAGACAAGTTTGTAATTGTGTTAAAATGAGGTATATCATTTAGACCTTTATACCCCATCATAAGTTGTTGTAATAAACTAAAGCCCATGATATTTAGCCCTGGGGAAATTTTGTTTTCTAAAATAACCATGGAGACAAGTTTGTAATTGTGTTAAAATGAGGTATATCATTTAGACCTTTATACCCCATCATAAGTTGTTGTAATAAACTGAAACCCATGATATTTAGCCCTGGGGAAATCTTGTTTTCTAAAATAACCATGGAGACAAGGTTGTAATTGTGTTAAAATGAGGTATATCATTTAGACCTTTATACCCCATCATAAGTTGTTGTAATAAACTGAAACCCATGATATTTAGCCCTGGGGAAATCCTGTTTTCTAAAATAACCATGGAGACAATTTTGTGATCGTGTTTAAATGAGGTATATCATTTAGACCTTTATACCCCATCATAAGTTGTAATAAACTAAAACCAATGATATTTCATTAGCTTAGCGACTGACAGGAGCTTGGCCTTAGTCATGGTATTTTCCTGGAACTTTTTGTAATGTATTGACAATGCTTAGGATCTTCATCTATGACAAGAATATTTATGCTAAACACTTGTCCAGCCCTCTCAAGCATATTGTAAGCATATCTAGCCCCATGCTTGGTCGCCCCTGATCTGTATATCAGTAGCCCAGGTGTGTCATGAACTAATTAGGAAAGTTTTAGATTATGGAATATATTACACAGTCTCCAGTGTTATAGTAGACATGATATAACACTGGAGACTGTGTAATATATTCCATAATCTAATACTTTCCTATGGTTAATCAACATAAATCTATGAGAGTGGGTGGGTAAAAAAAAATGAGTTTTACCTATTTGCATCGTTAGACGGGCAATTTATCTACTTTTGTAAGACTTTTTCTTTTAATATTTATCACCCAATTACGGTTTCTGTTAATTATCTCCAATTTAACTTGCATTATCACATAGTTTCTCCAAAATCAACCATTGAAAGTCACTTATTTCCTGGCTGGTTAATATTACCTTTACAATGTGTTTAAGCAAATATTGCTATTCCTATTAAAAAAAATCTAGAGAGTGTTGTGTGGTTTGATTGACTTAAGCTGTTACGTTATGTTGTAAATCCATTTCTTTTAACATTGGACCATGTATTGTGCTGCGCGTGGGCTTTGCCCGCTTTGGAAACAACCCATTATCATCACGTTAGCATGTTATAAGTATTATTTAATGTCTTTTTTTATATAATTGATGTGGCATTTGTGAAAATGTATTCCTCAAAACTCTAGTGTTAGATAGTTATGAAACTTCTACGGCTCTTTACACTCTGTTGTCGTATGTGGAAGAGTTGCCAGGTACTCGTTAAAGGTCAGGTTTCTCCTCCAGCCAATGAGCCCGGTTTTCTCCCCGACTTAACCTGGCAATGTCGCCATATAAGGGAAATAATCTTGAGTGTGGTGTCAAAGACCAATCAATCAATCAATGTATGTTTTTTTAGCAAAAGTACATGTGCTGTGTTAGATAAGATTAAATTTGCTTCTATCTTTACTTGGTTGAAAAAAAATGAGGAATTTTGAAGTGAGGTATTTTGCTTGATTACCCTATTTGGAAGGGTTGCCATGTACCTAGAGATGGTCATGGTTTCCTCTCCGCAAAGAGCCCGGTTTACTTCCCTACTAAAGCTGACAACATTGCAATTATTTAATTGAAATAATATTGACTGGGATGTAAAACACTAATCAATCAATCTTCAGTTTCAGAATATTTTGTAATTAGTTTTTGTATGATTTATAAATGTGTAAATTCTATGATTTTTGATCAGCATAGTTTGTTTTTTTTTGTCCCTTCTAGGCAAGTATTGGATGGGGAAGAAAACAGAGATAAACGTATGCACTGTACCTTTAACATACTGGTGAGTAGAAATTATATAAACATAAATGTCTGGTAACTTAAAAACACTTGCCCAGAACTAAGATCTTCTTCGTTAAATTGTGTGCTTTTCTACCGTTGTTTACGTAAAGGTGAGGTTTCTAGATGACCATTGGTAACCCACGGATCCCTGGTTAGGGGATTTTATTTGGGGGTTCCATTGTCTGCTTTGTTGTGGTAAAAAGTAGAGCCCTTTGTGGCTGCTTGGTAGTGCATTCTCAGCTGTATGTTTACTGACAGTCAGAAAACAATAGCAGCAGGGAGTTAAATCGTTAAATGTACATTTTTAGCGAAAAGTCGACTTCAAGCATTTCATTCAAGATTGCTCTTTACCAAAATTTAGGAACTGTTTCAATTTTGCATTCGTTACAGTATTTCTCTAAATCTTCTCCACCCACCCCCTATGGCTATATATTATATAATATGTTTAGATTTTTCTTTTGGGTGACTTGTAAACTAAAACCAAAAATATTTTGTTATTAATATTTGGCAGTCTCAAATTATATACAACGATGTTCGAAGTTGTCCTATGGGTTTTGGTTTTATTTGATTAGATGACAGAAAAAGTTACTCTGTTGAAGTCTATTTGCAAAATATTTTGCATAATGGCATAAGCTCTTCAAATTATTATGTAGGTTTTAGTGGATTAGTCAGTTGAGTGATACCTTTTCATATCGACACGAGCTATCTCTCGGAGGTTCTAAATGCCTTGAAATATTTCATTTATGGTAGTCCAAAGAATAAAGTTACAATTTTTGAGTTTCGTTTTGACTTTGTATGGATACAACACTTTGTATGGATGAGTAGCCAGAAAAGAAGGAAATGAAGGTTTACCTGAAAATAAAGAAAATGTTTAGTTAGTTTCAGAGTAGCTGCTGTTTTGCTTGGCTTTTGTTTTGTTTTTTCTTCTTTGGAAGGGGGTGGGGGGGGACAATATTTGTATAAGGTCACTCGATGTAAGAAAATCTTCATTATTCGGTGTTTGTCTCTCTCATAGGTGTAATTAATTAGAGTACTTTTCCATCCTCTGGGATGAGGAAGAATAAAGTAGCTTAGATTAAGTGGTTTATAATTAATAACGGGAAGGATGTGTACACTGTTAGTGATTGTCATGATATATTCAAAATGTATATTAACAAACTCATATCCTTAAGTCTTAGGGATACGAGCTGAAGAGTTATTACCTATAAATGTAAATTACAGTGAAACAGTAAATGGTTACCTTGATAAATCGCAAACACTTTCCTTAAGCGACTGTATACCTAATTTCTTTCGTATTAAATGCCTTCCATAACTGATACATGTCTAAACCGCCATTTTTTTCTTTCCCCAAGAAATCATGTGTCACAGTCAGTATATCCAAGGTTGATTGATGTTTTATGCTCAACTCAAGATTGTTACACTTATATGGCCGGTTTATCGCGCTTGGCAAGGGAGAAAATCACACTCATTGCCTGGAGGGAACCCCAAACTCTTGTGATAACCTGGCATTTTTTCAATTTCTCTAATATATGCAAGTTTCACGTAGTTTGTTTGTTTACATTTTGCCTGCAAAATGCGGTCTGTATTTGATTTATTTTTTGGCTGCTTTAAAAATGCATGAAAGAAACATTTACCTAGTTTCCCATTTGTGGGTCAGGTATTTCTCAAATTTCTTTTTTAGCATTGAATTAATTTTTGACTCTTCAGTTTGTATTATCATTGAGCTTCTAGCCAATTCATTTCTAAGCAATATTAATTATGTGTTTGGGAAACTAATTGTGTTGTGATAGTATAATCTGTATTTGATATTGAGCTTCCCTGTGTGAAGTGCCTTGGGGCTGTCGGCTTTATGATCACCATAAATCATCAATAGAACCTCTGTTACCTATACACAGAATCCTTTGTCACTCTACATTCATATGCAGGACTATTAGCAATATTTTACAAAAAAATACATACAAGTTATATAGGATTTGAGTAAAGAGCTCATTATCTCTGTTTATTTTGGAAGGCTTAGGGACAATACTTTCCAGTGTCCCTAATTTCAGCTAGTGATTTGGATATTTACATCGGTCATAAAGTGAATCCCGTAACATTGTGACATTATTCCACTTTCTTAGTTGGCTTCAGTGCTGCAAGTCCAGTTTACCTCAGTTTTGAAGTTTCTGGGATTTCTAAATTGTTTTGCTTTCCGTTTGGATTTTATTTTGATAACAATTGAAGACATCATCAATCAAGCATTTATTGCTGATTTCCTCATCTGGTATATTTGGGTACTTATACAGTATCTTTGTATCTTCAGTCACATAAGAGCTGATCGAAGTTGTTTATCGTGGGAAGTTTCCCTATATTTCTGAGACTCAAGTACTATTGCTTTTCTCGTGAAACGGTATATTGAATCTGATGAGAAATTTAGCATTGAGCAAGTCAAAATCTTTAGATGTTTGTTCCATGACAAATTCAATCGAGTTTGTTAAAAATGGTGCAAGCTGTTATCGCGGTATTGCGGATCACATGACTGAGTTTTTGAAACGCGACCGCTCAGAGTCGCTGGCGGACATTGAAGGCGAAGAAGGCACTGTTGAAATCATTGGTTATCGATCACTCGTCCCTCCTCGGGTGATCATGAAACTACCCGCCTCAGCCAGGGGTGGAAAATTCTGTTACCAATCCCTTGTGTTATATTTCCAGAACTTTTACAAGGCGGATGGCAACCGTACGGAGATGTACATCCGCTACATTGACAAACTCCATTGTCTCCACGTTGATGCACAGAATTACGTTGAAGCTGGATTTACCTTGTTACTTTACGCTGATTTGTTGCCGGCCGACTGGGACGATGAGCCTCTGACGGCCCAGCTGTCTTACCCACCTCAAAGAGTCTGGGAGAGGAAAGAAGCTCTCTATAAAGACATCATTGAACACTTTGACAAGGGAAAGGTCAGTTTCAGGAATTTTAAACAAAATACAACTTTTTGTCTTCTTTTGGACACTGTCCTCTTTATCATTTTACTTTTTAAAAAAAGTGTAGCTTATTTCAAAATCTAAAATTCGGTCATAGCAGTTTTACAATGTTGATTAATTTTTTTACAATCTCTTTGTGAAAACACTGAATGACCTCTCAATCCTGTTCTTTTGATAAAAAGTGGGGAAAAAATTGGACAAATATTTTTTTCTCAAAAGATAATTTTACTTCCTGTTGCAATTACTGAGGCAGAAGTTTTGTCATACACCCTAGCCATTGATTAACCTATTGCCCCAAATCAAACGCTAAAACTGTTCTTTTCTGAAACCATTGGTTATTAATTTACATATAATCCATGTTCATTTTATAGATTTGTAACAGTGTTTTGAATTTCAATCCATTTATTTGTTCTGGCCTAATTTTGTTGACAGTCGTGGGAATACAGTATACCTCTATGTAAACAACTGGCTCAACTGTATGAAAAGAAATGTTTTGACTATAAGAAACTCAGTGACATACTGGTGAGTGGACGATTTTATCTTTATTAAAGTATAATGCGCTGCCAAAATTCACACTTTTTTCATAACTTTTTATGGCCAAGACAATTTTGAGTTTCAAAGTTCATCAAAAAAAACAAAAGCGATTGGCGTAGAAACAACATATTTTGGGTCTTTCACCTATTGGAACAGAGATTATGTTAAAAATGCAACAAATTCAAATTACCAAGGTTAACATTCTTTTCAATTTAAGTTACCTCCAAACTCTACCGGGGGCCTCCGTGGCTCAGTAGGTAGAGTGTTGGACGCCCAATCCGAACAGCCTTCCACCAATGGGTGGCTGGTTCAAATCCCACTCAGTAAAAAAAAATTGCAAAATTTTCTGACTGGGTTTTCACTTGAACGACCTATGTGGGATGGTTGCCCATTACCACTGAAAGGTTGTGGGTTTTGTTATGTTCCGACTTTTAGTATTAACCCTTGGCGGAGCGCGCCACTACAGATATGTAATCATGTGCGTCATAAAAGTTTTCTACTCCTTAATATTCGTCAGTGTGCCTCTATTCTATACGTATTCACCACGATATACGTTACAATGGCGACGAGGATCGTGTGCACCTACGAGGACATTTTAAGGCCCTAAGCTGTTTGTTTTGCAACAAAGCTGGATAAGGAAAGAGTCCCAATGTCACGAAAACCGCACCCCGTTTCGTTCACAGCTGAAACATGCATGGATTGGAAACGCCAAATGTTATTTTTATAATACTTCAACTAACTTTATAAACTTTTCACCTCAAAACAATAAGTACCCAGTGAGTTTCAGCACTATTCTCTACAATGGCAACAAGTTTACCTAATTTCCAAGCTTTCGACGTCCACACAGATGGCAACATTGGGCCACGTTGGAAAAAATGGTTGACACGATTTGAACGTCTTATGGTAGCCATGGACATTAATTCTTCAAAACGTCAACGTGCATTACTCCTTCATTACGCCGGTAACGAAGTCGACGAAATATTTGACACTTTAACAGACACGGGCGACGACACAGATTATCAAACTGCAGCGGATAAACTTACAGCCTACTTCACACCAAAAGTCAACTCAACTTATGAACTTTATAATTTTCGACACGCCGAACAACTCCCTGGAGAGACTCTGGACACTTTTCACACCAGGTTACGACAACTGGCACAGAACTGTGGATTTACAGACATTGACAAAGAAATCGCTTCCCAAATTGTATTGTCTTGTTCCTCAGCTAGACTTAGACGTAGAGCTTTCAGAGATGATTTGAATTTACAGCAACTTCTAGACGCTGGAAGAGCATTAGAAACAAGTGAAGCCCAAGCAACAGCTGTTGAAAATACATCTCACAACAATATTAACTCTATCGACAAATCTCACAAAAATCGTCAATTTGAACAACAACAACAACAAAACAATTACAATCAGGACAGACAAAATCGAACACAATCTAGAGGTCGTTCAAGCTACAGACGCTACAATCCACCTGAAAACAGAAGACAACGATCACAATCACGACAGAGAAACAAATATCACAACACTAGTAAACACAATCCATGTTATTATTGTGGAAATGAACTGCCACACAAAAATAAATGCCCTGCAAAAGGAAAACAATGTACTCTTTGTGGCAAATATAATCATTTTGCTTCAGTGTGCAAATCAAGCGACAAAAAGACTGTACATTATGTCAAAAAGACCAAACAAACTGATTCTGATGATGATTATGTATATACTGTCAGACAAACAAATAACTTACCTGACAATGACAGAGTGTTTCAATTATCATCTGGAGGAAATTGCCCTAAAAGAGAGGTATACATATCTAACAAACCTGTCTCCATGATGATCGATTCTGGATCTTCAGTGAACATACTAGATGACAAAACTTACCTTAGACTCAGATCAAGGAAAAAGCATCAACTCATACAATCCTCAACAAAACTCTATCCATATGGTTCGGAGCAGCCTCTACCTGTTCTTGGTATTTGGACAACAACTGTTAGATATAAAGGGACACAAAAACAAGCAAATTTTCATATTGTCAAGAATGGCACAGGTAATCTAATGAGCTACAAAACAGCCAGTGACTTACAATTAATACAATTTGTCAACGCAGTCAACAATTTCACAAAAACACAGGCAAATCTTAAAACTGATATCATGTCACAATTTCCTGAACTTTTCTGTGGTGTCGGCAAGATCAAAGACAAACAAATCAAACTTCACATACGAAATGACGTCATACCAAAACAACAACAACATCGCCGTATACCCTTTCATGTTCGCAAAGATGTAGAAAAGGAACTTGAGAGACTTGAAAAACTTGATATTATTGAAAAGGTCGAGGGCCCAACCCCTTGGGTAAGTCCAATTGTGGTAGCACCAAAGAAAAATGGTGGTGTTCGCATATGTGTGGATATGCGAGAGGCCAACAAGGCAATTGAGAGAGAAAAACATCCAATGCCAACTATAGATGACCTTATAGCAGATCTCAACAAAGCATCTGTATTCAGTAAACTTGACCTTACCTCCGGGTATCATCAGCTGGAATTAGCCCCAGAAAGCCGCAATATTACTACTTTCTCGACACATGCTGGTTTGAGACGATATAAGCGTTTATTATTTGGAGTAAACGCTGCTTCTGAGATTTTCCAAAATGCAATTTCCGAACTTTTAAGTGACCTTCCTGGTTGTCTGAATTTATCGGACGATATTATGGTTTATGGAACAACCAAAGACATTCATGACAGAAACCTCAAAGCCGTACTAAAGCGTCTCCAAGAGAAAAACGTCCGTTTACACCCGGACAAATGTGAATTTGGAAAAACGGAAATAAGTTTCTATGGACATACTTTTACCTCACAAGGCATATCAGCAGACCCGGCTAAAGTCAAAGCAATTGTCACAGCTCAAGCACCTCAGTCAAAAAGTGAAGTCAAATCACTCCTTGGAATGGCACAGTATGTTTCCCGCTTTATCCAAAATTATGCAACAATCACAGAGCCATTACGTAGACTAACGCATCAAGATGTCGAATGGTCGTGGACAGACAATGAACAACAAGCCTTGGACAATCTGAAGACTACCCTAACAAGCGCTCAAGTCATGAGTTATTTTGACCCAGACAAGTCAACAGAAATTTTAGTCGACGCAAGTCCTGTTGGGTTAGGCGCAATTTTATGCCAAGAAGGGAAAATCATCAGCTACGGCAGCAGAGCACTTTCCGATGTAGAAATGCGATATTCACAGACGGAGCGTGAAATGCTCGGAGTCGTGTGGTCAGCTGAACACTTTCACCTTTATGTGTATGGTTGCAAATTTTCCATAATTACAGACCACAAACCACTGTTAGGTATTTTTCCAGGTCAAAAACCTGCTTCAGCTCGTATCGAAAGATGGAGAATTCGTTTAATGCCCTATGATGTAAAGATCACATACAGACCAGGTAAAGATTCAAATAATCCTGCTGACTACCTTAGCCGTCATCCTGTTGACCCATGTGATCCAAACAATGTAGCCGAACAATATATCAACTATGTGTGCCAAAACTCTGTTCCAAAAGCAATGACTCTGGACGAAATTCGTCTGGCGACCAATTCGGACGCCACACTATGCAAACTTGTCACCGCTATTGAAACTGGCAATTGGAACGAATTTCCAGAAATCCAACAATTTCTAAATATAAAGCATGAACTTTCTGTGTGTAATGGACTGATATTAGGTGGCACTCGATTAGTTATACCTACCTTACTTCAAGACAGAGCTGTAAAATTGGCTCATACCGGACATCAAGGCATCGTGAAAACAAAAAGTCTACTCCGTGAGAAAATCTGGTTTCCTGGTATCGACAGTCTGGTTGAGAGTAAAGTACGCAAATGCATTCCGTGTCAAGCTTCATGCAGTCGATCTGAAAATCGTGAACCTTTGAATCCTTCAAAACTACCCCCTTGTGCTTGGAGCGAAGTTTCCTTAGATTTCGCTGGCCCATTTCCTTCTGGAGATTATCTTTTAGTAGTCATCGACGATTACAGCCGTTTTCCCGAAGTTGAAATTATTTCTTCTACATCAGCCCGAACAGTCATACCTCGCCTAGATGCTATATTTGCACGACAGGGTATTCCAAACATCGTCAAGACCGACAACGGTCCGCCTTTTAACAGCCAAGATTTCAAAAACTTTGCAACTCATTACGGTTTTCACCATCGAAAAATCACACCTCTTTGGCCCGAATCTAATGGACACGTCGAGAGATTTATGTCAACACTTAACAAGGCAATTAGAGCATCAACAGTTGAGAGAAAGAATTGGAAACAAGAATTATACAAATTTCTACGCCAATACAGGGCTACACCACATTCTACTACTCAAGTTTCACCCTTTGAAGCCTTAACTGGGCGAAAGATGAAAACAACATTACCTACATTTAATTTCCCAGGATTCAACAACAGTCAACTATCACAACACAGTAACATGATGGAAAAAGACTATCTTGCTAAACAGAAAATGAAAAGTCACGTCGATAAGAAACGCCACACCCAGAGTAGGAAAATCAACATTGGTGACAACGTGCTGGTCCGACAACAGAAAACCAACAAATTAACTACTCCATTTGATCCATCTCCATTTCGAGTTATCAACAAAAATGGCAGTATGGTAACAGCACAACGTGGAAAACAGACCATCACGAGAAATTCTACTTTCTTCAAGCCTATTCCCAATGACGTTGTAGATACATACCATTTCGAAGAGGAGGAGGAAGAAGACGAATTACCTAGATTCCCTTCCACCAGTACTTCCATTTCTTCTGAAATGACAACTCAACCTTCACATCCCACTTCAGTTTCACCGACTATTCCTTTAAAACCCTGTTTACGTCAAAACCCCGATCGTCGACAATCTGGACGTGTCAGCAAACCACCCGTTCGTTTTAAAGACTATGTAGTGTAAACACAAATCTTTATTGACTTTGAACTATTATATCTCTTATTGACAAGTTCAACCTCAACTTAATTAAACTACTTGATCTTTTTTTATGTGCCAACTCTGGACTTTAACTGGCCATCATTGAACTTTAATTTAGGCTAACAAGCTTGAACTTTACTTTGTCAACTTTTAATTGTTTGACTTTAAAACAAGAACTTTGTTTAAGTCTTTAAGTATAATGTTAAGATGAAACATTTTGGACAGTTAAACCTTTTTAAAAAAGGGGAGAGATGTTATGTTCCGACTTTTAGTATTAACCCTTGGCGGAGCGCGCCACTACAGATATGTAATCATGTGCGTCATAAAAGTTTTCTACTCCTTAATATTCGTCAGTGTGCCTCTATTCTATACGTATTCACCACGATATACGTTACAGGTTTCCTCCGGGTATAGAGCCCTGTTTCCTCCCACAATAAAACTGGCAACACCCCCAATCAATCAATCAATCTGGTGAATGAAATTGAATAAAAAATATCAGCATTTTGGCAACCAAGGGCACATTTCACTGAAGTTTGCTTCTATAATCTAATTGTTTTGTTACTTTGGGAAAGTGAGAATAAAAAGGTATATTCAATATTTAAAGCCTTGTCTTACATAGGATTCCTGATATCTTTAAAATGAAATAACCTTGCCATATTTTTATTACAGCAAAAACAAGCCAGATGTTTCACCAATATCCTGGAGGGTCCATCATTACGACAAGCACCTGCATATTATAGGATAGCTTATTATGGACAGAGTTTTCCCCCTTTTGTCAGGGTAAGTCACAACCACACTGCATCTGGGAATGCGACAGACTGTCAGTTAGCAGTCATTTGTCTTGTTAAAGTTACATGTGCTAACCAAAAAAGACCATTTTTTTTTTTACTTCCGTTTGTCAAGACAAAATGGCAACTTGGAATTCATTGACCCCTGTTAGGCCATTTGATGAATTTAAACCCTTTAAGGAAATTTTAGTATTTAAATGTTTGTCCTTGTCTGTTTTTTCACATGATAACGATGTTAGTTTCTACATCGAAACGTTGTGTACAATAAAAAATCCAGGAGTTGCAACCCATAAAAACTGTGTTCATTTCTTATACGTACATACCAACAAAAAAAATTAAAAATTTCTTAGTGGATTTTTCACTCTTTCGCCTTATTATGTGGAAGAGTTCTCAGATACTCGCCGAAAGTTGGGGCTTTCCTCAGGGCAATGAGCATGGTTTCCTCACCCACTAAACCTGGCATCGCTGCCATATGAGAGAAAAAATATTGAGTGCGGCGTAAAAAAAAAATCAATCAATCTTTATATACATGCAGCTTTGCTACGTGTAACTAAGCTCCTTAAACTGACACCTATCTACTCCCCCTCCCCCCAAGACAGGTCAATATTTAGACGTTTTACTGGCTACAGGAAAACTGTAAAGATAATGAAAATCTGGTTTTCTTTGATTCAGAATAAAGAGTTTGTGTATCGGGGAGACGAATGCCAGAGGCTCGGAGCTTTAATTCATCAGCTACAGACAGAGTTTCCAACAGCTACCATCATGAGCATTAACAACACTCCCGAGGAACATATCAAAGAAGGAGACGCCCAATGTATCCTTAATTCTTTAAAGTGGCATGAGTTGCCAAAATGTTAATATGTTGACGTTACAACAGAATGTAATGTTAATATGTTGACGTTACAACAGAATGTTGAAATTATTGGCTATTTTTCTCAAGACGTATAATTCAGAAGCTTTTTAGTGCTTCTAGTCTCGAAAATGTACGATAAAGTATTGTTTTGAACTAACTTTGGCGTAGACTGAATGAATTTGTTTACTTTTCGAACAGGCCAGATACTGTATGGATTTTCCTCATTCCAACGTCAATCATTTAGTTTTTTGATGGCCTTCAAAGCTTCTAATTGTCGTGACGATCAAAAGTTATGAAAAAAGTGTGATTTTTGGCAGCTCATGCCACTTTAACTGAGAACTTTTTTTCTAAATTTTGATTGTCAATGGAAGTTCAGCGTTCCAAGTACATGTACCTTGAAAACTAAAGGATTGACGTGGAAATCAAAACTATTGGGAAAGTCAGTTACTCGTGTCATCCGAAGAAGTGTGCCAATAATAAAAAAATTGAAATAGTCTGGATGTATGAGTTCATTTTGGGGGTTTTGTTGCTTCTAAAACTACCTTAACGCACATCTGCAAGAGTGGTATCAATGGAAAGATCGTTATTTTGACTTTTTTTCTAATATTGACCAACAATTAGCTCAAATTTCCCCTTGTATTCGGCAGCCCATGTCACTTTAACTGCGAACTGATAAAACTACCAGCCAATCATGGTTTATAATGAAAATTATACGTATACCACGTGACATCTATATCATCTTGTAAAAAAAAAAAAAAAAAATTTGTCTAAAAATGTCTTGTACTTTGATGTGTTTCGGCTAAGAATTGTAAAGCCTTTCAGACTTATTACTATCTGTATTATCATAGATATGAAGGACAACACACAGGGACTGATCCAGGGAAAATTTGGGCATACCATTTCGGTTCAAAATATTCCAACAATAAGACAAATACAACATCTCTGGTCCAAAATTCAACATTAAATGCTATTTTGGCCTTAAAATCTGTTGGTTTTAAGAATTTGGGCGGATTTTTTGCTTGTGAGTTTGGGCGCCCATACCTGTATACAGGTATCAAAATGTCTCTGGATTAGTCTATGACACAGTTTCTTGTTTACATAGATAGGCTCTCTCGTAGTTTTCGACACACAAGTGTTGGTTGTTTTGGGGGGATTTTTTTGTCTATCTTGAGTTTGGGCTGCCTCAGTTGGCAGAGTGAAAGTCTCAATCAAAAGTAGGCCTTCCCACGATTAGGCACGGGTTCATATCCCACTCATCTCGATTTTTTATTTTTTACTCCATCGCCTTATGTGGTGGTTGAGTTGTCATGTACTCTGCAAAGGTTGGGGGTTTCTTACAGGCAAAGAGCCAAATTTCCTCTCCCGTTAAACCTAGCAATGGTTTGGTGCATCCCCCTAAAACAAGGTTAGGACATAACCTTATGTGGAATGTTTTCCAAATAACACCCAAAGGCAAAGGGCTCGCTCAAACTGGACATTTGCTAGATAAGTCAGGTAATTATGATGATGGGGGGCATTGCATATCAATCAATCGATCAATCAATCAATCAATCCCCAAAAAACATTCTCCTTGACTTTATAAAAGATATTCAAATCAGTATTGTAAAACCTGTACCTAAAGATCGACAAGAGTTTATTGAAAACAAAGTCCCAAATGAAATCCAACAGTTCTACAAAGTCAACGAAGTTGACACGTTTCAGCTTGATATGCCATTTCACCGAGGAGAGAAAGATAAAGTCAATGAGTTCAAGGTTTGTATTAATGTTAACTCCATAATTATTAGAAATATTTTGAAAGCATCTTTTAATCCTTTTCAATTCATTCACTGGTTCTCTGATTTCATTCGCTGAATTTTTCACTAAAAAATTTCTTAAGGGATGTAAACCCAAAATTTATTTTACCCAAAAATATTTTTCCCCCCTCCTGATAATAGCGACCATGAAATGAATTTCTTTTAATACATTTCTATTGGTTGTGTTCCATGCCCAAGGGATTTTCTACTCCTTGGGACAACATTATATATATATAGTCGTCAACCTAATGAAATATCATAGGTTTACTTTATTACAACAATTTATGATGGGATATAAAGGTCTAAATGATATACCTCTTTTTAACGCAATTCAAAGCTTGTCTCCGTGGTTATTTTAGACAAGAAGATTTTCCCTGTGCCCGTGTGTTTTAGTGATCATAAATATATATATATAAATGCCCTTTTTAATACAATAAGAAACTTGTCTTCGTGGTTATTTTAGACAAGAAGATTTTCCATGTGCCCGTGTGTTTTAGTGATCATAAATATATATATATAAATTCCCTTTTTAATACAATAAGAAACTTGTCTCCGTGGTTATTTTAGACAAGAAGATTTTCCCTGTGCCCGTGTGTTTTAGTAATCATAAATATATATTATGAAAATAATCCACAGAATGGCATAATTATAAAAAAAATGATTTGCAGCTATCGATAAAAAAGTTATGTTTTAAAATCCCTTGCAGACATTATGCATAGAGAGGACCCTTCTTCAGACAACGTATCCCTTACCTGGTATCTTACGCTCGTTCGAAGTGGTCAGTATGCGGAAAGTGTCCCTGACCCCAATAGAATGTGCTATCGAAAAGATGAATGAGGTGAATATGGAGTTACGATCACTGATTGAGAAATGTCGTATGAAATCCACCGAGTATTTTAACCAGCTTGAGATGAGACTGAATGGTGTGATTAGCGCCAAGGTTAATGGAGGCATACCTATGTTCCAAGAGGTACATCACTTGAAATCTTGTTTGTTTACTAACTTGTTTGTTTACTAACTTGTTTGTTTACTAACTTGTGTGTTTACTAACTTGTTTGTTTACTAACTTGTGTGTTTACTAACTTGTTTGTTTACTAACTTGTTTGTTTACTAACTTGTTTGTTTACTAACTTGTTTGTTTACTAACTTGTGTGTTTACTAACTTGTGTGTTTACTAACTTGTGTGTTCACTAACTTGTTTGTTTACTAACTTGTTTGTTTACTAACTTGTGTGTTCACTAACTTGTGTGTTTACTAACTTGTGTGTTCACTAACTTGTGTGTTCACTAACTTGTGTGTTTACTAACTTGTTTGTTCATTAACTTGTTTGTTTACTAACTTGTTTGTTTACTAACTTGTTTGTTTACTAACTTGTTTGTTTACTAACTTGTGTGTTTACTAACTTGTTTGTTTACTAACTTGTTTGTTTACTAACTTGTTTGTTTACTAACTTGTTTGTTTACTAACTTGTTTGTTTACTAACTTGTTTGTTTACTAACTTGCTTTTTTACTAACTTGTTTGTTTACTAACTTGTTTGTTTACTAACTTGTTTGTTTACTAACTTGTTTGTTTACTAACTTGTTTGTTAACTAACTGAATACATGAAAACGTCAGTGGCACATATTTCATGTAATCAGAAATTCATGTTATAAAGCCTATTAAGGGATCGATGTATTATTTGTTTAAATCTAGTTATCAAATCTCAGGCAGTGTTAAATGAGCTACATACTACTTCTGTTCAACGTTGGTCGAGTGGGTTAGAGTGATCGTCCCTCAATTCCAGACAGACCTTCCATCGATACACTCAGACCAATTAAAAAAATTTCTAAGTGTATTTTTCACTTGGTCACCTGATGTGGAAGAGTTGCCAATAACTCACGGAAGGTCGGGGGTTTCCAGCTGGCAAAGAGCCTGCTTTCCTCTCCCACTAAACCTGGCAACACCGCCATATAAGTGAAATAATCTTGAGTGCGGCGTAAAACATCAATCAATCTGGTCAAGATATACACAAAAAATAATTTCTCTAGGAACCAAGTGGAAAAGTTAAGCAACAACTGGTAGGCTTGAAATCTTGTCCGCATAGAAAAAAAGCCTATTTACATCTTGTTGTTGTTGTCAACACTTTATGTGTATATTTTATTGCGTGATTTTTTCCAGGCCTTTTTCACAGCAGAATTTCCCCAAGAGCACCCAGAAGAAGCTAAACATGTTGGCACATTGAAAGCCACTTTGGTGGAACAGGTATTTTATTTTATATTTTTTTGTTATTAAAGTACGTCTCTTATTATCCAACACATAGACCTGAAGTCTTATGACATAAGTGGAAAACGTTGAATTGCATTGTAGGTAGAAAGGGGATAGTCTTGGTTGGAAGTGATGGCCTTGTTACAGACCTTGTGGTGAAACTTATCACTGCTGGCCTTTACTTTTCTATTCAGAATATTTTCTTTCCGCCATGCTGATTCCCTCCCCATACCCATATGATAACACTGTACACCAGTAGCCAATGATGTCATCAAGCTATTAGTCTACCATATTTCCTCTAAATATTCAGCCAGTCTAATGACCTAAATTTTCCTTTGAGTCAGACAAAAATTGAGACGTGGAGTTGTGTTTAAGGATAACCATTTTCACACACTGCACGGTGGGTCATATTGCCTTAAATTCCCATTAATGAGGAAATTTTTCTGGCCACTTTTAGCATATTTCTTTTCTAATGGTCGAATCCTTATGAGGAAAAAAGTGGCTGAATCTTTAGAAGAAATACAGTATTTAAGTATCATTAAGGGCTCTGATAAATGTTTACACTTCCACTTGTAGCCTTTTTCTAAATTTTAAAAATGTTTTTTCCATGAAAATGACTGAGTTTTGTTTGTATGGTGTTTCAGATTCAGCTATTGGAAACAGGGTTAAAACTGCATGGAATGATGGCACCGGTTTCATTACAACCCCTTCATAAATCCCTGGAAGACGCCTTCAGAAGTCTCAAAAAAATTGTCAGAGAATCTGTAAGTAGATCATCCATGTTTCTGTCTGTAAAAGTGGCTCAGTCGCCAGGGGCAACGGTTCATCCAGAGGGGTGTCCTCGTTTCTTTTGGACACCTTGTGGTCAAAATTCATCTGATTTGGACACCCAATAATCCAGCAATTTAACATAGTCAACATAGAGAAGTAGGTCATAATGGACACCCAATTTTGTGGAGAATGTGCAAAAACGACAGTGGTCACTTTGGGTGCTCTGAAAAGTTCGCAATAAAATACTTACTTTGTTAATATCCCTTTGCAGGGAGTTTAGACAGATTTTTAGGTTTATGTTTCAAATAGTGGTCAACGTTCATTTTTAATATTTTACTTTTATTTCCAATTTATAATTCTACCTTTGGGAAATTGATGTCACTACCGTCACAGATACACAAACCCATCAGAAATAAAATATTTGGTAACAAAATTGTTTCTGGCAATATCATCTTTTGCAATATTTCTCTTACGTCTGCTTATTAAAAAAAAAATTATAAGAAAATGGTGGTCATTTTCTCCAAATCCTTACGTAAATTGACGTAAACTGTGCATTTACTAAGTGTACGTCAGTTGACTGACGTTCGTTAAAAGTGATTCATTAGATTATATTTTAATATTGGACCCTTGCGTGGGCTGTGATAAATAGACACCATCTGTTGAAGTGTAAATATTTTGTTACGTTTATCGTAAAAATTATTAATATATCATCGTAACGGTAGTGACATAACCGTTACGGTTAAGACAAAGCATGACGGTGGTGACAAAACATTATATTTACTCTTTCTTCCGTCCTTAAATCTGACTGCCTCTGTATATGTGAAATATTCTTGAGAACGCCATCAAACACGAATAAATGATGAATCGTATCAACCAATCGTATAGTAACGCTTCTCTTTTGTTTTATGTGAATGGATCTTATTGGATAAGGGCATCCTGGGGACCTGTTGAAGAGGACTTTAAACATTCGACAAAACACATTTTATTGCTAATATATAAACAAAAAGCCTGGTTCCCATAGCACTGGTCACTTCCTGCAAACACTACTTTTCCTGCCTTTTCTTTACCTTCCTTTTTCGCCACCTTGGTCTTTGATCGTTTATCCCTCTCTATTGTCATATCCGCCATTAAAAGAATCTTTCTTTTTTGTTTTCTCTCTTTAAACCTTTTCTTTTCATTTTGGAGATACTCTCTGTGTTTTGTTGGATCGCTTTTTATTCGTTCCCTGTACTTCAGTGCCCTCCCAGCAGCTGACATCGCCATTACTCTGTTATATCAAGATAGATAATTGTATCTGGGTGAATGTATTGTACAGGAGCAATATAAATAGCGAGAGAATTCTAACGGTAAAATTTACGAAAATAAATCTATACTTTCGTATTATCAATAGTTCCTACTTTCTGTGAAGAGGTATTTTAGCTCTAGTAAAACCCATTTCGTATCAAAATTGACTTTACCGTCACAATCGTGTCTTTGCCGTCACGGAAAACAGCAACCATTTTGTGACGGTAGTGACATGTGACAGTAGTGACATTCTAATCATTATGGCGTGAATATAAAATAGCGTGTGAATTTGACGTCTTCTTAAGAAGTGTTTTGTGTTTATATCCTCGATAGTAATATGATATGCAACTAATTTTCACATTATACAAGCATAGAGCTTTCAAAATTTATGAACGGTAGGGACACGTCGATGGTGTACTGCCTGAGTAGTTTATACTTGCCTGAAATTTCAGCTTCTTTTAAGACCATGCGGCTGTTAATTTCTGCGCGCTGCAAAAACTTAGAGGTGGCATGTTTCCTTGATCACGTGGCCAGAGCTTGAGGTTATCCCCCTTGATTGTATCAGATGAAAATGACAGGTTGTGACGGTAGTGACACAATTTCTGGGACGAGTATAAATGGGATAGATCCTAAATAAAACCATAGTTTTTTGGGTACCAGGTATACGAAAACATCTTAGATAGCATCAAAACAGCAGGAACTGCTTTATTTTACCCATGCGGGCATTTTCTTACTTGCTTCTCACGTTGTTAATACCACTGGGACACACATTGTAGCTATACATGGTAAAATAATTTTGAAAAATATTGATAATGGCCAAATTGTCTCACTTTACTTTGTAGTACATTCCCTTTAATTGTCATTTTATTAAAACTTATGAAAAAAGTATGACTGCCACATTTATTTGCATTATGTTGTTGTAAAGTTGTGGGACAATGAAGTGACCCCTGTTCATAGAATCACCCAGCTATTTTGGACACCCTATTTTCGGATCATGGATGAATGCATGGCCAGGGGGATAGTCTCTCTGTTGGACACAGGACTTCCATTGATGGTTTAAATCCCAATGAATTCATAGAAATAAAAAATTATTGTGTGTTTTTCACTCAATTGCCTATGTGGTTAGTTTTGGGGTACTGACCTGAGGTAGGGGGTTTCCTATGAGCAGTTCCTCACATAAGAACGCAAGACAATCTTGAATGTGGCGTAAAACATCAATCAGTGTGTCTGTAAGCTTGGAAATTTCTTAGAATTAATGAGATTTTCAACACTCTCTTCTAAGGTTCAGTTGTCCCAATTTATTTGGAGAATGGACATGGCAATAGTAATGAATTAAGAAATACATGACGTCCTGGTGAGCTGTGTGTTGCGGAATAAAATGGTCTATCGCCAAAAATACCACTATTTGAGGGCGAGAGACAAATAATAGTGGTGTCTGCGGCCTCCGAGTCTTTATTCAGCAACACACAGCTCACCAGGACGGCCTTTATTTTTCTTCTAATACACTTCATCGATTTTAGTGTAAAAAATTGTGAAGGTTTTAATTAAAAAACAAACCATTCAAACCTTTACAGTCATTTTGTTAGACTCATCCTTGTTGGAATAAAATTGGTTCTAGAATAATCAACGTATAAATATCATCTATGCTGAAGTCAATGCGAATTACCCAAACAAGATGACGTCATAATTTTAGAACTTCGTGATATCATTCAATAGTGCCATTTCACTCAGTCAGTTATCAAACGACGTCATTATTTAAAAATGTTATGACTTAAATTAGTGACGTGTTCAGACCCCTACATTTTTAGGGAAAGTGGTTAAATCCTTCAGGGGTACTTTATTGTCTCAGTTAATGGGTCTTTGTTGTCCCTATGTCTATAATGTTAAACGAGATGAAGGTGTATTAGAATTGAGTACAGTTGTTATCTCACCATTCATTGGTGTTTTACGCCACACTCTGGATTATTTCATTTATATGGTTGATTGATTGATTGTTTGGTATTTTACGACGCGCTCAAGATTATTTCACTTATATGGCGGCATTGCCAGTTTTACTGTGGGAGGAAACCGGGCTCTGTGCCCGGAGGAAACCCACGACCTTCCGCTGGTAACTGGCAACCATCTCATTTATATGGAGGGCTTAACGGGAGGAAACATCTTTTTTACCTGAAGAGCCCTCCCCCCAACTGGACAGGTACAAGTCCTAATCAATCAATCAATTGATCAAAGATTTCTTCAGTTATTTGTATTGACCCTATTTCTATGTTGCAGGGCTCTCCGTTTTTCACCCACTCGTTACACTCTTCGCCGACATCATCCCGAGGAAACGTCAACTCTGGAAGGTAACGTCTTACCTGGGCTGTCAGACTTATATACCTTATGAAAATTATTTTAGTACACTGATAGATTGATATAAATCATTCTGTAGGAGTAACGTTCTGTTTAGTGTTTTACCTTGTCCCTATAATTCCTCTGTCTGTGTATGGAGGGACAATCATACCATCTTAGCGGGCCTCCTCGCTTACTTCTGACCCAGTTTATTGTTTTTACAAAGGTTGATGGAATGGCCGCCCAGGTTGCAAAATGGTTGCATGGTTTCGCTTCAGTATCTATGAAATAATTTTGGTCCACAAACCGTGGCGGGTTTTATCCTGGCATCGGCTGCATACGTACATTGTATATCTATGAATAATCTTGGTCGTATCGTCAAATTTGAGTTATATTTATCCTAATCAGTGACAGTGTGGGCTGTTTAAAAGCAATTGTGTGTCAGTCCGACGCAGGCCTTCCATCAATGGATCATAGTTTCAAATCCCACTCAGACCAAAGAAAAATTGACAAATTTCTGAATGGATTTTTCTTTTCATCGCCCGATGTGAAAGAGTTGCCGGGTACTCACCGAAGGCAGGGGTTTTCTCCAGCCAAAGAGTCCAGTTACCTTTCTGACCCGGCGTTAATGTCATATAAGTGAAAAATGACAAAATCTTGAGTGTGATGTAAAACATCAATCAAACAATCAATGACATGTTCTTGTTTTCTTGCAGCAACCTGTCTCTAACTAGTACTCCACCAAGTAGTAACAGATCCTCGACAACCAGCGGGGATACAAGTGGTGATATCAACCTTATGAGGTTTGAAGAAGATGATATTTACTCAGAGGTAATTTACATAACCCACATGGTCTTTATATTTTATTTCCAAAGTTTTGAATAAGACTATTAGAGCTTTACTAGCCCTTTCCAACATTTTTCAACTAAATAATTCCTTCTTACAGATTTTCAATGTTTGAATTTACACCAAGTTTATAGCATTTTTTCAATTGTTTTGTATCATTGTTGATTTTAAAACCCCTGTTGGTCTTGACTATATTATCAGGCAGGACAAGATTACGAATCTGTAAATAACTTCCCCAAAAATCGCCAGAGTATCTCCAGTTCACAGAGTAGTCTCTCCACGACGTCGTTGTCATCAACATGCAGTTCCCGACCACAGTCTGTGCTAGTTGATGAATCACAAACTCCCAAGGTCAGTCAAGGTTTCAGGCTTTTTAAGTAAATATTTCTGCTGTAATGTTTCTACTGGCACTATCCCACTCAGTCCAAAAAAAATGGAAAATTTTCTGACTGGGTTTTCACCTGAACGATCTATGTGGGATGGTTGCCAGTTACCAGCGGAAGGTCGTGGGTTTCCTCCGGGCATAGAGCCAGGTTTCCTCCCACAATAAAACTGGCAACGCCGCCATATAAGTGAAATAATCTTGAGCACGGCGTAAAACACCAAACAATCAATCAATCTACTGGCACTAAGCTATAGGCCTTTGTGACCTATCAGTATTTCACTTTACTGTATATTTTTTTTAAAACATGGTAATTAATTAATTGATGGGATGATTGACAGTTACCACCGAAAGGTCGGCTGTTTCCTCAGGACATAGAGCCCGGTTTCCTTGCCCACTAAACCTGGCAACGCCGCCATCTTCAGCGTGGCGTAAAACACCAAACAATTAATAAATTGATCGGTGTTTTACGCCATACTTAAGATTATTTCACTTATATGGCAGCGGTGCCAGGTTTAGTGGGAGAGGAAACCAGGCTCTTTGCCTGGAGGAAACACCCGACCTTTGGGGAGTACCTGGCAACTCTTTCAAAAACCGCTATCAAGTAAAACATGTTGAAATGTGTGGATACTTCTATCTTTAAAAGCCTGGTATTTTTTATCATCACTTAATTCTTTTCTTTGATTATTGCCTTTACAGCCACGAGAAATTTCCCGCTCTTTCAATCGTGGTAGTGATTCCAATCTCTTGGCCAATAAGCTTCCCTCACACAAAAAAGGTAACGTCTTACTTTTCACAAGGTAAAAGTGGCATGAGCTGTCAAAATTAAGATTTTTTTTTCTCAGAAATTTCAATCGTCATGAGAAGTTGAATGTATGAAATACCTTCAAAAACTAACTGATTGACATGGAGATAAAACATATTGGTAAAGCCAGTTACCTGTTCAAACCAGAAATGTGTGCTAAAAACAGATTTCAAGACCTGGCTATCAGGAGAATTTCGTAAATGTTTTTACAACAATTTGCTACAATTTAACTTTAAGGGTTTTAGATTATGCAAATGAGCAACACAAAAAAAAAATAGAAAACCCATTAAAATATTTGTTTGGTTTTTTTATTTAGTTGGATTGTCCAATTCACTCTCCAGTGAAAATGTCCGCCCGCCATCAAGCACAAATACGAGTTTGCGAAGACAAGCGTCTGACACAGATGCCCCGCCTATACCAGACCGGAAACCCATGGCAGGTAATATCTTGGTTTCACATTAACTCATGAAGTACATGGTTGTGCTGTAGTTTTCAACATTTCAGTGTCATTTTGATGAATATATTATTAATTCATTGATTTATCCCACCTCACACTGAATACTTCCTTTTGATTGGTTCAAACCCGTCACATGGAGACATATTACCTCTTCATGCTGACCAATACGGTGTGACTTGTGACGTCATTTCTAAACACTTGTCGTGGTCCAGTGGGCTAGAGTGATCGTCCCTCAGTCCCACATAGACCTTCCATCTATGTTCTAATCACATTCAAACAAAATAAAAGTGGATTTTTCACTTACCAGGTACCAGGTACTCGGCAAAGTTCGAAGGAATGGGCCCTGTTTCCTCCCCCACTAAACTGAGCAAACATCAATCAATCCTTTCAATCTTTAAACACTTGTCAGTCGTGTCTGCTTGCACCATGCATACACATAAGAAAATAGCTTCCCGAGTTCACTTTTTATTTTAAGGAGGAAGGTTTGAATCTCAAATAATTTAGGTCCTCAGTAGGATAAATGTGCATATTATTACTTTACAATTTTAGATAAAGTATGATGTTTTACATTTCAGGTGTGCAGCGGGAAATAAAACCTTCGTCTTCCTTTACTGTTACTAATGGAGATGACACTCCCCCACCGCTGACACCAAAAAAGAATGTAAGCTTTAATCATCTTACTACCATTGTTCTATACTCAAAATAAATATTATGAATTTGCCTTTGTACTCTTAAAGTGGCATGAGCTGCCGAAATTCACACTTTTTTCATAATTTCTGATCGTCACGACAGCAAGAGGCATTGAAGGCCATCGAAAAACTAAATGATTAGCGTTCGAATGTGAAAAATCCATACAGTATGCGGCCTATAAGAACCAAAAATGTGTTCGAAAAGTAAACAAAATTTCAATAACCGGGACGACCATTCATGCGTTCTAAGCCAAAGTTAGTTCAAAACAATACTTTATCGTACATTCTCGAGACTAGAAGCACTAAAAAGGTTCTGAATTATACGTCTTGGGAAAAATAGCCAATAATTTCAACATTCTGTTTCAACGTCAAAATATCAACATTTTGGCAGCTCAAGCCACTTTAAAGTTATGTTCTTTTCATAGCAAAGAAAAGGGCTTTTAAAGTCGCTAACTAACAGTTTCCTCGTGTAATTTCAAATGTTGTTTAATTTGGTTTGGATGTTGATTGCCTGGTTTGTTGGCGTTTTATGTCTCAGTAAAGATACATTTACGGCACATATAACATGTTATTAAAACTTATTATGTGAATTGTCTTGGTGCCTTAAGAAAAATATTTTGTAGGTGAACCCCAACTTTTTTCTGTTGTAGTCTGCTGGTTATTTAGCTACTTCACCTCGTGAGAAGTTGTCAGCCGTAGTTGAGAAAGGTGCAACAAATGGGACAAAACATCACGAAAAAGAATCCTCTGCTACAGCGCCACCATTACCACGTAAGGGGACTCCACCAGAAACATCCCAACGACCTCAAATAATGCCACGCATACCAATTGCGCACCCAGCTCGCCGTATTATACAACCTCGTCAAAGAGAGGCCCCGGCAGAAAACACAAAATTATGACCAATTTGAAATCCCCATTTATACCAGACAATGTTGAACTGATTTGACCTGTTGTGATATTTCATATATATATATATATATATACGGTACATGTAAATATAAGTTTCATCAACACATGCATACTTCATCCATCATCCATATTTTATATTCTGACTGGTATGTTGACGATAGCAGAGTTGCCTCCCTTAGAAATGCACAAAAGAGCTCAAAAGACATTAAAACTGACAAATAATAGCTTCTAGAATTTTAATGATTTCATTTTGTTTTAATTTTCAAAGGTAGCATCTATCCTGCTGATTTGTATTGTATGTACAAGTAATATAGCCAATTTCTATGCTTATTATCATAATGTAGCATGTTTTATGTTAATTCAATGTGGAAATTCCTTGATCTATTTCTAGTCTAGATAATAATTTCTATGTTATGTTACCCTTCAACCTTTCGGGGTATTTTTCATATTTAGACTTCTGAAGAAAAAAAGGGAATGATTATGCCTGTGTTATTATCTTTGAAGTAATTTTGAATGACGTAACACAAGGGACAACTTTTAAAATAATAAATTTTCACCGAGGGGGACTTTATTGTCTGACATTGTGTTTTTTGGTTAATTATCTTTGTTTTGCTTGTTAATTTAGAATCGATTTTCTATATTTCCTTTTCCAATGATATTATGTTTGCTATAATTTTTTTATTTTTATGTCCGTTGTAACATATATTGTAAGAAGTTAAAATAAAAAATATTTATTGAGTATATTAATTTGTATCATCAGTTTTGTCTAAGTGGTATGAGCTGCCAAAATCTAAACTAAAAAAATTCTGATAGTTAAGACCATTTTAGCTGTTGGCAGCTCATTGCATTAGATTTGCAGAGAAATAAAAACATCCATGTGGCCTGTGGGAACACTTACAACTTTTTAAAATTTAAAAAAAAAATGCTTATAAATGTATGGCCAGTATGGCTTCCAATAAACGCAAAAGTCAATGGCATCAAATTGTTTAACTGCAGGATTTTGTCTCTTGGTAAAATTGTTCGTATCCTGGGACCATATCAGATAAAAAGTAATCCTATATTCATTAGGTTGGGGTCCAATAAGTGTATTTATATGCATTGCTGTTTATTTTTGTGGTGGACTTGGATGGTCCAGTGGGTTAGAGTGATCGTCCCTCAGTCCCACATAGACCTTCCATCGGATCCCACTCAGACCAAATAAAAATTGAAAAATTTCTGAGTGGATTTTTCACTCGCCGAAGGTCCTGGCAATGTAGCCATATAAGTGAAATAATCTTGAGTGCGACGTAAAACATCAATCAATCTATTTTTGTACTTTTTGTTTGCATTCAATGGGACTCAACTCAAGAGTTGTCCACATATTTGGTTTTTTTTCTGATTTTCTCTGTGCCCATGTGTTATAGTGTTCTTAAATATGTATTTTTTTCTGTACATATTTCATCTTGTATGCAATTGCTCTGTGATTTTGTGCCTCTCTAATTTTGATCAATATGTTTCATCTCCATATTTTTATATAGCCTACTAACGAATGGTTGTAAAAAAAATATAAAAAGGTCACATTGTTAATTAAATCTGATTATTCTATTTGTACACCTTCTTTTATCCTGGTGTTCTCTATGAAATAATATTATGGTAAAATCTTTATAAAGTATATAAACTTTATTTATATTTATGCATATACTAATGTTTTTTTGACAAATTTACAGTGCTAAGAAGAAAAGAAAAGGGGGGCTGGGACTCCGTTAGGGGTGAAAATATCTATTTTTATCTCTCACAGATTATCTGATTTGTTGGTCACTCTCAGCTCCCTCTCAAATACTTTGTTTACGGTAAATTCAAATTGGAACTATTTTCAACATTGTATACAAATTTAGAAAGACATGACATTGTTATCTTATACAATGTGCATATGGATAGACAAATATGTAAGGCTGGGGCGTTATTAGACCTTCAGAACCCTTCAAATACTCCATTAAATTGGAAATGTTTTTAAAAATTGAATAAAACTCTTTGTTTTTAAATTCAGCGTATAGTTATTGTCAATAATTTAGTATGGAATATACACATGGAAAGGGTTTTACATAAGCCATTTAACATTACATTTGTAATGAAGGAAAGAAAACTCTTGCGTATGGATTTACAACTTCTTGGTTTATTTGGGAATCCATACGCAAGAGTTTTCTTTCCTTCATTATTATGCTCAACTTCTAAATGCCACTTAAACAAGTCATTACATTTGTAATAGAAAACCATGTATTGTTATGAAGTCCGTTTCCACTTTCATGTACAGTATTCCAGTCCTACTTTTGGATATGTCCCCCATGATATGTAACTGTTGACAATATAGTTTCTTAAAGTTGAAATATAAAGTTCTAGTTGTTCGTTAAATAACCACGACACGACATGTATGGAAAAAACATTCTTGATATTATTGAACTCAGATTTTATATTATTGTTATTGGTTACCAAGAATACATTCACACGTAATAAAGTATAACTGACCAAGCGTAGTTCTGTAGGCAAGGTTATTATCGGCTCAGTCAGGTCTGACTGGCAAGTAAGTAAAAAGGATGAGACACATGTGTGTGGCTACATGCAGGTTAGCCCTTCAGTAAGATAAAGCATGTTGATACATTCTAGAGGGTAAACTACACATAAAAATGCCTGAAATGAGGGTAATCCAACACTAAAGCTAACCAATTTGTGATCGTTGTTGTTATAATCAGGTTTCGATTCTCTGTATGCTTTACCCCCCTCCCCCATTTAGACATTTTAAACTTAAATATACATGTATTATGTGTCCTGTGTTTAATAGTAGTCGTTTTATTTGTATTAAGCTCGTGTAAATTGGCTTTCTGTTTTAATGTTAAACATATGTATGAAAGACCACGGCGGTGAGTGGGCCTTAAACTATCTTACACTAGTTTCTAAGCCAGAATTTTTACTAACTAATTTTATTTGGTTTGGCCTGTTGCAAAATACGCCATGGGCTTAATAATGACATATGCCTACATCTGCTGTAAAATAAACATATTCTGATTCATATATAATAGCGTCATGCACCCCACTTTCTTTGTAGTTATTATTCTGTGTTTAATGTTTTGCAACCTTGTTGTTAATTTAAAGTGGCATGAGCTGCCAAAATTCACACTTTTTTCATAATTTCTGATCGCCACGACAGTAAGAGGCTTTACAGGTCATCGAAAAACTAAATGATTAACGTTGGAATGAGGAAAATCCATACAGTATATGGCCTATACAAACCGGAATAGTGTTCGAAAAGTAAACAAAATTTAAGTAACCATTCATTCATTCTAAGCCAAAGTTAGTTCAAAACAATACTTTATCGTACATTCTCGAGACTAGAAGCACTAAAAAGCTTCTGAACTATACGTCTTGAGTAAAATAGCCGATAATTTAAACATTTTGTTTTTACGTCAAAATATTAACATTTTGGCAGCTCATGCCACTTAAAAGTGTAATGAGCTGACAAATATAGGGGAATTTGTTTCACATTGAGATAAATGTTCGTTATTTACGCGAAGAAGTACAAAATAAGAGGTTTTCACTGTTACCAAGCATAAGAATGAATAGATAAGATAACCCCAACATTCAGCTCCTACGTCCACCTATTTGAATTTCGCCCTTGTGTTCGGATCGCACAAGTTACTAATTTCTCTTTACAATCAGAATTTTTGAATAAAGTCGAAATTTTGCCAGCTTACGTCACTTTAATGTCTTTGATTGATGCTATACACCACGGTCTGGATTTTTTCACTTATATGGCGGCGTTTCCAGGTTTAGTGGGTGAGGAAACCGGGTCGATTGCCTGGAGGAAACCCACGAATTGGCGAGTACCTGGCAACTTACGGCGATCGAGTGAAAAATCTACTTAGAATTTTTTTTTATTTCGTATGAGTGGGATAGGAACCCGTGCCACATCGATGGAAGGCCTGTGTCTGGCTGAGGAACTATCACTCCTCTGACAGAGCCACCAAGCCATTCCCTAATGTCTTTGAAATAACTATGTTTATTGATGACTTTAAGTGGCATGAGCTGCCAAAATGTTGAAATTATTGGCTATTTTTCTCAAGACGTATAATTCAAAACCTTTTCAGTGCTTCGAGTCTCGAAAATGTACGATAAGGTATTGTTTTGAACTAACTTTGGCTTAGAATGAATGAATGGTTTTCCCGTTTATTTAAATTTTGTTAACTTTTCGAACACGTGTTCGGTTCGTACAGGCCACATACTATATGGATTTTTCTTGTTCCAACGCCAATCATTTAATTTTTCGATGGCCTTCAATGCCTCTTACTGTCGTGACGATCAGAAATGATGAAAAAGTGTGAATTTTGGCAGCTCATGCCACTTTAATGTTTTACATCCTTCTCAAGAATATTCCACCTCCAAGGCCACCATACCCTGTTCCAGTAGCCTATGTGGTAGCCCGGATTTTCGGTCTTATAGCGACCTGGGCTCGTAATATGAATCAAATGACGAATACGGAAGAAAAAAAATCAGCATAGCCCAGATTTCTAGGCTACCTCCATGGCATAGTGGGTATTAAGGCGACCTATGCTCCAGTCCATATACAAGCTACCCAGCAGGTTCGATTCTAGCCAAAACTTTGACCATACTCAAGAGCTATTGAGTATGGTCAAAGTTTTGGCTAGTTCGATTCCAGCTCACTTTCGACTGGTAGGCCTATTTCCTTTTATGTGGCCCACACGTAGAAATTAGAATGTCTGGTAGTAGAAGACTTGATGTTCCTTCTTACAAAGATCTAGCCGTGCATGGACAGTCCATTATAAATAAATATGAGATTGTATATATTTGAGTATGGGTTATAAGACTTTTACAATAACACAGGAGTACGCATTGTGTCCTATTATTATCGACCTTCCTGCTGCCGGATATAAAATGCAAAACACCGATTTTTTTAAAGCTCATACAACTTACAGCTGAGAAATCTGGGCTGTGCAGAATTTATTTATTTTTGTCCTAATGTATTTATATATTTATTTGTTAGTTTTAATTTTCTAGGGTACAAACGTCAAGTAGTGTATGTTAGATTCTCTGCCCATTTTTCGAGCTACATACCACTCTAGTATATAACCTTTCCGGCTTAAATGCTTTCTGAAGATACGAGGTACTATAGGAGTCTCGCAGAGAGAGGTCCCTTGTTATGAGCTACAAAACAGAATCTACGTTATAGAAAAAACAAGAGTTTTAGTAAACTCAACATACGCCCGCCGTGGCAAAGTCGAACCGCTACGATTAACAACTTTACATTTAATATAACATTTGTTTTAATTTCATCCATTCGAATTTCTTGTTCACATTAGAAGTTTTTTTCTTCTGAATTTTATGAAGCTGCAACTAAATACCAGTATGTTATACATACTCTTATCTCTATTTAAACAGCCACAGTAGGTTATAGTACACATATATTATCTGTTCAGGTAATTTCAATCACATTTTAATAGCAAAAACTGAAATATTGTGGCTGTTTTGACATTGCTGTTATGTTCCATAATTGGGAAGGAGCAATCAATACAATTTAGCTTACAATTCTTGAATTTTAACGGTTTTAACTGGGACACTGTTCTATTAGACTTGGCTGTAAAAGTTTTATTACAAAGCAAACAATCTTCAGGCTGACCACTGATACAATGGTGTGTAAATATACAAACCTTGTGTACTACTCTGGTGGATGTCATCCTCCCCTTATCTCTATTTAAACAGCCACTCTGATAAATACCAGATGGGTAATAAAGTGGGGAAAATGGTATTTTTTTGTTATTATAGTGCACATTAAATTATCCAAGAAAACAGTCTCAGAATGTATAAATTAATTGCCTTCCAGTATTACTCTGGACCAAGTGTACTCAAAAAAGCATTGATGTATATTAATATATATATATATTAAACATCAGGCACACATTTCTGATAAAAAAAAAACTCTTGAAAACAGACAAAAAATATGTGGACTGAAATCAAATTTGGTAAGCGACACATTATCTACCTATAAGGTATATATACTCTAAAAGAATTGGAGAGATTATATCAAAACGAAAGAAGTTCTGGAGCCAAAAGGAAATATTACATAATCCAATAGGACTGCCATATTATGCAACAGGTGATGTCAGAAATGGTACACGACACACTATCTGCCCATAAAGTATATACTCTGAAAGAATCGTCAAGATCGGATCAAAACTCTTCAAGTTATGGAGCGAAGATATAGACTAAGACAGAATATTACATAATCCAATGTAGAAGTCATATTATGCAATCGACAATGTCCTAAATGGTTCATGACACATCTTCTACCCCTAAACTATATGTTGTAAAAATAATTGTAAAGATCGGATCAAAACTCTTCAAGTTATGGAGCAGAAGGGAACGAAGATATAGACTAAGACAGAATATTATATAATCCAATGTAGAAGCCATATTATGCAATGGACAATGTTCTTAATGGTTCATGACACACCTTCTACCCCTAGAGTACATGTTGTAAAAAAAATTGTAAAGATCGGATCAAAACTCTTCAAGTTATGGAGCGGAAGGGAACGAAGATATAGACTAAGACAGAATACTACATAATCCAATGTAGAAGCCACATTATGCAATCGACGATGTCATAAATGGATCATGACACACCTTCTACCCACAAGGTATATGTTGTGAAAGAATTGTAAAGATTAGATCAAAACTCTTGAAGTTATGGAGCGGAAGGGAATCCGGGACGAACGGACGGACGGACGGACGGACGGACGGCGCTGGTGATACCATAATACGACCGACTTTTTTAAAGTCGGGCGTATAAAAAGCGATTTAATGCAGATAAGAATCACGTTTGCAGAAATCTTGTAAGCCATCGTACTATCGGAAAATAATGTAAGATGCGTTCGTTTCAAGTTTTCAGATATTGCATATTTTTCGACGTTGATTGTCTTTGTTCTCGCTGTTCCGTTATTAATGGAGGTGAAAATTAGGTAATTTGACAAAAATGGTGGCCGAGGTCATGTGTCAAATATAAGTAAAGTACCACGTTCAGTTTTTGGGGTATTTAGAAACGATGCATGGGAGCACTTTTTTACTCCTTCCTGTTTGTTTTAGTGTTCAAAACATTTATGACAAAAATTATGCAGGGCAGCTTAAAAACGTTTCGTAGTCAATTCACCACGGTGGTGAAAGCTATTGAATATATATATATGTATGTATATAGAGTGATAAAGATCCTGACTCATCACTTTCCCGGGTAAACTGTCAAATGTGTTAAGTGATAGGACTGCTAACAGAATTTAATTTAAGACCTTTTCCTTCTAATTTAATTTATATATGTCTTTGATTTCTGAGAGAAGATAAACTATAGTACTGTAATAAGGATAAAATGTAACATTTTAGATAAATTCTTCAGGAATAAATTGTAATTAGGTAACTATTTTATACGAAAATCTGATAAAACTCACAGAATAGCAGACTTTAAATCTGAATTTCACCCTGAAGTTTTTCTCAGTAGAAGATAAATTCCAATAGGCCTATCCGTAATGTATTGTTAAGTATCCTGAATTGTTAATCTAGGCAAAAGTTTTGAAAACAAGAGAATAAATCGGGATTTTAGGTGTCTTGATAAACACAAATTTTGGTCTTTGAGCGCGTTCATATGGATCGTTGTTATATGCTTTCGACGCGGTCCGCGCTTTGCCTTAATATAGCCCTGCCAGTTGTTTGTAGGTCATTCACTGTAAACAAGCTTGTTGCAATTTAATCTACGCAGAGACGCACCAGTTACTCGACAGAATGGCAGACAGACCAATGGGTTTCGCAGCGCCAGTGCCAAAAGTGAAGAGGGCTTCAAAACCCAAAACTCCTGCTAACCATCCGAAATACAGCGAAATGGTACAGGCAGCCATCGCCAGCTTAAAAGAAAGGGGAGGTTCATCCCGTCAAAAGATTCTGAAGTACATCGTCGCCAACTACAAGGTGGGAGATGAGAAAACCGTCAACACACATGTGAAAGTTGCTCTCCGAAGTGGGGTCAAGAACGGTCTTTTGAAACAGTCCAAAGGAACCGGCGCTGCTGGATCTTTCCGACTAGGAGAATCTGTGAAAACAAAGAAGGTGGCAGCTAAGAAACCAGCCACCAAGAAAGCGGCCGCAAAGAAACCAGTTGTTAAGAAAGCGGCCAAGCCGAAGAAACTGAAGTCTCCAGCAAAGAAAGCCGTCAAAAAGCCAGCTGTGAAAAAAGTCGCAAAGAAATCTCCAAAGAAGGCTAAGGCTGCCAAGAAACCAGCCACTAAAAAGCCAGCCAAGAAGACACCGAAGAAGGCCACTAAGAAACCAACCAAGAAGTAAACTTCCATTTGAAGCTTTCCTCTAGATTCCAAAGGCCCTTTTCAGGGCCAAACAATTCCAACGAAAGGGTTTCTTTCGGAATTTTGCACATTTAATTACGATTTGGTACAGCATATGCATAGCTATAGTATACTGTAGTATATGTGATTAGGATAAAATGTAACAATTTTTATCATTTGTTTAGGAATAATTGGTATTCTTCTACAGAAATCTGATGAAAATCTCAGAATAGCGAACTTTCTATCTGGATTTCACTCCGGTTTTACTTCGTGCATGTAAGACAAAATAATGTCAAAATAGTTTATCCATTTATATAGGTATTGATAAGTATCCTCCACGCACCAGTGAATGGACAGAATGGCAAAACGACCTTACTCTTACAAAGCCCTGTTAACTATAGGACTCCTGCTACAGCGAGATGGTACAGGAGCTAGCCGAGAAATCTGGGCTCTGCCCATTAGCAGCCATATAATACCAGTCGCCATAAGACTGATAATCCCGGCTCAACGTAACTAAGGTTTTACATAGATAGAACCAGTTTCTGGTCGTGTTCGACTTTTTATCCTAAATTCATATCTTAACACCCCCATATTAAAAATAATATCATGTATGTATACAAGACACCATATAGCCGCGAAAATCCAGAACACTGTTTACTATTAAAACAGTGAACGATTTTCCTTTTTTGTTCCCAGACAAGCAGATATATAGGGATCTTTCTATATTTAGCCCAAAATTAACAGTTTTGACGTCATTTAGTTTTTTTATACGCCCGCTCTTAAAGCGGGCGTATATTGGTATACCGTTGTCCGTCTGTCCGTCCCGGATTCGTGTCCGCTCCATAACTTAAAACCTATTGCCTGATTTTATTTTTTTTTCTTCTGATATATGTAGCTTATGGGTAGACGGTGTGTCGCGTACCAAAATTAAATTGGAGTCTCAATATTTGCGGCGACCAAAACGGTCACCAGCCTTTTGACATTCAGTAAACCCAGAACCATTGCATGCATGGATTTGAATTTTTTTTAGTTATTACTGGCTTATGAGTAGATGGTGTGTTCTGTACCAAAATTAAGTTGGAGTCTTGATATTTGCGGCGACCAAAACAGTCACCAGCCTTTTGGCATTGAGTTACTCTGGAACTATTCGATGGATTTAAAAATTTTTTTTGTTATAACTGGTTTATGAGTAGATGGTGTGTTCTGTACCAAAATTAAGTTGGAGTCTTGATATTTGCGGCGACCAAAACAGTCACCAGCCTTTTGGCATTGCGTTACTCTGGAACTATTCGATGGATTTAATTTTTTTTTTAGTTATAACTGACTTATGAGTAGATGGTGTGTTCTGTACCAAAATGAAGTTGGAGTGCTGATATTTGCGGCGACCAAAACAGTCACCAGCCTTTTGGCATTGAGTTACTCCGTAATTATTTCATGGATTATAATTTTTTTTCTTCTAATATATGAAGCTTATGATTAGACGATGTGTCCTGTACCAAAATTGAATTGGGATCTCTATATTTGTGGCGACCAGAATAGTCACCAGCCTTTTAGCATTGAGTAACTCGGTACTTATTGCATGGATTATCAATTTTTTTTTTTCAGTTATAACTATCTTATGAGTAGACGGTGTGTCTAGTACTAAAAGTAAATTGGGAGTCTCGCTATATGTGTTGACAAAAAACAGTCACCCAGCCTTTAGGCATTCAGTAATTGAGAAAATGGCTGTTATTCTGTCTGTGGTTTCACAGAATAGCTTAGTTATATCCAAAAAACTTATTTGATAACCAAGATGACCAAATGAGTTGCGACCTTCTTTCTATTGTTTAAAGTGGCATGAGCTGCCAAAATGTTAATATTTTGACGTTAAAACAGAACGTTGAAATTTTTGGCTATTTTTCTTAAGACGAATAATTCAAAAGCTTTTTAGTGCGTCTAGTCTCGAAAATGTACGATAAAGCATTGTTTTGAACTAACTTTGGCTTAGAATGAATGAAAGGTCGTCCCGGTTATTTAAATTTTGTTTACTTTTGGAACACGTTTTCGGTTCGTACAGGCCACAGGCTGTATGGATTTTCCTCATTCAAACGCCAATCCTTTTGTTTTCCAATGACCTTCAAAGCCTCTTACTGTCGTAACGATCAGAAATTATGAAAAAAGTGTGAATTTTGGCAGCTCATGCCACTTTAATCTGTAATTAAATGAAATTGCTGTTATATGCCTATATGTAGTGTAGACACTTTTGCAAGTAGCTTTGGTACAGCTTTCAGATATAGGTAGCCGCTCATAGGTATGTGATCTGTCAAATACTAAAATTCACCAAGCCCCAGTCTTATTTAGGTGACAGAAAGATTCTACCAGCCAAAATTCGGTTTAAAGCATGTCTTTATTATTGAATATTAAGATAGTGTGCTACAATGAATTTACCCTTGCGGGCGTATTATGAGTTTCTTAAACTCTTGTTAATTTTCTCCTACCCGCAATGCAAAGAAACTCTTAGCCTGGGTATATATGCCTACTTCTTCCTGACCGGCAAGTACATGTAAAACAGGATGAGACACGTGTGCGGTGCGGCTAGGTATGTAGGCCTACGCGCAGAATGATTTGAACCGTACATGTGAGCGATCTAACAGGCTATAATTATACGAATTTATTTGAGAAATACAAACTGGTTTAAAGGCACACTTGCCGCGAAAATCCAGAAGACTGTTTACATTAAAAACTGTGGACGGTTTTCTGTATTTTTTTCCAGACAGAAAAAGTTAGGAACTTTCTATTTTTACCAGAAATTGAAAGTTTTAACATCGTTTAGTATTTTTAATTTGAAATTGAAAAACAGATTTGTCAGGTAGGCCTACCCGCAATGTAAACAAACTTCGAGCCTGAGCGTGTGCACAAGTGCCGTAATGGTTTGAGTCGTGTGGGCGATAACGACACATTATATTTTCACGAACTTTATCTAAGAAATACATACTAACGATGCAAACCACAGAGAAAAACGCTTGAATGAGGGTAATCCAACACGTAAGTTAACCAACACTGATCGGTGTTGTTGTAATCGAGCTTCGATTCTTCGTTTGTTTTTCACCCTCATTTATACATTCTAAACCTAATTGGACATACTTTATGTGTGCTACGTTTAACTTCAGTGGTTTTAGCGGTAGTAAGCTCGTGCAAATGGGTTTTCTTAACAAATGTCAAACATGCTACGGCGGCAAGTGGGCCTTTAAGAGACTATAGGCCTAATGCTTTACAAGTCCATTTAGACACCTTTAAACCTTATATCTCCCAACTTCTAAACGCCAATCACCTTACCTTACTGCGCATGCATCATGGGGCATATGTTTTATTTTAGTGGTTTTACTCGTATTAAGCTCGTGTAAATTTACTTTCTTAACATATACATGTGTAAAATGTTATATGGCGGCGAGTGGGCATTTAATTTTAGTGGATTTTCCTTGTAATGAGCTCTTGCAAGTGTGCCTTAAATGACGGTAAGCGGTCCTAGCGCTAGGGGAACTGTGCATGCTTTGCTTTAGCTTTGACAAAATTTAGATGAGATGGGGATCTTCTCGTTGGTTGGTTAAGGGTTTAATACCGCCGTAGCGGTGTTTGTTGCGTAACCCGATACCGCTGAACGTTGGTTCGTACCGAGTCAAACCACGAGAATGCGCAGCATTCGAGGGGTTTGACGAGGTGCGAACCAACGTCCAGCGGTATCGGGTTACGCAATAAACACCAAGACGAAGGTATTAAAGTCGATTCTACCCCGATAATTGAGAAAAATGAGGAAAAAGTGACGGACAGATTGGGAACTTTTAACCAATCAACGATAAGCTTTGGTCACGTGCAACGGTGATGCACTACAGACTCGATGTCGTTTGAAAAGTCATCTCTACTTAACATGTATATTTGCACACGGCACGCACATACAGGAGGGGTAGAATATAGGTCCCCCGTGCATGCATGGCCTTAGCTGTTGAGTGCGACTTTCATCAATGCTGGTAAACGCTGAAGATTGTTGAAGAGATGTTCGTTTGACTTAATTAAAATCGAAATATTGAGATTATAGGCCTATACACCATAGTTTCCTTACTACTTGATTATGTTAAGTTGTTCAGTGCGGATCAAACAGATAATTGTGTACATATAAACTGTATTCTAACCATTTCTCCTGAAGATGACAATTTTGTGGAAATATTGAGAACGTCAGCAATGCGTCGTCTTACTTTATTCGGAGTATCTATACTTTTGCATCTAATTGCTAAGCTAGTTGGTTGATCAACAAGATCAAATAGACATATTCGTTTGATTTATCGGCTTTAGCCTTGTAATCTCTGCATCTCTAACAAAGAGTTATTTAGTGCGTTTAACCGTTGTAGTCTTCACGTGTGGGTGGGAAAAACGAAATAATATAAATTCATTTACGTAATATACGAATAGTACCAGTCCCAAAAACGTTATATCGCCGCCATATAAGTGAAATAATCTTGAGTGCGGCGTAAAACTCCAATCAATCAACCAAAAACGTCATAAATCCACATCAGGAGAGATGATGATGATGGCAAATTGAAGTGCCGAAATTTAGTGACGTGCATTAGCTGCATACCGACGGTCCATATTAAATTCTACTGAATTTTTATCCATTTCACTTCTGACGGTCATGGTTGGATTGAAGATGCTGTGTGTTTCTATAGTCCCGCTCAAAGCGACCAATGAAGTCGCAGAAGAACAAACCAATGGAATACACGGATTATAGGCCAATAGCTGTTAGTGCGCCAGAAAACATCGACCAATCAACATTTAGCCGTTGGCGCTGAGCGGGCCATTTAATTTGACAACAGCCCTCTCAGTTCACTCGCTTATCTCTCTTTTGTAAGAAGCAGACGTACCGTTTAGCATAATTGAAAATGGCTCGCACCAAGCAGACCGCCCGTAAATCTACAGGAGGAAAGGCTCCTCGTAAACAACTGGCAACAAAGGCAGCTAGAAAAAGCGCACCAGCCACAGGAGGTGTGAAGAAACCGCACAGATACAGGCCTGGAACAGTCGCCCTCCGTGAAATCCGTCGTTACCAGAAATCCACTGAACTTCTTATCCGCAAACTGCCCTTCCAGAGATTAGTCCGTGAAATCGCCCAGGATTTCAAGACCGATCTTCGATTCCAGAGCTCTGCCGTCATGGCTCTTCAAGAGGCCAGTGAATCTTATCTGGTCGGTCTTTTCGAGGATACCAACTTGTGCGCCATCCATGCCAAGAGAGTTACGATTATGCCCAAAGACATCCAACTGGCCAGACGTATCCGAGGAGAACGTGCTTAAATTTGCAGCCTGCCGTCTAACCATTACGGCCCTTTTCAGGGCCACCCACTTCGTACGAAAAAGGTTACTTATTAACTTGCACATGTTAATATTTATCAAAAAATTTGACAAGCGCGCAATATACTAAATGTACCAGGCCAACATAGGCTGCATGTAAAACAACCTAGAGTTGCTCTAGGAATTTCAAAAAAGCTATGATAATGACGTAACTTGATGAGAGTGGGGGATAACCTCTATTAATTCAATAATATTAAAACATCATTACAGGGACCGCATTATTGATGGTTATTGTTAAGTCATTTATCAGCCATTAAAAGTAAAAGGTAGGCCCCTAGATCCTTATTGATTGGCTGATAGAAGATAACTTATAAGTTACAGGTAACACCTTACATATAGTACAACAGTAAATATTTTCATATGAAAACAATCTGACTAAAGTCGAGATGCTCATTGAAGGTCTTTTCAATGAGCATCTCGACTTTAGTCATGCAGATTGATATGAAAGGTGATATATAGTTTCCCATTGTATGTTTATCCTATTAGGTGACATTTCTTAGTTCTACTTCAGTTGACCGCTTCAGGGCTGGGAGATCCAGGTTCAAGCCACGGTCAAGTCAGACCAAAGACTTCAAAGGCCCGGACCCTGTTTCACAAAGCGGCGTAGTTTAAGTTTTTTACGTATATGCCTTAGCAACCCATACGGTAGAGATACGTTAGTATGAAAGTTACGCCGCTTTGTGAAACAGGCCCCGTTCTCACTGTGGGATTTGTCGTATCGACTTATAGGTCACAACACCCAGTTTGTGTTTTCTCAGCCAATGAAAATTGACTTCGGTTATACAGGAGCTAGAAGGTGGCTACATAGTGATAGTTTGGTATCTGGGTTATTTGAATATTGGATTGAAACTAACATAGGTCTACTGTACATACTTTAAGCTTTCAGTCAATGCCTGATAACAGATTTTTGTGTGTGTTTTTTTAATGTTCACCCAATTTTGAAAATACCAAAGTTTGGCTAGAATAAGTAAGCCTAAAACTGTCAAAATGGCGGTACCCATGTTAAATTGTGTGTAGCTTGAAACCGGCATGCACTATGTCAACTTTATTTGGTTGTAAAGGATTTCTCATGTGTTGATCTATTTGGAAATGGTTAGGAAAAGTCTTAACGAGATTTAGGTAATTAGCCACAAATCAAAACGTTAACATTACCGCAAATGGGAAATGAAACTGTATCATGTAACCTATAGTGAAGTGTGAAAAGTAAGTATTTTGTTCTAAATTTTCAAACCACCACCATTTTTGGTGCCGTTGTATCTGGACTACATATTTGAAATATAAAATAAATGAATTCAGTAAAAAATTTTAAATATTCACCACTTTTTCTGAAAAACAGGCTTTTGTGGACCAGGGCTAGGTTTGAGCAACCACAAGACTCTTATTGTAGGGTGTAAAATACTTGTATATGCCTCAGTAGTGATCCATTTCCATCAATGAGGTCTAGGAATGACATTTCACTTCTTGGAATTATTAATGTTTTTCAAAGCAAATGATTATTTCAGGCTCATTAGCTATTGATGTAAAATAACCAGACCCCCCCCCCCCTCCCACCCCCTTCCCTGTGGGTCTGAAATGATATAATCTGTACAAATTGCCCTTTTTATATCTTAACAGGTAAGCTGACATGACTGTGGCCCTGAATTGGACAGTTTTTAAATCACTGGAGAAGTTTTATTAGCTTTCAAACAGTCCAAATGTTAAGAAATCAGACATTTTTGGGACGGGTGGGGTGGGTTATCTCCCCTGGCTCTGCCCTTATGGCAGTCTCTAACCCGGACAGATGCTAACAGTAAACTACAACCAACAACCCATCATTTCCAGCAAATTTGAAGGGTATTTGATGATTCACCTTTTTATAGCGAGGAATAACATTTTGAATTGGTCCTCAGAAAAACTTTAAAATATAAGCCTGGAAACATGAAGGGGGTGGGTGTGTAAATTACTTCGCAAATTCAAAACGACTGGCCGAAAAGCTTTGATCTTTTGAAATTCAATTTGATATTGGTTAATAAAAGCAAAGTTTTTAAATTTGACAAATTTCGAGGAATTATATCCTTGTTATAGGTCACAACACCCAGTTTGTGTTTTCTCAGCCAATGAAAATTGACTTCGGTTATACAGGAGCTAGAAGGTGGCTACATAGTGATAGTTTGGTATCTGGGTTATTTGAATATTGGATTGAAACTAACATAGGTCTACTGTACATACTTTAAGCTTTCAGTCAATGCCTGATAACAGATTTTTGTGTGTGTTTTTTTAATGTTCACCCAATTTTGAAAATACCAAAGTTTGGCTAGAATAAGTAAGCCTAAAACTGTCAAAATGGCGGTACCCATGTTAAATTGTGTGTAGCTTGAAACCGGCATGCACTATGTCAACTTTATTTGGTTGTAAAGGATTTCTCATGTGTTGATCTATTTGGAAATGGTTAGGAAAAGTCTTAACGAGATTTAGGTAATTAGCCACAAATCAAAACGTTAACATTACCGCAAATGGGAAATGAAACTGTATCATGTAACCTATAGTGAAGTGTGAAAAGTAAGTATTTTGTTCTAAATTTTCAAACCACCACCATTTTTGGTGCCGTTGTATCTGGACTACATATTTGAAATATAAAATAAATGAATTCAGTAAAAAATTTTAAATATTCACCACTTTTTCTGAAAAACAGGCTTTTGTGGACCAGGGCTAGGTTTGAGCAACCACAAGACTCTTATTGTAGGGTGTAAAATACTTGTATATGCCTCAGTAGTGATCCATTTCCATCAATGAGGTCTAGGAATGACATTTCACTTCTTGGAATTATTAATGTTTTTCAAAGCAAATGATTATTTCAGGCTCATTAGCTATTGATGTAAAATAACCAGACCCCCCCCCCCCTCCCACCCCCTTCCCTGTGGGTCTGAAATGATATAATCTGTACAAATTGCCCTTTTTATATCTTAACAGGTAAGCTGACATGACTGTGGCCCTGAATTGGACAGTTTTTAAATCACTGGAGAAGTTTTATTAGCTTTCAAACAGTCCAAATGTTAAGAAATCAGACATTTTTGGGACGGGTGGGGTGGGTTATCTCCCCTGGCTCTGCCCTTATGGCAGTCTCTAACCCGGACAGATGCTAACAGTAAACTACAACC